>CM035842.1:423616293-424216293 GCA_020510985.1 Pholidichthys leucotaenia | reverse complement strand
ACACGGCTAGGCGGGCTATTCTGCCACCTTGTCCCTAATAGTCCAGGATAAAAGAAAACAAGCCATGTAACTAATTAAATTAATCCCTTACGAACGTCAATATATACACACAGCAAACAGAGAAAATTGCAAACATAAAACGCCTAAACAATCTATTGATGGCGTCCCCCACCCAACACATCCCTCCCACACAAGGGCACATCATAAAACAGTGTTGGGAATTTACTTTTCTTCTTTTTCAATTCAATCAAAATTCACATTATACCAATTACACATAATTACACTAAGGGGCTTCAATTTACTCACTATAGTCACGTTGTCTCTTTGTTTAAATGTACATCACAGACAACTCAGTGCCTGGCAACTCACCAAAATTGAAATATAAAGTACTACAGATTAGCAGTGACATAATGCACTGTTCTCATTAATTTTCTTAAAACCAAATTACACAAAAGAATTATCATTAGTAAAATTTAGCAATGAATTTGAATAAAATATTTTCCATATTCCAATCAAACATTCGAGGCACCGACTCAATAAGAAAACCATTCACACAATGATATTGGGTTAAATATTAAACATACACACACACCCAACCATCATCTTTTACGGCCCAGGGAAGTCCCTTTGTCTGGATTGTCGTCTGGGGAATCCCTTCCCGAGCACTTTGGTCCCCTAGCCTCTGGGGATGAACCACGCCATCTCTTCTTCCCTACCACGTAGCGCAGCTCAGTAGGATGCCTCTACGTGCTGCTGGACAAACCCAGACACTCATCCTTCCGAGCAGCCTTTAACTGGAACCATCTCTGGTCATCTCTTCATTCTCGCGAACCATGGTCTCCTCCCATGCAGGCCTCAACCCTAGGCCAGACCAAATCACCAACCTGCATGGAGGCCCTGCTACTCTTCTTGGTACCATCGTGTTGCATGCGGGCTTCCTTTTCTGAACCGGTCAGCTCGTGGGTCCGGTCCGATGACCTCTTGGAAGGTCTCCGCTTGGAGCATTTCAGAACAGCACTCCTCAGTCTCGTCCCCTCATCCTTCAGTGCGGGCACCTTGTCCCTATCCACCCCTGTGGGGGTCCCGTCATACCGCCCAGCTCCCACACCAAGGGCTGCTTGGGTATCGGCATCGGGTCCATCCCTAGGTGGCGTTGCATGGCCACATGGCTCCCCTGGCCACATCCACCCAGTCCGCATCGCATGCCTCCTCCTGCTCCTAGATCTGGTGGAGGGGAAACAGTCTCTGCATTGTGGCCAAATTTAACACGGAGATCGCCGCTCCCATATCCAATAAGAGCGGGACCTCAACCCCATCAAAGTCAATCGTGCAGCCAATCTGGCCTGCGGTCTCTGGGGAGACTGTGTGCACAATGATGGGAGCCTTCTGCAGGGAATCCGTTCCGCGCTGTTGATCCCGCCGCTCGAAGTTACTGCATGCCCTGGCGAAGTGATTCAATAACCCACACTTCCCACAACACTTGCTCTTCACCGGACACAACCTGGATTTATAGTGGTGTACAGGCTTTTGGCGCTCCTTGCCAACCAGGCTGTCCACGACGAAAGAGGACTCGCCCCTTCCATCTCCACCTCTTATACTCTGGGTGGTGTCACTACTGGAAACCGGTAGTCCGCCACCTCTGCCCATTCCCCCACCAACCCGGCCGCCACCTTACTAATACCACATTTTACATACATAAAAATACCTACACAGTGCAGACCACTCTGCAAACATGCTGCGGTAGTCTTTATTGTTGATTTTCATCTCGCGCCCTCATTTTCTGTGTTTAGACATGAACCTGCTTTGATTCTGTTGGTCTCCCAGCATTCACCAATCTCTCAGCTGGAACTGAAGCGAGTGAGATGGTCTCCATGAGTAGCAGTTGTGGGGTGAGAAGGAAGTCACAGTGGACAGTCCAACTGCTGCTTCGCATGTCATTATCATGACGTATTTAAAACATTAAATACTTGAAAGCGTGAATGTATGAAAGGAATTTTTAAAAATACACACCCTGAAGGTGTTTTGTTTTGTTTTTTTTTTGGAGGAGGGGTGGGGTAGTGTTGTAATTAACACCAGACTGACACCAGAGTCTCCCAAGACAAAGTTGAGACCATGTGTATATAGGTCTTGCCTTGGAAAACTCTGGTCTTGACGGGGTCTGGACTACAACATGATGGTGGAGTAGTGAGCAGCAGCAGCAGTGCTGTGGTGAGAGAAGTGGAACTCTGAGCTGAATTACATGCTGTCGTCTTACATTGACGTAGCAAATGGTTTTTAATAGGTATGATACAGGCATTTCAAGCATGGACAAATGTATCAATACATTAAATATATTTGATATACTGCTCACTCCTATTTATAGTACAGTTTCTATTAAGGTCTCGCAGCATAAGGCACACTTCTGACTAGTCACTGCATCTGAAAACAGCTTAGCATTTAGCACGTACGCTTGTTGTTACACCATATCTGTTTGCCACAAAACGAACAAGTTAGAATTGGATTTATCATCTCGACAAATCAACCATAATATCTATGTAGTGATAAAATAATCATGGGCTTATCCAGGAGATACCAATGTAGCTAGCAGCCCAGACCCAGCAAAGCTACTGGAAGGGTGACTGTGTATGGATAAAAATGACTTGTGATCTGTGCAGTATCTAATTTAGTTATATATACAGAATAATTATAGTAGGGGACTTTAATATACATGTAGATGTAGATAGTGACTGCCTTAATGTGGCATTTAATTCAATATAAGATAAGATAAGATAGGATAAGATAAGCCTTTATTAGTCCCACAATGGGGAAATTCCAGGATTGCAACAGCACAGGGATAGCAACACTCAGAGCAACAATGAATGAATGAATGAATGAATGAATTTATTTTATTTCGGATAGTACATTACAGGTTAAAAGAAACTGTATAATATAACAACAAGGTCAAATTAGACAAAGACTCCTTCTTCTATACAATTCCACGTGAGTTATCCGAAATGGGTGATGGCTGAAGCCGCAGCTTATATTGCCCACCCATATTCCATCCAAGAATTCAAAGGAGAAAAAAGAGAAAACAAGACAAGAGCGATTACAATTTAAAACAAAGCTAAGACAAAATGTGACTGAGAGAAAAAAGAAAACTGAGCTAGTCTAAGTTAAGCGGTTACTATTCAAAAACAAATCTAAGACATAATGTCACAGAGAAAAAAAGAAAAAAAAAAACTAAGCTACAACACAACACAGACTGGATATGACAATCCTTATGTGATTTTACATGTCATCTTGTATATATGTTTGGAGTATTTCTTCCTTTAGTTTTTGTTTAAATTGTCCAAGCTTTGTACATGATTTTAATTCAGGTCCAAAATTGTTCCATAATCTGACTCCTTGCACTGAAATACAGTGTTGCTTGGTGGTTGTTCTCACTGTAGGCTTTTGAAATATACATGTTCCTCTGAAGTGATATCATTTCTCCCTTGTTTGGAACAACTTTTGGATATTTGATATTTGTTGTATTGGGGCTGCACGGTGGCGCAGTGGTTAGCACTGCGGCAGCACAGTTTACCCTTGGCCGGGGGATCGTGGGATCGTGGGTTCGATCCCAGCCCCCGACCAACAGTGATCTGTGTGGAGTTTGCATGTTCTCCCCGTGTTGCGTGGGTTTACTCCGGGATTTCTCCGGTTTCCTCCCACATGCCAAAAACATGCATGTTAGGTTAATTGGCTGTTCTAAATTGTCCCTAGATATCTGTTTCCTATAGGCCCTTAGAATAGAGGGTTAGTATTAATGAAAGCGCTTTGAGTGGTCTTTGTGACTAGACAAGCGCTATATAAGTGCAGGTTAGTTAGTTAGTTAGTTAGATATTTGCGGGCAGTGATAGATTCTTCACTTTGAACATTATTATTGCGGTTTTAAAGTCAATCAGATCTTTCAACTTGAGAGTTTTTTGTTTAAGAAAAAGTGGGTTTGTTGGTTCCCTGTAAGCTGCTTTGTTGATTATTCTAATAGCTCTCTTTTGAAGCATAAAGAGTGGATATATGTTTGTTTTATATGTATTTCCCCATACTTCATTACAATATGTCATGTATGGGAGTATTAATGAATGGTACAAGGTATATAGTGTGGGTTGATTCAGCAAATTTTTCACTCTGTGTAATATTGCAATTGATTTGGATATTTTACCTTTTATATAATTAATATGTGGCTTCCAACACAGTTTGTTATCAATTATTACTCCAAGGAATTTAGTTTCAGATACCCTTTCAATCTCTACACCATTTACACTGAGTTTGGGTACTGGGTAGTTGTGATGGTTGTTAAAGACTATAAATTTTGTCTTACTTAAATTGAGCGTTAATTTGTTTGAATCAAACCACAGTTTCAGCTTTCCTAATTCCTTTCTGAGTGTATCCAGAAGTTGTTCAAAATTGTTTCCACTGCATAGCAGATTAGTGTCATCAGCAAACAATATTAAGTCAATTTTTTCTGAAACTTTACATATATCATTTATATACATATAAATGATATATGTAAATCAGAAGGCAAGAAAAAAAAAAACAAGCAAGCAAGAGCAGCTAATATACATATGTACATATTACTATAAAATATACTGTATATATAAACACACACAGACACACAGTGCGGAGCATTGTAGCTAGATGGAATAAATATATAGATATATAAATATAAACACACCCAGTGCGGAGCATTGTAGCTAGGTGGAATAAATATGTAAATATATAAACACACGCAGTGCAGAGCATTGTAGCTAGATGGGATGAAACAGCACAACCGTCTACTTAGTTATCCTACATGGTATGATTATGTGCCCATACATATTCTCACTCTCCATAGCGACCGGTATTTTCCTAGTTGTATGCCGGAGGGGACCATTGTGTAAGTTTATTGCATCTTTGCATTCAAAAAACTATTAGTTTGTTACGTCTTTTTGCTATCTCTGCGAGCAGCTCTGCTTAGGTTGTACAGTCTGACAGCCGTTGGTAGGAAGGACCTGCGAAACCTCTCGGTTGTGCACCTAGGATGATGTAGTCTGCTGCTAAATGAGCTCCTCAGTGCATTCAGTATGTCCTGCATAGGGTGGAACTCGGACTCCAGCAGAGATGACAGTTTAGCCACCGTCCTTCTCTCTCCTATCTCCTCCACCGGATCAAGGCGCTGCCCCAGGACAGAGCTAGCTTTCTTGATCAGTTTGTTCAGTCTCTTCCTATCGGCTGCAGTAATGCCACTGCCCCAGCAGACCACTCCAAAAGTGATGGCTGATGCCACCACCGTGTCATAGAATGTCTTCAGCAGCGCGCCTTGTACACCAAAAGACCTGAGTCTCCTCAGCAGGAACAGCCTGCGCTGTCCCTTCTTGTAGAGTGCGTCAGTATTGTGTGACCAGTCTAGTTTATTGTTCAGATGAACACCCAGGTACTTATAGGCTGTCACCATCTCGATGTCTGTTCCCTGTATATTTACTGGTGCTGTGAGGGGTTGTCCTTGCCTGCAACAGTCCACCACCAGCTCCTTAGTTTTCCTCGCGTTGATCTGGAGGCAGTTCCGATGGCACCAGTCCATGAAGTCCTGGATAAGCCCTCTGTACTCAGCTTCATCTCCATTGGAGATGAGGCCAACGATCGCAGAGTCATCAGAGAACTTCTGTAGATGGCAGTGTGTTGTGTTCTGTGAGAAGTCCGCAGTATAAAGAGTGAACAGGAAGGGAGCTAGCACTGTTCCCTGGGGGGCCCACGTGCTACTGATGATCGTGTCGGACACACAGTCCCGGGTTCTCACAAACTGAGGCCGGTTCGTGAGGTAGTCCAGGATCCATGATGACAGGTGCTGGTCTACCCCTGCGCGCAGCAACTTGTCCTTCAGGATCATCGGTCGGATGGTGTTGAAAGCACTGGAGAAGTCAAAGAACATGACCCTCACCATATTCCCGGGCTTCTCTAGGTGGGACAGAGAATGGTAAAGGAGGAAGATCACCGCATCCTCCACCCCAATGCCATGCTGGTAGGCGAACTGGAGTGGATCCATCGCTGGTTCCACCAGGGGCCGGAGGTGAGCAAGGAGCAGTCTCTCCAGGGTCTTCATCAAGTGGGACGTCAAGGCCACCGGTCTGTAGCTGTTCAGGTCTTTGGGGTGGGAAGTTTTTGGTACAGGTACCACACAAGATGTTTTCCACAGCTGTGGTACCCTCCCCAGTTTCAGGCTCAGGTTGAAGATATACGTCACAATCCCACACAGCTGGTCTGCACAGGACTTGAGGAGCTTTGCGCTGATGCCGTCCGGTCCCGATGCCTTCCTCGCCTTGATCTTCCTCAGCTCCGTCCTCACCTGGGTCCTGGTCAGGGTCAGGATGGGGGGCTGTGTGTTGGGAGTGGGGGGGGTGTTGGTGGAGTGGGGGGTGGGCAGCAGGACTTGATTTCTTTAGAGGCAGCAGTGGTTGTTGTGCAGACAGGGGAGAGGGCGGTTGGTCAAACCTATTGAAAAACAGATTCAGGTTGTTCGCCCACTCCCTGTCCCCCGTGGCCTGGGGGGAGGTATTCTGGAGCCCAGAGATGGTTTTGAGGTTTCTCCAGACCCCGCTGATGTCTCTCTGTTGCAGCTTGTCTTCCATCCTCTTCCTGAAGCTGTCCTTGCCTACTCTGATCTTTCTCCTCAGCTCCCTCTGTACGGACTTCAGCATCTCCCTATTCCCCGACCTGAAGATCCTCTTCTTCTCTCTCAGAAGTGTTTTTATCTCAGGGTTGATCCAGGGTTTGTTGTTTGAGTGACGCCGTATGGTCTTGGTGGGAACGGATTTGTCCACACAGAAGTTGAGGTAGCCCGTGAAGGTGTGAGTGAGGCCATCGATGTCCTCACCATGTGGATCGCAGAGCTGCTTCCAGGCGGTGGCTTCAAAACAGCCCTTTAGAGTGTCCATTGTCTCCTCAGACCATAACTCCACAGTGTGCATGGCCGGGGGTTGTCTGTGCACTAGGGGTTTGTACACCGGCCGGAGATGAACCAAGTTGTGGTCCGATCTCCCGAGTGGGGGGAGTTGTGATGAGGTGTACGCCTCCTTAGTGTTTGCGTAGAATAAGTCCAGTGTTTTATTGTCTCTAGTGTGGCATGTGACATACTGGGTGAACGTGGGTAGAATGGGAGATAGTAAAACATGGTTGAAATCGCCTGAAATGAGGAGAAGAGCATCTGGGTGTTCAGTCTGCAGCCTGCTGGTTACTGAATGGATGACGTCACGCGCTGTCCCAGCGTTCGCCGTCGGATTTGCATAAACATCAATGCAGATCACGTGTGAGTGTTCTCTGGGGAGATATGTAGGCCTCATACTAACAGCTAGCAACTCAATGTCTTTGCTGCAGTGTCGTTGTTTAACAGTGATATGTCCCGGTCTGCACCAGTTGTTATTAACATACATTATCACTCCACCGCCCCTTGCTTTGCCACTGTCTGGTGTTCGGTCAGCCCGTATCATGTGAAAACCCTCCAGCTCAATGTTAGCATCTGCTGCTAGTTCAGATAGCCACGTCTCAGTAAACAAAAGGAGAGAGCACTCCCGGTATGTGCTATCGTAACGGGAGATAGCCGCTAGCTCATCTACCTTTCCCAGTATCGACCGTACATTTCCCATGACAATAGATGGAAGCGAGGGTCTGTACCTTATATTTTTTGTCCTCCGCCTTACTCCAGCCTGGCAGCCGCGGCGTTTTCGCCTCAATATTAGACTTGATTGGGTTTTCTCAGAAAGTAGGAAATTCTACTCATTATCTCCACCATACGTTGGACCTTGTTCTGACATATGGCATAGAAATAGAAAATCTTGTAGTGTCTCCTCATAACCCTGTACTGTCAGACCATTGTCTGTTAACCTTTGATTTTACTATTTCTGACTATTTGGCTCCTAAAGAAAAATATTACTACAGTAGATGCCTCTCAGATGATGCTGTTACCAAATTTATGCAGATTGTTTCCTCTATGCCATGTGTCAACACAGCGGAAATAAGCTATAGACAGCGTGCTCCTTCTGTAATTGATAACATGGTGGATAGTGTTTCAGCTTCTCTGCATCAGACTGTAGACTTGGTGGCCCCCTTAAAAAAGAAAAAGTCTAATCAGAGATTTCTAACTCCTTGGTTCAACACAGAAACTCGTAGCTTAAAACAGAAGACTCGTCAATTAGAAAGAAAATGGCGCTCCACTAATTTAGATGAAATCTATTTAGCTTGGAGAAATCATCTTTTAATTTATAAAAAATCTCTTAGAAAAGCTAGAACGAGTTATTACTCTGCATTAATAGAAGAGAACAAGAATAATCCCAGGTTTCTTTTCAGTACTGTAGCCAGGTTGACAAAGAGTCAGGACTCTGTCAATCCTAGCATCCCCTTAGAGCTTACTAGTCAGGACTTTATGAACTTTTTCAATAATAAAATTTCATCCATCAGAGATAAAATCAATCAGATTCTTCCCACAGTTAAGTTAAATACTGTAACTACTACAACTCCTTTTATTGATGTCTGTCTTGATGAGTTTACTCCAATCGACCTTTGTGAGTTAGACAAAATAGTTTCCTCATCCAAACCTTCAACTTGTCTTTTAGACCCTATTCCTACCAGGTTATTTAAAGAAGTCTTCCCACTTATTGGTAGCTTTATTCTTCATATAATCAATTCTTCATTAACTTTAGGCCATGTACCGCAGGCTTTTAAAACGGCTGTAATTAAACCCTTACTCAAAAAGCCAAAGCTAGATCCAGGAGCTTTAGCTAACTATAGACCAATCTCTAATCTCCCTTTCATTTCAAAAATCTTAGAAAGAGTTGTTGCTACGCAATTATTTGACCACCTGCAGGGAAATGGTTTACTTGAAGAGTTTCAATCTGGGTTTAGAATCCATCATAGTACTGAAACAGCCTTAGCGAAGGTCACTAACGACCTCCTCATTGCATCTGATAATGGACTAGTTTCTGTACTTGTCCTTTTAGACCTTAGTGCAGCTTTTGATACTATCGATCATAATATTCTACTTGATAGATTAGAACACTATGTTGGACTTAATGGAACTTCGTTGCAGTGGTTTAGATCTTATTTATCTGATAGGTTCCAGTTTGTTCATGTAAATAATGAGTTTTCTTTCAACTCAAAGCTTAGTCATGGAGTTCCACAGGGATCTGTGCTAGGCCCTACTCTTTTTAGTTGCTTCCGTTAGGCAACATTATTAGAAAGCACTGTATACATTTTCATTGTTATGCAGATGACACACAATTATACCTGTCAATGAAGCCAGATGATAGTAATCAATTAGCCAAGTTAGAAGCCTGTCTTAAGGAAATCAAAGCTTGGATGACTTGTAATTTCCTGCTATTAAATTCAGTTAAGACTGAAGCCATGCTTGTTGGTCCAAAAAACCTTAGAAATTCCTTTCCAAATCAAACTTTCAGTTTGGATACAGTTACTCTTTCTCTTAATAGCTCTGTGAGGAACCTTGGAGTTATTTTTGATCAGGATTTGTCCTTCAATTCACATATTAAATTTGTTTCTAAGACTGCCTTCTATCATTTGCATAATATTGCCAAGATTAGGAGCATCTTGTCTCAGAGTGATGCTGAGAAACTGATCCACACTTTTGTTAGCTCGAGATTAGATTATTGTAATTCTTTATTATCAGGCTGTCCTAAAACATCTTTAAAAAGTCTTCAGCTGATCCAAAATGCTGCAGCAAGAGTTTTAACAGGTACTAGAAAGAGAGATCATATCTCTCCGGTTCTGGCCTCCCTTCATTGGCTTCCCATAGAGTTTAGAATTAAGTTTAAAATCCTTCTTCTTACTTACAGAGCTCTAAACAATCAGGCTCCTTTTTATTTAAAAGATCTGATACTACCGTATTATCCTAACAGAGCACTACGCTCCCAAAATGCAGGATTACTTGTAATACCTAGAATCTCCAAAAGTACAATGGGAGGCAGAGCCTTCAGTTATCAAGCTCCTCTCCTGTGGAATCAGCTGCCAATCTGGATTCGGGAGTCAGACTCGATCTCTGTTTTTAAGAATAGGGCTAAAACCTACCTTTTTGATATAGCCTACAATTAGGGAGGGATCATGTGTTTCTGAACCCTCCCTTAGTTATGCTGCTAATAGGTTTAGTCAGCCGGGGGACCTCCAGTAATGCACTGGGCCTCACTCCTTTCCTCACTCTCAACGAAATATTTTTTTTTTGCTGGTCATTAACATCTGTTTGTTGTCTCCCATAGATTGAGTTCCCATCGTGCTGTTTGCTCTCTACATGTCTGTTCTTTTCTTCTTCTCTATCCCCTCACCCCCCAGCCAGTCGCAGCAGATGACTGCCCCTCCCTGAGTCTGGTTCTGCTGGAGGTTTCTTCCTGTTAAATGGGAGTTTTTCCTCTCCACCGTCGCCAAGTGCTTGCTCACAGGGGATCGCCTGATTGCTGGGGTCTTTCTGCAACTGTGGGGGTTCCCCTTCAGTTGATAGTGCTATGAGATGACTGTTGTTATGAAATGGCGTTATATAAATAAAGTTGAATTGAATTGTTTATGTCTTAGTTTTGTTACACTCTTGTTTTGTATTTGCATCTCGGTCTGCATTTGTTGATATTTTATTCTTTATATCCCTACTGTTGTGTTCTCCCTCTGGGTTGACAGCTGTCAGTGGCATTTCTGGGTTTGTGCTCCGTGTAGGCATTGCCCTGTAAGCTGTCAGCTCCGGTCACTCCCCTGTCATTGCTCCCGGCTGGTCCGTATTGTTGATCATTGTTACCTTCTGCCCGCTCATGTGACCCACACCTGTCACTACTTGTATGATTTGTTTCTGACCCTATTTAAGGGTGATTATTTTCATTTCTGGTTGCTGCAGTCTTAAGTTTCCTTTTCCCGTCTCCACCATAACCCAGCCCATGTTCTGGTGTGCTGTATTACCGTAAGTTGTTTTGGATTACTTTTTGGACTTTCTGTTTGTGCACAGTTTGGACGTTATGTTTTGTTGTTTTCAATAAATTTCACAAACGCACAGTTCAGCTCGTGGGTGTTCCTCTCTGCCCCAAGGGGCAGTTATTGACAATTCATGACAGAAGAATGCAGCTAGTAAGAGACCCAGCAGCTGTGGTTTGTGGGTTTTCTGTTTTTTGTTTTCACTCACCTGTTTCTCTGGAGTGAATCATGTCCCCAGCAAGCCGACCTCCGGCAATCAAAGGGAGATTGGCAGCGGGATCCCCAAGTGTGGAGGAGGAATGGGCTGCCGAATCCATCCAGGGCTTTGTGGATGAAGCCCTCGCCTCCCACAGCCCAAAGAAAATCTGGAAGAAGGTGGATTCGGTGACCACTATAGTCGAGGCGCACCCTGGGCTGTGGAGGTTCCCCCAGTGTGCGGAGCTGCTGGCTACACTCTCTGTCCTGCAGCAGTCTTTCCCCGGGCTGACGTGGGGGCCACCTCCAGTGAGACCGAAGCCAGCGCGGAAGCCACTCTTCTCCACCTCCAATCCTCCCATTCCTGTTCCAGCTCCATCCGCTCCATAACGCCACCATCCAGCTCTGGACCGCCGGAGGAATACTCTCGCCCCTCAGGCAGTGACTCCCCCTTCATCGAGGCAGAAGCTTCCCACAACAGTGCCCTCTCAGTGTTTTTCCTCTCCGGCTGTATTGTCAGCTACTTCCCTCTCCGCAGCTGCTGTTTCCTGCTTCTCCTCGACATTCTGTCCTGCTACTGAGAGGTCAGATGTTTCCTCCCCCCCGCAACGCCCGTCGCTGTGGCTGCAGAGGCGGCTCCTCAAGGGTTCCCTGGGAGGTCCTCTTCCACTGATGCCATGGAGAGGGCTGATTCCCAACCTGCTGCAGTGTTACCATGGACACTCCCTCCTCACCATTCAATCCGTGAGCTTATCGGGATGGGTAGGAAGGTCCTGGAGTCATGAAATTTGGAACATAGGTTGAGGTGACTGTCATATATAGTCCTATATGGGTGGACAACACATAACTGACAGGGAAGTGTTGCCATGGCGCCATGGCAGAGTTCGACTCCTCCCCTTTAAAAATCAAGAAACTGTACCTTGGGCAAAACTTGTCCGATGTACACCAAAGTTTCCATGATGGAAAATAGTCCCACCGGGAACCCGTCTACATCAAAAAACCTGACAACAAATATAGCGCCACCTACTGGTTAACAAAATAAGTGCTTAAAACTGTTTTATTTATTACTCACGCATCACTGGCCAGAATGACGTGAAATTATCTGAGATTCATCAGACCCCAGCCATGGACATAACTGCACATCAGCTTTACCATGATGTCACACGTGTTACCATGGACATGCCCTCCTCTCTAGTCAATCCTTCTTCTTGTTTGGAGGATTAGGAATGACCTGGAGTCATGAAATCTTGAACATAGGTTGTGGTGACTGTCATATATATTCCGATATGGGTGGACAACACATAACTGAAAGGGAAGTGTTGCCATGGCGACATGGCAAAGGTTGACTCCTCACCATGATATATTGGAAAGTTGTATCTTGTACAAACTTTTTCTGATTTTCACCAAATTTTTTGACAAGTGATAATAGTCCCACCCTGAATGCTCCAATATAAAAACAACAAAAGTTAGAACGCCACCTAGTGGTTACAACATCGGACCATTGTAAATTGGACAAACGTACAATTTGCACCAAATTTTCCATGATCAATATTCGCCCTGCCCCGAACGCATTTATATACAAAAAAACAACAAAAGCTATACCGCCCTCTAATGTCTAAAGGAAGAATTGCTGACAACTGTTTTCTTTATTTTTCTCTCATTAACTGAAAAAATTACATGATGGAATGACTAGGGCTTATTTACAGTACATGTACATAGTACAGAACTGTTTCCATGGTGACCGGTGTGCTTCACTGGCTTTCTCGCCATGCAAAACATGACTGTTACAGCTCAGACAATCCTCGTCTTATTTGGACCAAACTTTGCACAAATCATGCTAATCCCACTCTGAACACTTCTGCATGTCAATATTCACAAAACTGTCACACCAGCACCTACTGCTGACATGAGGTACTGCACAAAATTTAATCAAATTTTGCGCAAAGACCAGTAGTCACAATGACATGACACTTTCAGTGGTTTCTCAGAGTGCATTGGACTACCCTCAGTGGAAGTCACTTTTGTCCTGTGATAAGCACAGTTGCCATGGAAACCAACTCCTTGCCTTTCAATAACAGACACTTGTACATTGGACAAACTTTGTACAATTTTCACCAAATTTTCTACGATCGATTTTAGTCCCACATCGAACGTGTCTACAAAAAATCATAAACAAAAGTTTTAGCGCCCCTATTGATTCATGGAAGAATTGCTGACAACTTTTTCTTTCTTTTTCTCTTACCAGCAGAAAAAATGACATGAAGGAATGACTAGTGCTCATTGACAGTACATGTTCATGGCACTTAACTGTTTCTATGGCGACTGGCGTGCTTCAATTGCTTCCTCGCATTGCAAATCTTGAACTTTATAGCTTGAGCTATAAAGCTCAAGCTTGACTCGTCTGATTTGCACCAAACTTTGCACAATCCCACTCTGAACACATCTGCATATCAATATTTACAAACCTGTCACACCAGCACCTACTGCTGACATGAGGTACTGCACAAAATTGTATCAAATTTTGTGCAAAGGCAAGTAGTCACAATGGCATGACATTTTCAGTTGTTTCTCAGAGTGCATTGGACTACCCTCGGTGGAAGTCACTTTTGGCCTGCGATAAGCACAGTTGCCATGGAAACCCATTCCTTGCCATTCAAGATGTTTTTTACTTTGGAGGATTGGGGAAGTCCAAGGGTCACCAAATGTGGAATGTAAGTCAAGGTGACTCTCTTCTTTAGTTTTGTATCGGTCTGCAACATGTACTTAAAATGTTAAGTGCTACAATGGACACATGTCCAAGTTTACCTTATCACCATATGTTGGACAGTTGTAAATTGGACAAACTGTGTCGGATTTTCACTGTAATTGCCATGATGACCACAACTCTGCATGCACCTACATAAGAATATTTGATTAAAGTTATAGCACCACTTACTGTTCAAATGAAGTTCTTGCCAAAAGGTTTACTTTATTATTCCCACAGCCCTTGCAGCGACAATGGGAAATTTTCTGAGACAGCAAGGTACGACGGGCGCTGGGTTGCGCAGGTGCATGGGGGGTGAAATTCCCGCTTACACCTGCTTGCAGGTTTAATTTTTACCTCCGCCAAGGAGGTTATGTTTTCTTTGGCGTTGGTTTGTCTTGTCTGCTTGTTTGTTTGTTTGTTTGTTTGTTTGTTTGTTTGTTTGTTAGCAAGATAACTCAAAAAGTTATGGACGGATTTTCATGAAATTTTCAGAGATTGTCTGAAATGGGGTATCCTACAGATTATTAGATTTTGGTGGTGATCTGAGAGTGCATACCTCCACCAAGGGCTTTGTTTGTATTTGTGCAGCAGGATTACACAAAAACTATTGCATGGATTTGGATGAAATTTTTACCAGAGGTGGTTCTTGGGCTAGAGAGGAACCCATTATATTTTGGTGATGATCTGAGAATGCATAGCTCAGCCAAGGCTCTTATCTTCTCACAGTGTGTCAGCAACAATACTCCAAACAGATGGGCAGACTTTGATGCAATTTTCACCACAAGTGGCTATAGGCCTACACACAAACCCATTACATTTTGGAGGTGATCCATGAGAAACTGAAGGAGCCTTGGCGGAGGTATGTGCTCTATGAGTGCTTTTCTAGTTATTTTTATTTAACCTTTATTTTACCAGGGATAAACCAATTGGCAACACTTATAAAAACAATAAATTACAAATCAACACAGAGGTTAAAAATAAAAATGAATAAACATATAAAAGATAATAACTCAATAAAAACAATAAAACAAATATCAAGTATCGATCAGGTCACTATGAATAGCGCAAACAATCATTGAAGGACTCACTGATAAGTGCAGTCACTAACTTAATTACAGACATCTTTACTAAACTGTGTTAAGATTATTTTATAGCTTATTCCACATGACTGGAGCAGAACACATAAAATATATTTTTCCCCATGTCTGTCCTCACATTTGGGACAGCCAATGAATATGAATTATCTGTTTGGAGATTGTAACCAGATGGTGAAATCCATATTATGTATTTAAAAATGTAAAACAGATTACCAAGTGTAGCTTTGTAAATGAAATTGTACCAGTGTCCCAAACACTGCATGGAAAGAGATGACCAGCCAATACTGGAATACACAGAAGTGAGTTAGAGGTTTGAGGTGCACCCACTATGCGGTGGAAGATGAAGAGTCATTTCAAAGGGGTGCCATGTGCACCGGTATTATGGTACATGTTATGACCATGCGCTTTTGATCAGGAAAAAGGAGGTCTGTCGTCAGAAGTGTGTTGTTTAATGTTATTTCAGTGATGTGTTTTGAAATCATGCTGCTCTGGAGCTCATGAGGAAATATTATTTTAATGAAGAGAGTTGTGACAGTCATAATATAATCACCTGTCATTTTATTTACATGATGATGCACTTAATGTATTTTTTATTGTCGATCCACATTCTCATTTTAATTGTGGCAGGGACACCCCCAGGGCGGGTGGGGGTGGGGGGGTCATGATCCCCCATGCCACAACGTTGGCCCTCCCAACGGCCACCCCGTCCCTGCCAATGGACATAATTCTATAACTTGTTTTTTAATGTCACATTTTACATGTAGTAGATGTTAAAGAATAATTGATGAGTGCTGTATATCATTAACAGATATTAACAAAATACAGCAAAGTAGGACAGATCACACTGTCAAGGTGTGTTCAGGCCATGTTCAGACCAAGCACAAACGGGCACGAAGTGTGATTACATTTTAAATAGATTTTGATGTGCCACTCCAAGATTTTCAGTGGCCCCCCTATAAAAAAATTTCTGGAGGCACCCCTGAATTGTCGACTTGACATTGATGTTGTTTTCACACCTGACTGTAGTCTGAGGGTTGATCACTGTTAGCTGTCCTCTATCCAGCTCTAGAAAGCCCTGATTTCCAGTGACGTATGGCGAATAACAGTTGCCTGTCCTCTCAGGTGCCATGGAAAACTCGGCTTTGGAGAAATACAGAGACCCTTTAAGAAAGCTGAAGTTTTCTATAACGAGTCAAAATACAGAGAATGGCAGCTCAGAAAAAGGCTGCATAGTCTGAACGACTTCTCTGGTGGTTCGTGCTCTCATCTGTTCTCATTCTTCTTGGCAAGGAAAGAAAAAAATCAAATGTGTGATTTTCTTAATTGTTAAATTGAAGCGTTTGTTTGCAAAAACCGATAAACACCACTTCCAAGAAAATTTCCCTCTGTACATCAACTGTTCACATTACCTACTTATAGAAGTTCAGATTGTTTTATCTAAATATCCATTATATCCGCTGTTATATACACTACAAAGTTCATGTTTTGTTTTTTGTTTTTTTTTGTTTTTTTTTTCAAAAGCCAATAAATGCCGGGATCCTGTTTTTACAAAACCAGATAACTCCACACACGCCAAATCAGCACTTGGTATTTGGGTGACGTGCAGAAGAAGATGGATGGATGGATGGATGGACTCAATGGTGCAGCAAGGATCAGCCAATCACGTGTCTCTCTGCTGCGGCAGCGTTCTGCAGAGAACCCTACTTGGGTCTGCTCACTTTGCGTGATTTCCCTGCCAGTTTTTTTTTTTACAATTTTGTTGCATTTTATGTCAAATATGGATATTTTGATGAAGCAGATGAACCAGTGATGCGTTCACTAGACAAACTAGCATGGTTTTGGGGACATGTCTGTTTTGGCAAAAGTATGTATTGTGGACTTGTCTGTTTTATTTGTGTACTCACAAATTGCCAAAAAACAGCAATAAGTTGATGTTCAATTTTTTGCTTTATTATGTCTGAGATGCTCATATTTCAAGTGGCCGTGTCTTAGAACCTGAATTGGAAATACTGACACATACAAACCAACAGATGAAAAAGTTGTTTTTCTCATTATGAAACCAATTGGACTTATCTGTTTTTGCAAAAGAACTCTTGTTATTCCTTCAACACCGACTTTGCTACACAGTTCGTTTTCCCTGTGTGCTACAACGTAAAGTTAAAAAAAATCCTCTGACTGAATGAGAAGGTAGAACCTAATTAAAAAGAACCCCCCCCCCACTCAGCGCTCAGAGTGGTTCCACCTGACACCACATCATAATTAACGAGGAAACGGTTATAGCGATTATACACAACACAGGCACTACCTAAACTCCCAGTTAATCTCACAGCAAACTCAATCACACCACACACAGAGGACTGAATGTTGCCATATTTTATTTGTTTTTAAAAGCCTTCAGCAGGCCAAGTTTTGTTACGTGGTCCTCCTGGGTTATGAAGACTGCAGTAAAATTTACAGCATCATAAAATCAATCTGAATGAGAAACGACAGTGGGGCAGACTTGGCTCTCAAATAACAGATGTTTTCCCTTCAGTGAGGAGGAGAAATGTGGTGTGGATGTGGGCGTCTTTGATGAAAGCTACTTTTCACCAGCAAACACGAACATTTACATGAATTAAATAACGACCAGATGGGGAAGAAGCCCCCGCTGTAGGGAAACGTGTGACATGAAGACGTGACTCTGATGCACACACAGTTTAATATATTGCTCCAATATTTATCCACATACAGGTGTGTCTCAGTAAATTAAAATACCATCGAAAAGTTGATTTATTTCAGTAACTCAGTTCAAAAAGTGAAACTCATATGTATGCAGATTCATTACACTCAGAGTGGTATAGTTCATGTCTTTATTTCTTTTAATGTTGATGGTTATGGCTTACAGTTCATGAAAACCCCAAATTCAGATTCTCAAAAAAATTAGAATATCACATAAAATTAATTTATAAAAGTGGATTTTTAATAGAAATGTCGGTCAACTGAAAAGTATATCCATGTACGCACTGAATACTTGGTCGGGGCTCCTTTTGCATGAATTGCTGAATCAATGCAGTGCAGTGTGGAGGTGATCAGCCTGTATTACTGCTGGGGTGTTATGGAAGCCCAGGGTGCTTTGATAGTGGCCTTCAGCTTGTCTGCATTGTTGGGTCTGGTTTATTGAGGTGCACTTGTATGCTTCATTTTTGTGTCTGCTAGGTGTTTGACGCGTGCACATTATCATCATCTGTAGTTTTACCCCAGCCCATCAGGTGGTGCAAATGAACTGATGTACCAGTTTGTTCACCAGCTATATAAAAGAGAAGAAAACAAGAGCCACGCACATGATGGGTGTTGGAGGTAAGATTTTTAATTGGGTAAAGGATTTTCTTTTTGATTCAGGTTCAGACTGGGTCAGCTTTATCAGACCAATATGAGGTAGGAAATGGCACTCCTCAAGTAAGTGCAATCAGTCCTTTACTGTTTATTATTTTGATCAATGACATGTTTTCAAGAATTCCAGTTGATATAGGCCGATCATTATTTGCTGATGATGGGGCCTTGTGGAAAAGGGGAAGGAATTTAGAATATATAATCAGGAGAGTCCAGGAAGCAGTTAATGAGGTTGTAGAATGGGGCCTTGATTGGGGTAGTAAATTTTCTGTTGAAAACACTCAGTGTTTTTTTACTAGCAATAGGATTAATGAAGACATGAAATTAAGGATGTGTGGACAAAAACGAGAAATTGAGTCTAGATTCACATGGGCAGAACACATGAGCAGAGTTGAGGACAAATGTAAAAAAAAGTGATTAATGTGATAAGATGTTTGACAGGAGGTAGATGGGGATGTCATGTTCTGAGCACGGCAGGACTCCACCAGGCTCAGATTGTCTACCTTTTTTCCATTGCCTACCTTTTTTTCCATCCATCCTTTGTGTTTCGCCTTATTTAAGGGGCTGTGCACTTTTGTCTGGCGCAGCACTCTACTTTCATCTCACTACTCATACATGTAAGTTCTTTGTTATTTTGCTGCGTGTCTTCCTAAGTTTGTCTCCAGATTTAGCCGGCGATTCCCTCGCCTTAGCTTCTGCTATTTTTCTTGCCTGTTCATGAGTTGTTTTAGCTCAGTCTACCAGGTTTAGCCGGCAATATCACTCACCTTAGCTTTAGCTATTTTTCTTACCTGTATTTCTTCCCATCCACAAGTTCTTTGTAACTTAGTGCTTTTTCCAATAAATTTGAAAACTCACAGCCTGCGCGTGGAGCCTTTTTTCCTGCCCTGAAAGGCATAACATCTTATTGGAGGCTCGTGTTTCCCGCACTCCTGAGGCAGTACGGTAATGCTTGGTTGGAGCCGCAGAAATGCTGGAATTGTGCCCCAGCCTGTGGAGCCATCTGGAGCTGACCAACTTTCTCCTCTCCATAATTAACCCATCGTCCATGCTCCGCGGGCTGGGGGAAATCTCCTCCAAACCCCAGCCTGCATCTACGAGAAAGCGGTTCCGGGCACGGAAGCCCTAAGCCTCTTGCCATCATCCAGCTGCAGACTCGTCTCCTCCTGCTGTATTGGGTACACAGCCCTCGTGCCCACTGATGGTCCCAGCATGGAAGAACTGGAGGAGCACCAGTGAGCCTCGGCAGCAGAGAAGAAGCCCATTTTGGATAACAAGCCATGGTTCCTTCCTGAGTTTTTGCAGCAGTAGGAGGGAGCTTCACCAGACAGAACAGAGTCTGTGCATCCCCTGACTCCGGTGCTCCGTCCATCTCACCAGATGACCTTCGCAGCTCCCAAGCAGACGTCATCTGGACCCACAGCAGCCACCATCAAGCCCCGGGATTTAAGGCAAGTACCTCTTCATTTATAAACATCGAATAATGAATTGTCTTGCCTTATTCTCCCGTGGTGAAGCTCAGCAGCAGTGGCCAGATTTGGCTGAGTGTCCACCATCTGCTGCTGTTATTCTATTATCACCTGCTTCTCCTATGTCCCTCTCCAATCCCTCTGAGTGTCAGCAGGTCCTGGGAGGGAGACGCCGGACAACAGAGGGGCCTGTGGTCCTGGAGAGGTCCGGTCCAGCCCCGCAACCACACCCAGTGAGAGAGATCACCCCCGGTGCCCCGAAGCCTGAGCCGATGAAGGAGAGTCCCCTGGTTTCGGCAACACGGGACCCAGTCCCTTCGTTGAGGGGGTTCCGACTCCGCACCTCGGGGCTAGAGGCATGCTGGCCCCAAGGTCTGCGCCAACAGCAATGTGTCCCCTGGCTACACCTACACGGTAGTCGGCGTCAGCGGCGAGGCGGCCTCCAGCAACCACGCTGAATGAACCATCAGCGTTGGCTGTCTCACCCGGAGATCCTGGGACTGCACTAAACACCATCCTGCTGCAGGGGCTGCCGCAGCAGAATTGGAACATGACCCCCAAAAGACCACACCTGAAACATCATCGCTTGGATCATCGGAGTGCTGGACAGTGATGGAGCTTAAGAACAGGCAAGTGCACTCCTTTGTATCTGTTCCCCTTTTTGGAGAAATCTTGCATGGTTGTAGGTGGGGAGAGCCAAGTGCGGCCGTCAGCTGTACTTGAGCTCACCTCACTGGGCTCCACCACCACCGGTGACTCTGACCCTATGTCTGTGCATCTTTTGTCTGAGCTTTCTCCCAGGGTCACCGAGGGTAATCCACCTGTGCCAGATGTCTCCGTGGATCCAGGCTGACCGCCCGAGATTGCCGTGAGTCCTGCTCCCCCCACTGAAGTCATCGCAGGCGCTCTGTCCCAGCCCGGGGCCTTCGTGGGTGCTGCTTCCCCTCCGACTGAGCTCACCGAGGGTGCAGCTTTGGCCCAGTCCGGGTCGACCGAGGGTGCAACCCTGGTCCCGTCCAGACCTACTGAGGGTGCAGCTTTGGCCCAGTCTGGGCCCACCGAGGGTGCTGCTTCCCTTCCGGTGGAGGTCGTCAGGGGTGCTCCGTCCCAGCCCGGGGTCTCCAAGGGTGCAGCTTTGGCCCAGTCTGGGTCCACCAAGAGCGCAACCTTGGCCCAGTCCGAGACCACCGAGGGTGCAACCTTGGCCCAAACTGGGCCCACTGCGGGTGCAGCATTGCTCCAGTCCAGGCCCACCGTGGGTACTACTTCACTTCAGCCCAGAGCTACCGCGGATGCAGCGTTGCTCCAACCCGGAGCCACTGTGGGTGCAGTGTCACTCCTGGCCGGAGCCACTGAGGGTGCAACTCCGCTCTTGCCCGGAGCCACCACGGGTGCAGCTCCGGTCCTGCCCAGAGCCCCCGTGGGTGCAGCTCTGCTCCTGCCTGGAGCCCCCGCGGGTGCAACTTTGTCCCAATCCGAGACCACTGAGGGTGCTAAGATAAGATAAGATAAGATAAGCCTTTATTAGTCCCACAATGGGGAAGTTCCAGGATTGCAACAGCACAGGGATAGCAACACTCAGAGCAACAATCAGAAGGCAAGAAAAAACAAGAGCAGCGAGTATACATATGTACATATAAACATAAATATATAGACACACGATGCGGAGCATTGCAGCTAGATGGAATAAATGTATAGATATATAAACACACAGTGCGGAGCATTGTAGCTAGATGGAATAAATATATGAACATATAAACACACACAGTGTGGAGCATTGTAGTTAGATGGAATAAATATGTGAATATATAAACACACACAGTGTGGAGCGTTGTAGCTAGATGGAATAAGTATATGAATATATAAACACAGTGCGGAGCATTGCAGCTAGATGGAACAAACATGCAAATATATAAACACACAGTGCGGAGCATTGTAGCTAGATGGAACAAACATGTAAATATATAAACACACACAGTGCGGAGCATTGTAACTAGATGGAACAAATATGCAAACACATAAACACACAGTGCGGAGCACTGTAGCTAGATGGAATAAATATGTAAATATATAAACAGTGTGGAGCATTGTCGCTAGATGGAATAAATATATAACTATACAAACACACACAGTGTGGAGCATTGCAGCTAGATGGAATGAAACAGCATAACCGTCTACTTAGTTATCCTACATGGTATGATTATGTACCCATACATATAGTCACCCTCCATAGCTACCGGTATTTTCCTAGTTGTATACCGGAGGGGACCATTGTGTAAGTCTATTGTGTCTTTTGCATTCAATACTATTAGGTTGTCACGTCTTTTTGCTATCTCTGCGAGCAGCCCTGCTTAGGTTATACAGTCTGACAGCCTTTGGTAGGAAGGACCTGCGAAACCTCTCGGTTGTGCACTTAGGATGATGTAGTCTGCTGCTAAATGAGCTCCTTAGTGCATTCAGTGTGTCCTGCATAGGGTGGAACTCGGACTCCAGCAGAGATGACAGTTTAGCCACCATCCTTCTCTCTCCCATCAACTCCACTGGGTCAAGGTGCTGCCCCAGCACAGAGCTAGCTTTCTTGATCAGTTTGTTCAGTCTCTTCCTATCGGCTGCTGTAATGCCACTGCCCCAGCAGACCACTCCAAAAGTGATGGCTGATGCCACCACCGTGTCGTAGAATGTCTTCAGCAGCGCCCCTTGTACACCAAAAGACCTGAGCCTCCTCAGTAGGAACAACCTGTGCTGTCCCTTCTTGTAGAGTGTGTCAGTATTGTGTGACCAGTCTAGTTTATTGTTCAGATGAACACCCAGGTACTTGTAGGATGTCACCATCTCAATGTCTGTTCCCTGGATGTTTACTGGTGCTGTGAGGGGTTGTCCTTGCCTGTGGCAGTCCACCACCAGCTCCTTAGTTTTCCTCGCGTTTATCTGGAGGCAGTTCCGATGGCACCAGTCCACAAAGTCCTGGATAAGCCCTCTGTACTCAGCTTCATCTCCGTTGGAGATGAGGCCAACGATCGCAGAGTCGTCAGAGAACTTCTGTAGATGGCAGTGTGTTGTGTTGTGTGAGAAGTCCGCAGTATAAAGGGTGAACAGGAAGGGAGCCAAAACCATTCCCTGTGGGGCCCCCGTGCTACCGATGATCGTGTCGGACACACAGTCCCGGGTTCTCACAAACCGTGGCCGGTTTGTGAGGTAGTCCAGGATCCATAATGACAGGTGCTGGTCCACCCCTGCACACAGCAGCTTGTCCTTCAGGATCATCGGTTGGATGGTGTTGAAAGCACTGGAGAAGTCAAAGAACATGATCCTCACTGTATTCCCGGGCTTCTCCAGGTGGAACAGAGAACGGTGAAGGAGGAAGATGACCGCATCCTCCACCCCAATACCATGCTGGTAGGCGAACTGGAGTGGATCCATTGCTGGACCCACCAGGGGGCGGAGGTGAGCAAGGAGCAGTCTCTCCAGGGTCTTCATCATGTGGGACGCCAGGGCCACTGGTCTGTAGCTGTTCAGATCTTTGGGGTGGGAAGTCTTTGGTACAGGTACCACACAAGATGTCTTCCACAACTGTGGTACCCTCCCCAGCTTCAGTCTCAGGTTGAAGATGTACTCCACAATCCTACACAGCTGGTCTGCACAGGACTTGAGGAGGTTTGCACTGATGCTGTCCGGTCCCGACGCCTTCCTCGCCTTAATCTTCCTCAGCTCCGTCCTCACCTGGGTCTTAGTGAGGGTCAGGTTGGGGGGCTGTGTGTTGGGAGAGGGGGGGTGATGGTGGAGTGGGGAGAGGGCAGCAGGACTTTTGAGGGCGGTTGGTCAAACCTATTAAAAAACAGATTCAGATTGTTCGCCCACTCCCTGCCCCCCGTGGCCTGGGGGGAGGTATTCTGGAGCCCAGAGATGGTTTTAAGGTTTCTCCAGACCCCGCTGATGTCGCTCTGTTGTAGCTTGTCCTCCATCTTCTTCCTGAAGCTGTCCTTGCCTTCTCTGATCTTTCTCCTCAGCTCCCTCTGTACGGATTTCAGCATCTCCCTGTTCCCTGACCTGAAGATCCTCTTCTCTCTCAGAAGTGTTTTTATCTCAGGGTTGATCCAGGGTTTGTTGTTTGAGCAACACCGTATGGTCTTGGTGGGAACGGTGTTGTCCACACAGAAGCTGATGTAGTCCGTGATGGTGTGAGTGAGGCCATCGATGTCCTCACCATGTGGATCACAGAGCTGCTCCCAGGTGGTGGTTTCAAAACAGCCTTTCAGAGTGTCCATTGCCTCCTCAGACCATAACTTCACTGTGCGCATGGCCGGAGGTTGTCTGTGTACTAGGGGTTTGTACACCGGCCGGAGATGAACCAAGTTGTGATCCGATCTCCTGAGTGGGGGGAGTTGTAATGAGGTGTACGCCTCCTTAGTGTTTGCGTAGAATAAGTCCAGTGATTTATTGTCTCTAGTGTGGCATGTGACATACTGGGTAAACATGGGTAGAATGGGAGACAGTGAAACATGGTTGAAATCGCCTGAGATGAGGAGATGATGCATCTGGGTGTTCTGTCTGCAGCCTGCCGGTTACTGAGTGGATGACGTCACGCGCTGTCCCAGCATTCGCCGTCGGATTTGCATAAATAACAATGCAGATCACGTGTGAGTATTCCCTCGGGAGATATGTAGGCCGCATGCTAACAGCTAGCAACTCGATGTCTTTGCTGCAGTGCTGGTGTTTAACAGTGATATGTCCCGGTCTGCACCAGTTGTTATTAACATAGATCAACACTCCACCGCCCCTTGCTTTGCCACTGTCTGGTGTTCGGTCTGCCCATATCGCTTGGAAACCCTCCAGCTCAATGTTAGCATCTGCTACTAGTTCAGATAGCCACGACTTGGTAAACAAAAGGAGGGAGCATTCCCGGTATAAGCTGTCGTAGCGGGAGATAGCCGCTAGCTCATCTACCTTTCCCAATATAGAACGTACATTCCCCATGACAACGGATGGGAGGTTGGATCTGTACCTTATACTCCTTGTCCGCCATCTAACACCAGCCCGACAACCTCGTCGTTTTCGCCTTATTTCTCTCGGTACTTCAAGTTTTTCCGTTAGCACCAAGTGGCGATTAAGTGCAAGCAGCTGTTCCCTGCTGTACCGTCTCCTGCTGTAAACAGTGGCTCCGTCAGCCGGCTGGGGAGACATTTGGGGCAATCTTTGTGTCCGTGATGTATAAAGTGTGTAAAGAAAAAAAAAATAATCAGAATTGAGCCGCTGTTGCAAAAAGGCAGCCGACTTGTGTGGCGCCGGAAGTAAGAAAAAAAAAAAACTTAGACTGCTGGCCAGTCCAATTTTGTTGTGGTTCCTCCTCCACTGCCAGACACCATCATAGTCCCCCATCCTCGACCTGACGCTGTCATGGTTGTCCTTCCTCTTCCAGTCATCATTGTGGTGCCCTGTCCTCTGCCTGACGTCGTCGTTGTCCACTCTTTGACTTTCTTCATCGCGGATCATCCCAGTTGGGCAGCCACCCCCTGGATCACCATCTCTTTGGTGGTGGCTAAAAAACTCCGGCTGACCGCCTGACAGGCATTGCCATTATGTTGGGTGATTTTCGTTCTCCGGTAGATCACCCGACTCGTACCACCTCACCATTTGTCAGGCCTGGGACTTCGGCCAACCACACTTGCTGCTTGGTTCTTTGGGTTAGGGGGGCCAAGGTGCCCAGTTCTGTCTGGGTCCTGAACGTGTTTTGTTTTGTTTTGTTTTTCCTTAGCATGGACCTTGATGGGAAGCTGTCCTAAGGGTTATTTCTTGTTCCTTCTGGGTTGGTTCAGTCCCTCCGTATCTGGGTCCCCCTCCTCCCACCCGGGGTGGGGTTGTTTTCTTGTTGGGGTGGGATTTATGTGTGGGGGGGTCTTTTCTTTTGATGTTACCCAGCAGTGTCTGGTGTCCACCCCTTGGGGGGGGGGGCTCTGTCACGTTCTGAGCATGGCGGGACCCCACCGGGCTCAGAATGTCTGCCTTCTTTCCATATTTACACTGTGTTATCATTTTTGAGTTACCTTGTACCCTTACTTTGATTTATTTTCCCGTGTACCTTCATTATAGTTTGTTTACTGTATCTTTGAGTTTGCCTGTTCCCATTTTTTCTGTCAAATCATTATGTTTGTATTTTGTCATGTTTTTTCTCTCAGGGTTGACAGCTGTCATTGGCCTTCTGGGGTTTGTCCAGTGTGGGTGTGCCCTGCCAGCTGGCAGCCCTGACGACTTCCTCATTATTCCCAGCTGTGTGTTATTGTTTTCTCCTACCTGCTCAGGTTTCCCGCACCTGTTATCACTTAACTTATTTTGTGTTTAGCCTTATTTAAGGGGCTGTGCATTTTTGTCCAGCGCAGCACTCTACTTTCATTTCGCTACTTATAGATGTAGGTTCTTTGTTATTTTGCTGCATGTTTTCCTAAGTTTGTCTCCAGGTTTAGCCGGCGATTCCCTCGCCTTAGCCTCTGCTATTTTTCTTGCCTGTTCACAAATTGTTTTAACTCAGTCTACCAGGTTTAGCCGGCGATATCATTCGCCTTAACTTTAGCTATTTTGCTTACTTGTATTTCTTCCTGTCCACGAGTTCTTTGTAACTCAGTGGTTTTTCCAATAAATTTGCAAACACACAGCCTGTGCGTGGAGCCTTTTTCCCTGCCCTGAAAGGCAATTATGACAGGGGAGCTAGTTTTGCAGCCTAAGAAACTATGTATGTTGCTCTGATCAGGTCAATATTGGATTATGGCTGTATAGTATATGGTTCGGCAGCTGGATCTCTGCTTAAGTTAGATATTGATCAGGCCAAAGCCTTGAGGGTATGCAGTGGGGCCTTTAAAACTTCCCCAGTTGCTGCTCTACAAATTGAAATGGGAGAAATGCCTTTGGGGTTAAGAAGTAAACATTTTATGACTAATAACTGGATTAATTTAAAAGGGCATAATGATTCTCATCCCACTAAAGAAGTGCTGCAAGAATGTTGGGAGAATGTCAGGGGACAAAAGGATTCCTATGGACATGTAAGTAATGTGATTGCTAATGAACTTGGGTTACTTGAGATGAGGATGAGTCCTGCAATTATAATTCCTGCAGTAGCTGCGTGGAAATTTGTTTCACCAGATATTGATTTTCACGTGTTACATGTTAGAAAGAGAGGGAAAACTGATTTAGTGAGTGCTTTTTACTGTTTGGTGGAAGAAAAATACAGTAATTTCTTACTTATTTATACAGATGGGGCTAAAGATTCAGATAGCGGAGTGGCTGGATTTGGAGTCACGATTCCTTCTGGGGAAATAAAAATCTGTAAAAAAACTTCCAACATGCTGGGGGTGTATACGGTGGAGATGATGGCTGTGTGGGAAGCTTTATTATGGGTTGAAAAGGAAAATCCAAGAAGGGTAGTAATTTGCTCAGATTCTTTATCAGTGTTACCAAGTATAAAATCTTTTCAGTCACCAAGATATTTTGTATGAAGTGTTACAGTCTATTAGGAGAGTTACAGATGATGGAGTGCAGGTAAAATTTCTATGGGTTCCAGCTCATGTTTGTATTAAAGGGAATGAAAAGGCTGATCAGTTGGCAAAGAATGCACTAAAAAAGAAGACCACAAACAGACTAGCATTAGTAAAAATGAGGTAAAATACATAATTTGGGGAAAAAATTGTCAAATATGGCAAGTAGGTTGGGACATAGAGAAAAAGGGTAGTCAGTATCATGCAATCCTAAAGAGTATGAAAGTGACCTGGTTGAGAAGTGGAAACAGGAGAGAGGAGACGATACTCAGTAGAATGAGAACAGGACACTGCTCATTAAATAAGACTCTTAACATAATAGGCGAGCATGAGTCTGGTCTATGTGATAGATCTCAGGAGGATGAAACAATGGAACATGTGCTGTTGTAGGGGTTATGAGGCACAGAGGGAGGTGTTGAGGGAGTCATTGAGGAAAGAAGGAATGAATGATTTTACATTGATTACATTGAGTGGGTTTTTAAAGATGAGGAAATGGGCACAGGTGAAGGCAGTGTTAAAGTGTTCAAGGGAAATTGGGGCTTTAAGGAGAATTTAGTTGTCTAGGAGGGTTTTTCATTTCTCCCAGCTTCAGAGGTACTGCACACTTTGATCCACACTCCAGAGCAGAAGGTGGCGGTAAGTCACCGTATGCTGGATACCAACCGCCATTAAATCAAAAAGAAGAGGAAGAAGAAGGAGACGAACCACACACATTTTGGCAACAGCAATGGTGACTGTATGAAGGTGAGGGAAAAAAAACCCTCCTGTGTTTACTACTTTTACTGCTAATCATCTTTTTCTTTCTCTTTTCTCGTCTTGTCTTTTAAATTGATCTTCTTTCTGCTAATCTCTGTATGCCATGTTGGTGGTGCCTGTAATATAAATATTTATTGTTCATATGTTGTATTATGACAGGAGCTCTTATTTGTGTGGCATGGGGTGGAGGCTCCATATTCTGGTTTCGCCAACCCGTACGTATAAGAAGAGCTGTGGGTAGGGGAGACGTCTTGGTTACGTGTGGTTGGGTGCGCTGCGCCCTGTAAAATAATAAACGTGTGTTCAGCTCCACTGCTGGTCTCCTTCTTAACTCCAGTTCCAGACATAACATTTTGATGACGAGAAGAAAAGCCATGGAAGCGTGTACAGCACCAATTTGGCCATTCTTGGAGCTCCCAGGTGAGCCACCTGTACCATGGCCTCGGTGGTATAAAGCCTTTAAAACATATACTGTATGGTGGCTTTGGACCTGGGAAGGATGGAGAAGCTGAGGGGAGGTGTGCTGCTTTTGCACAACCTGGGAATGGAGGGCCAGAGGATTCTGGGCATGCTTGGTGATGCGGACAATTATGAAGAAGTGGTCGAGCTAATGGCGAGCCATTTCAGGGTGCTGGACAATGTCATTGTCCGAAGGATTAAATTCTGACAGCGCCGCCAACAGGC
The DNA here is from genome assembly GCA_020510985.1 of Pholidichthys leucotaenia. Taxonomy (NCBI): domain Eukaryota; kingdom Metazoa; phylum Chordata; class Actinopteri; order Cichliformes; family Pholidichthyidae; genus Pholidichthys; species Pholidichthys leucotaenia. The sequence continues at coordinate 424,187,507 of CM035842.1, read as the reverse complement.
TGGCGAACCCATCCAATGGTTTGTATCGGACTTGAGGCAGCTAGCCGCTGAGTGTTGGTTTGGACTATTGGAGGAAGAAATGGTTTGCGACCAGCTGGTGAAACACACCAACTGCAGTCCTGTCTAAGCTGCTCACATTTCCAGGTGAGTTGATACTGGCCAAGGCCATCAAGTTGGCTCTCCAGCTGGAGGCAGCGGATAAGCTAACTCAGGAGTTCCGTGAGCGTTTGTCACCATGAGAGTTGGGATCCTCCTTAGCTACACAGGTAGTGGACCCCGACAGCGATGGGAGTGTCGAGGATGACGTTGAGAGTGCCAACGCTGTACAGATGAAGTGTGCCCCGGGGAAGCCCAGGTGTGTATGGGCTGCGGGTCTACGAGACAACGCTACAAAGCCAGAGAGTGTGTGGCAAGAGGAAAGCACTGCAGCAAAAGTGGCCATCTGCATCATTTCATGAGGGTGTGCCAGTTAGCAGAACAAAATAGCTCACGCAAGAGCTCGACTCCTCCCGCCCCAACGGTGATTCATACTGCGTCCCCAAGCACCAGTGGGCACAGACATTGCACGGTAGAGTTGGACGGAGTACCGGTACTGATGCTGATTGACACGGGGGCGGAGAGTTCGCTGCTGAACTGGGCTACAGTGCAGCAATGTTTTCCCCCACTATAGAATCAGAGGTGACCCAGCGCTGCTTTGCGGTTATGGAGGAGGACGGTTGGTCATGGTGGGCACCGTCAGACTGATGGCTTGGTACAAGTCAGCAGTGATGGCTGATGTGGAGTTCGTTGTAACAGCCTGCAACACGAACATCATTGGCTGCAACCTTTTCTATGGCCTTGGGTTTTCCATCAGGAGCAGCGCTGGGGAAGAGTGGTCAGGCTGTGGATTGTGGGACTGACCGGTTCCGAGAATACGGGAAAATGCTGTGTGGGATGAAGTTTGTTTGACACCCCGGAGAGTGGACAGGCCTTCTCCCACTCTGGGTCGCTGCGGGAGGGCCCCGGTGCCAGTGTCCAAGTCGCCCTGGCCAAGGGTACCGGACGGCACAGGGGAGTATCTGCAGCGACGAGTGTGGGCGATGGGGGGTCGGTGGACACGGGGCCACATCAATAGGATCTGCAGCGGGTCTACAAGCACTTGGGGTAGAACTGATTGGCACTGAGAGAGCGAGTGCCAGGTGGAAACTCTGCAGGCCGAGCAAAGCCCCACTTGGAGTTGCGGACTGGGTTCAGGCTTGAGCACAGGCAAGGTCCTGGCGGGTGCGAACCAAGCATCAGATGGAGAAATACCAGGATCGGCTGCAGGTAACGAATGTGGGGCAAGATGGGTATCTTTGGCTGGCGGATGGCAGGTGACGGCACCCTAACAAGTTATGGCGTGCCCCGGGGAAGGCGACAAGCCGTGGCCCCAGACGAGTGGAGCACCAAGTGGTGTATAGGAGAAGACACATCGGGACTGAAGCGACCAGCTGTGGCCCGGGAGGCGATCCACCTTCAGGGGCGGACTGAATGTAAAAAGGGTCTGGGGCTCACGGGGGTTCTTCTTTCCTCGAGCCGTGTATGTATATACGCTAATTGTTCTGAATGTGTGTTTATAGTTCTGGGATTTTGGGGGGTTTTGGTCATCTTAGGGAACCCGCAGCAATTTTCTTTTCTATGTCTGGCGGCAGAATAATCTGCCTTGGTGTGTAGGGGGCAGGATGGCAGTCTACCCATTTTCCCCTAATTTTAGTTGTTTTGTGTGAATGTCATAGGCCCCTTTTGTGATTTTAGTGCAGTTATGTTTAGCGAATGATTCAGGTTCCAAATTGGGGTGGGTTTTAATGGTATGTGTGTGTTTTGGACCTTTTCCTATGGGGAGAGGGGGTGTAATTATTTATTGTTCATATGTTGTATTATGATTGGAGCTCTTATTTGTGTGGCACGGGTTGGTGGCTGCATATTCGGGTTCCGCCAACCCCGTGCGTATAAGAAGGGCTGTGGGTAGGGGGGCGGTCTGTTCAGCCTTTACCTCTGCTTGCGGTTACGTGTGGATAGGTGCACTGCACACTGTAGTGGTAATAAACGTGTTTTTAGCTCTACTGCTGGTCTCCTCGACTCCAGTAACATAACATCTGGAACAGACATCTGTTTTTAAGAATAGGGCTAAAACCTACCTTTTTGATATAGCCTACAATTAGGGAGGGATCATGTGTTTCTGAACCCTCCCTTAGTTATGCTGCTAATAGGTTTAGTCAGCCGGGGGACCTCCAGTAATGCACTGGGCCTCACTCCTTTTCTCACTCTCAATGATTTTTTTTTTTTTTTGCTGGTCATTAACATTTGTTTGTTCTCTCCCATAGATTGAGTCCCCATCGTGCTGTTTGCTCTCTACATGTCTGTTCTTTTCATCTTCTCTATCCCCTCACCCCCCAGCCAGTCGCAGCAGATGGCTGCCCCTCCCTGAGCCTGGTTCTGCTGGAGGTTTCTTCCTGTTAAAAGGGAGTTTTTCCTCTCCACTGTCGCCAAGTGCTGCTCACAGGGGATCGCCTGATTGCTGGGGTCTTTCTGCAACTGTGGGGGTTCCCCCTACAGTTGATAGTGCTATGAGATGACTGTTGTTGTGAAATGGCGCTATATAAATAAAGTTGAATTGAATTGAATTGAATAACAGTGCCACCTTTTGAATGAGAGGTTGGAACAGAGCCACAAAATCTTGGCTGCATGTGCTCAGCTGCAGAGGGCCTCCGCAGAGCCTAGCAGACTGGAGATGGTGATAAAAGCATACATGCAGAGCAGGCATGATAATATCCAGCTTATCTGTGAGTGACTTCTCATCATGTGAGAATCATAATTTAAATGTGTGTAGTGTTCCTTCTTTTCCACACTGGGAACACAATTAACGATGTATATTAATGAAAAATCAGATTTCTGCATTTAAGTGAATGCAGCATCACAGCACTCGAGCCAGCTGCCTGCCAGCAGCTCCTCCCAAAGGTGACTCACACTTCTGATTCATGATGCCAGCCTTGGCTTTTATGATATTTCTGCAAAATGTTGAATATTTGTTGGTCTGTCTGAATTAATTTTGTTAGACAGCGGCCGCATAGGCTGCTAACTTAGGAGTGGTGAGGGGGTGGGGACCATAAAAATTACTAGGCTATATCATAATATTACAACAGAAGCAACTGCATCTTTGGTCATTTTAACGAATTTTATTGAATTAAACATAGTTTTGTTCATAACTTTATTCAAAATCTGAAGTAAACTCATTGTTCTGTTTTGGTTCTGCAAATTAAGGTGAGATACAGTATGTTTGAAAAAGTTACAATTTTACCACAAACTTTTTAGGAAAAAACAAATAATAAACTCATTATAAAGTAGAGATAAAATTAGGAGTAAAACACCCACAATTTTATGATAAAACAGTATTACATTTACAAGAAAAATGCCTGAAAGTTATGAGAAACACAAATTTATTGTTAGCATCACTGCTCGCTCTGTGCCCCAGCCTGTGCCTCTCTCTCTCCTCTCATTAGGTATCGCTCCCTGCAGCTGATTACACCTTCTGTTGCCATTCAGGGGAACCCTTTATATTGGATGCTCTCCCACCACTCATCTGGTTTTGTCTGATCACCTGCTTGAGCTTCATCGTATGTATTCTTGTTACCTGGTGTTCTGTGCTCTGACCCTTGCCTGCCTACAACCCTGAGCCTGCCATCTGTATTGGATCTGTCTGCCTGCCCGCTGTTTCGCCTGCCGTGCTCTGACCCATGCCTGACTAGACCCCAAACTAGCTTCACATACTGAATTACCTTAACCTGGAATGTGCACAATCCCTTTCGCACCTAAGTCGACTCACCTTCACTGCAGCCTCCTCTCCGTCACCACTTTCCCCTCAGACCTGGCCAGCCTGCCACGATTGCCGGCTGGAGGATCCTCATCAGCTCACCCCCCATCCCATCCCCCCGGAGAGGCTTGCTTGGGACCTTGCTTCTTCTCACTGGAAGGATCCCCATACATCTTCACTCTGGAAAAGCCAGTAAGAATTATCATTTCATCTATTCCCTCAATTTGCCCAATTTACCCAATTGTTTCCCTTACTCACCTTGTGTCTTCTATCTCCTTCCAGGGTTGCCAGATCCATGTCACATCTTGCCATTTGCTAATAAAATTATTGTTTAAACTGCTTAACGGTCTCATCCGTGTCTGCTTCTGGGTCTGGGGATTGATTGCCATGTTATTTATGAGAATAAAGTCTCAAATGTATGATAGTCCATTATTTACAAGGGCAAAAATACAAATAATGAGGAAAAAAGTTTAAAATTAAAATGGAAAAAACACTTTCAAATATGCAAATATACATCAAATTCTGTGAAAACACAACCATGTCAGCTTAGACTGTATGCTGTTTCCCCAACAACAAACCATGGATCACCAGTGACCTGAAAGCACTTCTTAACAAGAAGAGGGCTTTTAGGTCTGGAGATAAGGAGGAACTGAGGAGAGTGCAGTGTGAAGTGAGATAGATGCTGAGGCGGTGTAAAGACAATTACAGGAGGAAGTTGGAGGATGAACTACAGCAAAGCGAAACAAAGGGTTGTGAGAGGGAATGAAACACATCACTGGGTGTGAGGGGAGAGAGAGACAGACACCGGGGAGCCTTGAGAGAGGTGATGAGCTGAATCTGCTTTTTAATAGGTTCATCTCACCATCCGTCATCCCCACAACACAGCCACACACACACACACACCCCCCGGGGGACACCAGCACCAGCCCCCTGCACATCACTGTGACTACAGACCAGGTTAAGAAACAGCTGGAGAGATTCTGTCAGTGGAAGGCTGCAGGCCCAGATGGCATCTCTACCAATATCCTGAGGACCTGCCCCAACAAGCTAGCTCAGGTACTGAAACACCTGTACAACCTGAGCCTGAGTCTGGAGCGAGTACTGGTGCTGTGGAAGACATCCTACGTGGTTCCTGTCCCCAAGAAGTCATCTCCATCCAACCTGAATGACTATTGGCCAGGTGCCCTCACATCTCATGTGATGAAGATCCTGGAGAGACTGGTCTTAGCTCACCTGAAGCCACAGGCGAAGACGTGGCTGGACCCGCTGCAGTTTGCATATCATCCCCAGGTGATGCTGTCAACTACCTGCTGTAACGAGCCGATCAGGGCATCAGGGCTGCCGAGTATTCATGTTTTTAAAATCAGGCTCAATATCTACTATTTTAAATTAGCTTTTGACTAGTTTCCTATTTTAATTTTCTTAATTTCTGATTTTATACTTATTTTATGTTGATCTTGTTATAATTAAGGCCTGATCCACTGACAAAGTCAGTGGGAGAGAGCCCTATTGTAATTGTGAGAATTGTTTTTTTCTTCTTCTCCATCTAAGATCTCATTTTTGGGGTAATGAACATGCATGAAAACTCACCGTTTTTTGCAGGGACCCCAAAACAGGCGAAAAATTTAATATTTTGGAGGCAATATGAATCATCATCATCATGTCGAGACATGCAAAAAACTCTATAGAAGTGATGGTCTACACCCAACAGGAAGTCGGCCATTTTGGCAGGAAGTGGCGGTGACCAAATTGCCACCTCACACATTTGATTGAACTCGTCCTAGGGTTATCGAAGGCTGCATTGCAGTTGAAACATGTAAAGAAGGTAAAGACATCTCCTTTCTATTTTATTTCTGTCTTTTATATGAACAAAAGAAGACAAAATTAACCTTTTTGACCTATATCGTCCTAGGGTTTCCGTCCTGTTGAGCTCATTTGTGACGACAATCATCTATAGTCATCCTCGCTTTGCTGAGCGCACACCTGGGCGCTGTCCTCCAGGCAGGAGTCTGCAACTTGCCAACGCCAGCCACCTCGACATCTGCAAGTAAGCAGCACTTTGTGTGTTTACCCTGCGTGGTGAAAATCATTACTCACTCCTGTCTTTGCTCTGCCCTTAGGGTTGCCTGGCTGCACGGCGCACTGTTCCACCCTCGGCGCTCCCTGTCCTCCAGCAGTCCATTCACACCTCACATATACGCATCCAAACACCTGCTGTTGTTGAATAAAGTTTTTGAATCTCACTCGAGCCTGTGTGCGTGTTCCCTGGGCCCGACATCATGTCAGTACGGCTCCAGCAAAGTGGCCCAGCGGACAGCGGGCTCGCACGCCGAATATCCACCCTTGAGGCTCGAGTGGATTTAATTGCTCATCAGCAGCAGGTTATTCTCAATCAACTCACTAACATCACTCACCGGTTGGACCGTCTGGATCCCCAGCAGGCGTTCCCTCCGGCTCAGCATAGCGGGCCAGCTCCCGTCCCTTCCCTAGCTAGCCAGGCTAGCCCAGGGCCGCCAACCCGGCTCACCTCCATTCCAACACCCTCGCGCTTCAGCGGAAGACTCGGCGAAGTGCGCGGGTTTCTTCTCCAGTGTGAGTCAGTGTTCCAGCGCATCCCCGGGTACTTTCCGTCTGACCATAGCCGGATTGGGTATGTTGCCAACCTCCTGGAAGGGCGAGCGTTAGCTTGGGCTTACGCCGTTATGGCGAGGCCCAGCTACGCGAGCCTGACCTATGCCCAGTTCGTGCACGACTTCAATGAAGTTTTTGATCACTCAGACCGTGACAGCGTGCTAACCAATCGGCTACTCAACCTTCGCCAGGGTAGTCGATTGGCAGCCGATTACACTGTCGACTTCCAGGTGGCAGCGGAGGAAGTTGGCTGGGGCGATGCTGCCCTCTGCAGCATCTTTCTCCGCAGTCTGAATTCTAGTCTGCGGGACAAGCTAGCCTGCCGGGACCAGCCGGAATGGCTGTCCAAATTAATTTCATTAGCAATTAGCTTAGACAACAGGCTGAGAGAGCGGGCTGCCAAGTGGAAGTCCTACAGCCGCTCGAGCGGAGCTTCCGCCCGTGCCTCTCAGTCTCACCCCCTGGTGCTACCCGCTCCAGAGTTCGCCGATGAATCTGAGGCTATGCTAATCGGGCGGACCAAGCTTCCACTGGCGGAGAAACAGCGCTGCAGGGAGCTGGGCCTCTGCATGTATTGCACAGACGAGCAGCACACCGTGGAGGTCTGCCCAGTTAAGCCAAAAGGGGGAGTCCGCGAGTCGCTGTAGGGGGCCTCGCGGACGCAACCCAGTCTAATCCCCTCTCCAAATGCCTCCTTCCAATCAGGTTCTGTCATAACTCCAACGGGCATGTCACTCATGCACTGGTGGACTCGGGGGCGGAACAGAACTTTATTTCCAAGAGCCTGGCAACCCGCCTGGGCATTCCGTGCCAAGCGTTGCCAGCCCCCCTCACCCTTGTCACTCTCTCCCGCACACCTCTGGAGAGGGTCACTCATCGTACTAAACCCATCTCCGTCATCATCTCTGGCAATCACAGGGAGGACTTAAGCCTGTTTGTCCTGCCCACCTCGGCTGCTCTCGTCATCCTGGGCTACCCATGGCTGCGTCTTCACAATCCAGTTTTCGATTGGCAGTCCGGCAGCATCCTCTCCTGGAGCACCTTCTGCATGGGAAGCTGCCTTCAGTCCGCTGCCTGTGCTCCGTCTGTGCCTCTCCCCTCCTCCGACTCACCACCGCCAGATCTCTCCTTGGTTCCTCCGGAGTTCCATGACCTGGGACTCGTCTTCAGTAAGTCCAAAGCGCTGTCTCTTCCCCCCCCCACCGCCCGTATGATTGCGCCATAAATCTCCACCCAGGGGCGCCCTTGCCATCTGGTCGTCTCTACAGCCTGTCTGCCCCGGAGCGGGAAGCCATGGACGCATATATTAAGGAGTCTCTCAGCGCAGGCATCATCCGCCCCTCCTCTTCTCCACTCGGAGCTGGATTCTTCTTCGTCTACAAGAAGGATGGGTCCCTGCGGCTGTGTATTGACTTCCGAGCCCTAAACGACATCACGGTGAAGGATAAATACACATTGCCCCTCATGGACTCCGCTTTCAACTCCCTCCAGAGGGCCTCCTGGTTTACCAAGTTGGACCTCCACAGCGCATACCACCTCGTTCGGATCAGGGAGGGCGACGAGTGGAAGACGGGGTTCTAGATGCCCAGCGGCCATTTCGAGTACCTGGTCATGCCGTTTGGGCTCACCAACGCTCCGGCCGTCTTCCAACGACTCATAAACGACGTCCTTCATGACTTCCTGGGGGTCTTTGTATTCATCTACCTGGACGACATCCTGATCTTCTCCTGATCTCGGGAGGAGCATCAGGCCCACGTGAGGCGGGTCCTCCAGCGGCTCCTTGAAAATAGGTTGTACGTGAAGGCGGAGAAGTGCGAATTCTACACCACCAAGACCTCCTTCCTGGGCTTCGTCGTGTCCCACAACTAGCTTCTCCCCGACCCTGCCGAGGTCAAAGCGGTGGTTGAGTGGCCCACTCCCTCATCCAGGAAACAGGTGCAACAATTCCTTGGATTCGCCAACTTCTACTGCCGTTTTGTACCAAAGTACAGCTCCATCGCCTCTCCCCTGACCCGCCTCACCTCCCCCAAGGTGCCATTCCAGTGGACAGAGGAAGCGGTGTTGGCCTTCAAAACGCTGAAGATGGAGTTCTCCTCCTCCCAGGTCCTGATCCAGGTTGATCCCACACTTCAGTGCCTGGTCGAGGTGGACGCATCTGACACGGGGGTGGGGGCAGTTTTGTCTCAGCACTCCCAAGTGGATGGGGTGGTACGCCCCTGCGCCTTCTTGTCCCGGCGCCTGTCTGCAGCGGCGGCGACTATGAGGTTGGTGACAGGGAACTCCTAGCAGTGAAGCTCGCGTTGCAGGAGTGGCGTCATTGGCTGGAGGGGGCAGCGCAGCCTTTTGTGGTCTGGACGGACCACAAAAATTTGGAGTACCTAAGGACGGCCAAGCGTCTGAATGCCCTCCAGGCGCGTTGGTCTCTGTTCTTCAACCACTTTAGATTCACGATCGCCTATCGGCCAGGCTCCAAGAACGGAAAACCGGACGCGTTATCCAGACAGTTCACTCCAGAGGTCCCGGAAGAGCAAGACCACACCATCCTGCCGGCCTCGTGCGTCGTGGGGGCCATTTCATGGTCCATCAGGGACAAGGTCCGGAGAGCTCAGGAGGCCGAACCTGATGCTGGCGGCGGCCCAGCTGGGAAGCTGTTTGTGCCATCATCGGTCCGGGATGACATCATCCACTGGGCACACACTTCTAAACTCGCCTGTCAACCTGGAATTTCCCGGCTGGTGGAGCTCCTCCAACGATCCTTCTAGTGGCCCGGACTTCGGAGTGATGTTGCCAATTACATCTGTGCCTGCCCACAGAGCGCAATGAACAAGACCTCGACCCCCCCCCCCCCAGCAGGGCTTCTCCACCCCCTGCCGGTCCCCGGTAGGCCCTGGTCTCATGTAGCCCTAGACTTCATCACTGGTCTTCCCACGTCCAACACGTCCAACACCATCCTGACCATCGTGGACCGGTTTTCTAAGGCTGCCCATTTCGTGCCACTCCACGGCCTCCCTATGGCGCGGGAAACAGCCGATCTATTGGTACAGCATGTGGTCAGGCTACATGGGATCCCGTCTGACGTCGTCTTCGACCGGGGTCATCAGTTCGTGTCCAAGGTCTGGAGGTGCTTTTGCAATGCCCTGGGGGCCACGGTGAGTCTTTCCTCCGGTCACCACCCACAGTCCAATGGGCAGTGTGAGCGCACCAACCAGGAGCTGGAGGCTGCTTTGCGCTGCGTCACCTCCTCTAGTCCCTCTTCCTGGAGCACCCATCTCCCCTGGGTGGAGTACGCCCACAACTCCATCTTATCATCGGCCATCGGGATGTCCCCTTTCCGGGCATCCCTGGGGTATGACCCCCCACTGTTTCCTGAAGAAAAGGTGGAGGTGGCAGTTTCTTCCGTTTAGGCGCATCCATCGTGAATCAAGAGCAAACAGAGACAGCAGGGATTGATCACAGACACAGGACGGGCGGGGCCACACAGATGATCACAGACAGGGGATGCACAAAACATGAACAGAGGAACCAGGGGAGACAAGACCAAGACAATAATGATAATAGTAATAATAATACTGATAAACTAAGAGGATGACCCACAGAAAAATAAGTATACAAGACAGAATAATACCAATAAAAACAATGGCAACCCAGGATCATGATAATAAAGGAGAAATACAAAAAAATCCCAAAATATAACTTAAAGCGAGGACAAGGGCTGGGGTCCATGCCCTGAAGACAAGCTACACAAATATAAATTTAGATGAGACTATGAGACCCAGCCCATGCTCTGACAGTACCCCCCTCTTAAGGGGTGGCTTCCAGACAACCCCAGGGTAACACCAACAAAAGAAAAAAAAACCCTCACAGGGTGGGTGGTGGGGATAAAAGGCCAGGTGGGCCGAAACAAACTGTAACCTCCGAACAGCAATGTCCAAAACAAACACATTTCATGGGCCAAATAAAGTCCAAGCCCCTAAAATCCAAAACAAAGCGAATCAGGTGGTCTACCCAAGTCCACTGGCCACCGGACCACAACAAACAACAGGTCAGGGGGTCTACCAAAGTCCATAGGCCCTCAGACCGGAGAACAATGTGGGTCGGGGGACCTGCCCCAGTCCATGGATCCCCAAACCGGAATGCAGGGCCGGTCCAGTGGTCTACCAATGTCCTTAGACCACCGAAATGGAGAACAAGGAGGAACAGCAGCCACAGAAACACAGAGCTCACCAAACAAACACAGAGGAGCCCTATGCTCTGTGACCGATGACTGCGTCACACTGACCCCGGCCTCTGGAACAAAAGGTGGAGGCACGCCAGCCTCTTGGCCAGCAGTTGGAGGTGCGCCAGCCTCTGGGGCTATGGTTGGAGCGGACTGCTCAACCTCTTGAACAATGACGGGTGGAGCAGACTGCTCGACCTCTTGAACAATGACGGGTGGAGCAGACTGCTCGATCTCTTGGATGATGGGTGGAGTGGACTGCTCAATCTCAGGAACAATGATGGGTGGACCGGACTGCTTGACCTCTGAAGTGATGGTTGGAAGTCCCCTGATCCCTGGAGTGGATGGTGTAGGGGCATCCGACCCCGACGCCTGGAGAACCACCCTCACTGCAGACACCTCGGACAGGGGAGAAGAGCAGAGTGAAGCATCACCAAAAACACCGGGAGCTAGGCAAGTCAAAACTAGTATTGATGTTATAAAAGTAAAGAAAAACACTTGCCTGAGATCCTGGTCCTCTGCTGCTGGGGTGACCTCCTCAGAGTGAGCTGCAGGAGCCGAAGTATGGATCTCGAGCAGAGCAGGAACTGGAGTGTGCACTGTGGGAACAGCTGGGGCTGTGGTGTGTGCTTCGGGGACAGTGGGAGCCATTGTGGTGCAGCTCAGGGACAGCGGGAGCCATTGTGTGCACCTCAGAGATGACTAGAACCATTGTGTGCACCTCGGGGATGGCTGGCGGTGTTATATGCACCTCGGGGATGACTGGTGCTGTTGTGTGTGCCTCAGGGATGGCTGGAGCTGTTGTGTGCACCTCAGGGATGGCTGGAGCTGTGATGCGCACCTCGTGAGCAGCTGGAACTGTCCAGAGAAGAGCCAGAGCTGGTGGTGGTGCTGGGGAGTGACGTGGTGCCAGTACTGGAGCTGGGGAGCAGCGTGGAGCCGGTACTGGATGATCCTCATGCAGCTCAGAAGCAGCAACAGCAACCGGTGGGACATCAGGTCCCACCGGTTGCTGGTGCCCAAGGAAAGATGCCTGCACCTCACCTACGGGAGGTGCCGGCATCCTTGATGTAGGCCTCAATGTTTGCAGCTTCCCACACTTCCCTCATATTGAGGTCTAACTGCTGAAACTTCAAAAATGCTGGGTCTATTTGATGGGTGTCGTACTGTCACGATGGGTGGTGAATTGGACCCAAATGCAATATTTAAAGTTTGGCGATTTTTATTGAAGGGCTGGCCAGATGGGCACAGCTCGAGAAAAAACACAGCTTGGGGACTCTAACAAAAACTAAACTCACAAGTAGGATAAACAGCAGGTTAAGGCAATGATACAGGTCAGGAGCGAAGCATGTTGTTCACACCAATATGACGAACGACGCACATGAGGAAATGCAGATTGGGGCTTGACATAAGTGGACACAGGACTAATCACACATAATACAGAACAGGTGAGCACAATCAGAAGCAAACGATGACGGCAGGGATTCATCACAGACACAGGACGGGCGGGGCCACACAGATGATCACAGACAGAGGATGCACAAAACATGAACAGAGGAACCAGGGGAGACACGACCAAGACAATAATGATAATAGTAATAATAATAATAATAATACTGATAAACTAAGCTGATGACCCACAGAAAAATAAATATACAAGACAGAATAATACTAATAACAATAATGGCAACCCAGGATCATGATAATAATGGAGAAATTTTTTTTAAAAAATCCTAAAATATAAGTTAAAGCAAAGCTTTAGGGCTGTGGCCCATGCACTAATGACAAGATACACAAATATAAATTAAGATGAGAGCATGAGATCCAGCCAACGCCCTGACACTTACACAATATGGTGCTGCTGTCATGAAGCTGTATTTAGAGCTGGTCCTGGGTCAGTGGGTCATTAGCTATGTTTACATGGACACAAGTAACCAGATTAAAAGCCTGATCAGAATAAAAATGCTTCATGTTAACACGCCAATCTGAATATTCTAATCCGATCACGCTCATTCGGATCAAAATTTCATTCCGAATGAGACGGGTGGGTCATGCCGATTGTTAATCCGAATGGTGCGCATGAGAGCACTTATTCCGAACGTAGGGCAGAAAATATGTTTACTGTGCATGTCTGTACACCAGCTGGACGTCAACGTGACGTATTTCCGCCTTAGCAGCAGCTAGCGGAAAACAAAGTGGGAGTAAAACAAAACTGGTCTGTATCATCCTGCTGTCTCCCTCTGTTGGTCATATGCAGAAGTTTGTACTTGTAGTTTCACTACGGAGACCAGCAGAAGCAAAAGTACAGTCTGAATAATACAATACAGGTCAATTTTGACACGAAGTGGGGCTTGCTAACACTGGAAGTTGTTTCTTCTTCTACTATTTTCCGAATGTCAAAATGTCGACATGCGCATGTCAAAATGATTTATTCCGTTCAAATGTGTGACACATGGAAACGCACGTCCTAATCGGCTCAGCTTTTTCAGGATCCATGTAAACAGTAAAATTCTGATCTGAATTGTAATCAGATTGAAGACATTTTGCCCATGTAACCGTGGCCATTGATGGTGTTATGTAAAGAATTTATTGTCTTCAGCTCTCATTTATCTTCTGCTGGTTTCTGATGCAAAAAGTGATCTGTGATTCACACTGAACGCACTGAGGAGCTCATTTAGCAGCAGACTACATCATCCTAGGTGCATAACCAAGAGGTTTTGCAGGTCCTTCCTACCTACGGCTGTCAGACTGTACAACCTAAGCAGGGCTGCTCGCAGAGATAGCAAAAAGACGTGACAACCTAATAGTATTGAATGCAAAAGACGCAATAGACTTACACAATGGTCCCCTCCAGTATACAACTAGGAAAATACCGGTAGCTACGGAGGGTGACAATATGTATGGGTACATAATCATACCATGTAGGATAACTAAGTAGACGGTTATGCTGTTTCATTCCATCTAGCTATAATGCTCCGCACTGTGTGTGTTTATATATTTACATATTTATTCCATCTAGCTACAATGCTCCGCACTGTGTGTCTATATATTTATGTTTATATGTACATATGTATATTCGCTGCTCTTGTTTTTTCTTGCCTTCTGATTGTTGCTCTGAGTGTTGCAATCCCTGTGCTGTTGCAATCCTGGAATTTCCCCATTGTGGGACTAATAAAGGCTTATCTTATCTGACAGGTTAACCTGCATAGGGACTATGGACTACAGTTAGATTTTCTGTTTTGTTAAATTGCTCCTTATGACTCATTTTCTGGTGAGGAGCTGGGTCTCACATGGTGCGGTTCACACGCTGGTTTGAGTGTGTTGTAGCAACAGCATTTCTCCTCATTTTCTCCTCTGACACATAGGTTGAGTGTTCACGGAGCCAGGAATCTTAGAGTTTTCATCTCTTATTCTTGCTGTTGAAAGATCAAGCACACTGATGTGGAGGCATCCAGCATCTCAGCTATTCATCATGACAATCACTGGGTCTCATACACATTTAAATGTGTGTGTGTGTGTGTGTGTGTGTGTGTGTGTGTGTGTGTGTGTGTGTGTGTGTGTGTGTGTGTGTGTGTGTGTGTGCGTGTGCTAGCAAATTGAATTCAATCATTCAGACAAGGGAAAAAACAGAAGGACGGTCGATGCTCAGAAAAATCAAAGTGAAATATGGGGAAAAAACTGTTAGTCAATGTCAGTAACAACTAGAAAAGCATCCAGAGAGCACATACCTTCTTCCCTCCGTCATGGATCACCTCCAAAATGTAATGGGTTTGTGTGTTGGTCTAGAGCCACTTCTGGTGAAAATTGCATCAAACTCTGTCAGTTTTGGAGTATTGTTGCTAACACTGTGAGAAGATAAGGGCCTTGGCTGAGATAAACATTCTCAGACCATCACCAAAATTAAATGGCTTCTTGTCTAGCCCAAGAACCACTTTCTGGTAAAAATTTCATCCAAATCCATTCAGTACTTTTTGAGTAATCCTGCAGCACAAATACAAGCAAAGCCCTTGGTGGAGGTATGCACTCTCAGATCATCACCAAAGTCTAATCATCTGTCTGTTCCCCATGCCATTACACACCTTTTTTGAAAATTTCATTAAAATCTATTTACAACTTTTTGAGAAATGTTACTAACAGAAAAACAAACCAACAATCCAACAATGGCATGATTATGTACAGTAGTTTCTCTCTGGCATCCGTCAGTCTTGGGAGACTATGGAGTGGTTTTGATCTGTGATTGAGACTCTGTGATTCTGTGATCCTTCTTATGTGATTGAGACTCTGTGATTTGAGACTCTGGGTGGTTTTGATGTAGCGTCGGTGTCGGGTGTGACTGAAAAGTCCGATGCGGGAGTGGCAATCCTTGCCGCACTGGACACAGGTGAAGTCCGTTGCTGGTCGGTCTGCCTGGCCTCGAGGCTTTCTCCTCTGTCGCTTCGCCTCAGCTTGCTGTGTGAGTGACGGTTCAAAGCTGCACAGGCCATTCTGCACATTCTGCCTCCAGGCTGTCCAGTCTGAGGCTACAGCTTCCCACGTGGTGAGGTCGACATCCATGGCCATCAAATCCCTTTTGCAGACATCTTTGTAACGCAGTTGGGGTCTGCCTGACGGACGTTTGCCTTGAGCTAGGACACCGTAGAGGAGATCCTTGGGGATCCTGCCATCGTCCATGCGTATCACATGCCCCAGCCAGCGCATGCGTCTCTGCTTCAGCAGCGTGTACATGCTGGGGATTCCAGCTCTCTCCAGGACGCTGTTGTTTGTGACTTTGTCCTGCCAGGTGATGTGTAGGATGCGACGGAGACAGCGCATGTGAAATGCGTTGAGCTTCTTTTCCTGTCAGGCTCGCAGGGTCCAGGACTCACTGCCATACAGGAGGGTGCTGAGGACGCAAGCTCTGTAGACCTGGATTTTGGTATGCTCTGTCAGCTTGCCATTGGTCCACGCTCTCTTTGTCAGTCTGGACATGGTCGTAGCTGCTTTGCCGATGCGCTTATTGAGCTCCGTGTCGAGAGAGAGGGAGTCATTGATAGTGGATCCCAGGTAGACGAAGTCATGGACAACATCTAGTTCATGATCGAAGATACTGATGCTGGGTGGAGAATCCATGCCTTGTCCCATGACCTGTGTTTTCTTCAGACTGATGGTGAGTCCGAAGTCGCGACAAGCCTCACTGAAACAAGTCATGAGCTGCTGAAGGTCCTCGGCTGAGTGGGCGGTGATTGCTGCATCATCTGCAAAGAGGAAGTCACGCAGACATTTTAGCTGGACCTTGGACTTTGCTCTTAGTCTGGAAAGGTTGAAGAGCTTTCCATCCGATCTGGTTCTAAGGTAGATGCCCTCTTTGGCAGAACCAAAGGTGTGTTTCAGCATGATGGCAAAGAAGATTCCGAACAGAGTTGGTGCGAGAACACATTCCTGTTTCACTCCGCTTCTAATATCGAAGGCAGGTGAAGTTGAGCCGTCAAAGACGACTGTGCCCTTCATGTCATCGTGAAATGATCGGATGATGCTGAGCAGCTTGGGCGGACATCCGATCTTGGAGAGGATTTTGAAGAGGCCATCCCTACTGACAAAGTCGAAAGCCTTCATCAGGTCAATGAAGGCTACGAAGAGTGGCTGCCTCTGTTCCCTGCATTTCTCCTGCAGCTGTATGAGAGAGAACACCATGTCAATTGTAGACCTGTTGGCTCGGAACCCGCACTGCGATTCGGGGTAGACTCTCTCTGCCAGAACTTGAAGCCTCTTGAGGATAACACGAGCGAACAGCTTCCCAACGATGCTGAGGAGAGAGATGCCATGATAGTTATTGCAGTCGCTCCTGTCACCTTTGTTCTTATATAGTGTGACGATGTTGGCGTCCCTCATGTCCTGCGGCACTTCGCCTTCTCTCCAGCACAGACAGAGGATTTCATGCAGCGCCATGATCAGTGACCCTTGCAGCACTTCAGAACCTCAGCAGGGATGCTGTCCTTCCCGGGGGCTTTGCCGGTGGCAAGGGAGACAAGGGCCTCGCTCAGTTCATCGATGGTCGGTTCTCCATCAAACTCCCCCAGTACAGGCATACACTCGATGGCATTCAGGGCATCATCAGTAACTATGTTCTCCCTGGCATACAGCTCAGAGTAGTGCTCTACCCAGCGCTCCATCTGTTGTGCCCGATCCTGGATTACCTTCCCTGTGCCAGACTTTAAGGGAGCGATTTTCTTCTATATAGGGCCCAAGGCCAGCTTGATTCCATCGTACATCCCCTTGATGTTGCCTGTGTCTGCAGCCAGCTGTATCTGGGAGCAGAGCTGAAGCCAGTAGTCGTTGGCGCATCGCCTGGCACGCTGCTGGACTTTGCTACGGGCGGCCCAGAGGACTTGCAGGTTCCGTTTGCTGGGGCAGGCTTTATAAGCTACCAAGGCATTCCGCTTCTCCACGATTACTGGGATCATTTCATTGAAGTGACCCTTGAACCAGTCTGCTGACCTGCTGGTTTTCTTGCCAAAGGTGGTTATGGCACCCTTGTGCACGGCATCTCTGAAGTGCTGCCACCTTTCTTGGGCACTAGCACCGGAACGGCCTGGCAGAGATTCCTCAAGCACGCGTGCAAATTCCTCCACTTTCTCCTGGTCGTGCGTCTTACTTGTATCGATGCGAGGCCTGCCTTCCTTTATCATGCGGTGCACTTTCTTGGTTCACAGTTTGACCTTGCTACATACTAGGGAGTGATCTGTATCACAGTCAGCACTCTGGTAGCTTCGTGTGATCTGGACACTGGGTAGACAGCTGTGTCTGGTGAGAATCAAATCAAGCTGGTGCCAGTGCTTGGATCTTGGATGTCTCCAGGAGACTCTGTGTTAGGGCTTCGTGTTAAAGAATGTATTTGTGATGCAGAGACCGTGATGGCAACAGAGTTCCAGTAGGCGTTGTCCATTTTCGTTCATCCTTCTTATGCCAAGCTGGCCCAAACAGGTAGGCCAAGAGTTGTAATCGGCACCAACTCTAGCGTTAAAGTCGTCGAGGATGAACAATGGCTCCTGTTTTGGGATTTTCTCTATGGTGGTACTGAGGACGTCGTAGAATTTGTCTTTAGCTTCCGCCGTAGACGTCAGTGTTGGTGCGTAGGCACTGATTAAACTGACTGTCCCCTCTGAGGAGTGAAGCTGAAGGGACAGAATGCATACGCTTCCCTTTGTGGGTGGAATAATGGGTCCCAGGAGGGTGTTCCTAACCGCAAATCCAACTCCATGTTCCCTGGTCTCATCAGGTGGTTTCCCCTGCCAGAAAAAGGAGAAGTCCTTCTCTCTCACAGATCCTGACCCTGCGAGTCTGGTCTCTTGGAGAGCGATGATGTCCATCTGCAGTCTGCTCAGTTCCATGTCGATGACTGCTGTCTTGCGAGCATCGCTGATTTCTTGAAGATCGTCAGAGAAACCTGGTGTCATTGTTCTGACGTTCCATGTTCCCATCTTTATGGAGGGTGTTTTCTTCTTTCTGTTCTTGTTGCTTGGTGCGAGGTTATCGAACCGCTTGTCGGTTTTCACCCTAGACCCCACGCACCCAGTGAGGTTAACGGTCCGTGGCGAGGCAGCACCTTATTGGCTGGGGGCTGCCCAGCTTAAGGAGGGCGGTAGCTGCCCAGTGGAGCACGATGGCCCCTCCCACCGTCGGAAGCAGCCCCTGGCGTCGAGCTCTACGCCAGTCGAACAAAGACTTATAACCGGTAGACTGCTGCTTCCCGTGTTGTATCGACGCTGCACAGCGAAGCTGGAGTGTCCTCTCCATTGCGCAAAGCCTGGGTAAGTTGATATGGAGGAGAAGCTGTTACCCATGCAGCAGGTCCCCCCTCTCCATGTCGCTGAAATGATCCAATGGAAAGGCAAAAGCCAGTACACTTGGTTCCAGCGCCGTCGCAGGAGCTGCCAGAGCAACGTTGTAGACAACGTCGAACTGCCTTAGGGGCTCCTACTCCAGATTTTTCCTCAGGGTTGACTTCCGAAGCCTTTCCCGTGAGCAGGTATACCGCAAGGCAGCGGAGGTTTGAAATCAGGGTTTTTCTTCCCCTAGGTGAGCTGCCTTCCCGGCTGTCGAGCCCCACCTACCCGAAGCAGGGGTAGGTCTTAAATAGTCTTAAACAGTAACTGGATCTTAAACAGTAGTTTAAGACCCAGACAACAGACTCAGCAAGTTTTACAATGATTTATTTGTGCACCGTGATAATGATGGGTGGAGTCTGACAACCTTGTGAGGAGAAGATTGATGAGCAATCTGTGATGCACAATATAGCAATTGATATAATAGTCATCTTACGGGTTGGAGGGCTGCAGGCTGCGGGAATCCACTGACAATCCCCGTTCCTCTCCTGGCTATCGTTGCTAGTGAGTGCTGGTGAGTTCCCAGTGCAGATATATACAATGCTAGTGCAGAATTTTCTATGGCCATGGTAACTCTAGGGAAAAACTGAACAGTCAGTTAAGTGTCCACTTACAGGAGACGGGGGTAAGCATGAAGAGGGTCCCTTCACTGGGAGGAATGAATCCAGATCCGACGGGGAGGATGAATCATGGTCCACCAGAAGGAAGGTCCACCTGTGCACAGAGTGGTCTAGGACACACAGAGGGGAAAAATGGAGCAGAGTGCAGATGAAGATTATTGCTTACGAAAATCCCATGTTGGAGGAGAGGGTGAAGCCTGCAAACAGTGAAGAGATGTCCTCAGTAGCATGCCTGAATCACAACAGTGCCCTCCCCCAAGGGACACCTCCTGGCATCCGTCCCAGCTTCTCCGGGTGAGCGCAGTGAAATGCCCGGACCATCTGAGCATTGGTGATGAAGGTCCTAGGAACCCAGGACCTCTACTCCAGGCCCTATCCCACCCAGTCGATCAAACACTGGAAGCCCCATCCTCTGTGTTGGATGTCCAGGGTACAGTTGATTTTATAGACCTGACCCCCATCAACCATTTCAGGAGGTGGTGGTGGTGACTTGGACTGTAGGCAGAGGGGACTTGTGGAAACAGGCTTCACCTGCAAGACATGGAAGGTAGGGCAGATGCGGAGAGCTGTGGGAAGAGCAAGATGTACTGAAGCAGGGTTAATAATTTTGGACCAATTTAGCCTGGAGAAAGCTTACTAGCGTAGCCTTCAAATTGATAGCGCTAGTAGACAGCAATACCTTTTGCTCCACATGATGGGCGGGGGTCCTCTGTTGGTTGGCAATCTCAGAGTTCCAGTCAGCAGTGCGGTGGAGGGGAGTCCTAGTAGTCCTCCAAAAACGGTGACAGCATCCGATATGGGCCTGGATGGATGGTACAGTGACCTCTTCTTCCGAGGTGGGGAACAGGGGTGGGTTGTACCCTAAAGAAGACTTGAAAGGGGAGAGGGCCGTGGTGGTGGAGGTCACAAAGTTATGGGCATACTGATTCCATGGTAAATACAAGGTCCATGAAGCTTATTGCTTATGCTTAAATGCTTTGGGTAGATGGTGGCTCGTCAACCTGGGAAGGTAGCCCATCTAGGGGAAGGTAAACCCTGATTTCAAACCTCCGCTGCCTTGCGGCACACCTGGTCACAGGAAAGGCTTCGGGAGTCAACCCTGAGGAAAAATCCAGAGTCGGAGCCCCTAAGGCAGTTCTCTGTTGTGCTCAACATCATTCTGGCAGCTCCTGCGACGGCGCTGGTGTCAAACTATAGCAGCCCTGCTGTTCCTTTGGATTCATCAGTGACGTGGAGAGGGGGGACATGCTGCATGGGTAGCATCTTGTCCTCCATATCTTCCTACCCAGGCTTGAATCCTACCAACGCCCAACGCTGGAAGGTAGAACACTGGTGCGCATCGGCCTGTTCAGCCACAGGCGATGCTGTTCCAGCAGAGTAGACATTTAGGATTCTCTTCCATGGTCATCATAGACCGACGGAGGCCGACGACGAAGCTTAATTGGTTACCATGACGCACCTCAGGGCTGCCTCCAATTCCTGATTAGCACCTTCACACTGACTATTACTCTGGGGGTGGGACCCAGAAGACTAGCTAACCGTAGCTCCAATAAGCTTGCAAAAGGATCACTAAACCTGGGATATGAACTGGGGACCCTTTGTCCGAAACCACGTCATACTGGGGATACTGTGGAGGCAGACAATATGGAGGACAAAAAGGTCAGCTGCTTCTCTGGTCGAGGGGAGCTTACTCAGGGGAATAAAATGTACAGCCTTCGAGAACCAGTCCACAATGGTGAGGATGACTGTGTGGCCAGCCGAGGGGGGAAGTCCTGTAATAAAATCTAAGGCTACGTGAGATCAGGGCCTGCTGGGAATGGGCAAAGGGTGCAGCAGTCCCGCAATGGGGGGCAGATGGGGATTTGCCAGTCAAGCACTGCAAACACGCCTTAACATAGTCATTAATGTCCCTCCTCATAGACAGCCACCAAAATCTTCTCTGAAGGTGGGAGAGAGTACGAGAAATCCCGGGATGACAAGTGAACTGCGTTTGTGCAACCAGTTGATGACAGCCCCCCAGATAAAGGAAGGGACATACAGCTGACCCATAGGATCCCTCCAGGGTCAGTCTCAGTCCTTTGGGCTCTTCTGAAACTCTCCTCGATCTCTCAAGAGAGCACTCCCACAACGCACGATGAAGGAAGGATGGAATGCTGCTCAGGTGAGGGTCTGTCAGAAGCAAACTGCCTGGAGAGGGCATCCACCTTGATGTTCTTAGAGCCTGGGCGGTATGTAATAGTGAACCTGAACTGGTCAAAGAATAAGCACCAATGAGCCTGGCTGGAGTTTAGGCGTTTAGCAGACCTCTGGTATTCCAAGTTCTTATGGTCTATCCAAACCACGAATGGCTGTATGACCCCCTCCAGCCCGGTTGGAATGGTCAAGCACTTGGGTGAACTCCATTCCGAACCAATCATAGGTGTAATTCAGATAATCAGGACGGTAAATTATAATGTATGCCCAAGCAAATCCCCCTCATGGATCGTCACCTTATCGTGGTGGGGGGGTTTGCGTGCCCCAGTGATCCCAGGAGCTATGTTGTCCGGGGCAATTTGCCTCTGATAGGGTCTCCCAAGACAAACTGGTCCTGGGTGAAGGGCCAGACTAAGAACGATCCAACAGACTCTCATGATAAATTGTATATCAAGGATTCAGTGTACCCCGCCCGGTTTGGGGTTACCGGGGCCCCACCCTGGAGCCAGGCCTGGGGGAGGGGCTCGAAGGCTAGCGTCTGGTGGCCGGGTTTCCACCCATGGGACCCGGCCGGGCTCAGCCCGAAGGAGTTACATGGGTCCGCCCTCCAGTAGGTTCACCACCTGCAGGAGGGATCATGGAGGTCCGGTGCTATGTGGATTAGGTGGCAGTCAAAGGCGGAGACCTTGGCGGACTGATCCCAAGCTTTCTAAACTGGCTTTTGGTACGTGGAATGTCACCTCTCTGGTGGGGAAGGAGCCTGAGCTGGTGTACGAGATTGAGCGATACCGGCTAGATATAGTCGGCCTCACCTCAACACACAGCTCCGGTTCCGGAACCAGTCTCCTGGAGAGGGGCTGGAGCTTGGCCTTTTCTGGAGTTGCCCCGGGCGAGAGGCGACAAGCAGGGGTAGGTATTCTTGTATCGCCCCACCTTGCTGCCTCTATATTGGAGTTTTCCCCGGTGGACGAAAGGGTTGCTTCCCTGCGCCTTCGGGTTGGGAAACGGGTCCTGACCATCATTTGTGCCT
Organism: Pholidichthys leucotaenia; assembly: GCA_020510985.1. Classification (NCBI taxonomy): domain Eukaryota; kingdom Metazoa; phylum Chordata; class Actinopteri; order Cichliformes; family Pholidichthyidae; genus Pholidichthys; species Pholidichthys leucotaenia. The sequence goes on along the minus strand of CM035842.1, from coordinate 424,165,126 downwards.
ATGCACCAAATGATGTTTCAGAGTACCCACCCTTTTTGGAGTCTGTGACTGGGGTGCTGGAGGGTGCTCCTCCTGGAGATTCCATTGTCCTACTGGGGGACTTCAATGTGCACGTGGGCAACGACAGTGAAACCTGGAGGGGGGTGATTGGGAGGAACGGCCTGCCCGATCTGAACCCGAGTGGTGTTCAGTTATTGGACTTCTGTGCTAACCACAGTCTGTCCATAACGAACACCATGTTCAAGCATAAGGGTGTCCATATGTGCACCTGGCACCAGGACACCCTAGGCCGCAGGTCGATGATCGATTTTGTTATCGTATCATCAGACCTGCGACCGTATGTCTTGGACACCCGAGTAAAGAGAGGTGCAGAGCTGTCAACTGATCACCACCTGGTGGTGAGTTGGATCCGATGGCAGGGGAGGAAGCCATTCAGACCTGGTAGACCCAAACGTATAGTGAGGGTGTGCTGGGAGCGTCTGGCTGAGGCCCCTGTCCGGAAGGTCTTCAACTCCCACCTCCGGAAGAACTTCAACCACATTCCGAGGGAGTCTGGAGACATGGAGTCTGAATGGGCCATGTTCTCCACCTCTGTTGTTGAAGCGGCGGTCCAGAGCTGCGGCCGCAAGGTGGTCGGTGCATCTCGTGGTGGCAACCCCCGAACCAAGTGGTGGACACCAGTGGTGAGGGGGGCCATTAAGCTGAAGAAGGAGTCCTATCAAGCTTGGTTGGCTTGTGGGACTCCCGAAGCAGCTGAGGTGTACTGGCAGGCCAAGCGGAGTGCAGCTCGGGTGGTTGCTGAAGCAAAAACCCGGGTATGGGAGGAGTTCGGTGAGGCCATGGAACAAGACTTTCGGTCGGCTTCAAAGAGATTCTGGCAAACTGTTCGGCGGCTCAGGAGGGGAAAGCAGCTCCCCGTCCACACTGTGTATGGTGCGGATGGGACACTGTTGACTTCAACTGGGGATATCGTCGGGCGGTAGAAGGAATACTTCGAGGATCTCCTCAATCCCACTGATACGCCTTCCACAGAGGAAGCAGGGTTTGGGGACGAGGGGGATGACTCGCCTATCACAGGGGCTGAGGTCGCCAAGGTGGTTAAAAATCTCCTTGGTGGCCGGGCCCCGGGGGTGGACGAGATTCGCCCCGAGTACCTCAAGGCCCTGGATGTTGTTGGGTTGTCATGGTTGACACACCTCTGCAACATTGCGTGGAGGTCGGGGGCAGTGCCTTTGGCATGGCAAACCGGGGTGGTGGTTCCTCTCTTCAAAAAAGGGGACCGGAGGGTGTGCTCCAACTTTAGAGGGATCACACTCCTCAGCCTCCCTGGGAAGGTTTATGCCAAGGTACTGGAGAGGAGAGTCCGGCCGTTGGTCGAACCTCGGATTCAGGAGGAGCAATGTGGTTTTCGTCCTGGCCGTGGCACATCGGACCAGCTCTTTACCCTCTCGAGAATTCTTGAGGGTTCGTGGGAGTTTGCCCAACCAGTTTACATGTGTTTTGTGGACTTGGAGAAGGCATTTGACCGCGTCCCTCGTGGATTTTTGTGGGGGGTGCTTCGGGAGTATGGGGTATCGGGCTTGTTGTTACGAGCTATTCGGTCTCTGTACGACCGTTGTGAGAGTTTAGTTCATATTGCCAACACTCGGTCGGAGTCATTCCCAGTGAGAGTTGGACTCCGCCAGGGCTGCCCTTTGTCACCGGTCCTGTTCATAATTTTTATGGACAGGATCTCTAGGCGCAGCCAGGGAATGGAGGGTGTCATGCTTGGTGACCACAGGATCTCATCTCTGTTGTTTGCTGATGATGTTGTCCTGTTGGCTTCATCCAGCAATGACCTACAGCTCTTGCTGGGATGGTTTGCCACTGAGTGTGAAGCGGCTGGGATGAGAATCAGCACCTCCAAGTCCAAATCCATGGTCCTCAGCCGGAAAAAGGTGGATTGTCCTCTCCGGGTTGGGGACAGGCTCCTGCCCCAAGTGGAGGAGTTTAAGTATCTTGGGGTCTTGTTCACGAGTGAGGGGAAAATGGAGCGAGAGATCGACAGACGGATTGGAGCAGCATCTGCAGTGATGCGGACGTTGTACCGGTCTGTTGTGGTGAAGAGGGAGCTTAGTTCTAAGGCAAAGCTGTCAATTTACCAGTCAATCTACGTTCCTACTCTCACCTATGGTCACGAGCTTTGGGTAATGACCGAAAGAACGAGATCGCGGATACAAGCGGCTGAAATGAGCTTTCTCCGTAGGATTGCTGGACTCACCCTCAGAGATAGGGTGAGGAGCTCAGTCATCCGGGAGAGGCTCAGAGTAGAACCGCTGCTCCTCCACATTGAAAGGAGTCAGTTGAGGTGGTATGGGCATCTGATTAGGATGCCTCCTGGACGCCTCCCACTTGAGGTGTTTCAGGCACGTCCCACTGGGAGGAGACCCCGGGGCAGACCCAGGACTCGGTGGAGAGACTATGTCTCCCAGCTGGTCTGGGAATGCCTTGGTATCCCCTCTGAAGAGCTGGAGCAGGTGGCTGGGGAGAGGGAAGTCTGGGCTTCTCTGCTTGAACTGCTGCCTCCGCGACCCGGACCTCCGGAAAAGCGGTAGAAGATGGATGGATGGATGGATGGCCCAAGCAAATGCCCACCCATTCAGCAAGTTAACCATGTAGCTAATCTGACTGTGGTCTGTGGGGAAATCCTCCCGTACCCACTGAAACATGAGGCTACATTGCTGAAGAAAACCTCTGGCTTCCCTCAATTTACCGGTAAAACGGATCGGCGTGGGTACTGGCGTGGTATGTAACTTGTTCTAATCAAACCTCAGCGATGTTAAGATGGTGCGTATTCGCGCTGTTAGCAGCGTCTGCTGGGTCTAGGACTCGGGGACGTTCTGACATGATTACATAGTTTAAGACCCAGACACAGACAACGGACTCAGTTAGCAAGTTTTACAATGATTTATTTGTTCACCATGATAATGATGGGTGGAGAGTCTGACAACCCTGTGGGGAAAAGAGAGAAGAGGGATGAGCAATCTATGGCGCACAATATAGCAATTGATGTTATAGATTGTCGCCTTATGGTTTGGAGGGCTGCAGGCTGTGGGATTCTGCCAATGATCCTCGTTCCTATCCCGGCTGTCGTTGTTAGTGAGGGTTAGTGAGTTCCCAGTGCAGATATGGAAGTGGAGGCCCCCACGTCCTCAGGCTGACCAGCAGCACCCTTGGTGGTCCTGGCTTGGGACACCGCTGCACCCTCGGTGGACTCCGGCTGGAGCTCTGAAGCACCTGCAGTGGACTCCGGCTGGAGCTCTGCAGCACCCGTGGTGGAGTCCGACTGGGCCAATGCTGCACCCTTGGTGGGCCCCAACTGGGCCAATGCTGCACCCTTGGTGGACCCCAACCAGGCCAACCCTGCACCCTCAGTGGACTCTGGGCTGGAGCGTGGCGCCCATGACGGGTCCATGCAGGAGCACAGCACCCACGTTGGGCTAACCCTAGGGAGCAGCCCCCACAAGGGTCCCAGACTGGAATGCTGCACCCATGGACACTCAGTCTGCGGAGGGACCCACACGACGGCCTCAGGCAGTAAGGGAGCCAGACCTGCAATGTCGTCAGGCAGAGAGACTGGACCCACAGAGACCCCTGGTGATGATGGATCCTCTCTAACAGCCCTAAGAGGAAGCTCAGGGACAACAGAGGGAGAAAAGTGGTTAGGGTCGCCGGCAGCGGTGGAGCCCGGCGAGGGGAGTTCAGATGCAGCTGAGGGCTGCACCTGACTCTCCTCCCCTAGAGCCAGGCAACATCTCTCCAAAACAGACATAAGAAAAACAAGAGCGATAACTTCCTGGGCTCGAGCGCCACCACCGTCCATGAATCCGTCAATCCTGGTGATAAAGTCTCAGGTCCTCCTCTAGGTGGTCCAGCTCTGGCTCCCAATTTGCTGCGGTTGCCTCCACAGTTGGCAAGATAGTGATTGCAGTCCCACAGTCCTCCTGCAATGGCTCCAGTGCTGGGGATTCCTTCGGCGTGGCTGCAGGGGAGCGTCTCCGTGCTTGCTCCAGAGCAGACTCCTCAGAAGCCACTGGCTCCTCCACCATCCGACGGCTCTGTTCCGGGTCCGACGGATGCTCAGGAAAGAATGGAGGAGACACGGAGAGAACAGGAATAAAGTCAACATTTGCAGCTGGTGGAGAGGACCAAGCGGACTGCTGAGACTGGGCCTCTCCCTCGGGAGACAGACAAGGTTTATTGTGATTTAATTGAATGGAATGAGAAAACACTTGCCTGTCATCCTGGTGTCCAGTATTAACAGCTGCAGGCAGTGGGCAGTCATCTCTCTCCGTGCCTGTGGTTGATTCCAACCCCATGGTCAAGAGCGGGGAAGCCAGTTCTACAGCGGCGGAGGTGGGCGCAGCTGAAAGAGGCCTGGAAGATGTCTCTACAGTGGGAGGACTCGTCACTGTGACCGGGAGCGCTGCAGTGGCAGAAGGTACAGAGCATGAAGACTGCCCTGCAGCAGGAGTGGTCCGAGCTGACCAGGGAGAAGTGGCTGTCAAAGAGGAGGGCTCCTACGGCGTTTGGACGCAGGGTGACGCCATTTCTGGGAAGCTGGAGTCGCACAGCCTGATGCGGAAAGGGAACGGCTGCAGGCTGTGGAGTGCGTCCCCACTTAGGCTCCACGAGGAATGCCAAGAACGCCCACTGGAGCGTGCAGACCGAAGAAAGCAGGTCTGCGTACTGTGGGTAATCCCAGAGTCCAGGATGCACTTCCAGAATTCCTGCTGCAGCGTTCAGGCTGCTCCATTTCACCTTCGGTCTGTGGGCTTCATGGGCTTTGTCCATAAAGTCCAGGAAAAAGGCCGCCACCCATTCCTCCTCCACAGTTGGAGTCCTGGATGTCAAACTCCGGAGGCACTCCGGAGCGCCGGCGGCACCAAGAAGGAAGCCGATGGCAGAGATGGTAGCGGGGGAAGATCGAGCGCGATCACCCGGAGATGGTAGCGCAGACTGGGACTTATCTTCAGTTGGTTCGCCACTCCACCCAAGCACAGCCTCTCGTCCTTGCAGGATCTGCATGTCCGAGCCCCTCTCGCCAGATCCTCAATAACGGAGATGTGCTGCAGCTCCTCCCGACTCCACCTCCTCTTCGGTCTGACAAGATTGCCTGCCGAATCCATGAGAAAACTCCCACAGGCAGGTGAGTGAAAAAGAAATGGTTCAAAAATGAAAAAGGTTATGTGTGGGTGTAACCCGCAAAATCCTTTTCTGGCTGGACTATTATGTTATAACCCTCCTCATGCGCTTTTGTGCAGCACACGGAGGAGTGAGGAGAAAGGATGGATTTAAGAGCAGGGTTACACCACAACACATTTATTAAAGAAAACAACAGTTCCCAAAAGTGGAGACATACAGAAACGATAAACAGGGTACACTTCTGGCTACACGGAAGTACGTGAAGCGGGCAGACCACAGTGTACAGTGGCACAAAAAAAGGCGAAAAACAATACAAAGGACGACAGGGTTCACTTACTTGCTTCCACGGCGGAATGTGAAGTGGGCAGACCACAGTGAACAGTGGCACAACAGACACCAATGACAATACAATAGTCCAGCAATGCTTGGCTGGCAAAGAGCTGCTTAAGTACAAGCATTAGTGGCAGGACAGATTAGGTGCACCTGGGCGAAGAGCAGGAAGGGCAATTACCGGAGTGGAACCAGCTGGCTGTCATGAGAGAGGGGGCGTGGTTGAACCGGCAAGTGTCAGACAGCGCCCACAGTGCAGGCCAAAGGAGGCTGCCTCACAGCTGCCGGCCAGAACGCATTGTCTACAGGTACGGAAATAAACAAGGGAAAATAGAAACTACAAGAAACTCATAAGATGACACAATACATAAATGCACAGATAACCTGAGACACCGAGAAGGTCAGAACCGAGCCTGAAGAGCAAACCGGCTTGGTTCATGACAGTCACTGAGGAAGTTGCTTTGGAAACGCTTCCTAAAAAGAAGAAAGAGAAGGACAAGTCAGTCAGCACTCATGCCCTAGTTAATGATGCCCTTAAGGCTGTTCACGAAGCCACTCAATGTCATGAAAACAAGCCAACAAGAACCACTCTCAGAAACATGACCAAAGCACAAAAACAACTTGATGAATCCTATGCACAAGCTGAAGCAGAATGTATAGAAAAGAAAATCGACCAAATCAATTACCTCAATTCCTCAAACCAACATGCGGCTATGTGGCCTATTATCAACAACCTTGCTGGACGGAAAGGCAGACCATTGATCCACATTAAAGGAGGATCGGCTGAAAAGCTGTAAGAATTGGTTATCTCTCAGAGCCTGTAAGTGGGTCAGCCAGCCACTCAGGGAAGCATAGATCTACCCCTTATCCAGATTGCCAAAACTCTAGACATAAGTACATCTCCGTTCACTATACAAGAGCTGTGTGATGCAGTTAGGTATTTGAGAGCCAATAAATCAACCGGTCTTGATAAAATCCCAAGTCTTATCTGGAAAGATCTTCTGTTCCACAACCTCCTGCTAAAGATTTGCAATCACACCTTTTCCGACTTGCTGCCGCCATCTGCTTGGAAGAAATCTGGGATTGTACCTATCCCAAAAAAGGGCAACTTGACGCTGACTTCAAATTATAGAGGCATCTCCCTAATACCTATTGCCACCAAAATCTACAATAAGCTTCTTCTAAATCATCTAGTACCCACTGTGGACCCCCTGCTGAGCAATAACCAAAATGGTTTCAGGAGAGGGCGGTCAACAATCCCTCAAATACTGTCCCTGCATCGCATAATAGATGAAGAGACTTAACAAGGATTTCACTATCTGTTTTGTGGGCTTTCAGAAGGCATTCAATTCCATCAATCGGGACATGATGTTTAATATCTTACCTCTCTATGGTATCCCACAACCATCATAGCCATTCGAGCGCACTAAACCAACACCAAGGCTACAGTCATAACAGCTGATGGTGAAACAGCATTCTTTGACACTGAAACAGGGGTTCTTCAAGGCAACACTCTTTTTTTTTTTTTATTACTTATTTTGTACCCGTAGGTAGATTTGTTTTGCAGTCTGGTGACAAACCACCAGCTGCCGGTCGCTGCGTGCGCAAGCGCCCCTTAACTCCCTAACTCTAGCACCATTTTTATTTATTATTGTGTTAGATTATGTTCTACGCCTCTCCTTAGACACCATAAATGACAAGGGTCTACAACTCCAACCAAAATGTAGCCAGTGTAGTGATATTTAATAAAATATAGTGTGATAAGGCACAGGAATTATTTATTTAATCATGGGTGGGCGAAGGGGACAGAGTTAAACAGTCACCCCAACACTCACTAAATAAAATAGAAAAGCACTCGTAAAAAGGGGGCACCATTTCTAAAAGAACGAATTGTTAATTAATTAATTAATTTCAATGTATTAATTTCCATACCTTCAATTACTTAATGAATCAGTCTCAAAATTTAGTGAGTTCTTTTACTGCCGTGACCCAGGAAAGCATATATGCAAAGGAAAAATGCTTCAACTTCTCTCGTTTACAAGTTTATTAAATGAAACTTATTCAGGTTACACGACATGGCATTCAAATGATGGATAAACAGCTTCAAATGATAAACAAGTGTTAGATATCACATCAACTGTTAATGGATTCCTGAGCATAAAATCTATAGTTAAACCTTTGTGGAACCAAGAGGAAACCAGATTTTATGTTTCAACTGTAATGCAATGGAAGGCTGAGGTATCTAACAAAATCAGAATGCAACTTTATGTTGAAAAATTACAGAAGCTGATTATCTAAAAAGGAACTTCTGAATTAATCTACAAAAATGAAAGGAGGTTACTTAAAAATTAATAAGAATTTTCCTTCAGTTTATAGCTTTGCCCTATGGCTGAGGGACTAATTGTACCATGAAATATTGGTTATGTTCAATTAAGATAAGATAAGATAAGCCTTTATTAGTCCCACAATGGGGAAATTCCAGATTGATATTATTACTATTATTATTAATTATGATTGATATTTAGGACATCTCGTTTAAACCCAGCAGATAGGAAAGTGGGAGTCTCACTTACGAACAGCCGGTTCCAGGTATTCAGCGGTGACCCCAGTAAGGTGGCACACAGGGGAAAAGAGACTGCTGGTCGTCTTTCAGATCGTCCACAGCTGTGAGAAGCCTAGACTCGGCTGAGGACTCCAACGGGGTGTGCGGCGAGGAGCCGGCGACAGAATGAAGGCAGACCCTGGAGCAGGCATGACGTCCTTTGGCAACCAGTCCAAATTTAGTATGTCCCCTGGCCCACAGGACAAATCCAAAGGCTGAAGGAAAAATTTTTTAGTCAGTTTCATCCACGAGCTCCTAATTTCTTAATGTTGTCAGACGTGGGTGAGGCAGGAAAAGAAGGTCCAACAATCTCTATCAGTTCACTTTAAAACAGGAAAATTAAAATCCACTTTAACTGCAGAAAAAGTCAAAAAGACCAAGAAAGAACATTCAAATGGGATAAGAACGGCTTCTGAGGTGAAGGAAAAAAAGGATTTGAGAGTTTAACTCTCTTTAAAGGCGAGCTCATAGGAAAAAGGATGGTTTCTCCTCAGTTAACCAGAAAACAGGCAAAGTTTATAAAAAGGCGATTTAAGAAAGCTAGCGCAGGACTTGACAAAGTTCAGACACACACAAAAGACTTCTTAAAACTCACAGAACAACTTAGACAAAAGATAAAGACTGAAAAGAAAACAGAAGAACTACAGAAGAACTGAGCTGCCGGAGCGGCGCTGTTGCATTTAACTGAAGCACGCTGCTGGGTCATAAAACAGGAGACCAGCAGCAAGACAGACCAGTTATCTTCCATAAAGAGGAGTGTGCATGGGCTTTTGTCCAATGAGGGATTAATGAATTAATGCAAACCCTTATTGGTAATCAAAAGGGCGATGATCTTCACAGTGTCCAGAGTCATCCTGTGGGACGTAGGCTATGAAAAGTGTTAATGTTCAATCAGAATTAACAGTCCCAGATTGCACAAGTAATGAAATAGATTCAGTAGATGTCCACTAGGAGGTACTGTTGAGCTGTAGATAATTTTTAGATCTTGGAATGTGAGCAGGGGGCAGCCTAGAGGGTTCTGCTATATGTCCAAAAGAAGGAGGCAAACATACTGTATATCTGCCAGCTTAAGGAGTTTATGGCTTTTTAAGAGTATCAGTTCCTGCTACGAACGGATACTATCAGCATGAACTGTCTAGTTGGGATTTGATTTTTCCAAGAGTTTATGGTCCACTTAAGCCTTTAAAAGCAAGTCCTTATCAGGTTTCTATACAAAAGTGAATTTTTTTACACTGGGGTCCGGATGAAGAGACATCAATTCTTGACCAGAGCTGAGTGGGAATTTCTTTAAGATGAAGAAGAGTGATTTCCTGAATTGGCCTGAGGAGGATGCTACACCAGAGGCATCCTGCTAAGTGTGTTACAGATCTTGATTTTGCTGATGATATTGCCTTAGTATCAGACCTTGTCGTGAATGCAGAATTGCTTCTCCAGTCACTAGAAAAATCAGAAAACCAGGTAGGGCTTTACTGCAACAAAAGCAAAACAGAGTTCATTTCTACAACACCAAACTGTAGCCTGCTTTCGCTGGTTGGCGCAAACATCACCCAAGTCGAAGACTTCAAATACCTTGGCTCATATAAAATAGATTCTCAAAAGGATATGAAGTCTTGTAAAGCTCTAGCATGGGCAGCGTGTAATAAGCTTAAAAAGATATGGCATTTGACTATCAACAATGAAAACAAAATTCACATATTAAGGACACTGATAGAGCCAGGTATGCTCTATGGCTCAGAGACGTGGACTCTAACTGCACGTCAAGAAAAATGACTGGACGGGACATATATGAATGTACTGAGGTGTATACAAAACATCCATTGGTCCGAGCACACCACTCACGAGCGAATATATGTTGACATCCCATCTCAGAGGCTCACCAAACGGAGACTCAGATTTGCTGGCCATTGCCATCAGGCCATCGGGGAGATGATACATTCACTGCTCCTTTGGAAGCCTATTGGCCCAGTCCAGTCCAAGAAACTTACATTCCCAGAGGTACTGTCAAGGGATTCGGGGATAGCAAGAGAGGACTTGGCCATGGAAAATCGCACGGTGTGGCAGCAAGTTGTCCAGTGCTATATGACTATTGCTGCTTGGAGCGGACGAAGGTGGTTTCCTGTTTCCACACATATTCCTGTGCTGGCTCCTGCCGCCTGTGCGCACGGTTTTGGCTAACTCCCCACATTTGGCTACCGGTGACTACTGAGCTTTAGCCGAGGAAGCTGATCAGGTCCTGCTGGCTACCAGGCAGCTTGCTGTGCAAAGTATGGCAATGGATATCCTGCAACCCAATATGGAGGATGCAGACCCAGCAGCAGTAGCTGGAGTGGTGGCCCGGAGACAAGGAGGTATTTCTTTTGTTCCTTTTCCGTGTGAGGCTGGGGGAGCTGGGCTGTTGTCACATTGTAACTTTTTAGCATTGGATAATGTTTTTCTGTGTTTACTGATAGTAGAGTCATTTTTGGGGGTTTCGTGACCAACCTCCCAGGACCTTTTTTTCTCACTGGATTTAGCATTCTAGACCCATTTTAATGAAAATAAGCTCCCATGTACCTCCCAAAAATTACGGGAAACCTTTTTTTTGCCCAAAATTCAAAATGGCCGCCAAAATGCATACCACCACCTATATCTCAGTAACTAATTCAGCTAGGAGGTTGATTTTGGTGTCTAGACATAGGTTTTTGGGGTCAAGCATTCCATTAATGCTATTAGTTTACTTGTGAAACAAACCCATCACGATGAAATCCAATATGGCCGCCAATATGGCCACCGATTAACATTTTTTTTGTTTCTTGACTACTAAGGCACCTAGAAAGCTGATGTTGGTGTCAAAACAGAGGTTTAAGGGGTCATACTATCTGTTTATTCCAATAAAAGTGTGTTTAAATGATTACATAATCGAGAAATCCAAGATGGCGGCCGGCTGTCATTTTCACATGCAATGGACTTTTTCATATCCGTCACCAAATGAGCTAAAAATGTCAAATGAGGTATCCTTACATTCATTTTTAATAATTATTAGAAAGCTCCTGCATTGATTCAGTGATTTCACTGAGTAACACTTGGGTAATCCCCTTAGGATTCCCGGAATCCTATGCTTGATTCATTGATTCCTTTTTGCATAGCAAGAGAGAGGATGCAGTGATTTTGTAATGTCTGTGCTGCCATAATATGTAGTCCTAATCTTTCCAATTTAACCAAGGTTGCCAGGTATGTATAAATTTAGCTTTAAACTTATCTGGAGAGGTTAGAATTCTGAATCTTGTTCCATACTGTATAGTCAGGTAATGTTAGCATATTGGCCATGCTGCTTGCTAAATGCTACCGTAATGACAGTAGACAGTACAAGGGCCTTTGACTCTAGGTCTTGTCATCCCTCCTTTTTCTCTCCTCTGTTCTGATAATGACAAATTTGTTTTTGTTTTCAGACACTTATTCATATAAAGTGAGGGATAAAATGGATACTGCAAGTGACAACGATGAATTACCATCAACGTCTTCCGGTGAATACGAATGCATTCTACGTTGTGGTCAACCATGTACCAAAAGTGACTCTTTGGATAATACCAAGGACCAAAAATGGAATTCAATTTGTGAAAAAACTCTACGATGGAAAGGACTTGATCGGTTTCAATGTGGGAATATTGATTGGGCCAAAGGGCCAAAAGGGCATTATATGCACCAGACATGTTACACCACGTTATCTAACAAGCGTTGTCTATCTCAAGCCGAGAAACGTAAGCATAAATTAGAGGTAGATCTTGAAAGAGACAATCAATCAGTTCAGGGGGATCCATCTCCATCTGCTTCTCTCTTTTCACCGAAGAGGCTCTGGTCCAGCATTGGTATTGTGGTATATACCAGACGCAGACAGTCTGCATCATCACCTCCTCAGAACAAACTACCTTGCGTACTTGCTGACGAACTTCCACCTTCAAAGTCACCCATCACCAATCGGTCATGGGTGGCATTTGGTGAATGGTCTATGTCTACCTGTACGATCGACTCAACCGCCACTTCACCTGTCAATGCCGAAACCGAACACAGAAGTCAACAGTGAGGAGAGCAGCAGTGGTGAAGACAGTGCTTCAGATAGCGCAAGTTCATACAGTGACTCATTCATTGATAGTGTATCAAGTAGTGATAGTGATGTGTAGTTGGACATCTTAGTATGATGTGATGTGGTGATTGATAGTGGACTACATGTAATTGAGTTGGACGTTTGCGTGGCATTAACATAAGGTCTAGAGAAAATGTGCCTGCGTAAAGTGTATTCCAAGATGGCGGCTGGGGGCCATTTTGAGCTTGATAGACAATGAGGGCACTAATGAACACAATGGATGGTTCACAGGAGCCTCACTTGACTTTTTTTAGCTCATTTGGTGACGGATATGAAAAAGTCCATTGCATGTGAAAATGACAGCCGGCCGCCATCTTGGATTTCTCGATTATGTAATCATTTAAACACACTTTTATTGGAATAAACAGATAGTATGACCCCTTAAACCTCTGTTTTGACACCAACATCAGCTTTCTAGGTGCCTTAGTAGTCAAGAAACAAAAAAAATGTTAATCGGTGGCCATATTGGCGGCCATATTGGATTTCATCGTGATGGGTTTGTTTCACAAGTAAACTAATAGCATTAATGGAATGCTTGACCCCAAAAACCTATGTCTAGACACCAAAATCAACCTCCTAGCTGAATTAATTACTGAGATATAGGTGGTGGTATGCATTTTGGTGGCCATTTTGAATTTTGGGCAAAAAAAAAAGGTTTCCCGTAATTTTTGGGAGGTACATGGGAGCTTATTTTCATTAAAATGGGTCTAGAATGCTAAATCCAGTGAGAAAAAAAGGTCCTGGGAGGTTGGTCACGAAACCCCCAAAAATGACTCTACTATGACAAATTTTCCATCACTTACAATCTGCTTTTTCAACCGCGGCTTCTAAGCACGAGGTGGAACATTTCATCCCCACCGCGGGACTGTTGTTTTTTGCGTGCGCATCCGATGCCTCGACGCAGTTAAATTGGCGATAGCGAAAGAGGAGTTCACCACTATGGAACGTTTGGGTATAGTGAGGTATTCTAGCAGCCCATGGGCCTCACTGCTTCACATGGTACCTAAGGCCGATGGGTCGTGGTGACCGTGTGGTGATTTTCATCGGCTTAACAACGTCACCACTAATGACCATTATCCTATTCCACACAGCCAAGATTTTCCTGTGCGTTTGGCAAACTCTGCCATTTTTTCAAAGGTGGATCTAGTGCCTGGTTATCACCAGGTTCCTGTGCGGGTGGAGGATGCCCCCAAGAGCTTGAAAATTACCCCGTTTGGGCTTTTTGAATTCCTGTGCATACCATTTGGCCTTAAAGGCGCAGCCCAGACATTTCAGAGGTTGATGGACTCGGTGGTACACAACCTCCCATTCGTGTTTGTCTACCTCGATGACATATTGGTGGGCAGTCCGTCAGCCGAAGAGCATCTGTTGCACCTCAAACAAGTTTTTGGGCACCTTGAAGAACACAGCCTGAGCATTAATCCGGCTGTCAGTTTGGGCTGCCGGTGATTGATTTCTTAGGCCACCGCATTTCGTTGGAAGGCATGATTCCATTGCCTTCTAAGGTTCAAGCGGTGGCGGAATTTCCCCATCCGGACTCCGTTAAAGCACTGCAGGAATTTTGGGGCATGGTAGATTTTTACAATCACTTCCTCCTTTGCGCTGCTCACCTCCTGCAGCCGCTTTACAAGGGTCTGAGGCTAAAAAAGCCAATAACCTTGTCACCTGGTCTTCCGAACGGGTTGGTGCTTTTGACGGGGCTAAGTCTACCCTTGCGAACGCAGTACTACTCGCTCACTCTGTGCCCATGGCACCCATAGCTTTGACAATAGATGCCTCCAACGTAGCCGTGGGGACAGTAGCCGAGTAGTGTGTGGCAGGGGCATGGCAGCCCCTCGTGTTTTTCAGTTACAAGTTGCAGGATGGCGAGCGTAAGTACAGCGTTTTTGACAAGGAGTTGCTGGCGCTGTACCTGGCAACCCGTCATTTCTGTTTCTTGTTGGACATTGGTTATTGGTCGTTCTTTCATGGCTTATGTAGATTATAAACCACTGACGTTCACTATGTCCAAGGTGACCGAGCCGTGGTCCGTTCATCAACAGCGCCATCTGGTGGCCATCTCCAAGTTCCCAGCAGATGTTCAGCATTTGACTGGCAAGTCCAACCCCGTTGCTTATTGCCTGTCAAGTGTGCTGGTGTGTCCGGTGCACCTCGGGATGGATTTTTCCGCCATGGCCACTGAGCAGCCCAACGGCCCGGACATCCTGGCCTTCAAGTCTACAGGTACAGCCCTCAAACTTGGAGAGGTGGTGATGCAGGATGGTGGTCCTACTCTCCTCTGTGACACCTCCACTGACTGCTCCCACCCTGCTATCCCTGCAACCTGGTGCCATCGAGTTTTTGACTCAATTAACTCCCTCTCTCTCCCTGGATTTCAACAGTCAGTAAAACTGATCGGAGCCAAGTTTGTCTGGCCCGGCATCCGCAGGGATGTCAATGGGTGGGCGGCTGCATGCATGTCCATCAGCAGACCAAGGCACCCCTAGAACCGTTTCGGATTCTGGCTAAATGTTTTGACCATGTGCATGCTGACCTGTTGGGTCCTCTACCCCCTTTGCAGGGTTTTATGCACCTTCTCACCATAGTGGATCAGATCACTAGGTAGCCAGAGGTACACCATACTACAGCGTACCACCCTCAGGCTAACGGCTTGTGTGAACGTTTTCACTGGTCGCTGAAAGTGGCATTGCGTGCTGCGTTCTCCAATGGTAATTGGGTGGATCGTTTGCCTTGGGTGATGTTTAGGTTGTGTTTAGCTCCTAAGGAAGATCTCGATGCTTTGCCTGCTAAACTGGTTTTTTGTCCGCATTCTGGGAGTTTTTGCCCAAAAGTTCCGCCCCGCAGGCCAGCCCCGCCATTTACCCTTTTTCGTCTGACAGCACACTGGCTCTGAGCCCCGTTCACCACTCTTTTCCGGGATCATTTGTGCCTACTGAGCTCAGTATGGCCTGTTTCACTTTTGTGCGACATGACACGCACTGCTCGCCTCTCCAACCAGAATGGTCAGTTTCAGGTTCTGGAGATGAGCCCTAAGAGTTTTGTGCTAGAGATGGGTGGGCATAAAGAGCAAGTCATGTTAGGATTAAGCTGGCGCCCGTTATGGCAGATGAGCTTATGGTTCCAGCCCAGGTCCCCCGTTGGGGTTGGCCCCCTTCTGAGACCCCGGCTAGGTCTGCACTAGATGAGTTTTCTGGTTTCCAGCCTGCTATGGACTGTGTTTCACCTGCCCGTTGTCCACGAGGATGCCTGGCATGACAGGTTTCTCCGTTGGTTCCGGTTGAAGGACGGCACAGCCGTTATGGCAGGCTCATCAGCCTCCCCCCCCCCCCAGTGAGAGACTGATTTTGGCTATAGGGGTCCCCTGTGGGTGTGCGGGGGGGAGGGGGGGTGGCTGTGTGACAGACTGAAGAGATGCCTCTCACCCAGTGGGATTTGGGGTTGGGGGCCGTGGTTTGTGTTTCCCGGTGTTAAGAGTCTGAGAGTTATTGTCAGTTGTTTGGTGGCAGTTGAGGAGTAAAGATAAAAACCCACCTTCGTCTCCTGTGTGTTTCTTCCTCTTGTCACAGTACAGTGTTTTTAAATGTAGTGGCCCTTAAGCATACATAAAAACAGCAAGAGAAACACTGTGTTTAAGTACTGTAGTTAATAACAGCTGTAAATACTGTAAAACATTCGAGAAAAAAAATTTGGAATGTGAGAGTGAAATACAGGTAGATTTGGGGTCCGTCCCAATTCTCAGTTCTACCCCTTCCCCTTGGTCCTTGAAATCAAGGGCCCCTTGTTCTCATCAAAAAAAAAAAGAAAAAAAAAGAAAACTGATGAGAAAAAAATCTCATCTTACAGAAAAAAATGTCTCAGATTTACATAAATTATTCTAATCAGCAGAATAAGTAAAAAAAATACTAGAAATAAAGCTGTGAATTCACAGAGAAAAACTTGGACCCCCTGGTGGGCTGTTTTTGACCCATAGGTCATATGTTTAACACCCCTGAACCAGCACATTAAAAATATATATTTAGAGGATTTACTTCCATGAAATAGCTGCATATCACAACAGCATGCAAATGAATGAGAAGAAATAAAATAGAACGCACAAATAAATGAAAGTTTACCTTAGAAGTTTGATTTGTTCTTTAACCTGTTGAACTCCGGGATTCCGCGGGCGGTCACGTCTCTGTGTCATAGTGCGTCTCAGTGCGCACTGAAAAAAAAAACCTGCATTTCTGTTCTCCCAGTACAGACACAGCCGCGAACAGAAAGCCAAAGGAGTGTTTGATTGGATTAGATTTGATTGACCTCTCATTCGACTAATAAGAGCCTTGAATTGGGTTTCTGAAACCTTGAAGAACCAATGACTGAAAACCTAGCAAGAAGGACCTGCCTACCAACGGCCACAAATACAACGAGCCAATTGAAGCAGAGAAGTTCAACGATTGAAAGCGTGCGTCCCTGTGCGTAAAATCTTTTTTGCCTAAGTCGCTGGGTGACTCACATTGAGACCTGTGTGTAACGGTAGCGTTAGCCACTCTCAGCCATTAGCCAGTCTTTTTTTATTACTACTGTTCTTATTTGTTTTGAAAAATGGTTCACAAAAACCACAGTCATGGAAGCGGAGATGGTTTGACCGGGTCAGGTGACCAGAACCACGAGTCCGTAACAACCAGACCAGCTTCATGTTCATCTGACAATGAGGAACAGATGTTCGCCAACGACACTGCTGTTGTGGACAGGTAAGTGTTATAAGCTAAATTATTCTTTATCAATGAAAATAGTAATAAAAATGACTTTTGACTGATCAGTAATTACAACGGTCCGTCATGGCCACAAGTTTTTTTGTGCACCGAGCTCCTCTGTAGTGGGGGGGGGGGGGAGTTGTTATCCTCTACATTGCAGATATTTTACTATAATTTTTATTGCATGTAGGTTATTTTTTCTTGTAAAAAAAAGCCACACATTTTTTACATGGCATGCTTCTTTGTGTGTGGGGGATTGTTTGTTCATTCATTCATTCATGAATGAATAAACAACCCCCCACACACACACAGCCCTGAGTGTCACCTTTCATTAGAGCCCAAGATGAAGCTTCTATGTTGAATCATTCAAAAGTTAGAGACGTTTTTCCAAACTGTGCCATTTGGCACAGTTTGGCACAGTTCAAAAACGCCTGGGAACAACCTGAGAAAAAAGCTGTGTAATATATTCATTTTTTGTGGTATTGTTACAAAATTGTGACCTCAGCTTGATAACACTTGGTTCTACATTTCTGTTGCATTTTCCAGCCAGTATCTGACAGCTGTGTGTTATTTGCAAGCATCTGTATCTAAAAAAACACCCAGGCTGGGGCTGCACGGTGGCGCAGTGGTTTAGCACTGTGGCAGCACAGTTTTACCCTCGGCCGGGGGATCGCGGGGATCATGAGATCGTGGGTTCGATCCCAGCCCCCGACCAACAGTGAGCTGTGTGGAGTTTGCATGTTCTCCCCGTGTTGCGCGGGTTTACTCCGGGATTTCTCCGGTTTCCTCCGGCACACCAAAAACATGTAGGTTTAGGGTGCTCGCGCACGCAGCGACCAGCAGCCGGTGGCTTGTCACCAGACTGCAAACCAAGTCTACCTACGGGTACAAATAAGTAACAAAAAAAAAAAAAAAAAAGCGAACTTTATTTTCTTCAAATTCAGTATGTTTAGATGACTGTTACTCAGTGGCAGGAGCACTTAGAGAGATTATGACTGTTTTGCCAAAAAATTCAGAGTGTTTTCTTTTAGATGAGACCAACCCCATGAAGATGAGATGAGATGAGGTGAGATTCAACTTTATTGTCATTACACATGTATGAATACAAGGTAACAAAACGTGACTTGGCATTTGGGCACGCTCTGCAGAGCGCATCCAAGGCCGGGGCAGCCGCTAGGCGCCAGTCAGATGCTGCAAAGGGCTGAAGAACAGCTTTTGATTTCCTTTGGGTATTGTTATTTTTAGGCGTTTTTAGGGAAATTGACCAGAGTTCAACAGGTTAAAGCAACAAATCAAAGTAGAGTCACTTTTTCTCTGTGTGGTAAGAAAACTTAAATTTGCACAACTGCGGACATTTTTTCCCACCACTGCACACCCCGTGGAGCCCCACTCCCAAACAAGGCGGCAGCAAGGCACAGGACCCCACCCCCTATTCAGGGGAGCCCACGCAGCCAGAAGGTGCTACCTCCTCAATCCAGCACCTCCAGACCAGCACACACAACCATTCCCACGCATTCACACATTCATGCTCTCATACTCACCCACATGCACCCACACGCACTCACTCACTCTCATTCACCCTCTCCCCCACACAATCCCACACTCACATTCCTGGACCCAACCACTCTCTCCCACTCCTGTACACGTTCAACCTCGCTACCACACACTCACCCACATTCATTCACCCTTTTTACTTGGGGCGAAGCACCAGCGCCTGGCAGCAGCCGAGGAGACTGCCACCATGGGCCAGCAGCCACACGCCTACCAACCCGCCCCAGGACGGCTGCGGCCACAGAAGCAGACCACCACCTCCAACGCCCACCAGAAGAGACTGATCAGTGGACCACTGCAAGTGCTCTGAGGTGCCACCCGACATGCAAAGCGCCACACAAAACTGACCCACCATTAACATCTCCACTCATCACTCCCTCACTCTTGCTTACTCTGTTGTTCAATCACTCTCTCCCTCCCTTGCTTGCACATGTTCATTCGGCAGCACACAGGGATTTTGACATGATGGGCTCCAGGCCTCCAGGCCCCCGGCAGAAGAAGGGCAGTAGGGGCGGGGGAAGACCCCCACCCCCATCTCCCATGCACGAATCATGATGGGTGTGTGTTAATTGTGTGGTGTGATTGTGTAGGTGCGTGAATTACCAAAGTGCAGTTAAAATTGGGGGGATGGTGGTCGGTGCACAGCTAGCCACTGCTATAGGCAATGGGCCTCCCATCCCCCCAAGCCCTCAGTGTCAATAGTACAATTAAAAGTGAGATGAGGGCAGCCCCACTGCCCAACAGACATAGGGATCCCCTTCACTGACACAGTACAGCACACCTCCACCCCAAAACACTAAGGGTATCAAATAAGATGTATGTTCCACCCAGAATCGGAGGGGGGTGGGGAGGAGGTAAGACTGAGAGGGACGCGGCCCAAAAGAGAGCCCTTCCCTCCCCAGAAGCCAGCTCGGAAACTGGCTCAGGAAGCCACCCACTGCCCCCAGATCCCAACCCAGGCCGAGGGCTGCCAGGCCGAGCAGCCCAGGACCTGCCAGCGTCACACCCCGGCGCACCCAGCACCACAGGCATGATGGAGCAGTCACACCCACACCCCCTCCCACACATCTTGCACACACGAACACACACAAAAACAATAATAACGATAATGAACAATGGGCCGGATCCATCCGGCATCCCACATGCAAAGCGACACCCCAGAGCGCCCACCACAAGCCCTCCAACCACCCACCCCAGACACACACCGACAGTGGTAGGCCGCCCCATAGCCACAGCCGCCCTGGGGCAAACTGACGGCAACATGGCTGCCAACCAATGCCAACGGCCCCCATGGCCACCCCCGAGCACCCACATAAACCCACACCTGGCGCCAAGGACACCGGAGGCAATGCAGCAAAGCGAGGTCCTCCCACCCACACACACCCTCCACCCCTGCACATCCACCCAAAGGTACCTGTACCCACCCCCCCACGCACACACGTGCTCACTGTCATGTACACACACACACACACACACACTCACCATCACACGTGTCCACCTACAGCTGTGGACAAAATTGTTGGTACCCCTCTGTTAATAAAAGAAAAACCCACAATGGTCACAGAAATAACTTGAATCTGACAAAAGTGGTAATAAATAAAAATTCTATGAAAAAACAGAATTATTTTAAAAAACAAACTCATGAAACAGGCCTGGACAAAAATGATGATACCCTTAACTTAATATTTTGTTGCACAACCTTCTGAGGCAATCACTGCAATCAAACAATTTCTGTAACTGTCAATGAGACTTCTGCACCTCTCAGCAGGTATTTTCACCCACTCCTCATGAGCAAACTGCTCCAGTTGTCTCAGGTTTGAAGGCTGCCTTCTCCAGACGGCATGTTTCAGCTCCTTCCACAGATGTTCAATAGGATTTAGATCAAGGCTCATAGAAGACCACTTTAGAATAGTTTTGGACCTGAATTAAAATCATGTACAAAGCTTGGACAATTTAAACAAAAACTAAAGGAAGAAATACTCCAAACATATTTACAAGACGACATGTAAACTCACATAAGGATTGACATTTCCAGCCTGTGTTGTGTTATAGCTTAGTTTTTCTTTTTTCTCTGTGACACTCTGTCTTAGATTTGTTTTTGAATAGTAACCGCTTAACTTAGACTAGCTCAGTTTTCTTTTTCTCTCAGTCATATTTTGTCTTAGCCTTGTTTTAAATTGTAATCGCTCTTGTCTTGTTTTCTCTTTTTTCTCCTTTGAATTCTTGGATGGAATATGGGTGGGCAATATAAGCTGCGGCTTCAGCCATCACCCATTTCGGATAACTCACGTGGAATTGTATAGTAGAAGGAGTCTTTGTCTAATTTGACCTTGTTGTTATATTATACAGTTTCTTTTAACCTGTAATGTACTATCCGAAATAAATAAATTCATTCATTCATTCATTCATTCATTCAGAATAGTCCAATGTTCAAGTTCAGGTTCAGGTTCAGGTTACTTTATTTGTACCCGTCGGTAGATTTGTTTTGCAGTCTGGTGACATCCATATTTACAAACCACAATTACATTTAACATTCCGCCGGAACTGGCGGCGCCACACGAGTTGGCTGCCTTTTGCAACTGCCTTTTTTTTTTATCTTCCTTCTTCTTTCTACACCTTTCACTCTATATATATATCACGGACACACAGATCGCCCCAAAGGTCTCCCGAGTCGGCGGACGGAGCCACTGCTTACAGCAGGAGACGATACAGCAGGGAAGAGCTAGCTAGCACTCAACCGCCACCCGGTGCTAATGGAGAAACTCGACATACCGGGGAACTGTAGCGAAAACGACGCGGGTGCCGGGCTGGAGTTTAGGCGGCATGCAAGAAATATAAGACAGAATAATAAAGAGCGATGGCAAGAACCAAGCAGACCGCCCGTAAATCTACTGGAGGAAAAAGCCCCCCAGGAAGCAGCTGGCCACCAAGGCTACTCGGAAAAGTGCTCCGGCCACCGGCGGAGTGAAGAAGCCTCACCGTTACGGGCCCGGTACCGTGGCTCTGAGAGAGATCCGTCGCTACCAGAAATCCATGGAGCTGCTCATCCGTAAGCTGCCCTTCCAGCGCCTGGTGAAGGAGATCGCTCAGGACTTCAAGACCGACCTGCGCTTCCAGAGCTCCGCCATCAAGGCTCTGCAGGAGGCCAGCGAGGCCTACCTGGTGGGTCTCTTCGAGGACACCAACCAGTGCGCCATCCACGCCAAGAGGGTCACCATCATGCCCAAAGACATTGAGCTGGCCCGCCGCATCCGCGGAGAGAGAGCTTAGACTTTCTGCTGCACATTCACCAACCACAATGCTCCGCACTGTGTGTCTATATATATATATATATATATATATATATATATATATACACGTATATGTGTGTGTATGTATGTATATATATGTATGTAATACATATAATAATATACAGTATATGTATGTATAATATATATATATATATATATATATATATATATATATATATATATATACACACACACACACACACACACATACATACATATATGTATGTATGTATGTATGTATGTATGTATGTATGTATACATGTATATATAATATGTATGTAATACATATAATAATATATATGTACGTATAATATATACATACATATATATTATATATATATATATATATATATATATATATACTCTTGTCCCATCCAGGGACAAGAGTTGCAAATTAGCTAATAGCTATACACTCCATGTGCAACACATCAGATTGATTGTCATTGATTAATTGTCTATGTTTATTGCACTGTCCCTGTCAAATAAACCAATCTATCTATCTATATGTATATATAATATACATATATATGTATATATAATATACTTATATATTTTAAGTAGAGTTTATTAAATCATACCGCCTTCACAGGATCCCCGCTCCGGTGCAAGTGTGAGCAGACCGGAGCGGGATCCTCGGGCTCTCAGAGGAGGAGACACAAAGTGTGTGTCTGCAGCAGCAGCTGAAGAGTGAGTGAATGAGAGCATGAGCATGAATTACAGTGCAGTATATATACCCAACTACAACAATACATAAAAGAGCATTCCCCAGCAGTTGGTATGATCAAAGAGATTGCAGAACAGGCATGAGACATTTGCATTTGAGAGACATACATCACAATAGGCAGATTGCTGGCCTCTGCTCCAGCTGCAAGACAAAGAGGTTACAAGGCACATCTACATATTGATCTCAGTCTCTAGGTCACAGTAAGGACAGGACGCATGAACACAATGCATGAAAGGCACATTAACATCACAGTAGTGAGCCAGAAGAAACGGGGCTGCCTGTAGACATTAATACACACATTTCACTCTTCTGTTAATTGCTCCAGCCGCTGTCTGTCCAGTCTGTTGTGGGGGTTACACCAACCCGCCACATATATATATACAGTATGTGTATATATATATATATATATATATATATATATATATATATATATATACGTATATACATATGTATACTAGCTGTTCTTGTTTTTTCTTGCCTTCTGACTGTTGCTCTGAGTGTTGCTATCCCTGTGCTGTTGCAATCCTGGAATTTCCCCATTGTGGGACTAATAAAGACTTATCTTATCTTAAACACATAACATAAACACAAACACAGGCATGAAGCTGACTATAGACATGATTAAAATGCTCAAGGCTCCATCAATCAGGATATAAAGACAAAGAGATGAGCGAAAAGCCAGAGATAAGAGAGAAGGGTCATATTAAAAAGTTAAAGACTAGTCAAAGCGGTTAAAAACTCAAAGGTCTAAAACCCAATAAAAGATTTAGAACCCAAATAAAAAGCCTACAAAAATAGGTAACTATAAAATGGAGTTAATAAATAGGTACCTTGTGGTGGACACACTCATGGAGATTCTGTGTCTCACATTTTAGGTCAGAACAAAGGCAGGAAGCTGCAGGAATATTAGCTTTGGTATGCAAAGCCTGAGACTGTGGGGGTGCAATTAAAGGATTAAGGAAAGGATGCATGGGAGACAGTGGAAGTGATATCATGGAGAGAAATGCACTGTGACTGTCTTTATAATGCAAAGTGGTCTGTGTGACATGTGATCTATGAAGTGTGAAGTCCCTGATATTTAAGGACGAGAGTTTACTGTTTCATTCTCTTTTTTTCTCTCTGCTTTGAGATGATGGTGTTGTGAATAAAGTTGACTTTGAGAGAGAACTCTGCCTCGTCATTTTCACATCTTCCACACTGGTGACCCGAGACGTATCATGGAAGAAGAAAATTCCCCCGGGCCAGCCGCATCAGGAGCCCCCAGCCAAACGAATGCCGCTACAGTCCAGCTACCGGACTTCTGGCAGAACAATCCGCGCTCCTGGTTCAACGCGGTTGAGGCGCAGTTCAACCTCCGGGGGATATCGGTAGATGCCACGAAATTCTACCACGTAGTCGCAAAGCTGGACAACAACACGGCCCAGCATATGGAGAGCCTGATTGACCAGCCGCTGGAGAGCGACAAATACGGCGCGTTGAAGGCTGCACTCATCCAGCAATTCACCCCCTCGGCGGAGCAGCGAGCAGAGAGGCTCCTGGCGCTGACGGAGGGGGAAAACGACATGCCCGTGAGCCTGATGGAGAGGTTGTTGAGGTTGAAAGACTCTGACGATGATCACTTCATTTTCACCCACCTCTTCCTCAGGACTCTACCGTCAGCAGCGAGAGCGACCCTGGCCAGTTCGCCACTGTTGGCCCTACGGGACTACCGCGCGCTGGGCTGGGAGGCGCAGCGGATTGTCAACGCCACCAAGCGGTGCGCAGCCACGGCCGCTGCAGCAGAACGCAGCGCGACGACCGGAGACGACAGGGGGCCAGAGACAGCGGTGCCAGACTCACCGATGACGGCGGCGGCAAGGGCCAGAGAACGTGGACCGGACGTCCTTTGTTTCAACCATCGCCGCTTCGCAGAGAGGGCATGCAAGTGTGTACCGCCGTGCCAGTTCGGGCGTTTGGGAAACGCCAAGACCGGGGGTCGGTAGCAGCCGCGGCCCTCGGGGAAGAGAACAAGCTGCTCTACTTGTCGGACGCACGCTCCGGGAGGCAGTTCCTCGTCAACACGGGCTCCCAGTTGAGCTTCATCACACCTTCCTACGCGGACAGACTAGCTGGTTCTGGAGGTCCCCGGGTGATGGCAGCGAACGGCTCGGAGATTAAGACCTTTGGTGAGAAGACTCTGCTTCTGTCTCTACACGGCCATACATTTGAGTGGACTTTTGTTGTAGCAGCAGTAAATTTCAATATGTTGGGGGCTGATTTTTTGTGCTCACATGGTTTGTTGGTTGATCTCGCTAACAGGCGCCTGGTTAATGTACTTTCTTTTGATTCTATCCCCTGTACAGCGTGAGTGGCCCCGCCAACAGCTCAAGCCAACGTCACAGCAGCAAGCAGTAAGTTCCACACACTGCTCACTCAGTTCCCAGCACTCGCGGTCCCCACATTTTCGGCAACAGTCGCTAAACACGGGGTGGAGCATTTTATTACCACTACCGGACTGCCCGTTTTTGCAAAAGCTCGGCGCTTGGACGCAGTTAAACTAGCCATAGCGTGCGAGGAGTTCGCCAACCTGGAGAGGTTGGACATTATCCGACGTTCAAACAGTCCGTGGGCTTCCCCCCTGCATATGGTCCCGAAAGCTGACGGATCATGGTGCCCTTGCGGGGATTTCCGCAGGTTAAACAACGCTACAGCGCACGACCGCTGCCCAATCCCACATATCCAAGATTTTTCCATTCATTTGGCAGGGGCGCGCATTTTTTCTAAAATAGACTTGGTCCGCGGTTACCACCAAGTCCCAGTGCGCACTGAGGACATACCCAAAACAGCGGTAATAACTCCGTTTGGCCTATTCGAGTTTTTACGCATGCCATTCGGACTTAAAGGGGCTGCTCAGACGTTCCAGAGCATGATGGACACGGTGCTTCGCGATCTCCCTTTCGTGTTTGTCTACCTGGACGATATTTTAGTAGCCAGCGCGTCCGAAGACGAACATGAAAAACACCTGGCCACAGTTTTCCCAAGGTTGGGAGATCACGGGTTAATAATCAACCCAGCGAAGTGTCAGTTCAGGGTGGCGCAGATCGATTTTTTAGGACACCGCGTCTCCCCTGAAGGAGCAGTTCCGCTGCCTGACAAAGTGCGCGCTGTGGCAGATTTTCCCCGGCCGCAGACAGTCAGGGCGTTGCAGGAGTTTTTGGGAATTTTTGGGAATTATAACCGTTTTCTCCCCTGCGCGGCGCAACTCATGCAGCCGTTGTATGCCGCGCTCAAAAGAAAGAAACCCGCGGATAAAATTGAGTGGCCCCCGGAGCGGGACCAAGCATTCTCGGAGGTGAAAGCAGCCTTGGCAAAGGCTGCGTTGTTGGCACATCCAGACCCAACGGCCCGCATAGCGCTCACCACTGACGCGTCAGAGGTGGCCATAGGGGCGGTCGTGGAGCAACATGTAGCTGGGGTTTGGCAACCCCTCGCCTTTTTCAGCAGGACCTTGCGCGATAGCGAACGTAAATACATCGCGTTCGACAGGGAGCTGCTGGCTCTCCATTTGCCCATCCGCCACTTCCAGTTCTGGCTGGAAGGACGCGCTTTCACCGCGTTCGTTGACCACAAACCGCTAACATTCGCGATGGCCAAGGTCTCTGAACCGTGGTCAGGCCGGCAGCAGAGACAGCTGGCCGCGATATCAGAGTTTACCACTGATATTCGGCATGTGGTGGGCAAACTCAATGTAGTGGGAGATTGCCTCTCGCGCACCGTGGCGGCCCCAGTCAGCGTAGGGGTAGATTATGCAGCCATGGCCGCGGAGCAGGTTAATGACGCGGACGTGCACGCGCTCCAGTCTGGACCAACAGGGTTAAGGCTGGAGAACAGGGTGCTGCAAGACGGTATGCCCCCGCTAATCTGCGATGTCTCCACTGGACGGCTGCATCCAGTAGTACCGGCCGTGTGGCGCCGCCGCGTTTTTGACTCGGTTCATTCGTTAGCGCACCCTGGAGTGCCGCGTCGGTCAAAATGGTGGGAGAGAAATTTGTGTGGCCGAACCTCAGCAAACAGGTCAAAGAGTGGGCAGCAGCCTGCACAGCGTGTCAACAAGCCAAAGTACACAGGCACACGAGGGCTCCTTTGGAACCATTTCACATTCCGGCCAAGAGGTTCGATCACGTTCATGTGGACCTCATCGGACCCATCCCGCTGTCACAGGGGTGCACACACCTTCTGACAATGGTGGACCGCACCACGCGCTGGCCTGAAGTGGTTCCGCTGGCATCAGCCACGGCCGAGGAGGTGGCGCGCGCATTTTTAACAGCTTGGGTGGCGCGCTTCGGTGTTCCATCGGACATTACGTCCGACAGAGGCCCTCAATTTGTGTCCGAGCTTTGGTCGACAATGGCCCGCAGCCTGGGTGTCACAATTCACCGCACAACCGCGTACAATCCGCAGGCTAATGGGTTATGCGAACGTTTTCATAGGTCATTGAAAGCGGCTCTCAGAGCGGCACTGACGGATTCAAATTGGGTTGACAAGTTACCATGGGTGTCATTGGGTTTGCGTTCTGCACCTAAAGAGGATCTAGAAGCCTCCTCAGCTGAGTTAGTGTTTGCGCAGCCACTCCGGCTGCCTGGGGAGTTTCTCCCAGGTAACCCTGCGCCAGACGCCGCCCCGTCTCAGCTGTTGCAGAGTAATATAGAATCAAGCACGCATAGAATCAGCCCTGCGCACCACAGTATTCCGCGCGTTTTTGTGCCTAAAACTTTGAAGAACGCAGAGTTTGTTTTTGTTAGACACGATGCACATCGAACCCCGTTGCGACCGCCTTATGACGGACCATTCAGAGTGCTAGAAACGGAGGACAAGCAGTTTTTGCTAGATTTGGGGGGTAGGAAAGAGAAAATTGGCATAAACAGACTTAAACCCGCTTTTGTGGTGGCAGATGAGCAAGTGCTGTTGGCAAGGGCCCCGCGGAGAGGTAGACCACCTGGTGGGGCTTCACACAGTAATGTTTCCCACAAGAATGTTTCCCCAGTACACCCGCAGAGACTGACAAAGGGTTTTCGCCCCCAGACGGCAAACCCCCAGCGTGGCAGCGCCGCAGAGACATTGAACCCCAACTTCAGCAGATATGGCAGGAGGCTGAAGCCTATACAGCATGTGGACTGATGTGTATTCTCTTGTTGTTCTGTTGTCTAAAATGCTGGGGGGGCTTGGTGTGGTGGACACACTCATGGAGATTCTGTGACTCACATTTTAGGTCAGAACAAAGGCAAGAAGCTGCAGGAATATTAGCTTTGGTATGCAAGGCCTGAGACTGTGGGGGTGCAATTAAAGGATTAAGGAAAGGATGCATGGGAGACAGTGGAAGTGATATCATGGAGAGAAATGCATTGTGACTGTCTTTATAATGCAAAGTGGTCTGTGTGACATGTGATCTACGAAGTGTGAAGTCCCTGATATTTAAGGACGAGAGTTTACTGTTTCATTCTCTTTTTTCTCTCTGCTTTGAGATGATGGTGTTGTGAATAAAGTTGACTTTGAGAGAGAACTCTGTCTCGTCATTTTCACATCACCACAACCTAAATTATGTGCAATATATTGTTACAACTTGTTCAACTCTTTGACAGCAGCAGGAACAAAGCTGTTTTTGTAGTGCTGGGTTTTACTTTTTGGGAAAGCAAACCTCCGTCTTGAGGGAAGAAGCTGAAATTGGCAGTGCAAAGGGTGGGAGTCATCATTTAAAATGGAGGTAGCAATCCTCTGTACCTGTCTGGTGTACAGGGATGTCAGGCTCAGCTATGACTCACCAAGCAAACGACTGGACCATCTAACTACCTGATCCAAGGATTTCCTCTGTTTCAGTTTTATCTGACCAAACCATGACACTAAAGAAAAGGATAAAACAGATTCAATAAAAGCCCGATAAAACATTGTCATTATGGTTTGGTCAATTTGGAAGCGTGCAAGTTTCCTTAAACAATGCAAATGTTGCTGACCCTTTTTGCACACCCTTTCACAGTTCTCTTCAAAATTTAAATTACTATCAGTAATTGCCCCAAGATATTTGTAGGATTGTACACATTCAGTGGTCTGGCCTTTTAGTACAGTGACTTTGTGCCTGGAAGTTTTCCTCCTAAAATCAATAATCATATCTTTAGTTTTTGTCGTATTCAGCTGCAGGTAGGAATCCTCACACCAGTGAACAAAATCATCAACTACTGGGCCGTGGCCACTCTCACCATCCTGGAGGAGACTGACAATAACTGAATCATCAGCATACTTTATAATGTGTCTGTTGTCATGTCTGCTCCGACACGTTTGTGTACAGGATGAAGAGTAGTGGTGACAACACACACCCCTGAGGAGAGCCAGTAGAAGAGCACTTTAGGTCAGACAATGTACCATTGACCCTTACTCTCTGCGTCCTGTTGGATAAGAAATCCAGAATCCAACCCACCAGATTATTGCTCAAATCAAATTGTTGCAGGAGCCTTTCAACTAGAATATGAGGTTGAATTGTATTAAAGGCAGAGGAAAAGTCCACAAATAAAAGCCTGGCGAGTGTCCCATTAAAATCCAGATGTTTAAAAAGCATGTTAAACAGAGTGACAGTGGCGTCCTCCACTCCTCTGTGAGGCCTATATGCAAACTGCAAAGGATCCAATGCATGTTCAGTCTGCTTTAGGACCTCACATCTGACCAGTTTTTCAAAAATTTTCATTGAAATTGAAGTCAAAGCAACTGGTCTAAAGTCGTTTACCGTTTTAGGACAGCTGGATTTTGGAACGGGAACAACTACGGCATCTTTCCAGATCTTAGGCACATGTTGTGTCTGTAAGGACTTATTGAAAATGTAATGAAATATAGGACTCAGTTCATGTGCACAGGACTTTACCAAGCGCCCACATATATTATCAGGGCCCTGACTTCTGTTCACTTTTACAGCACAGAACTCCCTTTTAACATCCTGCACCTCAATATTAAAGTGCTGATTGTCTATGAGTTTCTGTTTCAAATCTTGGGTTTCAGTGCTAAAATCAAAGGAGTCAGAACGACCATAAAAACAATTAAGAGCATTAGCCAGCTCTGTGTCTGAACTAAAACCATCTAAAAACACACGATTACTGCGTTCTGTGCTCTGAAGGCCTGCAATAGTTTTCATTCTGGCCCAGGCTGAACCAAGTTTCTTTGTTGCCATCTTGCTTTCCAATTCTGATTTATAATTCTGTTTTGCTCTTAAAATTTCGGACTTCAACTCTTTTGTGGCAACCTGTAGCTCAGAAACAGACCCCTGTTTAAAGGCAAGCGCTCTCCTCTGTAAGCAGGATTTAACTGATTTTGTAACCCATGGCTTGTTGTTGGGATATATTTTGACACGTTTACGTGGAACAATCATATTTTTACAGAAAGCCATGTATGAGCATGTGACGTCTACCAAAGAGTCCAAATCATCCCCGCAAGCCAGTGTGAAAACCTCCCAGTCCGTACAGTTAAAGCATTCCTGGAGGCAGTACACTGAATCCTCTGTCCACACATCTATGTCTCTGGTCTCCACCTTGCCTCTTCTGAGAGCAGTTTTATATGTGGGCAGCAAATGTACACAGTTGTGATCTGAGGATCCTAAAGGAGGAAGGGGGAGTGATTTATAGGCCCTCTCTATGGATCCATAGCACAGGTCCAATGTCTTTTTTCGCCTGGTTGGGCAGGAGACATACTGATAAAAGTTTTTAAGTGTCTTCTTTAAAGAAACATGGTTAAAATCTCCAAGAATAAAGTTTGGAGCCTCTGGAGAAATTGACTGCAGCCGCTGGACCACATCAAAGACAGTGCTGGAGGCGGAGTCAGTGTCTGCCCTCGGGTGAATGTACACAGTCATGATGAAAAGTTGGGGGAACTTGTGGGGCAGATAAAAGTGGCGTAGCGATACGGACAGAAGCTCCACATCGGGTGTACAGATGCGCTCTCTGACCGTGACAGATGTATAGTACTGTTTATTAATATATAAACATACGCCGCCCCTCTGACGTTTCCCCGTTACCTCTTCCTGCTGATCCGAGTGAAGTGGGGCTCCAAAGCCGTCAATCCCCAGGTCCGCATCCCGGTCATGCGCCGTAAGCCACGTCTCCGTGTAAGCCATGACACAGCAGTTCTTGAAGTCCTTCCCTTGAATTTCATCTACTTTATTTCTCAGGGATTGTACGTTCCCCAAAATCATGGAAGAAAGAGGAATGCTGTTAAACTGACGCCTTCTCAGATTTAATTTTACGCCTCCACGCTTTCCGCATTTCCCCATCTTGTCTCTCTTTTCATCGCTGTGTCCATGAAAATCTCTTAAAATAAAGTCGGGCAGTCACGGCACAGACTCAAACACAGACGCTGCATTACCCGTGTTTAAATGCAGTAACATGTCTCTGGAATATTGTATTCTCCCCGGCATGATCGTGATTGCGCTTACCTCAGAGACAGAGAGCCGGTGTGAAAGAAGCAGCAGTGCAAAAATGAAGAGGAAATCCATATTGATGGAACCAGGGAGCTCTTCGTTATACAGTCCACAAACATTCAAAGACAAAAATGATACAGAGAATTTCGTTTAAACACATTAAAGTGCGTAAAAACAGAGACACAGACGATGGACTTTTTTCACCAACTGCCGGTCGCTGCATGCGCATGCGCCCGTTGTGATCGCAATGTTTCGCTCTTAGCCATTCTTGGGTGTTTTTAGCTGTGTGTTTTGGTTCATTATCCTGTTGCAAGACCCATGACCTGCTGCTGAGACCAAGCTGTCTGACACTGGGCAGCACATTTCTCTCGAGAATACCTTGATAGTCTTGAGATTTCATTGTACCCTGCACAGATTCAAGACACCCTGTGCCAGATGCAGCAAAGCAGCCCCAGAACATAACAGAACCTCCTCTATGTTTCACAGTAGGGACAGTGTTCTTTTCTTGGTATGCTTCATTTTTGCATCTGTGAACATAGAGCTGATGTACCTTGCCAAAAAGTTCTAGTTTTGTCTCCTCTGTCCATAGGACATTCTCCCAGAAGCTTTGTGGCTTGTCAACATGCAGTTTGGCAAATTCCAGTCTGGCTTTTTTAGGATTTGTTTTCAACAGTGGTGTCCTCCTTGGTCGTCTCTCATGAAGTCCACTTTGGCTCAAACAACGATGGATGGTGCAATCTGACACTGATGTACCTTGACCTTGGAGTTCACCATGAATGTGTTTAGAGGTTGTTCTGGGCTCTTTTGTTACCATTCGTATTATCCGCCTCCTCCTGCAGCCACGTTCAGGGAGGTTGGCTACAGTCCCATGGATCTTAAATTTCTGAATAATATGTGTAACTGTAGTCACAGGAACATCAAGCTGCTTGGAGATGCTCTTATAGCCTTTACCTTTAACATGCTTGTTTATTAATTTTCTTTCTAATCTCCTGAGACAACTCTCTCCTTTGCTTCCTCTGGTCCATGTTTAGTGTGGTACACACCATGTCACCAAACAGCACAGTGACTACTTGTTACCCTTTAAATAGGCCGACTGATTACAAGTTTGTAGACACCTGTGATGTTAATTAGAGGACACATCTTGGTTGAACATGTCCCTATGGTCACATTATTTTTATTATTTATCATTTCTAGGG
Organism: Pholidichthys leucotaenia; assembly: GCA_020510985.1. Classification (NCBI taxonomy): domain Eukaryota; kingdom Metazoa; phylum Chordata; class Actinopteri; order Cichliformes; family Pholidichthyidae; genus Pholidichthys; species Pholidichthys leucotaenia. The sequence continues at coordinate 424,132,965 of CM035842.1, read as the reverse complement.
GTACCATAATTTTTGTCCAGGCCTGTTTCATGAGTTTGTTTTTTAAAGTAATTCTGTTGAAAAACAATTCAAAAGCATTGTCTGATTTTCATTGGTTAATTTTCATAGAATTTTTATTTATTACCACTTTTGTCAGATTCAAGTTATTTCTGTCACCATTGTGGGTTTTTCTTTCATTAACAGAGGGGTACCAACAATTTTGTCCACGTGTGTACACCCACACAAAACCCTTCATGCCCACACACACGTGCACGCACCCATATCCACACCCACACACACCCACACTCACGCACACCTGTACACATGCATGCACACATACACATGCACACACACACACACAAACCCACACCCGCAGGTCCCTGAGAACGGGGGGGGGGGTTGGGGGGCAACCCCCCCGGGATGCAGGAACCAGCCCCTGGAGCGCCAGCAGAGCCCCGGGGAGGGCACTACCCCACCGTGCAGGGATGCATTGGGACCGGCCTGTACCACCGGTGCATGCCTGACCCCAGCCCAGAGGGGGATCACTCCCCCCAGGACCAGGGGTCAAGGCCCAGACCCAGCCCCACCCAGGAGACAAGGCCAGCCGGCCTGGGGCCACCCCCTGGCCCACCCTGCAGCCCCCCCACCAGCCCCGCCAGGCCAGACTCACAGCCACCTCAGGACAGGCTCCCCAGACACCAGCCCTAGTGGGTCACAGAAACCCCTTGGTGGTCAGGGCGCAGCTAGCCACCAGAGATGCCAAAGAGAGCGAGCCACCACCCACCACCCCTCAGGATATAGAATGAATAAGTGGGGACCAGAGAGAATTGAAGTCAGCCAGTTGGTTTTTAGAGGAGGCAGACATTCTCTCCAGGCTGATATAATCTGATAGTTGGTTATTATAGTGAGTTGTACATAAATTATTTCTTGATTTCCAATTTATGAGGATAGTTTTCTTTGCAATGGATAAGGCAGTGAGAACCATGTGTGACATCATTACCTCTATATTCATTTCACTTAAATCACCTAGTATGCAAAGTGTGGGAGAGAATGGGATACAGCACCCAAGCCATGCCGATAAGTCTTCACATGTCTTCTGCCAGAACTTTTGGACTGGTGCACAGAACCACACAGCATGCATATAACTATTCGGGACATTGCTGGTGTAATGGGAGCAGATATTTGTGTGACTCAGGCCCATTTTGAACACCCTTTGTCCTGTGTAATGAGTTCTAGTTCTGTGTAATGAGTTCAAGATCTTGTGGACAGCCTTCGAGTACTTCAGCGTACCAAGCCACATCACACAGCTAGTCAAGAGCTACTTTCAGGATCTCCAGTTTTGTGTGACAGTTGAGAACAACACCACAGCCTGGCAGCACCTGGAAAGGGGCATTATGGCAGGACGTATTTCACTTAGGGGTGTACTCACTTTTGTTGCCAGCAGTTTAGACGTTAATGACTGTGCTTAGAGTTATTTTGAGGGGACAGCAAATTTACACTGTTATACAAGCTTATACACTGACTACTTTACATTTTATCAAAGTGTCATATTTTCAGTGTTGTCCCATGAAAAGATATAATAAAATATTTATAAAAATGTGAGGAGTGTACTCACTGTTGTGAGATACTGTATGTAACACCAGAAAAAGGAATTTCCAATTAACATGGTCGAAAACTTTCTCTGCATCAAGAGATAATGTGGTTTCTAAGGTATTAATCTTACAGTAGTCTATTAAATTAAATAGCCTGCATGTATTATTAGCCGAGTGCCTACCCGTGATGAAACCTGCGTACATTAAATGCGAGCTTCTTGCTCTAAAAATACTCATGTTTAACCACAGCGGTAGGAGCTGATGTTGGGGGCTACTCACCGCTCGAACAACGGGTGATCAGCTGTCCAGATGATCTAACCACTGAGAGTGGAGACAGGTGTGTTCTGCCTGCTGCTCTCTGTTCGTCCACAACAAGTTCACTTTGGAGCCAGTCTGGTGAAACGGCAACGGAGTCTGGCTCTGCTCTGGGCTTGATATGAGAAGTTGCCACCCACCATGGCATTTCTTCCCATCAGATTTTGGTGTGAACTGGGGCAGGACAGGAAACCAACCTGCGGAACAGACTGTCCGCGGCTTTACAGGGGTCCAGCCCGACTCCATCCATGGTGACAGTGGTCCAATAAGCACACATTGTGTGCAGATAGTGCTTCTGGGAGTTGTAGTTTTGTAGTCTCACATTGCAGATAGGTTTTATTTTATTTATTTTTAGATGCCGTCTAAGAAAACTATGACCCACCAAAGTGGCTAGCGGTAGTCACTGTCTTACCCGCCACTGCCAAAATCTACCAGCCAGTTGCGGGTGGGTAAGTGTTAATGTCAAGCCCTACTCACAGTAGATTTTGGCCCAAAATTCATGAGGAGTTCGTGTGACACAGTGTGATTCCCAGCGAAAACTGCTGCAAGTGTTTTTTCAAATACTACTTTAAGATATCAGGAGTTGAAGTTCCAGTGTAACCTCTCACTTCCAGTTTGCTGATTTACTCAGTAATACATGTTCCTCGAGCTGCTTTTTACTAGTTATTGTTAGGGTTTGCCAATGAAAATAATAAAATTTACGGTTAAGTATTAGAGAGAGTGAGGGCCTTAAACTCTCACACATTAAACCTCTCACCCACATTCCACTGCTCTTAATCCACCAAATCTCTTCATGTAGGCATTTTCACTACCACAGGAGGTTGTTTTTCCTCCAGCAGATAACTATAAGGCATAATTTCTGCTGGTACTATATCATCATATTGTTTTGGAAGACCGTCTACTGTCATAACTTAGATTCCCACTGTGTTTCTGGAACAACATTTTTGCCACATGAGGCAGTGGATGTTTATTCTTTGTGTTAATTTGACAGGAAGAAGAAAACTCTACGCAGCAAAGGTTTTAATAGCTAAATTTTCCAGATGAAAAAGCTCTTACCTCTTCCATACACCAGTCTGACCAAAATACTGACCATTTAAGTAGTCTTTGAGTCTGCAGGGAGTTCTTCTTAATGTACATGTGCACAAGTTTCTGTGAGGTTGTTCTGCTGTCAAAGACTGGCTGGTTGTGACAGCTTTGCTCTGTGAATGCCATGTTGGCCAATCCCCTGTTGTGCTTCAGTGCCTTTTCTACAGCAGTCAGGGTGACTACGTGCTACACGTCTCTGTCTGACTGACAGCCCATACAGGTGTCTGCAAAGGAACCTGCAGGCCCTGTTCATGCTGACCCTTCTGTCCACCAAATGAAATCTTTCAGACTTGTCTACAGCAGTCAAAGACATTTTCATACAGTACTACTACTATTAAGCACTTAGCAAACTGTTGGTTCTGTTTTCATGATACATCAGGTCAGATTTGGAATTCTTAGTCAGAGACATCTAGAATGTGCTCAGCTGAGATGGAGGCCCACACATAATGAAGGTTATGGCCTACCTTCAAATGAACATTTAGGGGACCTACTGTAGCTCCAGTGATTGACTTTGTTATAATGATCTACAGACATGCTCAAATTTCTCTGTACCCTTACAGCTTTGCTTCTGCTGAAAAGTGATTCATTTAAAAGCAGTTGTCTAATGTATACCTGCATGCCTTTGGAATGTGACAGAGTAAGATATGCTTAGAACAAATGTGTTGGTGCCTCTAAAAAGACTATTAATCCTGCTAATCCTGCATGTTTCAAACTAAGTATTTAAACTTAATTAGTATCACAGGATCTTCCAAGCTTTTCATCAGCCATTCAGCTTATTTAAAGGTTAAAAAAAACATGCTAATGTGTAGTTTGGTATGATGGTGTGCACCACACTGAACATGGATCAAGCTGTCTGAGGAGATAACCATGTTTAAGGAAAAGGCGATAGGACCATCTCGAAGCAGCTTCATGTTCCTGTCACCACAGTTGCCAATATTATTTACCCTTCCGGTGTCCCACTTATGAACTTTTCAGCCCCCCCTCCCCCCGCGTACATTGGCTGGAAATTGAAATTGGCCGGAATGCTAAGGGGTTAAAAAGAATAAGGTCGATGGGACCGTAACCAACCTCCCAGGATGTGGATGCAAGAGGAAATGCAACTCCAAGTTGATAGAAGAATAGTGCATATTTTAGAAAAAGAGATGAGGAAACCATCCAAAGTAATTCAAGCTGAACTACAAGGTTGAAGTGTATCGCTTTCTGATCACACCATCCACCACCACCATCCACCATCTTGTTCGTAATGGCGCCGGAAGCAGGGCGGCCGTACCAGCAGCAACTCTCTCGTGTCTTTGTGTTTCTATCTGCTTATTCCTGTACGTAGTGTGTCTCTTACTAATGACTGGACCAAGTTTTTTCTATTTTAGCCCGGTCTTTCTCTTAGTTTTTTCTCTTCCTTGGGCAATGGAGATCAACGGGGGGGGGGGGGGGACGCATTGTTTACACACACGACCAGCTGATTGCGCTGAGGAGGCCCGGAGTGAAGCCCCTCATTCCGGATGAGCTAAAGAGGAGATGGCGCGGGGGAAAGGCTGGAACTAAGGTGAGGAGGAGGAGGAGGAAGCATAAGCCGGCTGTACCGATGGTCATCACTGGGAACATGTGATCGCTCGGAGATAAAACAGATGAGTTTACAGCACTGGTCAGGACGCAAAAGGAATATCGTGAGTGTAGTATCATGTGTTATACAGAGACATGGTTACACTCACAGATCCCGGATGTTAAAGTAGCAATAACTGGCTTTAAGACTATCCGGGGGGACAGAGACGTGATAACTAGCAGGGAAGAGAGGGGGGAGGAGTGGCACTTCTTGTGAATGAAAGGTGGTGTAATCCTGGACACATTTATGTGAAGGAAAAGTGCTGCAGCCCGAACATTGAAGTGCTGGCTGTGAGTATGAGACCCTGTTATATGCCACAAGAAATGATGTGTGCCTTAGTAATTATCGTCTATGTTCCTCTGTCAGCTGACGCAGCAGTGGTCTGTGACATCATCAGCTCCACTACGGCCACATTACTGGAGAAGCACCCAGACGCATTCATGGCCATCACGGGTGATTTTAATCATGTCTCAGTGGGAAAAACATTACCAAACGTTCACCAGTTTGTTGACTGTCCCACCAGAAAAAAACAAAACACTGGATTTACTGTATGCCAATATCAGAGATGCATATAGTGGCACAGCTCTACCCCCCATTGGCAAATCGGATCACTGCATGGTCATGTTATCACCCAAGTACGTTCCCCTTGTGCAAAGGCAGCCTGCTTATACACAGACTGTGAAGAGGTGGACACAGGAGGCTGCTGATGCACTACAGGACTGCTTCGAGACGACAGACTGGAGTGTGCTCTGTGAAAAACATGGGGTGGACATAGACCATATGACCGACTGCATCACAGAATACATCAGATTCTATGAAGACACAATCATGCCAGCACAGACTGTATACTGCTTCTCCAACAACAGACCATGGGTCACGAGTGACCTGAAAGCACTTCTGAACAAAAACAAGAGAGCTTTTAGGTCCAGAGACAAGGAGAAACTGAGGGGAGTGCAGCATAAGCTGAGAGAGGTGCTGAGGAGGTGCAAGGATAATTATAGGAGGAAGTTGGAGAATAAACTCAAGCAAAACAACGCTAAAGATGTGTGGCTGGGAATGAAACTAATAACTAGGTGCAAGGGGAGAGTCAGGCAGCCATCTGGGAGCCAGGAGAGAGCTGATTACCTGAATCTGTTTTTTAATAGGTTCAACTCACAGTCTGTCACCCCAACAACACAGCCAGACCCCCACACACCCCTCCCCCCACTCTCCTGTGTAGAACCTCTCTCCGTCTCCCCCCTTACCCCCCATCCTCCTTGGAGGAGGAAACCAGGCCCCTCCTTCACATCACTGTGATTACAGACCAGGTTAAGAAATGGCTGTCAGCGGAAGGTGGTGGGCCCTTATGGCATCTCCACCAGGATCCTGAGGACATGTGCCAACCAGCTAGCTCCGGCACCGGAACACCTGTACAACCTGAGCCTGAGCCTGGAGAGAGTACCAGTGCTGTGGAAGACATCCTGCCTGGTTCCTGTCCCCAAGAAGTCATCTCCATTGGACCTGAATGACTATCGACCAGTTGCCCTCACATCTCATGTGATGAAGGTCCTGGAGAGACTGGTCTTAGCCCACCCGAGGCCGCAGGTGAATATGTGGCTGGACCCTCTGTAGTTTGCATATCAGCATCATTTAGGAGTTGAAGACACTGTCATCTATCTGCTGCAACAAGCCCATCTGCACCTGGATGGCGGAGGAGATACTGTGAAAATCACTTTTTTTGATTTCTCCAGTGCCTTTACCATCCAGCCACTGCTGCTGGGTGAGAAGCTACGAGTGATAGGGGTTGACAGCTTTGTGATCTCCTGGATTACTGACTACCTGACAGGCAGACCACAGTTTGTCCGGCTGGGCAGTGTCTTGTCTGGAGTGGTGGCTAGTGATATGGGAGCTCCATAGGGGACTGTGCTCTCTCCTTTTCTCTTCACCTTATACACCACCAACTTTCAGTACCGTGGGCTGCACGGTGGCGCAGTGGTTAGCACTGTGGCAGCACAGTTTACCCTCGGCCGGGGGATCACGGGGATCGTGAGATCGTGGGTTCGATCCCTGCCCCCGACCAACAGTGATCTGTGTGGAGTTTGCATGTTCTCCCCGTGTTGCGTGGGTTTACTCCGGGATTTCTCTGGTTTCCTCCCACATGCCAAAAACATGCAGGTTAGGGATACGGGGCGCTTGCGCACGCAGCGACCGGCAGCTGGTGGCTTGTCACCAGACTGCAAAACAAATCTACCTACAGGTACAAAACAAGTAACAAAAAAAAACAAAACACTGAGTTATGCCACCTGCTGAAATTCTCTGACAACTCAGCTGTTGTGGGGTGTATAAGAGGGGGAGAGGAGGGGGAGTACAGGGCACTGGTAGACAGATTTTTGAAGTGGACAGAGAAGAATCACCGGAGGCTGAATGTCAGCAAGACCTGAGAGATGGTGATTGACTTCGGGAAGAAGAGGACACCTTCTCAGTCATTGCAGATTAGGGGGGAGGATGTGAGGGTTGTTAAGTGACTACAAACATCTAGATGTCAGGATCAGCAATGGGCTGGACTGGAGATCCAACACCGATGCGAAGGGGATGAGCAGACTCTACTTCCTGAGGAAGCTGTGATCCTTCAATGTGTGCAGCAGGATGCTGGAGCTTTTCTACCAGACCATTGTCGCCAGCACCGTCTTCTTTGCTGCTGTCTGCTGGAGTAGCAGTACCAGGGCCAGCAACGCCAACAGACTTGACAAGATTATCAAGAGGGTTGGCTCTGTAATTGGGCTCAGGCCGGAGACCTTTGAGACAGTGGTGGAGAGGAGAACACTAAATAAACTGCGATCCATCATGGACAATCCTGATCACCCCCTCCACCACACACTAGATAGACAGCAGAGCACTTTCTCCAGTAGACTACTACAGCTTCACTGTCAAACGGCCAGGTACAGGAAATCTTTCCTGCCGCATGCTATTTCACTGTACAATAACTAACTAACTAACTAACTAACCTGCACTTATATAGCGCTTTTCTAGTCACAAAGACCACTCAAAGCGCTTTCATTAATACTAACCCTCTATTCTAAGGGCCTATAGGAAACAGATATCTAGGGACAATTTAGAACAGCCAATTAACCCAACATGCATGTTTTTGGCATGTGGGAGGAAACCGGAGAAATCCCGGAGTAAACCCACGCAACACGGGGAGAACATGCAAACTCCACACAGATCACTGTTGGTCGGGGACAGGGATCGAACCCACGATCCCACGATCCCCACAATCCCCCGGCCAAGGGTAAACTGTGCTGCCGCAGTGCTAACCACCGCGCCACCGTGCAGCCCACGGTAATATAATAATAACTCACTATGATGTTGTATTCTGGTCATAACTATGCTGCCATACTGCACTTTACAGTCTAACTGGCACCTCACCTTTCACTCTGCTCCTGATAGTCCTGCATTGTGCAGCGGGTGTGATTCATATGTTTATACGGGTCACCATCTGTTAAGCTATGATGTACAGTGGGGCAAAAAAGTATTTAGTCAGCCACCAATTGTGCAAGTTCTCCCACTTAAAAGATGAGAGAGGTCTCCAATTTTCATCATAGGTATACCTCAACTATGAGAGACAAAATAAGAAAAAAAATCCACAAAATCACATTGAAGGATTTTTAATGAATTAATTGGTAAATTCCTCGGTAAAATAAGTATTTGGTCATTAACAAAAGTTCATCTCAATACTTTGTTATATACCCTTTGTTGGCAATGACAGAGGTCAAACGTTTTCTGTAAGTCTTCACAAGGTTTTCACACACTGTTGCTGGTATTTTGGCCCATTCCTCCATGCAGATCTCCTCTAGAGCAGTGATGTTTTGGGGCTGTCGCTGGGCAACACGGACTTTCAACTCCCTCCAAAGATTTTCTATGGGGTTGAGATCTGGAGACTGGCTAGGCCACTCCAGGACCTTCAAATGCTTCTTACGAAGCCACTCCTTCGTTGCCTGGGCGGTGTGTTTGGGATCATTGTCATGCTGAAAGACCCAGCCACGTTTCATCTTCAATGCCCTTGCTGATGGAAGGAGGTTTTCACTCAAAATCTCACGATACATGGCCCCATTCATTCTTTCCTTTACACGGATCAGTCGTCCTGGTCCCTTTGCAGAAAAACAGCCCCAAAGTATAATGTTTTCACCTCCATGCTTCACAGTAGGTATGGTGTTCTTTCTCCTCCAAACACGACAAGTTGAGTTTTTACCAAAAAGTTCTATTTTGGTTTCATCTGACCATATGACATTCTCCCAATCCTCTTCTGGATCATCCAAATGCTCTCTAGCAAACTTCAGACGGACCTGGACATGTACTGGCTTAAGCAGGGGGACACGTCTGGCACTGCAGGATTTGAGTCCATGACGGCGTAGTGTGTTACTGATGGTAGCCTTTGTTACTTTGGTCCCAGCTCTCTGCAGGTCATTCACTAGGTCCCCCCGTGTGGTTCTGGGATTTTTGCTCACCGTTCTCGTGATCATTTTGACCTCACAGGGTGAGATCTTGCGTGGAGCCCCAGATCGAGGGAGATTATCAGTGGTGTTGTATGTCTTCCATTTTCTAATAATTGCTCCCACAGTTGATTTCTTCACACCAAGCTGCTTACGTATTGCAGATTCAGTCTTCCCAGCCTGGTGCAGGTCTACAATTTTGTTTCTGGTGTCCTTTGACAGCTCTTTGGTCTTGGCCATAGTGGAGTTTGGAGTCTGACTGTTTGAGGTTGTGGACAGGTGTCTTTTATACTGATAATGAGTTCAAACAGGTGCCATTAATACAAGTAACGAGTGGTGGACAGAGGAGCCTCTTAAAGAAGAAGTTACAGATCTGTGAGAGCCAGAAATCTTGCTTGTTTGTAGGTGACCAAATACTTATTTTACCGAGGAATTTACCAATTAATTCATTAAAAATCCTTCAATGTGATTTTCTGGATTTTTTTTTCTCATTTTGTCTCTCATAGTTGAGGTATACCTATGGTGAAAATTGGAGACCTCTCTCATCTTTTAAGTGGGACAACTTGTACAATTGGTGGCTGACTAAATACTTTTTTGCCACACTGTATATAGGCTTTTAGAGTAGTGTTAGTTTTACTTTCCATGGGTAATCTCTTTGTTTGTCATGCATGTGTTTCTGTCATTTGGTTGTCTTCTGTCATGTTGCTGTTACACTGCAGTTTCTCAGTTTGGGATCAATAAAGTACATCTATCTATCTATCTATCTCATTTTGAACAATAATGGACTTCATGGAAGAAGACCAGGAGGGCTCCACTGTTGTTGTTGTGTTGGCATCCTGTCATCCAGGATTGCTGATTTGTTCTCTCCACAGCTTGCAATCTCTTGCTGTTCGAATCGTATAAGGGAGGTGTTATATCAAAAAAAAACCTGGGAATGACCATGGATGAGTGAGCTGTGCTGGAACTGAACTTTATTACAGAAACTGGTTCAAGATACAGTACATGTGAATGAGCCCTTGGCTCCTGACTGTTCCTATTGAGAGAGGGCCGGCAAAGAGGCCATAAGATGGATGACTCCGCCCTTTTATGGGTCGGCATGATGATGGCACCAGCCTGCTACGTCATCACGCCGCTGACTGTTATAAAACCCTTTATAACATTCAGCCCCCCCCCCAGAAAAAACACAGAACACTTTAATAATTATAATGCTCCACAATTTGGCACAAACAATAATTCCAACATTGCTAACTAGGGTTAGCGGAATGACCGCCACTCAACCTGATGCAGCTGAGTTGGGTTCTGCCACTCATTTTGCCAGTGGAACTCCTATCTAAACAGTCACTTTTCATTTTCACAGTCTTTCATGGGGAAGGCAGTTCTGTTGGAGGGGCCTTGTAGTGGGCCCACAGTGGACGTGGTCCTGGAGATGCTGAGTCCCCCAGACCGGAACCAATCTTCATAATGCTGTGGCCCGGGTCCTGTGCTGCACCAACTGACTCCTGCAAAGCCTCGCCGTGTGGAGCATCCACTCGAACGCGCAGGAGATGGTTTGTGTGTGATACCAAACCATCCGTCAATCTGAAGCACACTGGTCTCAGCTGCACCACGATCGTCAAGGGTGTCCACAGTCTCGTAGAACATGACTTTTGTGGCTGCAGACCCAGTTGCTCATCCGTGTGTACTTGCACCAAGTCCATCACTTGGAGAGGCCCTTTGCTCGGTCTGCCATGTCCTTGAGATTGTGGTGGCGCTACGTTTACCTCAGTCTTTATCGTGTTAGTCATGGACTCTTCACTCTACACCCCCGCAGCAGACTCTGGAGGCCAAAGCTGGTTGTGGGCCCGGAAGACGTCTGGTGTCTCTCCTGTGTCACTTACTGTTATGGACTCTTCACCCGTCAGCTCAGCCATGGCTCCCGTAGACTGGTGCTGAGTGAGGATACTGAAGCAGTCCAGTTCCCCTTCTCCCTTGCCTGATGTATGCGGTTGTGCTGTGTTGTCGTCGTCACAGATAACATCCATACCGGGCCGTTGTGCCTCGGGGTTCTCTGTGTGCATGGGCTCCCTCTCCCACAACTCCACGGTGGCTCCTGTAGACTCCTGCTGGGTGAGGATCTGAGGTGAGTCCAGCCAGTGCTCCCCCTCTGGGTAGCTCTCCTCCTATGCACACGGTATGGTTGGTTTCTTGTTGGCGTCATCCTTTATAATCTTGTCCAACACCACTCAGTGTTTGTGTCCCTATTGCCTTAGCCTGACAAGCTGAGCCCGTTGCTGTCACGGATGATGAAACCAGTTGGTAGAAGAGGTCGCATCCCATTATGTTGTCGCCATGCATAGCCACTTAAAACTCGAAGAAGTAAACAATCCTCGACTTGTACCAGACTGTCAGCAAGATTGTCCCTATGTTGCTGACTCTGTGACCACGGTATCTATACAGCGCCGCTGGTTTTTTTTCTAATCAGATGGTTGGGGAAACATTTCTTTCATTGGGGCCCAATTTAACATCGACCTCACAGCAGCGGTGTCAAACAGGAGCAGCACAGCAATGTTGTCTAAATCTACCATGCTGTATGCGTACAACTTGAGTTCAGTGCTTGCCGCGTGGATGGTGGTCCCGGGCGGGTGGCTTTTCTTGCCTGGTGGGCTCCATGGCGTCGGTGACTGGCAAACCCTGGTGAAATGTTTAAATCTTCCACACTTCTTTCAACATTGTCCTCTTGCCAGGCAAAAACCTGCTCTCACATGGTGCATCCGGGAACCATAGTTACCACATGCAGGGCCTCTCGAAGTGTTCCTCTGGTCCACGGCATTCGTCTCGAACTCCTCTGCCATGTCCCCATCTTCCTCCATGCTCACTGCGTTGGTTAGCGGTGTCTGGCCTGGCTGTCATTGCTGTTGGTGCACACCTAGGTCTGATGCTAACCTATCCGCTGACTCAAGCTGGAATGCTAGCTCAATGGTGTTAGCTAGCATCATGTTGTTTGGCGCCATTAGCATCTTTGCCCACAGCGGTGGGTTGCTAGTGTGCTCAGCCAACTGGTCCCGCACTATTTCATCTTCCAATAAACCAAACCTACACATGGTAGTCAGATGTCTTAGGTCTGCGACGAATTGCTGGGTTGACTCACCAATTCCCTGTTGCCGTTGGCGGAATCTGATACGCTGCGCCAACATGTTGTGCGGTGTAACAAAGTAGCTAGCTAGCAGTTCCACAGCATCACCAAACAAGTCTGCTGAGCCGAGCGTATGAAAAATTCTTTGACTTTCTATGCCCAGGTTATGGACCAGTAGTGCCTGTTTCCGTCCTTTGCCCAATTTTCCCAAATCCAACACTGCCACATATGTTTCAAAAGCGTCGAGCCAACGTGGCCATGGAACAGACGGCTCACCGGGGTGCTCCAAAAACAGCCTCAGTAGCCTCAGGCACGCCTCCCTGGTTTACTTCTCGTCACCAAATGTTATGTCTACAAACCTGGGAATGACAACAGACGAGTGAACAGTGCTGGAATTGAACTTTATTACAGAAACTGGTTAAAGATACAGTATGTGTGAATGAGCCCTCAGCTCCTGAGTGTTCCTATTGAGAGAGGGCTGGCAAAGAGGCCATAAGATGACTGACTCCTCCCTTTTATGGGTTGGCATGATGATGGTACCAGCCAGCTCATCACACCGCTCTCTATTATAAGTCATTTATAATCAATCAATCAAAACTTTATTTATACAGCACTTTTCATACAAAAAAAAAAGTAGCACAAAGGGCTTTACAAATTAACCTCTTGACCAGCCCAGGCACCAAGTTGCGAGATAACCCCCTAGTGGTCAAGATTTTTTTCAAGAAAACATTCAGTTCAGATGTCAGATTTCCAAAGCTATAACTTGAAAGTGGTAAGCGATAATAGCTTACTGTAAATTAGAAAGATCCATCCATCCATCCATCCATCTTCTACCGCTTTTCCGGAGGTCCGGGTCGCGGAGGCAGCAGTTCAAGCAGAGAAGCCCAGACTTCCCTCTCCCCAGCCACCTGCTCCAGCTCTTCAGAGGGGATACCAAGGCGTTCCCAGACTAGCTGGGAGACATAGTCTCTCCACCGAGTCCTGGGTCTGCCCCGGGGTCTCCTCCCAGTGGGACGTGCCTGAAACACCTCAAGTGGGAGACGTCCAGGAGGCATCCTAATCAGATGCCCATACCACCTCAACTGACTCCTTTCAATGTGGAGGAGCAGCGGTTCTACTCTGAGCCTCTCCCGGATGACTGAGCTCCTCACCCTATCTCTGAGGGTGAGTCCAGCAATCCTACGGAGAAAGCTCATTTCAGCCGCTTGTATCCGCGATCTCGTTCTTTCGGTCATTACCCAAAGCTCGTGACCATAGGTGAGAGTAGGAACGTAGATTGACTGGTAAATCGACAGCTTTGCCTTAGAACTAAGCTCCCTCTTCACCACAACAGACCGGTACAACGTCCGCATCACTGCAGATGCTGCTCCAATCCGTCTGTCGATCTCTCGCTCCATTTTCCCCTCACTCGTGAACAAGACCCCAAGATACTTAAACTCCTCCACTTGGGGCAGGAGCCTGTCCCCAACCCGGAGAGGACAATCCACCTTTTTCCGGCTGAGGACCATGGACTCGGACTTGGAGGTGCTGATTCTCATCCCAGCCGCTTCACACTCAGCGGCAAACCGTCCCAGCAAGAGCTGTAGGTCATTGCTGGATGAAGCCAACAGGACAACATCATCTGCAAACAACAGAGATGAGATCCTGTGGTCACCAAGTATGACACCCTCCATTCCCTGGCTGCGCCTAGAAATCCTGTCCATAAAAATTATGAACAGGACCGGTGACAAAGGGCAGCCCTGGCGGAGTCCAACTCTCACTGGGAATGACTCCGACCGAGTGTTGGCAATACGAACTAAACTCTCACAACGGTCGTACAGAGACCGAATAGCTCGTAACAACAAGCCCGATACCCCATACTCCCGAAGCACCCCCCACAAAAATCCACGAGGGACGCGGTCAAATGCCTTCTCCAAGTCCACAAAACACATGTAAACTGGTTGGGCAAACTCCCACGAACCCTCAAGAATTCTCGAGAGGGTAAAGAGCTGGTCCGATGTGCCACGGCCAGGACGAAAACCACATTGCTCCTCCTGAATCCGAGGTTCGACCAACGGCCGGACTCTCCTCTCCAGTACCTTGGCATAGACCTTCCCAGGGAGGCTGAGGAGTGTGATCCCTCTAAAGTTGGAGCACACCCTCCGGTCCCCTTTTTTGAAGAGAGGAACCACCACCCCGGTTTGCCATGCCAAAGGCACTGCCCCCGACCTCCACGCAATGTTGCAGAGGCGTGTCAACCATGACAGCCCAACAACATCCAGGGCCTTGAGGTACTCGGGGCGAATCTCGTCCACCCCCGGGGCCCGGCCACCAAGGAGATTTTTAACCACCTTGGCGACCTCAGCCCCTGTGATAGGCGAGTCATCCCCCTTGTCCCCAAACCCTGCTTCCTCTGTGGAAGGCGTATCAGTGGGATTGAGGAGATCCTCGAAGTATTCCTTCCACCGCCCGACGATATCCCCAGTTGAAGTCAACAGTGTCCCATCCGCACCATACACAGTGTGGACGGGGAGCTGCTTTCCCCTCCTGAGCCGCCGAACAGTTTGCCAGAATCTCTTTGAAGCCGACCGAAAGTCTTGTTCCATGGCCTCACCGAACTCCTCCCATACCCGGGTTTTTGCTTCAGCAACCACCCGAGCTGCACTCCGCTTGGCCTGCCGGTACACCTCAGCTGCTTCGGGAGTCCCACAAGCCAACCAAGCTTGATAGGACTCCTTCTTCAGCTTAATGGCCCCCCTCACCACTGGTGTCCACCACTTGGTTCGGGGGTTGCCACCACGAGATGCACCGACCACCTTGCGGCCGCAGCTCTGGGCCGCCGCTTCAACAACAGAGGTGGAGAACATGGCCCATTCAGACTCCATGTCTCCAGACTCCCTCGGAATGTGGTTGAAGTTCTTCCGGAGGTGGGAGTTGAAGACCTCCCGGACAGGGGCCTCAGCCAGACGCTCCCAGCACACCCTCACTATACGTTTGGGTCTACCAGGTCTGAATGGCTTCCTCCCCTGCCATCGGATCCAACTCACCACCAGGTGGTGATCAGTTGACAGCTCTGCACCTCTCTTTACTCGGGTGTCCAAGACATACGGTCGCAGGTCTGATGATACGATAACAAAATCGATCATCGACCTGCGGCCTAGGGTGTCCTGGTGCCAGGTGCACATATGGACACCCTTATGCTTGAACATGGTGTTCGTTATGGACAGACTGTGGTTAGCACAGAAGTCCAATAACTGAACACCACTCGGGTTCAGATCGGGCAGGCCGTTCCTCCCAATCACCCCCCTCCAGGTTTCACTGTCGTTGCCCACGTGCGCATTGAAGTCCCCCAGTAGGACAATGGAGTCTCCAGGAGGAGCACCCTCCAGCACCCCAGTCACAGACTCCAAAAAGGGTGGGTACTCTGAAACATCATTTGGTGCATAGGCACAAATGATGGTCAGGACCCGTTTCCCAACCCGAAGGCACAGGGAAGCAACCCTTTCGTCCACCAGGGAAAACTCCAATATAGAGGCAGCAAGGTGGGGCGATACAAGAATACCTACCCCTGCTCGTCGCCTCTCGCCCGGGGCAACTCCAGAAAAGGCCAAGCTCCAGCCCCTCTCCAGGAGACTGGTTCCGGAACCGGAGCTGTGTGTTGAGGTGAGGCCGACTATATCTAGCCGGTATCGCTCAATCTCGTACACCAGCTCAGGCTCCTTCCCCACCAGAGAGGTGACATTCCACGTACCAAAAGCCAGTTTAGAAAGCTTGGGATCAGTCCGCCAAGGTCTCCGCCTTTGACTGCTACCTAATCCACATAGCACCGGACTTCCATGATCCCTCCTGCAGGTGGTGAACCTACTGGAGGGCGGACCCATGTAACTCCTTCGGGCTGAGCCCGGCCGGGTCCCATGGGTGGAAACCTGGCCACCAGACGCTAGCCTTCGAGCCCCCCCCCCAGGCCCGGCTCCAGGGTGGGGCCCCGGCAACCCCATACCGGGCGGGGTACACTGAATCCTTGATATACAATTTATCATGAGAGTCTGTTGGATCGTTCTTAGTCTGGCCCTTCACCCAGGACCAGTTTGTCTTGGGAGACCCTATCAGAGGCAAATTGCCCCGGACAACATAGCTCCTGGGATCACTGGGGCACGCAAACCCCCCCACCACGATAAGGTGACGATCCATGAGGGGGTAAATTAGAAAGATGTAGAATATAATCCAAAGTTTGAGATAGGAGTAAATTTATGCATCTAATTTGCATAATGCCACGACAACCATATCGAATTACATAACTTTCAGTCAAAAGTGGACTTTGGACATATTTACAAAAGAATGGTTCTGCTTTTTGTCACCGTTTCTTGTTTTGGGCATTTTGTTATCTTACCTTCAAAGTATATGAACCAGAAAATCAGTACATTGCAGTACAATGTAAACATTCATCACTATGCTAGCTCACTTGTCCATTTGCGGCAACCTGGTCGGTATTTTCTCTTCTGTCAGTCATTTTAATTTTCCCCCTCACATCCAGAAGCTGTTATGGTTATTCCACCTCAATTTTGCTTTTATTCTGCCGCTATTTATCATATATGACCGACGCGATTGTTGTCTAGTCACATGGCTCTGGGCTCGACAGCAGGTGAACATCAGCGAGCTTCGCACACTCTCTGTTATAACAAAATGTAAACATTTACCTTTATAAGCTAAATACAGTGATCCCTCGCTACTTCGCGCTTCACCTTTCGCGCCCTCAGTGCATCGCGGATTTTTCAAAAATATTCATCAAAAATTTAAAATTGAGAAATAATGGGCGGGCGCTAGCAGAAGGCAGGGAGACTACATTAGACCATCAGGTATCAACATGGAGAGCCGCACAACTCAAAAAATCCACCTCTCTGTTCGCTGTTCTCGTGTTGGCTCGGCTCGGAAATCTCGCAAGCTGATTGGCCGAGACGTTTCACCCCGCAAGCTGATTGGCCGAGACGTTTCACCCACCTCCTCTCCCTGCCAAGCGCCCATGAAGGGAAGGAAGACCGCATTCATTGCTCTTTATCGCTCGTGTTACGTAGTCTCGCAGCGTGGAACTTTTTGCTGTTCTCTTGTGCCATTTTGTGCGAAATAGTCTTCCCGTCGAGCCACTACGCCACCTCCTGCAGCTTCTCCAGCTCTATCGGAAGCTGCCCTCGATGATCCTGCGCTTCTAGCACCTGACGATGAGGCGTCACCTGAGGAGCAGTAAAGCTCTCATTAACCTGTGAAGTAAATCATCTTCATCTTGAGTTACGTATCTTGTTATAAGAATAAAAGAGTTCTAAAAACATATTTATGTACACTTTATTTACATCTACGTATGTATGTACACGTACACACACACACACACACTTATCATATGAGAGAGAGAGAGTGAGAGAATGAACGTACGTATTATTTATGGATGACGTCATTAGGGGTGACGCTCCTTCGCGGTTTTTCACTTTTCGCGGTCGGTTCTGGAACCCATTAACCGCGATAAGTGAGGGATCACTGTAATCTCTTTTTAGAATCATAGTTGGCAAATTCGGGAGCAAATGCTTCGTCAGTCTTCGAGTAAGATCTAGATTTGTTTACAGACTCTTCTTCTCTTCTGGGGTTTCAGGATGGTTCTACATCCACCATAATTCCTCCAAGGGCAAGAGCAGTAAGTTATACTGTACGTGTCTGCCACCTTATGAGGTGGAATCGTTTGTACAACTTAAATCAACTGGGGAGTTTTGGGCATTTTTGGCCACGTCATATAACATCATATGACAGGTTCAGTGTTGTGCTGTGCTGGTAGGGACGTGATCTGTCCATGAAATCTTGCCAGTTAAAGAGTTAAACTAATCTTAAAGGTCTCTGTAAAATCTATTCAATTTCAGTCAACTTACTATTCTCAAATAGTACACACAAAGCATCCAATACCATTAGCTTGAACTAACAACATCAAAATCCCCACTAAAGGTGATAAAATATCTGTTTAGAGTTCAATCTCTAAAAGAAATTGTTCCACCTTTGAGAATAATTTTCATCTGCCACTCAGGTGTCTCAAGAAAAAACCAACAAGAAGGTTGAAATTAAAATCACTCACTGATATTTGGTTGCCAGGATGATAGCCCTCCTATTTTTCAGTTTAGCCCTACACCTAGCAATCACACCTACTGTCACCCAGCCAGAACTGGACAGAGCCAAGACAAAAAGTCAACAATCCTTAGGTGGAGTCTCAGTAACAGCCTCAGCAATAGGGCCTCTTGTTTGTCTTAGCACATCCACCGTTAACTCGGTCACACCGCACAACACCGCTACACTAAAATGCCAGGTAACTGAACCACAAACCATTACCAAAACTTTGCAAGATACTGTGTTGGTTTTGAATGTTTCCTCCAAAGTTTCAGTCAAACTCAACAAGGTCTTGACCTTTTTGCTCTTCGTGTTAAAGGCTGACTATGCTCACACACAGCTGGTGTCTATGTTACTGGGCTGCACGGTGGCGCAGTGGTTAGCACTGCGGCAGCACAGTTTACCCTTGGCCGGGGGATTGTGGGGATCGTGGGATCGTGGGTTCGATCCCAGCCCCCGACCAACAGTGATCTGTGTGGAGTTTGCATGTTCTCCCCGTGTTGCGTGGGTTTACTCCGGGATTTCTCCGGTTTCCTCCCACATGCCAAAAACATGCATGTTAGGTTAATTGGCTGTTCTAAATTGTCCCTAGATATTTGTTTCCTATAGGCCCTTAGAATAGAGGGTTAGTATTAATGAAAGCGCTTTGAGTGGTCTTTGTGACTAGAAAAGCGCTATATAAGTGCAGGTTAGTTAGTTAGTTAATTAGTTACTCTTAATGTAGCTTGGAACATTAGCTTGCCAGTTAACACTTTAGCGATGAGCCTGATTTCACCCTCTCTTGGCCCTTTTTCAGTGCTCACAAATTTGCTCCTCATTGCCATTCAAAGAACATTGATGACATTGCATGTTTGCTCAGTTTTCCAGAATAAAGGCCTCTAACACCCTATGACACAGACATCTGTGGAACCATGGTTTAGTCCAGCTAAACCAATCCAATTTTAACCTCCTAGAGTTATCTCAACATTACTTAGCCAACACATTTACCTCAGGTATGTAAAAATTACATGCTTTTTATTTTTGTACCTTGGTACCCAGAATTGTCTTTTTGTACTTTTGTAACCAGAATT
The DNA here is from genome assembly GCA_020510985.1 of Pholidichthys leucotaenia. Taxonomy (NCBI): domain Eukaryota; kingdom Metazoa; phylum Chordata; class Actinopteri; order Cichliformes; family Pholidichthyidae; genus Pholidichthys; species Pholidichthys leucotaenia. The sequence continues at coordinate 424,113,625 of CM035842.1, read as the reverse complement.
TTTGAATCTTTACATGCATATACAGAATTTTAGTATATTTTAGACAATTTTACAGTTTTTATATTTGTCCATATTCAAATTATTTTTGAAGATTCCTACAAGTTTTTTTTTTTTTTTTTCAGGAAACCAGACTCAAAGATCTATACTCAGGGATAGATACTGTTTACAAGCTAAGGGCTTATGTACATCAGAACCATTAGCTCAGCAGCTGGGTCAAGAGTCATCAGTTGGAACCAGCTGCCAAGGATGTGTACCAATGCTGACCGAAGTGCACCATTAATACAGAGGGGGATATGTAGTGTCAGTCTCTTTGGTTCCAATCTATAAAATCAGTCTTCACCTTAAAGAAATTGTTTCACCCAAAAGTCTGGTCAAGAATTGTTTCCTTCGCCTAAGAACCACAGTTTGAAAACACATTCCATGGTAAAAGGGACGATAAGGATCCCATTTCATGCCAGGAACGGATTAGTCTGCAATCATAAATCCCAGAACTTCCTCACCAACCACGCAGTTTTATGCTTTAAGAACTGTTTGAAACCTTCCAGATACCTTGACCACATTCCACAGCTCTCTAGGAATTATCCACAGCTCAACATTACCCCCTGGTGGACAACTCCGGAATATGTTTGCTGTTGCCTCTGCAAGCTGAACTGGGGTTACTGAATGAAATGACTTCCTTTGAACAAAAACTCTCAATTCTCAGATTATTTTCATTTTCAGGACACCCTGGGAAATCAAGCGGGACTCTGACATACGTCATTAATCATTGGCTTAAATGTATTGCATGTTTGAAAATGCTTAAATGAACCTTGTTCTAATGCATGTTAATTATAGGACAAGATTAGGAAAGTGCATGTTTAATGTAGCAAGAATGAAAACTAATCCTAAATCACTGAAGTTGGTTTAGCTTACACACATTTGGTGAATTTTAATTTTAATCAAGATGTGTTTCATCCTATCTGAAAAGCTTACTCAAGTCATCTGACTGGTGCCAGCAAATCACCAGCCCATCTCTGTTGGACAGTGCCCTCTTTCATTCTATTGGTTGGTTACAGACAAAAGGACTGCTTTCTTATTGTACCGGAGTTCATCCAAACCTCCCGCAATAGGAAACAATTGGTTTGCTTTCATGTCAGTCAAGTTTTTCCCCTGAAAAACTACTCCATTTAAGTGAGGAACGTGCTAGTTCAGGAAGGGGCTCTTTCTGAAAGTTACACTCTTTTGCTCAATAATCAGTTACAAGTTGAATGTGATGCTTGATACTTGATAATTTCCTTACCAACAAGTCCATTAATGTACAGGGCAATTAATAATCAACTCCCAACTAATATACAAAAAATATTCAAAAAAAAGAGACAATGATTATAATTTGAGAGGACACTTAAACTTTACAAAACCTAAGGTACGAACAACTAAGAAAAGTATGTGCATATCTGTCTGTGGGGTGGATTTGTGGAACAGTCTGAAGCTGGAACTGAAACTATGTACAAACAGAAATCATTTCAAAAGGAGGTATAAACATTATTTGCTGAAAGAATATACAGTGATCCCTCACTTATCGCGGTTAATGGGTTCCAGAACCGACCGCAAAAAGTGAAAAACCGCGAAGTAGCGTCACCCCTAATGACGTCACCCATAAATAATACGTACGTTCATTCTCTCACTCTCTCTCTCATATGATACGTGTGTTTGTGTGTGTGTGTAAGTGTACATACATACGTAGATGTAAATAAAATGTACATAAATATGTTTATAGAACTCTTTTATTCTTATAACAAGATACGTAACTCAAGATGAAGATGATTTACTGCACAGGTTAATGAGAGCTTTACTGCTCCTCAGGTGACGCCTCATCGTGAGGTGTTAGAGGCGCAGCATCGTCGAGGGCAGCTTCTGATAGAGCTGGAGAAGCTGCAGGAGGCGGCGTAGTGGCTCGACGGGAAGACTATTTCGCACAAAATGGCACAAGAGAACAGCAAAAACAGTCTCCCTGCCTTCTGCTAGCGCCCGCCCATTATTTCTCAATTTTGAATTTTTGATGAATATTTTTGAAAAATCCGCGATGCACTGAGGGCGCGAAAGGTGAAGCGCGAAGTAGCGAGGGATCACTGTATGTTAGAGGGGTAGTATTTATATGTACAATTCACTATGCTCACTCTGGGACACTATGGAATGGTAGGTGGGGCAGTACTATATATATATATATATATAGTGCATATATAGTATATATATGCACTATATATAGTGCATATACGTATGTATATATACTGTATATATATCACAGATTATCATGGATAATCGATTAATATATACTGCTCAAAAAAATAAAGGGAACACTTTGAAAACACATCAGATTTTAAAATCTGATGTGTTTTCAAAGGGCTCCCTTTATTTTTTTGAGCAGTATATTTCAAACCTATTACTGATTGTCCAGAATAAACATCAAGAGTCCATTTGCTTTTCCTGGGGTCCTGGAAAAAGAAGAGAGATGTTGAAAAGTGAGTCCTAAAGATGTGGTTAAAAGGTTTGCTGGTTAAATTCGGCATGTCCCAGAGCTTAAGGCAATGTTGAGCTGTGGATCTTTGTGAGCCATGAGGGGCTCCAGGGGCCTGTCTCTTGTCCACCATTTATGGGTCATAAAAGTCAAAACAGGAAATGCATTAGGGTGAATTCCTTAGACTGGTTTTAACAAAAGAATGTGAGTTCAGTTGTGGCCTGGGGTGAAAGAGCAGTTTTTGACTGTCCTTTTCCTGGGTGAAACAATGTCTTTAAGCAGAAGAATTCTTATTGATGAGCCAAGTGGGATGATGCTACAGCAGGAGTCTGGTGAGCTGGGACTACTGTTGCCAGGAGGGAAAGTAATCAATTCCTCTGCATCCTTCAGGCTGCTGAGGGCTTTCCACGGTGTGCGGGAAGTGAGGGCATCCAAGATGAGGACCTCAGTAAAGGAAGTAGCCCACTTTACCTCCTTCCTGAGATCCATTTTTGAACTTGCATTCGCTGGGTCCATCTGCTGGTGCCCTTCTATCACAATTTGGAAACAGGACTCACTCGCAGGACTTCAAGTTGCTAGATTTTATTTTGAGCTGGTAAATTACTCAGCTCAAGGGCTGAACAATAAATGGGCGGGCGGGCAGGCACAGCAGATATAAAATAATCCAAAACACAAAGCACGGCAGTATACAGACTTGACATGAACAAGATGTGAGGCATGTTGATCACAGTGTATGACTCACAAGGACACCAGACAGAACAAAGGGAGACACAAGGTTTAACAGGGCAAGGGCTAATCAAAAGATACAGAACAGATGAGGATGCTAATCAAAACTAACAACTGACATAACAGTAGAACAGAAGTGGCAGGATGGGTGTGGCTACACATACAACTACAGGCGGAGGAGACACAGAACATGAACCGAGGATCAGGGGAGACAAGACCAAAACAATCATAATGCACATAATGACCGAACAAAACCCATAACAGAAAATCATGCGATAATAACTCAAGACGAGGACATGGGTCCAACCCACATTCTGACATCAATTGTAAGTCTAGAAATATTCCAACTGTGTATTCCTGCTTTGTACAGCGGGTATGATTCATGTATCTATACAGGTCACCAGCTACTCATCTATGATGTATATAAGTTATTTAGGTAGTTTTACCTTCCATGAGTAATCTCTTTGTCTATTATGTTGTGAATGTTTCTGTCGTTTTGGTCATCTGCTGTCATACATCTTGCTACAATGCTCCGCACTTTGTATATATATTTATATATTTATGTGTGTGTATGTATATCCACTGGTCTTATTTATGTCTTCCGTATCTTCTTAACTATTGCTCTGAGTGTTGCTATCCCTGTGCTGTTGCAATCCTGGAATTTCCCCATTGTGGGACTAATAAAGGCTTATCTTATCTTATCTTATCTTATCTTATACTGCTGTTACACTGTAATTTCCCAGTTTGGGATCAATAAAGTACATCTGTCTATGGTGCTTATCAATGAAATCATTTAGTCTCTTAACAAATATTTTTTCCAGTATTTTGGAGAACTGAGGTAACAAAGAGATGGGTCTGTAGTTTGACAATAAGTGTTTGTCACCAGTCTTATACAGAGGACCGACTCTTGCTATTTTCATTTTCTTTGGAAATTTACCAGCAGTAAGTGACACGTTGCATATGTAAGTGAAGTGTTTAACAATGCAATCAGTAATACATTTAACCAAGAACATACTGAAATCATTACAATCAGTTGATTTTTTTTTGTCTTTGAATTTGTTAACAATGTCAAGAATTTCTTTTTCATCTGTTTCTTTAATAAACATTGAGAACATAACATAAACATAAACAAGCATTTATGTTGATGACATTGTCAGGGCCACTTCTATTTGCTGATGATACAGTGGAGTTGGCGATAGTTTTTCCTATATTAACAAAATATTCATTAAATGTGTTGGAAATCAAGCTATTTTCATTGATTATTTCATTTTCTGAATTTAAATAAGAGATGTGGTTGGAATTTAGTTTTCCTCTCTTTGTTATATTATTTAACACTTTCCATATATTACATGTATTAGTTTTGTTATTTTCCAATAATTTACTGTAATATTTTTTTACTCGATCTTAAGATACTGATGAGTTTATTTTTATAAGTCTTGTATTTCTTTTTCAGCTTCCACAGTTCTTAGTTTCAGAAACATTTTGTATAATAAGTTTTTCTTTTTACAAGCATTTTGCAGGCCCTTAGTGATCCAAGGCTTATCTCTGTGTTTAACTTTAGTTTCCTTTACCACTAGAGGGCAATGTTTATTATATAGTTGTGATAAAATAGAAACAAAGTCTCTGTACACTGTGTCAATGTCATGAACATAAACACTGCTCCAGTCGTGTATTTTTAGATCATTTCTAAGACGGTTAATTGGGGTTTCTGTTAGAAGTCGTTGAAAAACCTTATCTATTTCAACGTTATGTGTTACACCAGTGTGTGAAGAAACAAAAACAGGCAGATGGTCTGTCACATCACTAGCCATGTTTACATGGACACAAGTAACTGGATTAAAAGCCTGATTGGAATAAAAATGCTTCATGTAAACACGCCAATCTGAATATTCTGACCCGATCACGCTCATTTGGATCAAAATTTCATTCCGATTGAGATGGGTGGGTAATGCCGATTGTTAATCCAAATGGTGCACATCCAAACATTTATTCCGAAGGCTGGGTCGAAAATATGTTTACTGCACATGTCTGTACGTCAGCCACACGTCGATGTGATGTATTTCTGCCTTTACAGCAGCTAGCGGAAGACATAGCGGGAGTAAAACAAAACTGGTCTGTATCTTCCTGCTGTCTCCCTCTGTTCGTCATATGTAGAAGTATGTACTTGTAGCTTCATTACGGAGACCAGAAGAAGCAAAAGTACAGTCTGAATACCACAACACAGGTCCATTTCAAAAAGAGAAAGACACGAAGCGGGGCTTGTTTACTCCAGAAGTTGCTTCTTCTTCTACTATTTTCGGAATGTCAAAATGTCAACATGTGCATGTCAAAACGATTTAATCCGTTCAGAGGTGTGACACATGGAAACGCACATCCTAATTGGATCAGCTTTTTCAGGATCCATGTAAACAGTAAAGTTCTGATCTGAATTGTAAAAATACAAATTACTTCCACCCCGTGACACATTATTTACAATAATTGGTCAAAAATAGCATTTTTTAGTTGGTCTGAGCTAAAGTATTTACACTGATGTTTTATACTGTTGAAAAGGTGATTTTCAAGATTGGGTTCCTGTTCAACACTGTGTGCCTTTTGCTCAGTATATTCGTACCCTTTAAAAATGGGGTTGTTTCCTTTAAAAGTTTGTATGTTAATTATTCCAGTCAGTGGAAACAAATGTACCGTTTATATCTCTCAGATGATAATGATGTAGCATTGAGTCCTACAGTTTGTAAATATAATTATTAATAATTATTAAGATAAGATAAGATAAGATAAGATAAGATAAGATAAGATAAGATAAGCCTTTATTAGTCCCACAACGGGGAAATTCCAGGATTGCAACAGCACAGGGATAGCAACACTCAGAGCAACAATCAGAAGGCAAGAAAAAAAAAAAAAAAACAAGCAAGCAAGAGCAGCTAATATACATATGTACATATTACTATAAAATATATATATACACACACACAGAGACACAGTGCAGAGCATTGTAGCTGGATGGAATAAATATATGAATATATAAACACAGTGCAGAGCATTGTAGCTAGATGGAATAAATATGTAAATATATAAACACACACAGTGCAGAGCATTGTTGCTAGATGGGATGAAACAGCATAACCCTCTACTTAGTTATCCTACATGGTATGATTATGTGCCCATACATATTCTCACCCTCCATAGCGACCGGTATTTTCCTAGTTGTATGCCGGAGGGGACCATTGTGTAAGTCTATTGCATCTTTTGCATTTAAAAACTATTAGTTTGTTACGTCTTTTTGCTATCTCTGCGAGCAGCCCTGCTTAGGTTGTACAGTCTGACAGCCGTTGGTAGGAAGGACCTACGAAACCTCTCGGTTGTGCACCTGGGATGATGTAGTCTGCTGCTAAATGAGCTCCTCAGTGCATTCAGTACGTCCTGCATAGGGTGGAACTCGGACTCCAGCAGAGATGACAGTTTAGCCACCGCCCTTCTCTCTCCTATCTCCTCCACCGGATCAAGGCGCTGCCCCAGGACAGAGCTAGCTTTCTTAATCAGTTTGTTCAGTCTCTTCCTATCGGCTGCTGTAATGCCACTGCCCCAGCAGACCACTCCAAAAGTGATGGCTGATGCCACCACCGTGTCATAGAATGTCTTCAGCAGCGCCCCTTGTACACCAAAAGACCTGAGTCTCCTCAGCAGGAACAGCCTGCACTGTCCCTTCTTGTAGAGTGCGTCAGTATTGTGTGACCAGTCTAGTTTATTGTTCAGATGAACACCCAGGTACTTATAGGATGTCACCATCTCGATGTCTGTTCCCTGTATATTTACTGGTGCTGTGAGGGGCTGCCCATGCCTGCGGCAGTCCACCACCAGCTCCTTAGTTTTCCTTGCGTTGATGTGGAGGCAGTTCCGATGGCACCAGTCTACGAAGTCCTGGATAAGCCCTCTGTACTCAGCTTCATCTCCATTGGAGATGAGGCCAACGATCGCAGAGTCATCAGAGAACTTCTGTAGATGGCAGTGTGTTGTGTTGTGTGAGAAGTCCGCAGTATAAAGAGTGAACAGGAAGGGAGCCAGCACCGTTCCCTGGGGGGCCCCCGTGCTACTGATGATCGTGTCGGACACACAGTCCCGGGTTCTCACAAACTGAGGCCGGTTCGTGAGGTAGTCCAGGATCCATGATGACAGGTGCTGGTCCACCCCTGCGCGCAGCAGCTTGTCCTTCAGGATCATCGGTTGGATGGTGTTGAAAGCACTGGAGAAGTCAAAGAACATGATCCTCACCATATTCCCGGGCTTCTCCAGGTGGGACAGAGAACGGTGAAGGAGGAAGATCACCGCATCCTCCACCCCAATGCCATGCTGGTAGGCGAACTGGAGTGAATCCATCGCTGGTTCCACCAGGGGGCGGAGGTGAGCAAGGAGCAGTCTCTCCAGGGTCTTCATCAAGTGGGACGTCAAGGCCACCGGTCTGTAGCTGTTCAGGTCTTTGGGGTGGGAAGTTTTTGGTACAGGTACCACACAAGATGTTTTCCACAGCTGTGGTACCCTCCCCAGCTTCAGGCTCAGGTTGAAGATGTACGTCACAATCCCACACAGCTGGTCTGCACAGGACTTGAGGAGCTTTGCGCTGATGCCGTCCGGTCCCGACGCCTTCCTCGCCTTGATCTTCCTCAGCTCCGTCCTCACCTGGGTCCTGGTCAGGGTCAGGATGGGGGGCTGTGTGTTGGGGGTGGGGGGGTGTTGGTGGAGTGGGGAGTGGGCAGCAGGACTTGATTTCTTTAGAGGCAGCAGTGGTTGTTGTGCAGTCAGGGGGGAGGGCGGTTGGTCAAACCTACTGAAAAACAGATTCAGGTTGTTCGCCCACTCCCTGCCCCCCATGGCCTGGGGGGAGGTATTCTGGAGCCCAGAGATGGTTTTAAGGTTTCTCCAGACCCCGCTGATGTCGCTCTGTTGCAACTTGTCCTCCATCTTCTTCCTGAAGCTGTCCTTGCCTTCTCTGATCTTTCTCCTCAGCTCCCTCTGTACAGACTTCAGCATCTCCCTATTCCCCGACCTGAAGATCCTCTTCTTCTCTCTCAGAAGTGTTTTAATCTCAGGGTTGATCCAGGGTTTGTTGTTTGAGCAACACCGTATGGTCTTGGTGGGAACGGATTTGTCCACACAGAAGCTGAGCTTTAAACTAAGTTTAAAGCTTAATAATACTTGTAATACCTTGTTTTAACATTAGGTGGGGCACCACTCATCTTTGGGGCAGGGTTGATGAGGACCCTATTAAAACACTTAGCTTATGAATTTTAAAATTGATAAGCTAAACATTAGTTAGTAATTTTATTGGCAATGTTTAATCAGTCTCATAGTCTGGAGGCAGGATTCTTGACACTGAGTTGTTACAATAATGGACAAGGAGAAATCACACCTTCTAGCTTTAGTAACCCCCTTTATTAAACTCAATGGAGTGGCAAAACATAAGGCAAAACATAAGGCAGGTGGTCTTTAGGGCAAACCCACATGCAGGAAGAGGGGGGAGAAAAACCCAGTAATCACATTGTATAAGCATCATAACTAATACTGAAACACATTTATCTGAACTAAACAGTTCTACTTGGCTAATTATCTATCTTTACAAAAAATAACTTGATCATAAAGCATGCCGGTATTTACAAAAAGGCTGACATGTGTAAGGTATATTAGAAGTCCAGTCATGAAGATTAGAATTCTAATAGTCGATGACCCAGTTTGTGTGACTCTGAGTTCTTATTTCCTGTGGGAAGCATATGTAGATTATTGACAGAGTCCAGATGCATAGTGAAGTTTAAGATTGTTTTTATCTGAGACAAACATCACCAGTAGTCCTGTGGCAGTGTTTGGGTATTCCATGATCACCCATGGGTGCTGATTCCTGGGGAAGAATGGAATTTTCCATCATTTCTCCCCTAGGTGGTGATGCGAATTCAGAGGTTTGCTTGAATGGAAGGGCAGTATAGGGTGTTGGGGGGAAAAAAGAGAATAACAAGGAGTTTTTGTTCCTCATTGTTCGAAGGGCTGTGAAGAAAGTGCTGGGGGTTGGTGAGCAGAAGAACAGTCAAAGCTCCTTTGGTCTCATCGCTGACGGTCCCTGAGGCAAGTCTGTCTACCTGGTACCAGTTCCGCTACAATGAAATAGCAATCATTTCTGGTTGATTTTAGGCTCCGTTGATTTCGGTGTATTGTTACAGGGATGGCGTGAGTGAATAATGAGTCTGTCATACCTTAAATAGGCTATGTCTCCCCAAGCTCTTGCAGTTTTCAGCTCCAGCATTAGTTCTTTTCTCTTCTTTCTTACGGTGTCAGTGAAGTCCTCATTGATAAAGATTTTTGTTCATCTGAGGGATTTGGCTCTTCAAAGAATGGTCATCCTGTCCTTGTGCTGCAGCAATTTGACCACAATTGGCCTCAGTCTTTCTCCTTCATTTTTCCCAGTGCAGTGGGCTATCTCCACCTCCATCCCCGGTGGTAACTGTTCTTTCTCCATGAGAATATTTTTAATCTTCTCCTCCGTGTCAGCCTAGATCTCTCCTGGTGCTTCCACAACACCATCAAATACCAGATTATTTCTCCGGGATTGTCCTTCCAGGTATTCAAATTTGTCGGTGACAGTCTGTTGACTGTCACTTTAAAAACATCTAATTGCACCACATTGTTGCAGTCTGCTTGTTTAGATCATCATCATCATCATCATCATAGCAGTCTGTCGGGGGTGACAATGACTGTTTCATTTAGGTCTGATCAGATTCCTCCATGCAGCTCTGTAATTCGCCTTCCGCTGCTTGGAACTCCTGACCTTGTTACCCTGGGCAACCTCCAAGCCAGTATGAGGTGCTCTCTGACTGACCATTTCATGAAACTGCTTGCAAAGATAAATCCGCTTTTAAGTCATGTATGTCTTTCTGGGTGAACTGTAGACTGGTTTTAATGTCCTGCAACTCTCTTGTCATCACATCCACTCTTGCATTGGTTGAATCCATGATCACTTTGATGAGGCTTCTGCAAGTTTCCTGTTGTTGGTTTAACAATACAGAAAACAGTTCTTTTTGCTGTTCCAGTAAGTCATTTACCTGTGTGAGGGACATGTATATCTCCTCAGATTTGGCCTCTGCTTTCGGCTTAGGTGGCATTTTGCTACAGTTTTGCAATAACTTGCAGTGGACAAGGAGACAAGAGTCTGTTTCCAAGAATATTTCAGCATCGAGGAAAAATACCAGCAGCAACAACAACAGGAATGTGTGTAAGGCCTGGTGGTGGTGGCTGCCTGTGGAGCCTAATGGTGGTGGCTGGGGGGGCCTGGTGGTGGGCCTGGTGGTTGTGGCTACAGGGCCTGAAGGTGGTGACTGCAGAGCTTGATGGTAATGGTTACAGGACCTGGTGGTGGTAGCTGCCCATGAAATCTGGTGATGATGACTGCCACCAAACTTTAAGTTGCCCAGCAGTAAATCGCCAGCTTTATGCAGATGATGCAGTTACACACGTGGACAAAATTGTTGGTATCTCTCTGTTAATGAAAGGAAAAACCCACAATGGTCACAGAAATAACTTGAATCTGACAAAAGTGGTAATAAATAAAAATTCTATGAAAATTAACCAATGAAAATCAGACAATGCTTTTGAATTGTGGTTCAACAGAATTATTTTAAAAAACAAACTCATGAAACAGGCCTGGACAAAAATGATGGTACCCTTAACTTAATATTTTGTTGCACAACCTTTTGAGGCAATCACTGCAATCAGACGATTTCTGTAACTGTCAATGAGACTTCTGCACCTCTCAGCAGGTATTTTGGCCCACTCCTCATGAGCAAACTGCTCCAGTTGTCTCAGGTTTCAAGGATGCTTTCTCCACACGGCATGTTTCAGCTCCTTCCACAGATCTTCAATAGGATTTAGATCAGGGCTCATAGAAGGCCACTTTAGAATAGTCCAATGTTTCGCTCTTAGCCATTCTTGGGTGTTTTTAGCTGTGTGCTCTGTGTCATTATCCTCTTGCAAGACCCATGACCTGCGACTGAGACCAAGCTGTCTGACACTGGGCAGGTCATTTCTCTCTAGAATACCTTGATAGTCTTGAGATTTCATTGTACCCTGCACAGATTCAAGACACCCTGTGCCAGATGCAGCAAAGCCGCCCCATAACATAACAGAACCTCCTCCATGTTTCACAGTAGGGACAGTGTTCTTTTCTTGGTATGCTTGATTTTTGCGTCTATGAACATAGAGCTGATGTGCCTGGCCAAAAAGTTCCAGTTTTGTCTCGTCTCCCATGAAGTCCACTTTGGCTCAAACAACAACGGATGGTGCAATCTGACACTGATGTACCTTGACCTTGGAGTTCACCATGAATGTGTTTAGAGGTTGTTCTGGGCTCTTTTGTTACCATTTGTATTATCCGTCTCCTCCTGCGGCCACGTCCAGGGAGGCTGGCTACAGTCCCATGGATCTTAAATTTCTGAATAATATGTGCAACTGTAGTCACAGGAACATCAAGCTGCTTGGAGATGGTCTTATAGCCTTTACCTTTAACATGCTTGTTTATTAATTTTCTTTCTAATCTCCTGAGACAACTCTCTCCTTGCTTCCTCTGGCCCATGTTTAGTGTGGTACACACCATGTCACCAAACAGCACAGTGACTACTTGTCACCCTTTAAATAGGCCGACTGACTGATTACAAGTTTGTAGACACCTGTGATGTTAATTAGAGGACACATCTTGGTTGAACATGTCCCTATGGTCACATTATTTTTATTATTTATCATTTCTAGGGGTACCATCATTTTTGTCCAGGCCTGTTTAATGAGTTTGGTTTTTTTTAAAGTAATTCTGTTGAACCACAAAAGCATTGTCTGATTCTCATTGGTTAAATTTCATAGAATTTTTATTTATTACCACTTTTGTCAGATTCAAGTCATTTCTGTGACCATTGTGGGTTTTTCTTTCTTTGGTTCCAAGGTTGTCATAGCCAGGAGCGGCACTAGGGATAAGCTCCCAGTGCTCATAAAATGCTCCTTATGGCGTGCGTCTCGAAAAGCCTCTGACAACTAAATCCAACTCCTAGCCTGCCCGTGTGGTTTAGTCTCTAAGCCCGGCGGAACTGCTTTTACTAATAGGAGAAGGGGCGAGGGCGGATCTCTGGCGCCTTAAAACCAGATGCTTCGGGTAGATGGTGGCTCGTCAACCTGGGAAGGTAGCTCATCTAGGGGAAGGTAAACCCTGATTTCAAACCTCCACTGCCTTGCAGTATACCCGGTCACGGGAAAGGCTTCGGGAGTCAACCTTGAGGAAAAATCCAGAGTCGGAGCCCCTAAGGCAGTTCTATGTTGTGCTCAACATCGTTCTGGCAGCTCCTGCAACGGCGCTGGTGCCAAACTGTAGCAGCCCTGCTGTTCCTTTGGATTCATCAGTGACGTGGAGGGGGGGGGGGGACATGCTGCATGGGCAACATCTTGTCCTCCATATCTTCCTGCCCAGGCTTGAATCCTAACAACGCCCAACGCTGGAAGGTAGAACACCGGATCACTGGAGAGGACACTCCAGCTTTGCCTTTGGCGTAGACAAAACACGGGGAATGACAGTTACCACTGACACATGACACATGACATAAGCCACCGCTCAATTGGCATAGAGCGCGGCGCCAGGGGTTGTTCCCGACAGTGGGAGGGATCATCGGATCTCACTGGACAGCTACCGCCCGCCTCAAGCTGGGCAGCCCCCAGCCAATAAGGTGTTGTCCCGCCACAGCTTGCTTTCCTCATTGGGTGCATGGGGATGAGGAGAAATCCGAACAGCAGGCTGAGAACCTTCGCACCAGGCAAGACAATAAAACAAAAGAGACCAACTCTAAAACTGGAAACTTGGAACGTCTGCACTATGATGACAGGACTCGCTGCTAACCTCAAGGACATCAATGACACCAGGAAGACTGCCATCATCAATAATGAGCTGAAGAGACTAGGAGTGGATATCGCCACTCTCCAGGAAACACTGTTGGCTGACGCAGGCACACTGAGAGAGAAGGACTACATGTTCTACTGGCAGGGAAAGGGCAGTGACGAACACAGGGAACACGGAGTGGGCTTCGCAGTGAAGAACACTTTGCTGAAGATGGTGGAACCGGGCAGCACTGGCTCTGCACGACTCCTCACCCTCCGCCTGAACACCACTCAAGGCCCAGTCACCCTTGTCAGTGTGTATGCCCCAACACTGACAGCCACACCAGAGGCAAAAGACGAGTTCTACGAGAATCTCGCAACAACTGTCAGGATCATCCCCAACTCTGAACAACTCATTCTCCTTGGAGACTTCAATGCCAGAGTGGGTGCTGACCACGACTCCTGGCCCTCCTGTCTTGGACCTTTTGGCGTGGGCAGAATGAACGACAACGGACAGCGGCTGCTCGAGTTCTGCACATATCACGATCTGTGCATCACAAACTCGTTCTTCAAGACCAAGCCCCAACACAAGGTTTCCTGGCAACATCCGCGCTCAAAGCACTGGCACCAGCTGGACTTGATCCTGACCAGGCGCACCTCACTGAAGAATGTGCTAATCACCTGTTCGTTCCAGAGTGCAGATTGCGACACAGACCATTCATTGGTGTGTTGCAAGGTCAAGCTGCAGCTGAAGAAATTCCATTGTGCTAGACAGCCTGGAAAGGCATGGATTGACACCAGCAAGATGGCTCAACCAGAACTTGTTGAGCAGTTTGCCTCCACCTTTGAGAAGGAACTTGGTGTACCACAAGAAGGAGAATCTGCATAGCAGAAGTGGGAAGAGCTGCAAAACACCATCCACCGCACAGCCTTGGCTACCTTTGGGAGGAAGACCTTGAAGTCACAGGACTGGTTTGATGCCAAGTTGACCGAGATGACTCCCATCATTTAAGCCAAGCGCTCAGCACTTGCTGAGTACAAGAAGTACCCAAACGAGAAGAATCTCCAGATTCTCAGGGCTGCGAGAAGCAAAGTTCAGCAGACTGCTCGGCGCTGTGCCAACGAGTACTGGACTTAGCTCAGCCAAGACATTCAAACCACTGCCATAACAGGGAACATCCGTGGTATGTACGATGGCATCAAGAAAGCACTTGGTCTGGCTCAGAGCAAGATGGCCCCCCTCAAATCCTCCACTGGGGAGATGATCAAAGAAAAGAACAAGCAGATGGAGAGATGGGTGGAACACTACTCCGACCTCTACTCCAGACAGAACACCGTGACACCGTCAGCCCTTGATGCCATCGACTGCCTGCCATCCATGGACGAACTTGACGCCGAGCCAACCATCGACGAACTCAGCAAGGCCATTGATAGCTTGGCCGCTGGCAAGGCACCCGGCGACGACAGCATACCCCCTGACCTGATCAAGCACTGCAAGACCGCCCTACTGCTGCCATTGCATGACGTCCTCTGCCAGTGTTGGAAGGAAGGTGCCGTACCACAGGACATGAGGGACGCCAAGATCATCACCCTCTACAAAAACAAAGGGGAGAGAAGCGACTGCAACAACTACAGGGGCATCTCCCTCCTCAGCGTTGTTGGCAAAGTCTACGCACGAGTTGTTCTCGTTCGTCTACAGAAGCTTGCCGAACGTGTCTACCCCAAGTCTCAGTGTGGCTTTCGCACTGAGCGATCGATGGTAGACATGATATTCTCCATCCGCCAACTCCAGGAGAAATGCAGAGAACAGAACATGCCCATGTATGTCGCCTTCATCGACCTCACCAAAGCGTTCGATCTGGTCAGCAGAGAGGGCCTTTTCAAGATCCTGCCAAAGATAGGATGCCCACCAAAGTTGCAAAGCCTCATCGAATCATTTCACACCAACATGCAGGGGATAGTGCAGCACGATGGCAACGTCTCAGAGCTATTCAACATACGCAGCGGAGTGAAACAGGGCTGTGTACTTGCGCCAACCCTCTTTGGGATTTTCTTTGCTATGCTCCTGAGGCATGCCTTCAGCACAGCAACAGAGGGAATCTACCTGCACACAAGATCTGACGGCAGGCTTTTCAACCTCGCCCACCTGAAAGCCAGAACCAAAGTACGCGAGGCTCTAATCAGAGACATGCTGTTCGCAGACGACGCTGCGGTCGCAACCCACACACAGCAGGAGCTTCAGACCCTGATGGACCGCTTCTCCCAGGCATGCAAGGACTTCGGGCTTACCATCAGCCTGAAGAAGACTAACGTCTTGGCGCAAGGCACGGAAGCACCACCAACCTTTACCATCGACGACTACGAGCTGGAGGTCATGAATCAGTTCACGTACCTGGGGTCCACGATCAGCAACAACCTCTCCCTTGATACAGAGATCAACAAGAGGATTGGAAAATCAGCCTTCACACTCGCTCACCTCACCACACGAGTGTGGGAGAATCCCAAACTCTCTGTCAAGACGAAGATGGCAGTGTACAACGCCTGCGTCATCAGCACACTGCTCTATGGGAGTGAGACGTGGACAACATACGCCCGGCAGGAAAAGAGACTGAACTCCTTCCACTTGCGCTGCATTCGCCACATCCTGGACATATCCTGGCAGGACAAAGTGCCCAACACAGAAGTTCTGTCCCACGCCGGCCTTACCTTCATGTTCACTCTACTCAGGCAGCGCAGGCTCCGCTGGCTAGGCCACGTTCACCGTATGGAGGATGGCAGAATCCCCAAAGACGTCCTCTACGGAGAACTGGCAACTGGCAGGAGAGACGTTGGCCGCCCACAGCTGCGCTTTAGAGACGTCTGCAAGAGAGACATGAAGGCCCTGGAGATCAACACAGAGCGCTGGGAGGACCTTGCAACGGACCGCTCCAAATGGAGAGGCACCCTGACCAGACAGCTCAAGGCAGGTGAAGAGAGACTGACTGCTGCAGCAGATGAAAAAGGGACCCACAAGAAGAACCGCCACAGACCCAGCAGCACGGAGACCACCCACAAGTGCGACCTGTGTGACAGGGACTGCCATTTGCGCATTGGCCTGTTCAGCCACAGGCGGTGCTGTTCCAGCAGAGTAGACGTTTGGGATTCTCTTCCATGGTCATCATAGACCGACGGAGGCCAACGACGAACAGAGGGGTACCAACAATTTTGTCCACGGCTGATATAGATCTGACATAATTTGCACAAAACTGCATTTTGTTCAGTTTCTGCCTTCTGAAGTCCAAACCACTGCCTGACAATGGAGCTGGTGCTTTTTCTCCTTGAAATTATTTTGTTCTGCTTCCACTGCAGCCGGTGTATGTGTACCTCATTTTATTTTTTCCCCCTTTCCCTGCACTCTGCCAGAGTTGCCAGATTGTGCATGAAAAACAAGTATCTCTGCTCCACAAAAGCAGGCTAAAAAAAAAAGCAGTTTCTAAAGAAAAAAAACTGCAGAGAAAAAAGAGACCTGACAATGACCCTGATGTGAAACATGACGTGAGGAGGTGGGGAAGGGGGGCAAGTAAGTGCTGCTGTGCAAGGAGGAGAGAGAAGCTGAACCTCAGTTGGACAAATAAATGCTTACAGCTTACACTGCCACAACAATTTATGCTCGATATCACTGACAATGGCATTTTATGTATCACGCATAGTAGAATGCATATAATGAATATATTTGGTGTATCACCCAGCTCTATAAGTAAGCTAAGTATATGAAACGTGACTTGTTCTTTCTAATGTTCACATATACATATGTATGGTCAGTAAGGATGTCACAGCCAATAGAATAACTGGGTTGAGGTCACATGTCTCTACCGATCAGTGAGGAGGAGGCAAGGGAGGCAGAGCTTCCTCAGAAATTTGAGAAGAAAAAGAGAAAAAAAATATTCAAACACTGAGATAATAAATGTATTTGATATTATTGTGTAGCATGTAGTCAGAATCTTGTCAGAAGTCCACAGGAGGAAAAAATGGGAATGCCACTGCGGGGACATTAATCAGACAATTAGAAATTAGTTTGTTTTTGTTGCTATGTAAAATATAAGGAGACAAGCATCCTTTCTGAAATTATTTAGCCAATCAGATATCAGTTTATATGTGTTGTTATGGAAAATTCACGAGCTCCTTGCACTGAAGAAAAAAAAAGGCAGGAGGTGAGGCTCTAACCAATCACAGTCTGTCATCATTTGAGAACATCACCATATCGGCACATTTCAATGTGCTTAATATTACCACTGTGTATGGAGGGGATATCCTGCAGTATTTACTGGCTAATAAGTTTAGGAAACTTCAATTTGAACACCAGCTTTGGATAAAAAACAGTCCAAGGCCTTCCCCTAAACTTGACATTATAAAGAAGGCAGGATGCAGCAGGACCACGCCCAGGATACCTGGATGAGTGGAGCTAACCCGCTTAGCAATGCTATCCTTGGCCTTGCATTTTGCAACCACTAAATTAAAACTGGATACAAAGCAAATTTTTCACAGTGTGAATACATGTAAAATTAATGTAAACATGCAAAAACACAGTTGCATCCAAGGAAGTTGGTAGCAATGATGAATCAGCCTTGACATTCTGCTGTTGCCAGAGTAAAAGTTTCAACACTGGAGAGTAAACTAGTTTGAAAATGAGACACTCACCTGCATACAGATGGACCGCAGCTCAGCAACTGGAGATTATCCACCCATGTACTCCTGCTATGGATGTGCTAACAAGGGCTAACAGGCTGGCTGTGTAAACAACCATCATCCAGGTGAAGTTTCTGGAGGAGGCAGTGATATTTTCTCAACTGTGAGCCCCAGCAGATAATGTTGTAAACCTAAACATGACAGCGTTTCGGGGATTTCCACAGCAGCTGGTAGAAAGCAGCTGCAGAAGTTATGAAGGTAACCCTGCTCCTTGGCAACTTGCTCGGACAAGAATTCATGTCTACTTTATTTTTTGCATTGAGTTTACATGTAGTCACTCTGTGTGAAAAATTAGTGCTTTTGTATTTGATCTGAGCACACCTTTAATGGAAATATTCAAATGAACACCCTTCAGAACAACCACAAAGGGGAAGCCTGAGCATAATGAGGAAAACTAAGGAGCTGGTGGTGGACTGCCGCAGGCAAGGACAGCCCCTCACAGCACCAGTAAACATCCAGGGAACAGACATTGAGATGGTGACATCCTACAAGTACCTGGGTGTTCATCTGAACAATAAACTAGACTGGTCTGTTCATTGGCAAGAAATGCGACTGGCAGACGCATTTCTTCTCCCCTCCTCTCCTCTCCTCCCTTCACTGATCCCAGCTTGCTGTTTGCTCTGTTAATGTGTGGAACTGTAATTGTCTGCTAAGTGTGCAATTAGAGGTTTTTTTTTTCTATGTGATCATAATCTTGCTCACTTGAGCTCTACTTTGATAACTATGCTTTTTTCTCGCTGCCCAATGTGTCACCCCTCCCCCTCCCCCTCTTTACCCCCACTGTATGAGGCGCCTGTTGGCTGCCGCGTCATTGGGGAGCGCTTAACATGAGCGCACCTTAATGTCAAGTAAAATTCCTTGTATGTGTAAAAGCATGCTTGGCAATAAAGTTCATTCTGATTCTGATTCTGATTCTGGTCACACAATACTGACGCACTCTACAAGAAGGGACAGTGCAGGCTGTTCCTACTGAGGAGACTCAGGTCTTTTGGTGTACAAGGGGCGCTGCTGAAGACATTCTACGACATGGTGGTGGCATCAGCCATCACTTTTGGAGTGGTCTGCTGGGGCAGTGGCATTACAGCAGCCGATAGGAAGAGACTGAACAAACTGATCAAGAAAACTAGCTCTGTCCTGGGGAAACGCCTTGATCCAGTGGAGGAGATAAGAGAGAGAAGGATGGTGGCTAAACTGTCATCTCTGCTGGAGTCCGAGTTCCACCCTATGCAGGACATACTGACTGCACTAAGGAGCTCATTTAGCAGCAGACTACATCATCCTAGGTGCACAACCAAGAGGTTTCGCAGGTCCTTCCTACCTACGGCTGTCAGACTGTACAACCTAAGCAGGGCTGCTCGCAGAGATAGCAAAAAGACGTGACAACCTAATAGTATTGAATGCAAAAGACGCAATAGACTTACACAATGGTCCCCTCCGGTATACAACTAGGAAAATACCGGTAGCTACGGAGGGTGACAATATGTATGGGTACATAATCATACCATGTAGGATAACTAAGTAGACAGTTATGCTGTTTCATTCCATCTAGCTACAATGCTCCGCACTGTGTGTGTTTATATATTTACATATTTATTCCATCTAGCTACAATGCTCCGCACTGTGTGTGTTTATATATTTACATATTTATTCCATCTAGCTACAATGCTCCACACTGTGTGTGTTTATATATTTACATATTTATTCCATCTAGCTACAATGCTCCGCACTGTGTGTTTATATATTTACATATTTATTCCATCTAGCTACAATGCCCCGCACTGAGTGTTTATATATTTACATATTTATTCCATCTAGCTACAATGCTCCGCACTGTGTGTGTTTATATATTCATACATTTATTCCATCTAGCTGCAATGCTCTGCATCGTGTGTCTATATATTTATATTTATATGTACATATGTATACTCGCTGCTCTTGTTTTTTCTTGCCTTCTGATTGTTGCTCTGAGTGTTGCTATCCCTGTGCTGTTGCAATCCTGGAATTTCCCCATTTTAGGACTAATAAAGGCTTATCTTATCTTATCTTATCGGGTAAGATAAGATAAGATAAGATACGATAAGATAAGCCTTTATTAGTCCCACAATGGGGAAATTCCAGGATTGCAACAGCACAGGGATAGCAACACTCAGAGCAATAATTAAGAAGATAAGAAAATAAGAGCAGTGAATATACATATGTACACATAAATATATAAATATATATACACAGTGCAGAGCATTGTAGCTAGATGGAATAAACAGCATAACCGTCTACTTAGTTATCCTACATAGTATGAATATGTACCCATACACATTGTCACCCTCCATAGCGACTGATATTGTCCTAGTGTGTATACTGGAGGGGACCATTTGTGGTCCACCATTTTTGGTTTTCACAAACCATTTTTGGTTCTCACAAACTGTGGCCGGTTAGTGAGGTAGTCCAGGATCCATGATGACAGGTGCTGGTCCACCCCTGCGCACAGCAGCTTGTCCTTCAGGATCATCGGTTGGATGGTGTTGAAAGCACTGGAGAAGTCAAAGAACATGATCCTCACCGCATTCCCGTGCTTCTCCAGGTGGGACAGAGAACGGTGAAGGAGGAAGATCACTGCATCCTCCACCCCAATGCCATGCTGGTAGGCGAACTGGAGTGGATCCATCGATGGTCCCACCAGGGGGCGGAGGTGAACAAGGAGCAGTCTCTCCAGGGTCTTCATCATGTGAGATGTCAGGGCCACTGGTCTGTAGCTGCTCAGGTCTTTGGGGTGGGAAGTCTTTGGTACAGGTACCACACAAGATGTTTTCCACAACTGTGGTACCCTCCCCAGCTTCAGGCTCAGGTTGAAGATGTGCTCCACAATCCCACACAGCTGGTCGGCACAAGACTTGAGGAGCTTTGCGCTGATACCGTCCGGTCCCGAGGCCTTCCTCGCCTTGATCTTCCTCAGCTCCGTCCTCACCTGGGTCTTAGTGAGGGTCAGGTTGGGGGGCTGTGTGCTGGGAGTGGTGGGGTGTTGGTGGAGTGGGGTGTGGACAGCAGGTCTCGATGACTTTAGAGGCAGCAGTGGTTGTTGTGCAGTCGGGGGGGGAGGGAGGTTGGTCAAACCTATTAAAAAACAGGTTCAGATTGTTCGCCCACTCCCTGCCCCCCGTGGCCTGGGAGGTGGTAATCTGGAGCCCAGAGATGGTTTTAAGGTTTCTCCAGACCCCGCCAATGTTGCTCTGTTGCAGCTTGTCCTCCATCTTCTTCCTGAAGCTGTCCTTGCCTTCTCTGATCTTCCTCTTCAGCTCCCTCTGTACAGACTTCAGCATCTCCCTGTTCCCCGACCTGAAGATCCTCTTCTTCTCTCTCAGAAGTGTTTTTATCTCAGGGTTGATCCAGGGTTTGTTGTTTGAGCAACACTGTATGGTCTTGATGGGTACGGTGTTGTCCACACAGAAGCTGATGTAGTCCGTGATGGTGTAAGTGAGGCCATCGATGTCCTCACCATGTGGATCGCAGAGCTGCTCCCAGGCAGTGGTTTCAAAACAGTCCTGTAGAGCGTCCATTGCCTCCTCAAACCATAACTTCACTGTGTGCATGACCGGAGGTTGTCTGTGCACTAGGGGTTTGTACACCGGCAGGAGATGAACCAAGTTGTGATCCGATCTCCCGAGTGGGGGGAGTGGTGATGAGGTGTACGCCTCCTTAGTGTTTGCATAGAATAAGTCCAGTGTTTTATTCTCTCTAGTGTGGCATGTTACATACTGGGTGAATGTGGGTAGAATGGGGGACAGTGAAATATGGTTGAAATCACCTGAGATGATGAGAAGAGCATCTGGGTGTTCTGTCAGCAGCCTGCCAGTTACTGAGTGAATGACGTCATGCGCTGTCCCAGCGTTCGCCGTCGTATTTGAATAAATAACAATGCAGATCAGATGTGAGTATTCCCTCGGGAGATAGGTAGGCCGCATGCTAACAGCTAGCAGCTCAATGTCTTTGTTGCAGTGTTGTTGTTTAACCGTGATATGTCCTGGTCTGCACCAGCTGTTATTGACATACATTATCACTCCACCACCCTTTGCCTTCCCACTGTCTGGTGTCCGGTCTGCCCGTATTGTGTGGAAACCCCCCAGTTCGATGTTGCTAGTTCTGTTAGCCACGTCTCAGTAAACAACATCAAGCTACTCCTCTGAAGACGCTCTCGTAGCGGGAGATAGCCGCTAGCTCATCAGACTTATTGAGTAGCGATCGTACATTCCCCATAATAACGGATGGGAGGACGGGTCTGTACCTTATATTTCTCGCCTGCCGTCTTACTCTAGCTTGACATCCACGCCATTTCCGTCTTATTTCTCCCAGTATGTTGAGTTTTTGCGTTAGCATCGTGGGCCCATTAAGTGCTAACAGGTGGTCTCTATTGTACTGCCTCCTGCAAGAAACAGTGGCTCCGTCCGCTGGCTCAGAAGACATTTGGGCGATCTACGTGTCTGTGATGGAATAAAGGTGTCACTGGATCAGAAAGATTAGCAAGAGAGCCAGATAGTAAATAGAAATAGGAAGAAATTGATCCGCTTTTGCAAAAAGGCAGCCTACTTGTGTGGCGCCGGAAGTGGCAAAAAAAAAAAAAAAAAAAGCCAATGAAGGGAGGCCAGAACCGGAGAGATGTGATCTCTCTTTCTAGTACCTGTTAAAACTCTTGCTGCTGCATTTTGGATCAACTGAAGACTTTTTAAAGATGTTTTAGGACAACCTGATAATAAAGAGTTACAATAATCTAATCTAGAGCTAACAAAAGCGTGGATCAGTTTCTCAGCATCACTCTGAGACAAGATGTTCCTAATCTTGGCAATATTACACAAATGATAGAAGGCAGTCTTAGAAACAAATTTAATATGTGAATTGAAAAACAGATCTTGATCAAAAATAACTCCAAGGCTACTCACAGAACTATTCAGGAAAGAGTAACCGCATCCAAACTAAGAGTTTGATTTGAAAAGGTATTTCTAAGGTTTTTTGGACCAACTAAAATTACTTCAGTCTTATCTGAATTTACTAGCAGGAAATTACAAGTCATCCAAGCTTTGATTTCCTTAAGACAGGCTTCTAACTTGGCTAATTAAGCCAAGTTAGAAGACTCCTACCTGTCTCTCTCCCTGTCTACAACTCTTGACACACATCTGTCTCATTAGATACTCATCTTTCCTTTACCAGGAGGAGGGGTTCTCCTTGGGGGTTTGCTGGGGATGTGCGTTGGTCCATGTCCAGAGTGGAGATTCACAGCTTTAAAGTTCATTGACCAGATGTTGTAATGTGTTTACCTCTAAAGATGCATAAAATGTTACAACACTGGCTCTAGAGTTAGATTTGCTCGTTTGTTTGTGGTTTTACAGCGTTGCAATGGGGTGCTTTCAGGCAGGCAGACTTTTTTCAAAACAAACCTGGTACTCTATACATGCGGTCAGGATGGAGACGTGAGGAGTTGTTCACCGGCAGGCCAGGGGAGATGGAAGAAAAGACGGTGTGGAAAAACTTGAGGGTGAGGTGTTTTTTTTTTTTTAAATCACACACTCTGTTTTTGCTGATGTGTTCTGTTAATACTCACTGTAAACACAGAAGTGAGTGTGGTACAACGACACATTTAATTGGTTAGACTGAACATTTGAGCACTTCTCAGGGACAAATGTGATTGGCGAAATTAGCAGAAGTTCAATTCAATTCAATTCAGCTTTATTTTTTTATATATTGCCATTTCACAACAACAGTCATCTCATGGCACGTTGACAAGGATTGGCCAAAATTACGGGAGAGTTGCGGTGAATGGACAAACCTGCAAGGCAGTGCAAAAGATGTGGCAAATCGCTGATTTTGTGTGAATTAATGCAATTGCAACATCATGAAATCCTGGAGGGACTGCTTATTATTAGTGGTGTATGCGTGTGTGTGTGTGTGTGTGTGTGTGTGTGTGTGTGTGTGTGTGTGTGTGTGTGTGTGTGTGTGTGTCTATGTTCAGGATTTCTGCTGTGTATTCTTTTTCTGTTAAACACTTTGTGCTACATAATTGTGTGAAAAGTGCTGTAAAAACAAAGTTTGATTGATTGATTGACTGACTGACTGATTGTGCAGCCCCTGGTGATTCCCACCACTGCTGCAGATGATGTAAAAAGTGTAAAAGCTTCACTTCTACTTTACTGCAGGTTTGAAAAGAACCTGCAGTTCTCACCTCCCACCCACACAAAAGGATTATCTGCAGCCCCAGGAACTCCATCCCTCCTCCACTCTGACCTCCCACCAGCACTAACGATCTGTGAAGAGGAGGTGCGCTGGGTCTTTCAGAGACAAAAGATCAAGAAGGCTGTAGGACCTGATGGTGTGTCTCCGTCCTGCCTGAGAGTCTGCTCCAACGAGTTGGCCCCCATCTTCACCCGGATCTTTAACAGATCACTGGAGCTGCGTGAAGTGCCTTCCTGCTTCAAACGCTCCATCATCATTCCAGTTCCCAAGAAACCCTCTGTTACAGGATTAAACGACTACAGACCTGTTGCCCTGACCTCTGTGGTCATGAAATCCTTGGAGAGATTGGTGCTGAACCATCTGAAGGTCATCACAGGCCCCCTGATGGACCCACTGCAGTTTGCCTACCGGTCAAACAGGTCAGTGGATGATGCAGTGAATATGGGACTACACTACATCCTGCAACACCTCGACTCCCCAGGGATGTATGCCAGGATCCTGTTTATCGACTTCAGCTCAGCGTTCAACACCATCATCCCAGGCATTCTTCATCAGAAACTCCTCCAGCTCAAGGTGCCCCCCTCCACCTGCCAGTGGATCTCCAGCTTTCTGACTGACAGGTGGCAACAGGTGAAGCTAGGGAGATTTACATCCAGCTCCCGAAAAATTAGTACTGGCGCCCCCCAAGGATGTGTCCTTTCCCCACTGCTCTTCTCCCTCTACTCCAACGACTGCACCTCAGAGGGCCCTTCGGTGAAGCTCCTGAGGTTTGCGGACGACACCACAGTCATCGGTTTGATCCGGGATGATGATGAGTCTGCATATAGGCGGGAGGTGGAGCAGCTGATCCTCTGGTGCAGCCAGAACCATCTTGAACTTAACCCAGCCAAAACGGTGGAGATGACTGTGGATTTCAGGCGACACCCCCCTTCATTCCCCCCACTCACCATCCTCAACAGCACAGTGTCCACTGTGGACTCTTTCAAGTTTCTGGGTACCACAATCTCCCGGAACCTGAAGTGGTCCTCCCATATAAGATAAGCCTTTATTAGTCCCACAATGGGGAAATTCCAGGATTGCAACAGCATAGGGACAGCAACACTCAGAGCAACAATCAGAAGGCAAGAAAAAAAAAAAAAAAAAAAAAAAAACATCTAGTAAACATATGTCCATATTACTATAAATGTATATATATAGACACACAGTGCAGAGCATTATGGCTGGTGGATGTGCAGCAGAAAGTCTAAGCTCTCTCTCCGCGGATGCAGCGGGCCAGCTGGAAGTGTTTGGGCATGATGGTGACCCCCTTAGCGAAGAAGAGGCCACCAGGTGGGCCTCGCTGGTCTCCTGCAGAGCCATGACGGCGAAGCTCAGGAAACGCAGGACGGTCTTGAAGTCCTGAGCGATCTCCCTCACCAGGCGCTGGACGGGCAGCTTACGGATGAGCAGCTCCGTGGATTTCTGGCAGCGACGGATCTCTCTCAGAGCCACGGGCCTGTGACGGCGAGGCTTCTTCACTCTGCCGGTGGCCAGAGCGCCTCTCCGAGCAGCCCTGGTGGCTAGCTGTCTCCTGGGGGGCTTCTTCCTCCAGTAGATTTTACGGGCGGTCTGCTTGGTTCTTGCCATCGCTCTTTATTATTCTGTCTTATATTTCTTTCACGCCGCCTAAACTCCAGCCCGGCACCCGCATCGTTTTCGCTACAGCTCCCGGTATGTCGAGTTTCCCATTAGCACCAGGCGGCGGCCAAGTGCTAGCTAGCACTAGCTCCTCCCCGGTGTAACGTCTCCCACTGCAAACCGTGGCTCCGTCCGCCGACCCGGGAGACCCCCGGGGCGATCCGTGCGTCCGTGATATATATATATACAGAGTGAAAGGTGTAGAAAGAAGAAGGAAGATAAAAAGAAAAGGCTGTTGCAACAGGCAGCCGACTCGTGTGGCGCCGCCGGTCCGGCGGAACCGGAACCGGAAAAAAAAAAAAATATATAGACACTAATATAGACACTGTCCGGAAAAATGCCCAGCAGAGGTTGTTTTTTCTGTGTCAGCTCAAGAAGTTTGATTTGCCTCAGAAGCTGCTGGTTGTCTTCTACACCGCCATCGGTTGTCCTCTACACCGCCATCATCCAATCTGTCCTCTGCTTTTCCATCACTGTCTGGTTTGGATCTGCCACTAAACAGGACAAGACCAGACTGCAGCGAATCATTAAGTCTGCGGAGAGGATCATTGGTACCGACCTACCCTCCATTGAGAACTTATATCGGTCCATAACCAGGAAACGGGCGGGAAACATCTGTGCTGACCCATCACACCCCGGCCACAAACTGTTTGAACTTCTATCTTCTGGTCGTCGTTACAGATCACTGAAGGTCAAAACCACCCGTCACAGGAACAGTTTCTTTCCTCAAGCCATCACTCTGATGAACTCCTAACATTCACCTAGTCCTACCTGTTGCTGTACTCATGACTTTTCATCCATTATTACATTGCACATAACTCTCACACTGCTTTTTACTTCATTCACATTATATCACTGAATCTGAGTTCACATTGAAATACTGTGTGACTGTATATTTTTTCATATATTTCTGCAAAGTGTGGTTAGTCTGAGTAAATAACTGCATATATTCCTGTATATATTTGCATCCTTTTATAGAAACGTGGACAGACTGTAATTTACTGTACATACTCTGTTGTCATTGAATCTTTATTTAAATCCTCCACCTGAACAACGAGAGCAAGTTTTTAGCCAAAGTCAAATTCCTTGTATGTGTTGTGCATACTTGGCCAATAAAGCTGATTCTGATTCTGATTCTAAGGAAGTAGGTGTTGGCCTGTCAGTGGTATTTATTCAGAATAAACTAACAGAATAATGATGACACAGGACTGATGAAACCAGCTGAATAAATGACATATAAGAAATGTCAGGTAAATTAGGATGAAATGTTTTACTAATTCCAGTGATAGCAGATTATCATGGGAATCAAATCAAAGATGATCTCTGGAATTATTAAAACTAACTGGAGGTCTTCAAGTAATTCTAATCCCATATGAGCAGGGCTGTAGACAACATGATGTGGCTGCTGCTAAAAATGACATTGCATGAGCAGAAACTAAACTAAATATGAACCTACAGCCAGTTCAGGCTAAACCTGCATGGTGTTAAGCTGCTGACAGATCAAAACTCCGTATCTACCCTGAAGGGACGCCTGAGTCAACAAATCACAGGAAGAATGACTGAGCAGAAAGTTGGTGAAGTTTGCAGCAGCTATTTGACTATTTTCAGCATGAAGAAAGGAAGTTTAACAGTGAGCTGCAGGATGTCATTAGTAAGGTTCACATCTGACCTGCCTTCATTTACCCAGGCTGAATACTGCTCACGTTCACTCTGAGTGTCTGGATATTGCTGACGTTGACCTGCTGAAAACTGCTGGAGCTACACCTCACCCCCACAGAGCTCAACCTCTGCAGGTGCAGAACCTTACTGACTGTCTGTGAAACGAGGAAGACAGTCAGATAGGAGAGTGATTTATTTATGAACAATGTAAGGTAATATCACAACATAACTCCCCCCAACATCTGTAATGTAACTGAAGGAGAGCGAGAGATAGAGGAGCGCTGCAAAATTTACAAGCCAAAAATACATAAAAAGTGTCATACATGCATACATATAAATATAATAGAGTGTGTAGTTATGTGAGATGCATAGTCAAGAGTGTGTGGTTATCAGACATGGAGGTGTACGTTGGTAGATTACAGTGTTATAAAAGTCCTGGGTCAATAACCAGGACCAAGCGGGCGCTGCTGCTGGAGTCATATTTCATGTAACAGGATTGATTTCAGCATATTGTCAGACAGGACTAGCTGTAAATGTGCTGTTACTGGCAGTGTGATGGTGTTATAGGAACGCCGCGACTCCCCCAGCATCTCCATTATATTCCACATCATCTCTACCTGTCTTTTTACTTGGCTTGTTTGCACTGATCAACTGTGGTGTGTGCTGTGAGTGGTGATTGTCATGATAGAGAGAATGATCAGCTCACATGCAGGGTTCTTACACCTGCGAACACACATGACACAGAGAAGCTACGTTTAAACACAATTATATTAATCAAAAGGAACACAAAGTTAGGGAAAGACACCACTCACCAGAGAAGAACCCAGCCTGTAAGAGGGAGACGAGAGCTGGTTAGTGAGAGGATGGAGATCGGAATGGGAATCTCAAAAATGCAACTTACGGGAGACGAGCAGAAAACCCGGCAGAGGAACCCAGCAAGAACAGGTGAACCAGTGGGATGGAGCTGGCAGGGAGTGGGGAAGGTGTGGAGCTGAGTGAAGTGTCCGAACGGGTGGAGAGAAGCAGCCTGGAGCGATGACGAAGATGATGGAACAGGTGGGTGCACAACGAGCCCCGGAGATGCACCACAAAGATGGCAGCAACCCAACGACCCAGCGCTGAAGCATTCACAAACTGGTCCTTTTAAGCGCTGGCGGCAAACAGAAAGCAGCCGCGTCCACTCACGCAGGTGTATTGATTACCTGCGGAGAAACTCTCACAGGAAGGGAGGGGGAGCATGCACTCACCTGATTGTTAGAAAAATACCTGATTGTTTGAATGAAAGATCCAAGAACAAGCCGGAGATTTCTTCAATTTAAAGATGGAACATTTATTTAGAAGTCACAAGAAAACAAGCAGCGCTGGGTGCAGCGTGATGCAGTTCCCTCTGGAGCGTCGCCACACTGATCACGACTTCCGGGTGCGGCATACATTTATCTTCTCGGGTTGGCAGGTTGGCCCAACCCCCCGTACAATAGGATGGGCTTGTACGTGACTGTCTGATTGGCTAATCTAACTATGGCGTGAACAGGCCATCCGCTGATCACGCCGCTGTTCTAGAATGTGCAATCAACAGTGTACTTGAATGTTGGATCCGGGCGTGCATCTAATGTAATAGACCTGACTAGAAAAGAGAGAGCGAGAGCTCTATAGCTCTGCCTAATTCCAGTTTACCAGAGTTTAGCACCACATATTTGTTCATAAGCATGCAAACAGAATATGTATGGAATCTGTGTAGAGCATAATGGGAGATTACCTACAAAATTATTTTGGCACTAACTTTCCATTAACCCTTTCACGATCATGACAATTATGAGTGCATGTGTGATAATTATTACTGCTGATGTTTTTGTATTGTGTAAAGCCGTTTGAGCTTCATGTTTCTAGGGAATACAATAAGTATTAGTAAGTAGTTTAGAATTAAGTTTAAAATCCTCCTTCTCACTTTCAAAGCTCTAAGCAATCAGGCCCCTTTTTATTTAAAAGATCCAATAATACCCTATTATCCTAACAGAGCACTACGCTCCCAAAATGCAGGATTACTTGTAATACCTAGAATCTCCAAAAGTACAATGGGAAGCAGAGACTTCAGTTATCAAGCTCCTCTCCTGTGGAACCAGCTGCCAATCTGGATTTAGGAGTCAGACTCAATCTCTGTTTTTAAGAATAGGGTTAAAATCTTCCTTTTTGATATATAGCCTACAATTAGGGAGGGATCATGTGTCTCTGAACCCTCCTTTATTTATGCTGCTAATAGGTTTAGACAGCCAGGGGACCTCCAACAATGCACTGGACTACACTTCTTCCTTCACTTTCAATTAAATATTTTTGCTGGTCATTAACATCTGTTTGTTCTCTCCCATAGATTGAGTCCCCATCGTGCTCTTTGGTCTCTACATATCTGTTCTTTTTGGCTCTCTATCCCCTCACCCCCCAGCCAGTTGCAGCAGATGACTGCCCCTCCCTGAGCCTGGTTCTGCTGGAGGTTTCTTCCTGTTAAAAGGGAGTTTTTCCTCTCCACCGTTGCCAAGCGCTTGCTCACAGGGGATCGCCTGATTGCTGGGGTCTTTCTGCAATTGTGGGGGTTTCCTCTACAGTTGAAAGTGCTATGAGATGACTCTTGTTGTGAAATGGCGCTATATAAATAAAACTGAATTGAACTGAATTTAGTCAGACATGGAAAGAGAGACTATTCAGTCATTTTTCAGAAAAACACAGACTTTGATAGATGATACAGAGCAACAGAATAAACTATTTCTTTTTTCTCTGCGCTCAGTACAGAGTGGTTGGGCACCACTGTGGTTAAGGAGTTTTCAAATGAAGCTGCTGCCATAATTTCCAAATCTAAACTCTTCAACAACTCTTCATTATCTAACTCTTTATTCAATGCAGCTTAGCTGTTGTAATAGATAATTATTTTATTCATCCTTTTTAATTCAAGTTCTCAACAAGAGTAGCCGACAGTGTTGGACATTTTTATGACAAATTTATGAGTAGCTACTTTATTCTTACTTAATTGTGCTAAAGGATAACTGGAGTGGTGGCCTAGTCGATAGCGCATCCTCCCCACAACTGGGAGGTCGTGGGTTCAATCCCTGGCTGGGTCATACCAAAGATCATATAAAAATGGTACTTCCTGCCTTCTAGTTTGGTACTCAGCATAATAGAATGGGGTCTGTGGTGGCGCCTTGCATGGCAGCAACCCCTCTGATTCTAGATGTGATTAACATTGTAGACAGGAGAAAAATAATTTCATTCTACTGTACATGATGGATTGAATGACAATAAAGTCGGCTTCTTCTAAAGTCTGTATTTGCTGCTGCACAAAAGAGTTTTTCTGTGTAGCAGAAGTTTGAGCTTAATTTACAAATCACTGTTTAATAGGATTTTTTTTGACAATCCTGTCCTTTTCTTGTGGTGTTATACAGAATATCATTGCACCACACCGGAGACTACCTGGAGGGAGAGCACCAGTGTCACGTGCGCTGTCTCAGTCAAGCTCCCAGACTTCTGGCTTCACAACCCAACTGCGTGGTTTCTGCATATAGAAGCCCAGTTTGCACTCCACAGGACAACAACGGACAACACAAAGTATTACCACGTGGTCACTGCACTGGATGCGCACGCCACGCAACAGGTGACGAGCCTGCTCCAGGAGCCGCCGGCCCAGGGGAAATATGAAGCGCTCAAGAGGATGCTGCTCCAGTGCTACACCCTTTCTGTCATGTTTGGGGTTGTTTCAACCCCGTCCACGACCTGTGGCTGTGGGTTTTTGATTATTGCTTATTAATTCCAGCTGGCAGATTGAGCCTTGCTCTCTGCCAGTCCTACAGCCACGCCTCCTCCTCTAGCCAGACTTTCACCGGCTGTATTTCATTACCACATGCACACACATGCATGCACGCATGCACGCACACTCACACATGCACACACACACATTCCAATTAATTATGCACGGATTTGCCACATGGTTGTGTCCACTTGCCTTCGCTAATGTATTGTGTATGTATGGGGAGGCAGTGTGACCAGTCAGTGTGGCAGCTTAAGTCAACATGGGACATCCCAACTCACCGGATTATTGGCTTCCTTCCCCTGGACTTATCATGTTGTGTCTTAGAGCCTTTCCTCTCCAACATTTCTGTAAGTCTTCTTTTGTGCCCTTTCCCCCCACTCCTGCCTGCTTGGAGTGCGTTTGGCACTTTATCTAAGCCAACGAGGTTTGTTGCGGGTTGTCTTACCCATTCTCAACAGTGACTGTTATTTGGACATTTTGTGTACATTTTTCTCCCTGTAATAAACACATTTACTTTACTGCACATTGGGCTTGCTTCCTATTTCATATGTTTGCTGCCAGATCACGCAGCGGACTACCACAGTGACTGGTCACACTGCCTTCCCATAAGTACACAATACACTAACGAAGGCAAGTGGACACAGCCGTGTGGCAAACCCATGCATAATTAATTGGAATGTGTGTGTGTGTGTGTGCATGTGTGAGTGTGCGTGCGTGCATGTGTGTGCATGTGGTAATGAAATACAGCCGGTGAATGTCTGGCTAGAGGAGGAGGCACGGCAGTAGGACTGGCAGAGAGCAAGGCTCAATCTGCCAGCTGGAGTTAATAAGCAATAATCAAAAACCTACAGCCACAGGTCATAGATGGGGTTGAAAACAACCCCGAACATGACACTTTCAGACAGTGAGAGGGCAGAGAAACTCCTAACACGTTCGGAGTTAGGGGACAGATCAGCCATGGAGCTCGTGGAGAGCACGTTGGCCCTGATGGGGAATAATGACGAGATCTTTCCTGTTTGCTTGCTTGTTCCTCAGGAACCTACCAGCCACAGCGAGGACGATCCTGGCCAACATGCCACTGCTGGTGACCAAGGACTACCGCGCACTGGTGCAGGAAGTGGATCGCATCATTTTAGAGACCAGTAATCTTAGTGTGAATGCAGCCTTAACTCCAGCGAGGTTGAGGAGCCATTGGTGGTAGCCAGAGCAGACGTCAGGAGACGCAGGAATGGGGCAATTTGTTTCTATCATTACCACTTCGGTTTGAATGCCCACGCTGGCTGCCGCCTTGCCAGTTCAAGAAGCCGGGAAGATGGCATGTTCGGCACTAAGTTGCAGCTGCAACCTCTGGTGACAGGAACAAGCTGCTTTATGTCATGGACACACGTTCAGGGAGATGGTTTTTGGTGGACTTCAGCTCCCAGAAGAGCCTCATCCTGCCGGTCAACGCAGACAGGGTGGCAGAAGGCAGCAGTCTAGAGCTCCCGGTCACCAACAGATCCACCATCAGAACATCTGGCGAATGGACACTGACAGTATGCTTGCACGGACTCAATTTTCAGTGGAACTTTGTGGTAGCTGCATGTTCTGCCCCCATTTTCCATCCATTCATCCATCCATCTTCTACTGCTTTTCCGGAGGTCCGGGTCGCGGAGGCAGCAGTTCAAGCAGAGAAGCCCAGACTTCCCTTGCCCCAGCCACCTGCTCCAGCTCTTCAGAGAGGATACCAAGGCGATCCCAGACCAGCTGGGAGACATAGTCTCTCCACCGAGTCCTGGGTCTGCCCTGGGGTCTCCTCCCAGTGGGACTTGCCTGAAACACCTCAAGTGGGAGGCGTCCAGGAGGCATCCTAATCAGATGCCCATACCACCTCAACTGACTCTTTTCAATGTGGAGGAGCAGCGGTTCTACTATGAGCCTCTCCTGGATGACTGAGCTCCTGACCCTATCTCTGAGGGTGAGTCCAACAATCCTATGGAGAAAGCTCATTTCAGCTGCTTATATCCGCGATCTCGTTCTTTCAGTCATTACCCAAAGCTCATGACCATAGGTGAGAGTAGGAATGTAGATTGACTGGTAAATCGACAGCTTTGCCTAAGAAATCAGCTCCCTCTTCACCACAACAGACCGGTACAACGTCCTCATCACTGCAGATGCTGTTCCAATCCATCTGTCAATCTCTCGCTCCATTCTCCCCCCACTTGTGAATAAGACCCCAAGATACTTAAACTCCTCCACTTGGGGCAGGAGCCTGTCCCCAACCCGGAGAGGACAATCCACCTTTTCCCGGCTGAGGACCATGGACTCGGACTTGGAGGTGCTGATTCTCATCCCAGCCGCTTCACACTCAGTGGCAAACCGTCCCAGCAAGAACTGTAGGTCATTGCTGGATGAAGCCAACAGGACAACATCATCTGCAAACAACAGAGATGAGCTCCTGTGGTCACCAAGCATGACACCCTCCATTCCCTGGCTGCGCCTAGAAATCCTGTCCATAAAAATTATGAACAGGATCGGTGGCAAAGGGCAGCCCTGTTTGGAAATACAAACCAAACTCTCACAACGGTCGTACAGAGACCGAATAGCTCGTAACAACAAGCCCGATACCCCATACTCCCGAAGCACCCCCCACAAAAAACCACAAGGGACACGGTCGAATGCCTTCTCCAAGTCCACAAAACACATGTAAAATGGTTGGGCAAACTACCACGAACCCTCGAGAATTCTCAAGAGGGTAAAGAGCTGGTCCAATGTGCCACGGCCAGGATGAAAACCATATTGCTCCTCCTGAATCCGAGGTTCGACCAACGGCCAGAGTCTCCTCTCCAGTACCTTGGCATAGACCTTCCCAGGGAGGCTGAGGAGTGTGATCCCTCTAAAGTTGGAGCACACCCTCCGGTCCCCTTTTTTGAAGAGAGGAACCACCACCCCGGCTTGCCATGCCAAAGGCACTGCCCCCGGCCTCCACACAATGTTGCAGAGGCGTGTCACCCATGACAGCCCTACAACATCCAGGGCCTTGAGGTACTCAGGGCGAATCTCGTCCACCCCCGGGGCCCGGCCACCAAGGAGATTTTTAAGATAAGATAAGATAAGATAAACTTTATTGTCCCTCAAGGGGAAATTTGTCTTGGGCTTGTCACCCGTGCTGCAACCACACAATCCACACATACACAATGGATGTAGTACATAATAAATGAAATAAAACCCGATAAATAATACTAGTACCTACCTTAACCACCTTGTTGACCTCAGCCCCTGTGATAGACGAGCCACCCCCCTCGTCCACAAGCCCTGCTTCCTCTATGGAAGGCGTATCAGTGGGATTGAGGAGATCCTCAAAGTATTCTTTCCACTGCCTGACGATATCCCCAGTCGAAGTCAACAGCACCCCATCCGCACCATACACAGTGTGGACAGGGAGCTGCTTCCCCCTCCTGAGTCGCCAGACAGTTTGCCAGAATCTTGTCGATGCCGACCGAAATTCTTGTTCCATGGCCTTACCGAACTCCTCCCATACCTGGGTTTTTGCTTCAGCAACCACCCGAGCTGCACTCCGCTTGGCCTGCCGGTACACCTCAGCTGCTTCGGGAGTCCCACAAGCCAACCAAACTAGATAGGACTCCTTCTTCAGCTTAATGGCCCCCCTCACCACTGGTGTCCACCACTTGGTTCGGGGGTTGCCACCACGAGATGCACCGACCACCTTGCGGCCACAGCTCTGGGCCGCCACTTCAACAATAGAGGTGGAGAACATGGCCCATTCAGACTCCATGCCTCCAGACTCCCTCAGAATGTGGTTGAAGTTCTTCCGGAGGTGGGAGTTGAAGACCTCCCGGACAGGGGCCTCAGCCAGACGTTCCCAGCACACCCTCACTATACCTTTGGGTCTACCAGGACTGAATGGCATCCTCCCCTGCTATCGGATCCAACTCGCCGCCAGGTGGTGATCAGTTGACAGCTCTGCACCTCTCTTTACCTGAGTGTCCAAGACATACAGTCACAGGTCTGATGACACAATAACAAAATTGATGATCGACCTGCGACCTAGGGTGTCCTGGTGCCAAGTGCACATATCAGATTGGGCAGGCCATTCCTCCCAGTCACCCCACTCCAGGTTTCACTGTCGTTGCCCACGTGTGCATTGAAGTCCCCCAGCAGGACAATGGCGTCTGTAAGAGGAGCACCCTCCAGAACCCCAGTCAGATACTCCAAAAAGGGTGGGTACTCTGAACCATCATTTGGTGCATAGGCACAAATGATGGTCAGAACCTGTTTCCCAACCCGAAGGCGCAGGGAAGTAACCCTTTCGTCCACCGGGGAAAACTCCAATATAGAAGCAGCAAGGTGGGGGGATACAAGAATATCCACCCCTGCTCGTCGCCTCTCACCCGGGGCAACTCCAGAGTAGGCCAAGCTCCAGCTCCTCTCCAGGAGACTGGTTCCGGGACCGGAGCTGCGTGTTGAGGTGAGGCCGACTAGATCTAGTCGGTATCTCTCAACCTCGTACACCAGCTCAGGCTCCATCCCCACCAGAGAAGTGACATTCCACGTACAAAAAGCCAGTTTAGAAATCAGTCCGCCAAGGTCTCCGCCTTTGACTGCCACCTAATCCACATAGCACTGGACCCCCATGATCCCTCCTGCAGGTGGTGAGCCCACTGGAGGGCGGACCCATGTAACTCCTTCAGGCTGAGCCCAGCCGGGTCCCATGGATGGAAACCCAGCCACCAGACGCTAGCCATCAAGCCCCTCCCCCAGGCCTGGCTCCAGGGTGGGGCCCCGGTAACCCCATACCAGGCGGGGTACACTGAATCCTTGATATAAAATTTATCATGAGAGTCTGTTGGATCGTTCTTAGTCTGGCCCTTCACCCAGGACCAGTTTGTCTTGGGTGACCCTATCAGAGGCATATTGCCCCGGACAACATAGCTCCTGGGATCACTAGGGCACGCAAACCTCCCCACCACGATAAGGTGGCGATCCATGAGGGGTGACGATCTATGTCACCCCTCGCGCAGATTTTGTATGTGCTTATGGGTTGTTAGTCGATGTTGCTAATAGGTGATTAGTGGATGCTGTCGCTTTTACCTCACTGCGCTGCACAGCTTGGGGAGCTGGGTCAACAACACTGGCAAATGATATAGCTCAAGGGTGTAATTACTAACATTTACTCACACAGTTCCCAGCACTCACAGTCTGTTGCTGACTTTTTCGGCTACAATAACGAAACACAGGGTCGAACATTTTATAACTACAAAAGCCCCGCCGGTCTTCGCACAACCTCGGCGGCTGGATGCGGCTAAACGGGCCAGTGCGCACGAGGAGTTTGCCAAGTTAGAGCAATTGGGTATTGTCAGGCGCTCCAACAGCCCGTGGGTATCCCCACTTCACATGGTGCCTAAGGCCGACTATTCGTGGCGACCGTGCGGCGATTTCCGGCATTTGAACAATGCCATGGAGCACGATCTGTATCCTATCCCGCACATCCAGGATTTTTCCATGCACCTGGCCAGGGCGCATGTTTTTTCCAAAGGGGATCTGGTCTGCGGTTACCACCAGGTCCCGGTGCACACAGAAGTTGTTCCAAAAATAACTCCTTTCAGCCTAAGTTTTTATGCATGCTGTTCGGACTAAAAGGCATGGTGCAGACTTTCCAGAGAATGATGGATGCAGTGCTTCGTGTCTTGTCCTTCATTTTTGTCTACTTAGACGGCATTCTGGTAGCTAGCACGTCCGAGGAGAAGCACATCGCCCATCTCAAGACAGTTTTCGAGAGGTTGGAAGCGCGCGGGCTGATAGTTAACACGGCGAAGTGCCAGTTCGGTGTGCCAGTGATTGATTTTTTGGGCCACCACATTTCGCTGGAGGGTGTGATTCTGTTACCGGATAAGGTGCGCGCTGTGTCAGACTTTCTGTGCCCACAGACCGTAAGGGCACTACAGGAGTTTTTGGGAATGGTTAATTTTTATAACCGTTTCCTTCCCTGGGCAGCCCAGCTGATGCAGCCGCTGTATGCAATGCTTAAAAAAAAGAAGCCCGCCAAAAACGTCAACCAGACTCCAAAATGAGTCCAGTCTTCCACAAATGCCAAAACAGTGCTGGCAGATGCCATGTTGCTAGCCCATCCAGATCCATCTGCACGGATAGCGCTCACTATGGACGTGTCTGATGTTGCCATAGGGGCAGTGGTGGAGCAGTACGTCTCAGGTTCATGGCAGCTGCTTGCATTTTTCAGTCAAACTTTGCACGACAATGAATGCAAATACAGTACATTCAACAGAGAATTGCTGGCTCTCCACCTGGCGACACGCCATTTCCAGTTTTGGCTAGAGGGGCGCGAGTTCACTGCCTTCATGGACCATAAGCCACTGACGTACACAATGTCCAAGGTCTCGGAGCCTGTGGTCAGCCTGGCAGCAATGGCATTTGGTGGCGATTTCGGAGTTTACTACCAACATTCAACATGTTGCCAGTAAGCTCAACGTCATGGCTGATTGCCTGTTGCGCGCGTTAGTCTCCCTGGTCTACATGGGAATAGATTTCCCTGCCATGGCTGCGGCGCAATCCGGGGGCACGGACAGTTGCACGCTCAAGTTGGCGCCTACTGGGTTAAGGCTGGAGAGCAGGGTGGTGCAAAAAGGTTGCCTCCTCTTGCTCTGCGACGTCTCCACCAGCTGCCTGCACCTGGTGGTTCCGAGCTCTTGGCGCCGCCACACTTTTGAGTCAGTCCACTCCCTTTCGCATCCAGGCTTGCGCACTTCGGTGAAACTAGTGGGGCCGAAATTTGTGTGGCCGCGCTTGCACAAAGACGTGAAAGAGTGGGCTGCAGCTTGTGTCACGTGCCAGCTGGCCAAAGTGCCCAAACACACCTGAGCCCCCCTCAAGCTGTTCCAAATCCTGGCTAGGAGGTTCGACCACGTCCATGTGGTGGGACCCCTCCTGTCGCCGCAAGGTTTCACGCACCTTTTGACAGTCATGGACCACGCGCTGGCCTGAAGTGGTCCGCTGGCTTCTACCACATCCGCGGAAGTGGCTCGTGCTTTTTTGTCAGCTTGGGTTGCACGTTTCAGATCCCCATTGGCCATCACTTCCGACAGGGGTTCACAATTCGTTTCGGAACACTGGTCCACAATGGCCCAGAGCCTGGGGGTCAAAATTCACCGTACTACCACGTACAACCCTGAGGCTAACAAGTTATGCAAGCGTTTTCATAGGTCGCTTAAGGCAGCGCTCAGCACTTCGTTCACGGATACAAATTGGGTCGACCGCCTGCCCTGGGTTCTTTTAGGGTTGCACTCCGCACCTAAGGAGGATCTGGCAGCCTCTCCAGCAGAACTTGTTTTTTTCTTAGCCGCTGCGGATCTCCGGAGAGTTTTTACCAGAAAACCCCGCAGCCGGGGCCGAGCCAACCGACCAATTTTTGCACAGTGCAGAGGCTTCTAAAGTGCTGGGCCCAGCCCACCATTGTTTTCCCCGCATTTTCATCCCAAAAAGCTTACAGAACACCAGTTTTGTTTTTGTCAGGAACAATGCGCACCAGACCCTGCTGTGCCCACCGTATGATGGACCGATCAGGGTGTTGGAGCCTTGGGCGAAGCATTTTGTGTTAGACTTGAGGGGTTGGAGGGAGACCGTCTGCATCGACAGGCTGAAGCCCGCTTTTGTGTTGGCAGATGAGCAGGTGGTGTTGGCCCAAGCTCCCCGGCGTGGACGCCTATCGTTGGTGGCTCCACAAGTTGGTGATCCCTCCGCAGGGACCTGCGCTCACAAAGCTAATGTGTCCCCCCCTCCCTTTTTCCCTCCTCAGACTGACAAACCCTCCCGTACACCTCGCCAGCAGGGTGTTTCGACTGGATTGGCAACCCCCCACTACAGCCACTATGGGTGCCGGCTCAAGCTCAAAGAACGGGGGGGTTAGTGCCCTTTCTGGTTGTGTGGGGGCATGGTGTGGGGATTCTCCACCCAAAGTGGACAGTCAGGGGGAAGAGGGAACAATGCACTGAAGGAGGAAAGGCTACCAGGGGGTGTCAGACAAGACAGAAAAGACTATTCGCCCCCCGGGGAGTTCGGGAAGCGCTAGAGCTGCCAGAAGAGTAGAAGGTGTGAGAAGCAGTTCTGGCGCTTTGTGTTGTTCATGTGCCACGCATGTCTTTGTTCAACACATTGTATGATTGTCGCGATTCCTGGGTCTTAATGCACGGAATTAAAGGACGGTGCATGAAGACCTGGGAGCTTTTGACTGTACTGAACGTTGGAGAAGGAATAAACTTTGTTTGTTGTTCAGCTTGTTGCCTCGCCACCTCAACACCACTCAAGGCCCAGTCACCCTCCTCAATGTGTATGCCCCAACACTGACAGCCACACCAGAGGCAAAAGACGAGTTCTACGAGAATCTCGCAACAACTGTCAGGATCATCCCCAACTCTGAACAACTCATTCTCCTTGGAGACTTCAATGCCAGAGTGGGTGCTGACCACGACTCCTGGCCCTCCTGTCTTGGACCATTTGGCGTGGGCAGAAGGAACAACAACGGACAGCGGCTGCTCGAGTTCTGCACTTATCACGATCTGTGCATCACAAACTCATTCTTCAAGACCAAGCCCCAACACAAGGTTTCCTGGCGACATCCGCGCTCAAAGCACTGGCACCAGCTGGACTTGATCCTGATCAGGCGCACCTCACTGAAGAACGTGCTAATCACCTGTTCGTTCCAGAGTGCAGATTGCAACACAGACCATTCATTGGTGTGTTGCAAGGTCAAGCTGCAGCTGAAGAAATTCCATTGTGCTAGACAGCCTGGAAAGACACGGATTGACACCAGCAAGATGGCCCAACCAGAACTTGTTGAGCAGTTTGCCTCCACCTTTGAGAAGGAAC
The DNA here is from genome assembly GCA_020510985.1 of Pholidichthys leucotaenia. NCBI lineage: Eukaryota > Metazoa > Chordata > Actinopteri > Cichliformes > Pholidichthyidae > Pholidichthys > Pholidichthys leucotaenia. The sequence goes on along the minus strand of CM035842.1, from coordinate 424,073,567 downwards.
TTGGTGTACCACAAGAAGGAGAATCTGCAAAGCAGAAGTGGGAAGAGCTGCGAAACACCATCCACCGCACAGCCTTGGCTACCTTTGGGAGGAAGACCTCGAAGTCACAGGACTGGTTTGATGCCAAGTTGACCGAGATGACCCCGTCATTGAAGCCAAGCGCTCAGCTGAGTACAAGAAGTACCCAAACGAGAAGAATCTCCAGATTCTCAGGGCTGCGAGAAGCAAAGTTCAGCAGACTGCTCGGCGCTGTGCCAACGAGTACTGGACTCAGCTCAGCCAAGACATTCAAACCGCTGCCGTAACAGGGAACATCCGTGGTATGTACAATGGCATCAAGAAAGCACTTGGTCCGGCTCAGAGCAAGACGGCCCCCCTCAAATCCTCCACTGGGGAGATGATCACAGAAAAGAACAAGCAGATGGAGAGATGGGTGGAACACTACTCCGACCTCTACTCCAGACAGAACACCGTGACACCATCAGCCCTTGATGCCATCGACTGCCTGCCATCCATGGACGAACTTGACGCCGAGCCAACCATCGACGAACTCAGCAAGGCCATTGATAGCTTGGCCGCTGGCAAGGCACCCGGCAACGACGGCATACCCCCCGACCTGATCAAGCACTGCAAGACCGCCCTACTGCTGCCATTGCATGACGTCCTCTGCCAGTGCTGGAAGGAAGGTGCCGTACCACAGGACATGAGGGACGCCAAGATCATCACCCTCTACAAAAACAAAGGGGAGAGAAGCGACTGCAACAACTACAGGGGCATCTCCCTCCTCAGCGTTGTTGGCAAAGTCTACGCACGAGTTGTTCTCAGTCGTCTACAGAAGCTTGCCGAACGTGTCTACCCCGAGTCTCAGTGTGGCTTCCGCGCTGAGCGATCAACGGTAGACATGATATTCTCCATCCGCCAACTCCAGGAGAAATGCAGAGAACAGAACATGCCCCTGTACGTCGCCTTCATCGACCTCACCAAAGCATTCAATCTGGTCAGCAGAGAGGGCCTTTTCAAGATCTTGCCAAAGATAGGATGCCCACCAAAGTTACAAAGCCTCATCGAATCATTTCACACCAACATGGAGGGGATAGTGCAGCATGACAGCAATGTCTCAGAGCCATTCATACGCAGCGGAGTGAAACAGGGCTGTGTACTTGCGCCAACCCTCTTTGGGATTTTCTTTGCTATGCTCCTGAGACATGCCTTCAGCACAGCAACAGAGGGAATCTACCTGCACACACGATCTGACGGCAGGCTTTTCAACCTCGCCCGCCTGAAAGCCAGAACCAAAGTACGCGAGGCTCTAATCAGAGACATGCTGTTCGCAGACAACGCTGCAGTCACAACCCACACACAGCAGGAGCTTCAGACCCTGATGGACCGCTTCTCCCAGGCATGCAAGGGCTTTGGGCTTACCATCAGCCTGAAGAAGACTAACGTCTTGGCGCAAGGCACGGAAGCACCACCAACCATCACCGTCGAAGACTACGAGCTGGAGGTCGTGAATCAGTTCACGTACCTGGGGTCCACGATCAGCAACAACCTCTCCCTTGATACAGAGATCGACAAGTGGATTGGAAAATCAGCCTTCACACTCGCTCGCCTCACCACACAAGTGTGGGAGAATCCCAAACTCTCTGTCAAGACGAAGATGGCAGTGTACAACGCCTGCGTCATCAGCACACTGCTCTATGGGAGTGAGACGTGGACAACATACGCCCGGCAGGAAAAGAGACTGAACTCCTTCCACTTGCGCTGCATTCGCCACATCCTGGACATATCCTGGCAGGACAAAGTGCCCAACACAGAAGTTCTGTCCCGTGCCGGCCTTCCCTCCATGTTCACTCTACTCAGGCAGCGCAGGCTCCGCTGGCTAGGCCACGTTCACCGTATGGAGGATGGCAGAATCCCCAAAGACGTCCTCTACAGAGAACTGGCGACTGGCAGGAGAGACGTTGGCCGCCCACAGCTGCGCTTTAGAGACGTATGCAAGAGAGACATGAAGGCCCTGGAGATCAACACAGAACGCTGGGAGGACCTTGCAACGGACCGCTCCAAATGGAGAGGCACCCTGACCAGACAGCTCAAGGCAGGTGAAGAGAGACTGACTGCTGCAGCAGATGAAAAAAGGACCTGCAGGAAGAACCGCCATAGACCCAGCAGCACGGAGACCACCCACAAGTGCGACCAGTGTGACAGGGACTGCCATTGCCCTGTACTGTCAGACCATTGTCTGTTAACCTTTGATTTTACTATTTCTGACTATTTGGCTCCTAAAGAAAAATATTATTACAGTAGATGCCTCTCAGATTATGCTGTTACCAAATTTATGCAGATTGTTTCCTCTATGCCATGTGTCAACACAGCAGAAATAAGCTATAGACAGCTTGCTCGTTCTGTAATTGATAACATGGTGGATAGTGTTTCAGCTTCTCTGCATCAGACTCTAGACTTGGTGGCCCCCTTAAAAAAGAAAAAGTCTAATCAGAGATTTCTAACTCCTTGGTTCAACACAGAAACTCGTAGCTTAAAACAGAAGACTCGTCAATTAGAAAGAAAATGGCGCTCCACTAATTTAGATGAAATCTATTTAGCTTGGAGAAATCATCTTTTAATTTACAAAAAATCTCTTAGAAAAGCTAGAACAAGTTATTACTCTGCATTAACAGAAGAGAACAAGAATAATCCCAGGTTTCTTTTCAGTACTGTAGCCAGGTTGACAAAGAGTCAGGACTCTGTCAATCCTAGCATTCCCTTAGAGCTTACTAGTCAGGACTTTATGAACTTTTTCAATAATAAAATTTCATCCATCAGAGATAAAATCAATCAGATTCTTCCCACAGTTAACTTAAATACTGTAACTACTACAACTCCTTCTATTGATGTCTGTCTTGATGAGTTTACTCCAATCGACCTTTGTGAGTTAGACAAAATAGTTTCCTCATCCAAACCTTCAACTTGTCTTTTAGACCCTATTCCTACCAGGTTATTTAAAGAAGTCTTCCCACTTATTGGTAGCCTTATTCTTCATATAATCAATTCTTCATTAACTTTAGGCCATGTACCGCAGGCTTTTAAAACGGCTGTAATTAAACCCTTACTCAAAAAGCCAACGCTAGATCCAGGAGCTTTAGCTAACTATAGACCAATCTCTAATCTCCCTTTCATTTCAAAAATCTTAGAAAGAGTTGTTGCTACGCAATTATTTGACCACCTGCAGGGAAATGGTTTACTTGAGGAGTTTCAATCTGGGTTTAGAATCCATCATAGTACTGAAACAGCCTTAGCGAAGGTCACTAACGACCTCCTCATTGCATCTGATAATGGACTAGTTTCTGTACTTGTCCTTTTAGACCTTAGTGCAGCTTTTGATACTATCGATCATAATATTCTATTTGATAGATTAGAACACTATGTTGGACTTAATGGAACTTCGTTGCAGTGGTTTAGATCTTATTTATCTGATAGGTTCCAGTTTGTTCATGTAAATAATGAGTTTTCTTTCAACTCAAAGCTTAGTCATGGAGTTCCACAGGGATCTGTGCTAGGCCCTACTCGTTTTAGTTTATATATGCTTCCGTTAGGCAACATTATTAGAAAGCACTGTATACATTTTCATTGTTATGCTGATGACACACAATTATACCTGTCAATGAAGCCAGATGATAGTAATCAATTAGCCAAGTTAGAAGCCTGTGTTAAGGAAATCAAAGCTTGGATGACTTGTAATTTCCTGCTATTAAATTCAGATAAGACTGAAGTCATTCTTGTTGGTCCAAAAAACCTTAGAAATTCCTTTCCAAATCAAACTTTCAGTTTGGATGCAGTTACTCTTTCTCTTAATAGCTCTGTGAGGAACCTTGGAGTTATTTTTGATCAGGATTTGTCCTTCAATTCACATATTAAATTTGTTTCTAAGACTGCCTTCTATCATTTGCGTAATATTGCCAAGATTAGGAGCATCTTGTCTCAGAGTGATGCTGAGAAACTGATCCACGCTTTTGTTAGCTCGAGATTAGATTATTGTAATTCTTTATTATCAGGCTGTCCTAAAACATCTTTAAAAAGTCTTCAGCTGATCCAAAATGCTGCAGCAAGAGTTTTAACAGGTACTAGAAATAGAGATCATATCTCTCCGGTTCTGGCCTCCCTTCATTGGCTTCCCATAGAGTTTAGAATTAAATTTAAAATCCTTCTTCTTACTTACAAAGCTCTAGAGAATCAGGCTCCTTTTTATTTAAAAGATCTGATACTACCGTATTATCCTAACAGAGCACTACGCTCCCAAAATGCTGGATTACTTGTAATACCTAGAATCTCCAAAAGTACAATGGGAGGCAGAGCCTTCAGTTATCAAGCTCCTCTCCTGTGGAATCAGCTGCCAATCTGGATTCGGGAGTCAGACTCGATCTCTGTTTTTAAGAATAGGGCTAAAACCTACCTTTTTGATATAGCCTACAATTAGGGAGGGATCATGTGTTTCTGAACCCTCCCTTAGTTATGCTGCTAATAGGTTTAGTCAGCCGGGGGACCTCCAGTAATGCACTGGGCCTCACTCCTTTTCTCACTCTCAATGAAATATTTTTTTTGCTGGTCATTAATATTTGTTTGTTCTCTCCCATAGATTGAGTCCCCATCGTGCTGTTTGCTCTCTACATGTCTGTTCTTTTCTTCTTCTCTATCCCCTCATCCCCCAGCCAGTCGCAGCAGATAACTGCCCCTCCCTGAGCCTGGTTCTGCTGGAGGTTTCTTCCTGTTAAAAGGGAGTTTTTCCTCTCCACCGTCGCCAAGTGCTTGCTCACAGCGGATCGCCTGATTGTTGGGGTCTTTCTGCAACTGTGGGGGTTCCCCCTACAGTTGATAGTGCTATGAGATGACTGTTGTTGTGAAATGGCGCTATATAAATAAAGTTGAATTGAATTGAATTGAATTTGCGCATTGGCCTGTTCAGCCACAGGCGGTGCTGTTCCAGCAGAGTAGACGTTTAGGATTCTCTTCCATGGTCATCATAGACCGACGGAGGCCGACGATGTTGCCTCGCCTGCTTCCTTTCTCCACAATATATATATCACAGACATTTGTGGGTTTGTGGGTTTGTTTGCAGGTGATGGGTGTGGTTTCATAGGCGGTTTTGTGTCTTTGCAGTGTTATTTTTCTACCACTAGGCTGTGCTGTTGCACAAACGTGTCTTTTGCCATTACAGATTACTGGTTGCCTTGGAAACTACTGCCGTTTTTTTTCTCTCTCTCTCTGAAAAAACATTTTCTTGGTCTGTGGTCTCTCTGCCTGCTACGTATCTATCTATCTATCTATCTATCTATATCTATCTATCTATCTATCTATCTCTCTATATATATTTTTTTTTTTTATTATTATTTTTTTTTCAACTTCCAGCGCCACACGAGTCAGCTGCCTTTTTGCAACAGCAGCTCAATTCTGAGTTTTTTCTTCCTCTAACTTTCTGATCCGGTGACAACTTTCTGATCCGGCGATACCTTATACATCACAGACACACAGATCGCCCCAAATGTCTCCCAACCCGATGGATGGAGCCACTGTTTACAGCAGGAGACGGTACAACAGGGACCAGCTGTTAGCACTTAAGCGCCACTCAGAGCTAACGAAAAAACTCGACATACCGGGAGAAATCACCTTATCGTGGTGGGGGGAGGGTTGCATGCCCCAATGATCCCAGGAACTATGTTGTCCGGGGCAATTTGCCTCTGATAGGGTCTCCCAAGACAAACTGGTCCGGGGTGAAGGGCCAGACTAAGAACGATCCAACAGACTCTCATGATAAATTGTATATCAAGGATTCAGTGTACCCCGCCCGGTATGGGGTTACCGGGGCCCCACCCTGGAGCCAGGCCTTGGGGAGGGGCTCGAAGGCTAGCGTCTGGTGGTCGGGTTTCCACCCATGGGACCCGGCTGGGCTCAGCCCGAAGGAGTTACATGGGTCCGCCCTCCAGTGGGTTCACCACCTGCAGGAGGGATCATGGGGGTCCAGTGCTATGTGGATTAGGTGGCGGTCAAAGGCGGAGACCTTGACGGACTGATCCCAAGCTTTCTAAACTGGCTTTTGGTACGTGGAATGTCACCTCTCTGGTGGAGAAGGAGCCTGAGCTGGTGTACGAGGTTGAGAGATACCGGCTAGATATAGTCGGCCTCACCTCAACACACATCTCCGGTTCCGGAACCAGTCTTCTGGAGAGGGGCTGGAGCTTGGCCTTTTCTGGAGTTGCCCCGGGCGAGAGGCGACGAGCAGGGGTGGGTATTCTTGTATCGCCCCACCTTGCTGCCTCTATATTGGAGTTTTCCCCGGTGGACGAAAGGGTTGCTTCCCTGTGTCTTCGGGTTGGGAAACGGGTCCTGACCATCATTTGCGCCTATGCACCAAATGATGTTTCAGAGTACCCACCCGTTTTGGAGTCTGTGACTGGGGTGCTGGAGGGTGCTCCTCTTGGAGACTCCATTGTCCTACTGGGGGACTTCAATGCGCACGTGGGCAACGACAGTGAAACCTGGAGGGGGGTGATTGGGAGGAACTGCCTGCCCGATCTGAACCCGAGTGGTGTTCAGTTATTGGACTTATGTGCTAACCACAGTCTGTCCATAACGAACACCATGTTCAAGTATAAGGGTGTCCATATGTGCACCTGGCACCAGGACACCCTAGGTTGCAGGTCAATGATCGATTTTGTTATCGTATCATCAGACCTGCGACCGTATGTCTTGGACACCCGAGTAAAGAGAGGTGCAGAGCTGTCAACTGATCACCACCTGGTGGTGAGTTGGATCCGATGGCAGGGGAGGATGCCATTCAGTCCTGGTAGACCCAAAGGTATAGTGAGGGTGTGCTGGGAGCGTCTGGCTGAGGCCCCTGTCCGGGAGGTCTTCAACTCCCACCTCCGGAAGAACCTCAACCACATTCCGAGGGAGTCTGGAGACATGGAGTCTGAATGGGCCATGTTCTCCACCTCTGTTGTTGAAGCGGCGGCCCAGAGCTGCGGCCGCAAGGTGGTCGGTGCATCTCGTGGTGGCAACCCCCAAACCAAGTGGTGGACACCAGTGGTGAGGGGGGCCATTAAGCTGAAGAAGGAGTCCTATCAAGCTTGGTTGGCTTGTGGGACTCCCGAAGCAGCTGAGGTGTACCGGCAGGCCAAGCGGAGTGCAGCTCGGGTGGTTGCTGAAGAAAAAACCCGGGTATGGGAGGAGTTTGGTGAGGCCATGGAACAAGACTTTCGGTCGGCCTCAATGAGATTCTGGCAAATTGTTCGGCGGCTCAGGAGGGGAAAGCAGCTCCCCGTCCACACTGTGTATGGTGCGGATGGGACACTGTTGACTTCGACTGGGGATATCGTCGGGCGGTGGAAGGAATACTTCAAGGATCTCCTCAATCCCACTGATACGCCTTCCACAGAGGAAGCAGGGTTTGGGGACGAGGGGGATGACTCGCCTATCACAGGGGCTGAGGTCGCCAAGGTGGTTAAAAATCTCCTTGGTGGCCGGGCCCTGGGGGTGGACGAGATTCGCCCTGAGTACCTCAAGGCCCTGGATGTTGTTGGGTTGTCATGGTTGACACGCCTCTGCAACACTGCGTGGAGGTCGGGGGCAGTGCCTTTGGCATGGCAAACCAGGGTGGTGGTTCCTCTCTTCAAAAAAGGGGACCGGAGGGTGTGCTCCAACTTTAGAGGGATCACACTCCTCAGCCTCCCTGGGAAGGTCTATGCCAAGGTACTAGAGAGGAGAGTCCAGCCGTTGGTCAAACCTCGGATTCAGGAGGAGCAATGTGGTTTTCATCCTGGTCGTGGCACATCGGACCAGCTCTTTACCCTCTCGAGAATTCTTGAGGGTTCGTGGGAGTTTGCCCAACCAGTTTACATGTGTTTTGTGGACTTGGAGAAGGCATTTGACCGTGTCCCTTGTGGATTTTTGTGGGGGGTGCTTCGGGAGTATGGGGTATCGGGCTTGTTGTTACGAGCTATTTGGTCTCTGTACGACCATTGTGAGAGTTTGGTTTGTATTGCCAACACTCGGTCGGAGTCATTCCCAGTGAGAGTTGGACTCCGCCAGGGCTGCCCTTTGTCACCGATCCTGAAGTCTGGGCTTCTCTGCTTGAACTGCTGCCTCCGCGACCCGGACCTCCGGAAAAGTGGTAGAAGATGGATGGATGGATGGATGGATGGATGGATGGACGACGTGGGTGTCATGCTGGTGTAAGACGGCAGGCAAGGAATATAAGATACAGACCCATCCTCTCATCCGTTGTTATGGGGAATGTACGATCGATATTAGGAAAGATAGATGAGCTAGCGGCTATCTCCCGCTACGAGAGCATATACCGGGAGTGTTGCCTTATGCTATTCACTGAGACGTGGCTAAATGAACTAGCAGCAGATGCTAACATTGAACTGGAGGGTTTCCACGCTATACGGGCAGACCGAACACCAGACAGTGGCAAGGCAAGGGGTGGTGGAGTAATGATGTATGTTAATAACAACTGGTGCAGACCGGGACATATCACGGTTAAACAACAACACTGCAGCAAAGACATGGAGTTGCTAGCTGTTAGCATGCGGCCTACATATCTCCCGAGGGAATACTCCCACGTGATCTGCATTGTTATTAATGCAAATCCGACGGTGAACGCTGGAACAGCGCGTGACGTCATCCACTCAGTAACTGGCAGACTGCAGACAGAACACCCAGATGCTCTTCTCCTCATCTCAGGCGACTTCAACCATGTTTCACTGTCTCCCATTCTACCCACGTTTACCCAGTATGTCACATGCCACACTAGAGACAATAAAACACTGGACTTATTCTACGCAAACACTAAGGAGGTGTACACCTCATCACCACTCCCCCCACTCGGGAGATCGGATCACAACTTGGTTCATCTCCGGCCGGTGTGCAAACCCCTAGTGCACAGACAACCTCCGGTCATGCGCACAGTGAAATTATGGTCTGAGGAGGCAATGGACGCTCTAAAGGACTGTTTTGAAACCACTGCCTGGGAGCAGCTCTGCGATCCACATGATGAGGACATCACTGGCCTCACTCACACCATCACGGACTACATCAGCTTCTGTGTGGACAACACCGTACACACCAAGACCATACGGTGTTGCTCAAACAACAAACCCTGGACCAACCCTGAGATAAAAACACTTCTGAGAGAGAAGAAGAGGATCTTCAGGTCGGGGAACAGGGAGATGCTGAAGTCCGTACAGAGGGAGCTGAGGAGGAAGATCAGAGAAGGCAAGGACAGCTCCAGGAAGAAGATGGAGGACAAGCTGCACAGAGCTACATCGGTGGGGTCTCGTCGGCCTCCGTCGGTCTATGATGACCATGGAAGAGAATCCTAAACGTCTACTCTGCTGGAACAGCACCGCCTGTGGCTGAACAGGCCGATGCGCACCGGTGTTCTACCTTTCAGCGTTGGGCGTTGGTAGGATTCAAGCCTGGGCAGGAAGATATGGAGGACAAGATGTTACCCATGCAGCATGTACCTCCTCTCCACCTCACTGATGAATCCAAAGGAACAGCAGGGCTGCTATAATTTGGCACCAGCGCCGTCGCAGGAGCTGCCAGAACGATGTTGAGCACAACAGAGAACTGCCTTAGGGGCTCTGACTTCGGATTTTTCCTCAGGGTTGACTCCCGAAGCCATGACCAGGTGTGCCGCAAGGCAGCGGAGGTTTGAAATCAGGGTTTACCTTCCCCTAGATGGGCTACCTTCCCAGGTTGACGAGCCACCATCTACCCGAAGCATCTGGTTTTAAGGCGCCAGAGATCCGCCCTCGCCCCTTCTCCTATTAGTAAAAGCAGTTCCCGCCGGGCTTAGAGACTAAACCACATGGGCAGGCTAGGAGTTGGACTTAGTTGTCAGAGGCTTTTCGAGACGCACGCCGTAAGTAGCATTTTATGAGCACTGGGAGCTTAACCCCAGTGCCGCTCCTGGCTATGACAACCTTGGAACCGGTGGGGTCTGGAGAAACCTTAAAACCATCTCTGGGCTCCAGAATACCTCCCCCCAGGCCACGGGGGGCAGGGAGTGGGCGAACAATCTGAACCTGTTTTTCAATAGGTTTGACCAACCGCCCTCCCCCCTACTGCACAACAACCACTGCTGCCTCTGAAGACATCGAGTCCTGCTGCCCACACCCCACTCCACCATCACCCCCCCACTCCCAACACACAGCCCCCCAACATGACCCTCACTAAGACCCAGGTGAGGACGGAGCTGAGGAAGATCAAGGTGAGGAAGGCGTCGGGACCGGACGGCATCAGCGCAAAGCTCCTCAAGTCCTGTGCAGACCAGCTGTGTGGGATTGTGGAGCACATCTTCAACCTGAGCCTGAAGCTGGGGAGGGTACCAAAGTTGTGGAAAACATCTTGTGTGGTACCTGTACCAAAGACTTCCCACCCCAAAGATCTGAACAGCTACAGACCAGTGGCCCTGACGTCCCACATGATGAAGACCCTGGAGAGACTGCTCCTTGCTCACCTCCGCCCCCTGGTGGGACCAGCGATGGATCCACTCCAGTTCCCTACCAGCATGGCATTGGGGTGGAGGATTCCTGCCCTTCAGAGAGAACGGTCGCTTTTTCTTCTGCTCCCTCTTTCACCCTCCTCCACCCTCCCTAACTAAGAATCCCAGCTTGCTGTCTTGTCTGCGTCGCTGTTCTTCTGGCTGAATCTTGATCCAAATGAAAAAAATGGATTTGGTGAGCGGCTTTAATAAAATTAACAACTTTTTACATAAATTTGGGCCAGGGGGAGCCCCTATGGAGAGACCCATGGATTGGAACACATGTGTCTGCATGATTCGACTGATGATGTGGAAACATCTATCTGGTTTGGCACAATCACAGGATTTTCTGCTGATTGGCTCTGGAGTTTTCCTGGTGTATCGAAAATTTAACTAGAAGAGCTAATCAAAGCGGTCCCGGCGTAGCTGCTTCTTCAACAATTCGACTAGACGGGGGAGAGCACTAACTGACGGCAAGACTAACATGGAAATTACCATCTGGCATGCACTGTAGAGAGATGGACTCTGCCGGACATGCTTCCCATGTTTAGAAGGGAAACATCTGGAGTCGTTTTGGTGCCCTCCAAGAATGGATTTAAAGACTATGTATGGAAATTATGAACACAGGATTGCAAGAGCTGTAAATTCTATGCTCTGAGTGATCTGTGTTATCAGACCTTGAATTCGGTGCCCTGTTGACTATTTTCCTCCTGGATTAAGACAAAACAGAAGATTGTGCTTCTCTTAATAAACATTCTGGTGTGCTGCAATCTGAACTCAGGGACAGTGACTGGCTCAGGAAATTTCCATCTGCCATGCCTCAAGGACATGCTTCCGAGTTTCAGACACTAAGACATAACATGTCGGCTGGGAGAGATTTGCTGCCTCCAGTAACTGATAAACACCCACCTGCATTCAACATACACGAACACACTGATTCACTTATACTGAATTACATCCATTCATTCACTGATCCTCTCTGACTTTTGGTTCTGTTGTCTGCTAAATGTGCATTGAGGTTTTTTTTTTCCTGCAATCAAAATTTCGCTCACTTACTGAACGACATTTTGATAAACATGTTTTTTTCTCTCGCCTACTGTGTCATTATCCCTTCCCTTTTTCTTTTTTCTTTATGACTGGCGCCTAGCGGCTGCCCCGGCCTTGGATGCGCTCTGCAGAGTGTGCCCAAATGCCAAGTCACGTTTCGTTACCTTGTATTCATACATGTGTAATGACAATAAAGTTGAATCTCATCTCATCATCTCATCATCCTTCACCGTTCTCTGTTCCACCTGGAGAAGCCCGGGAATGCAGTGAGGATCATGTTCTTTGACTTCTCCAGTGCTTTCAACACCATCCAACCAATGATCCTGAAGGACAAGCTGCTGTGCGCAGGGGTGGATCAGCACCTGTCATCATGGATCCTGGACTACCTCACTAACCGGCCACAGTTTGTGAGAACCCGGGATTGTGTGTCCGACACGATCATCAGTAGCACGGGGGCCCCGCAGGGAACGGTTCTGGCTCCCTTCCTGTTCACCCTTTATACTGCGGACTTCTCACACAACACAACACACAGCCATCTACAGAAGTTCTCTGACGACTCTGCGATCGTTGCCCTCATCTCCAACGGAGATGAAGCTGAGTACAGAGGACTTATCCAGGACTTCGTGGACTGGTGCCATCGGAACTGCCTCCCGATCAACACGAGGAAAACTAAGGAGCTTGTGGTGGACTGCCGCAGGCAAGGACAACCCCTCACAGCACCAGTAAATTTACAGGGAACTGACATCGAGATGGTGACATCCTACAAGTATCTGGGTGTTCATCTGAACAATAAACTAGACTGGTCACACAATACTGACGCACTCTACAAGAAAGGACAGCGCAGGCTGTTCCTACTGAGGAGACTCAGGTCTTTTGGTGTACAAGGGGCGCTGCTGAAGACATTCTACGACACGGTGGTGGCATCAGCCATCACTTTTGGAGTGGTCTGCTGGGGCAGTGGCATTACAGCAGCCGATAGGAAGAGACTGAACAAACTGATCAAGAAAGCTAGCTCTGTCCTGGGGCAGCGCCTTGACCCTGTGGACGAGATGGGAGAGAGAAGGATGGTGGCTAAACTGTCATCTCTGCTGGAGTCCGAGTTCCACCCTATGCAGGACATACTGAATGCACTGAGGAGCTCATTTAGCAGCAGACTACATCATCCTAGGTGCACAACCGAGAGGTTTCGCAGGTCCTTCCTACCTACGGCTGTCAGACTGTACAACCTAAGCAGGGCTGCTCGCAGAGATAGCAAAAAGACGTGACAACCTAATAGTATTGAATGCAAAAGACGCAATAGACTTATACAATGGTCCCCTCCGGTATACAACTAGGAAAAGACCGGTCGCTACGGAGGGCGACAATATGTATGGGTACATAATCATACCATGTAGGATAACTAAGTAGATGGTTATGCTGTTTCATTCCATCTAGCTACAATGCTCCGCACTGTGTGTGTTTATATATTTATATATTTATTCCATCTAGCTACAATGCTCCGCACTGTGTGTTTATATATTTATATATTTATATGTACAAATGTATTCTTGCTGCTCTTGTTTTTTTTTTTCTTGTCTTCTGATTGTTGCTCTGAGTGTTGCTATCCCTGTGCTGTTGCAATCCTGGAATTTCCCCATTGTGGGACTAATAAAGGCTTATCTCATCTTATGTTATCTTATATATATATATATATATATATATTGTATATATATATATATTGTATATATATTGTATATATATTGTATATATATATACAGTAGATAGATAGATAGATAGATAGATAGATAGATAGATAGATAGATATTGCATATATATATGTACTGTATATATATACAGTATATAGATAGATAGATAGATAGATAGATAGATAGATAGATAGATAGATAGATAGATAGATAGATAGATAGATAGATAGATAGATAGATATACTACCTTTCAAAAGTTTGGGGTCACTTAGAAATTTCCTTATTTTTGAAAGAAAAGCACTGTTTTTTTCAATGAAGATAACTTTAAACTAATCAGAAATACACTCTATACATTGCTAATGTGGTAAATGACTATTCTAGCTGCAAATGTCTGGTTTTTGGTGCAATATCTACATAGGTGTATAGAGGCCCATTTCCAGCAACTATCACTCCAGTGTTCTAATGGTACAATGTGTTTGCTCATTGCGTCAGAAGGCTAATGGATGATTAGAAAACCCTTGTGCAACCATGTTAGCACAGGTGAAAACAGTTTAGCTGGTTAGAGAAGCTATAAAACTGACCTTCCTTTGAGCAGATTGCGTATCTGGAAAAAATTATTATTTCAAATACAAATCATTATTTCTAACCTTGTCAATGTCCTGACTATATTTTCTATTCATTTTACAACTCATGGTGGTAAATAAGTGTGACTTTTCATGGAAAACACAAAATAATTGTCTGGGTGACCCTAAACTTTTGAACGGTAGTGTACATATTACCTCTATTAAAAACCCCAAGTAGACATTATTAACTCTGTTTTATACATAACATTGACACCCATCCATCCCTACATACATACAGTCCATACATACAGTATATACCCAGCCCCAAACAACACAGATATACACAGTACTGTCCCACCTACCATACCATAGTGTCCCAGAGGGAGTTTAGTGCATTGTACATATTAATACTAACCCTCTAGCGTATATCCTTTCAGCAAATAATGTTTATACCTCTTTTTGAATTGATTTGTTTGTACAAAACAAACTAATAGTTTTTTGAATGCAAAAGATGCAATAGACTTACACAATGGTCCCCTCCGACATACAACTAGGAAAATACCGGTCGCTATGGAGGGTGAGAATATGTATGGGCACATAATCATACCATGTAGGATAACTAAGTAGACGGTTATGCTGTTTCATCCCATCTAGCAACAATGCTCTGCACTGTGTGGGTTTATATATTTACATATTTATTCCACCTAGCTGCAATGCTCCGTACTGTGGGTGTTTATATATCTACATATTTATTCCATCTAGCTACAATGCTCCGCACTGTGTGTTTATATATTCATATATTTATTCCATCCAGCTACAATGTTCTGCACTGTGTCTGTGTATATATATATTTTATAGTAATATGTACATATGTATATTAGCTGCTCTTGCTTGCTTGCTTTTTTTCTTGCCTTCTGATTGTTGCTCTGAGTGTTGCTATCCCTGTGCTGTTGCAATCCTGGAATTTCCCCGCTGTGGGACTAATAAAGGCTTATCTTAGCTTACATAGTTTCAGTTCCAGCTCCAGACTGTTCCACAAATCCACCCCACAGACAGATATGCACAGACTTTTCTTAGTTGTTCGTACCTTAGGTTTTATAAAGTTTAAGTCTCCTCTCAAATTATAATCATTGTCTCTTTTTTGAATATTTTTTGTATATTAGTTGGGAGTTGAATAGTAATTGCCCTATACATTACTTGTGCTGTCTTAAATTTAACTAAATCCATGAACTTTATGGCATGTGACTTTAAAAACAGCGAGTTGGTATGGTCTCTATATCCTACATTATTTATTATCCTTATAGCTTTTTTTGTAATGTGCATATTGGCTGTAGGTTGGTCTTGTAGGTGTTTCCCCAGACTTCTACACAGTAGTTAAGATATGGTAGAAACAGTGAATTGTATAGTAAGAACAATGATTTATAGTCCAAGATGTGTCTTGTTTTTGTCATATCCGGCTCTAGGGAGCCAGGCAATCAGAGCCAGGGACAAGCCAGTGAGTCGAGATGTTTTATTCTGGGTAAGGGATAAGGGATGAGGAGAGCACAGACACTCATACAGACGTACATTCTCAGGCTGCACAGCGCAGGGGTAGGTAGCTCGTACCGGACATGGGGGTAACAAGACGTGCATACTCACAGCGGGATACAAACACCGGAATGCTGCAAGGGGAGTTAAGGCTGACACCAGACGAAGGGGCTTCAGCCTAGCAGTGCTTATGTCGCAGCCCCGAATGATCGAAGCTGCTCCTCTTTATACTCATTAACAGCGCCCCAGCTGATGAGGATTAATTGGCCCCAGCCGTCCCGTGACACTGACAGCTGGGAACCAGCTGAGGCACTGCCCAATGAGAGGCAGGGATAAAAGGAGCATGGGCTGAGCGCCGAGCCGGCGTCTCACCCCATGGTGACAGTTTTCCCCAGTATCCCTATATATTTTGCCAACTTGGCCCAGATGTGACTGATGTGAGGTTTCCAGCAGATTTTATTGTTTAGCGTCACCCCCAGAAACTTATTTTCCTGTACTGTTTCTATTCTGGTATCATCTATCATTACCATTATTTCATGATTTATTTTATAATTTCCAAACAACATAATCTTTTTTTTTGGGGGGGGGGGGGTTGTTTGTTTGTTTGTTTTTGCTTTTGTTTTTGTTTTTGTTTGTTTTTTGTTTTTTTCAAATTTAGAGATAATTTATTTTTGTTTAACCACTGCGTTAACTTTTTCATTTCTATTGTGACCACTTCTAAAACCTGCTGTAAATTCTCACCAGTGCAAAGGATATTTGTGTCATCAGCAAACAAAACAAATTTCAGAATTTTTGATACTTGGCACATGTCATTTATTTATAGGATAAAGAGTTTGGGTCCTAAAACTGACCCCTGGGGCACACCACAAGTGACGTCCATGAATGGTGATTTGTGCTCACCTATTTGTACAAATTGTTGTCTGTTACTTAAATAACTTTCCACCCAACTCAGTCCGACCCCTCTTATCCCATACCATTCCAATTTCCTCAGTAAAATTCTGTGATCAATGATGTAAAAAGTTTTCTTTAAATCTATAAATACTCCTACAGCAAACTTTTTCTCTATACAACTAGTAATTTCTTCTATGAGTTCAATCAGTGCCAGAGATGTAGATTTGTCCACGCTAAAACCATACTGACTGTGAGGAGGTTGTGTTTTTCAATGAAATTATCCAGTCTTCTGGTGAAAATTTTTTCAAGTATTTTGGAGAATTGTGAGAGTAAAGAGACCGGCCTGTAATTTGTGAAATGATGCTGCTCTTATTACACAGATGAACAGTTCAATCTAAATGTCAAGTCTGATCATTGTATATCAATTATCCATTTCAATAGCAGAAGTTTATATGCAAATGTTTAAAAAAATCAAAAAATATTTAAGTCAGTTCACTAAACCATTTAATGTGATTGCTATCTCAGAAACTTGGCTTAGTTCAGAGTAGGCGGTGGACTTTGATTTGAAAGGCTATGAGATGAATTTCAATAATAGAAAGAATAAAATAGGAGGGGGTGTAGCTTTATATATTGGTAAAAGTATCAACTATAAAGTAGTGGAAAATAAGACATCAACCACTGATGATGTAATGGAATACATTACAATAGAAATCCACATGAAAAATAAAATTGTTAGTTGTGTATACAGAACACCTAATTCCAGTATTGAAATATTTAAGAATAATAGGGAAAGTCTGTTTGCAAAGTGTAATCAGAAGGTTACGTTCATTTGTGGAGACATGAATATAAACATGTTGGATCCCCATAAGCGTGTGATGACAGATGAGTTTGTTGCAACCATGTATAGTATGAGTCTATATCAGGGGTCTCAAACTCATTTCATGGAGGGCCAAGCCCCTGCAGGTTTTACCTCCACCTTCAGCAGGTGTTCGTCTTCAGCAGGTGTTTTCATTGATCAGCAATCAGTGGGAAGAAATTCAGTGAAATCACCTGTTGAAGACACTGGGTGGAGGTAAAACCTGCAGGGTCTTGGCCCTCCATGGAATAAGTTTGAGACCCCTGGTCTATATCCACTTATTACTAAGCCAAGTAGAATAACATTGCATAGTGCAACATTAATAGATAATATTTTTACAAATAATATGGAAAAAAATATAGTGAGTGGGTTATTACTGATAATATTAGTGACCATTTGCCAATTTTTGTGATGTACAATTGTGGTTATAACAGGAAAAGTAATGAATACAAAATTGGATATGGGAGAGTAAGAACAGAAGAATCCTTGAATGTATTTAGAAGTGAATTATTATCACAAGACTGGAAAAAAGATTTATGAAGTTGATGATATTGATATAGCCTATGATTCCTTTTTGAAAATATCTAAATCATTATATGATATAAACTGTCCAATCCACCAATACAAGAAAAAAAATGAATTATCTGGATAGGCCATGGATGACAAAGGGATTGAAAAATGCTTGCAGAAAAAAGAATACCCTATATAGGAAGTTTCTGAAATATAGAACAATAGAGGCAGAGAATAGATATAAAAAATATAAAAATAAATTGACTAATATCAGGATATGTAAAAAGGATTATTATAATAAATTATTGGAAAATAATAAAAATATATTAAGGGAACATGGAAGATATTAAATAGAATTATTAGAAATGGGCAAACCAATACTAGTTGTCCTGATTATTTCATTGATGGTGGTAAGATAATAAATAATATAAACGAAGTAGTAGATAGGTTTAATAATTTTTTTGTAAGTGTTGGACCTAAACTGGCTGATCAAATAGATGACCCACAGCTTAGAGAGGGAGGTGTTATTAAGGATCATGGAGACAGAAATCCAAGCTCAATGATTTTAAGGGCTGTGGATAAAAATGAAATGCTAGCAAATGTAAAAATAAAACATCCAAGGATTGGGATGATATTGATATGACTCTCATGAAAAAAATAATTGATTGTATTGTTGAACCATTAGAGTATGTCTTCAATTTGCCATTCAATATGGGTATTTTTCCATGCAAAATGAAAACTGCAAAAGTTATCCCATTGTATAAAGCAGGAGACAAACATCAGTTTACGAATTACAGGCCTGTATCCTGACTTTCCCAGTTCTCTAAAATACTGGAAAAACTCTTTGTTGCAAGATTGGACAGTTTCATTGAAAAACATAATTTATTAACGGACGGTCAATATGGATTCTGGGCAGATAGATCAACGTCAATGGCATTGATAGTGTCATGAACCCTCCCATGCACTTTTCCAATGCGCACGGTGAGGGGTGAAATAATGATGATTTGCGTGCAGGTTAACACCACACACATTTATTAATACGACAAACTGACAAACAGTTACAGTTATTGTTTCCTCAGAAGCTTAAGGAGTCCTTCTGGACGCTCTACAGTCTACAGGGGAGAGTGACTGGGGAAAACACATGCAGTAAGTCCAGTTAGTCCAAATAAGCCCCGAGAGAAACCATCCTTGACCTTGACTTCACTAGACAATGAACGATCAGATGAAGCACAATGACCCAGCAATGCATGACTGGAAAAAGGCTCCTTAAGTACATGCATTGCTGGCTCCACAAATTGGGCACACCTGGGTGAGGAGCGGGGAGATGGTGCACGGGAGTGGGAACAGCTGGCAGTGATAGAGAGGGGGCGTGGTCAGACCGGCAGACAGTTAGACAGTGCTCGCTCCAGCGTAAGCCCAAGAGGCTGCCTCACCGCTGCCAGCCAGACAGCAGTGGCTATGGGTATGGCAAAGCACACAGAAATACATACTAACATACATACAACGTGGCACGTACCCACAGAGAGGCCAGGACCGAGTCGGGGGGAACCAAGCCGGCTTGGTTCTTGACAGATAGAGATGATCGAGGAAATTACCAGTTCTACTGACAATAAGAAGCATGTGTTTATAGACTTGAAAAAAGACTTGAAAAAAGCATCTGATACAATAGATCATGACATTTTACTTAAAGAATTGGAGGACTATGGTGTAAGAGGGATAGTCTTAAATTGGCTTAGAAGTTATTATTATTAAAAACAGATAACAGTTTGTGCAATTGGGTGAATTTAGATCAAGTCAGTTAGAAATTACTTGTGGATTTCCCCAAGGGTCAGTATTAGGCCCCAAACTGTTTGTTTTGTATATTAATGACATTTGCAAGTTATCAGATATTTTGAAACTAGTAGTTTTTGCAGCAGTTGTTGAATGTGGTCACAAATGAATTGGGTAAATTAAAATTATGGTTTGACAAAAATTAATTAGCTTTAAATTTGGATAAAACTATATTTATGTTGTTTGGAAACCGTATTATACATGAACAAGTGAAAGTGATGATTAATAATGTATTGATAGAAAGAGTATATGAAAATAAGTTCTTGGGGGTAATACTAGACCACAAACTCTGCTGGAAAGCTCACATAAAACACCTGAGCTCAAAGCTGGCTAAGAATATTGGACTTTTGGGTAAAGTTAGGGAAATTCTAAACCACAACATATTGTATACACTGTACTGTTCACTTGTTTTACGGCATCTGCTTTATTGTGTTGAAGTCTGGGGTAACACCTACAAAAGAACCTTACAGAAATTATATACATTACAACAGAGAACAATAAGAATACTAAACAGTGTAGGCTACTATGATCACACTTATGTTTTGTTCTTAAAGTGAAAATTATTGAAATTTATGGATCTGGTGAAATTAAAAACTTTACAAATAGTTTATAAAGCAAGAAATAATTTACTCCCTGGAAATATACAGACATTGTTTCTGGAGAGAGAGGGAGAGCATGATCTGAGAGGAAGATTTAATTTAAAAGTTCCTTGTTTTTGCACTACGCAGAAAAGTTTGTGTATATTAGTATTGATGTTAATGACCTTGGCTTCTACAGGTGATCCATTTAATTTGATGTATATTTTACGGTTTGATGTCCAGGTGTTTTGAACCTTTTTTTGCTTTCTCAGGTATCTTGCTTTTCTGGCTATTTCTGCATTTTCTTTTGTAAGGTGCTTGTTTATGTAAATGTTCGCTCCCTTCAGTTTACTCCCCTGTTTTAGCAGCACAGTTTTGTGTTTTCTGTTGACAAACCTCATGATCACAGCTGGTTTGTCACTGCTGCTTTTCCTGGGCAGAGGGTGGCAGGCCTCCATGGTGTTACAGTCCAGCTGGATTCCTTTGGACTGCAGGAAGGCCGCCACCTGTTGCTCAGTGGATTCGGCTTCCAGCTCACCGAATCCCCCTCCGCTATATGCGGCCACCGCCCGAGCATATGATCAAGGTTTAATGTAGAGCCCCGTGATGATCACGTCGTTCACCCGGGTGTATTGTTCCAGGTCAGGCACTCTGCTCTCCAGATACGCCAGCCTCTTGTTCTTTTTGGCGTTCTGGATCCACAGCGCTTTTACCTCCTCTACCAGGTCCCAAATTTTTTTCTGCTGCAGCCTTAAAGCAGAAACCTCTTCATCTAAGAAGTTGAGCAACTTTTTAATATTATCCATCTACTCAGCCTGCAGAGCTTTCCCATGATCCCGAACAATTTATGTTGAGTAAACAGCTAACTGAACAGCTGTTTTGCTAGCTGAGTGGCAGGCTACTCTCCCATTTTCCAAGTCCGTCAATGTGATTATCGGCTTCTTAAGTCAGGCAGGGGTCGAAACGAGGAACTCTGATAAAATTGTCCAGTCTGTAATCCAAACTCAGTTATCAGAAGCCAGGACAGTAGTCAAAAACCAAGTACCAAAACACAGAAATCGACCAATTGACAGGAACTGACAGCAGGTTGAATGTTGAAATAAATGTTGAAATACTTGTATTTTCATGGATTTGTTGTTGTAGTTAATGAGAAAAAAACTGCTGAGTGACTGGGTCCGGGATCAGACTTCAGTCAGAACGTCTCACTAACAACATGTCACACCACCCACCACTGACACACAGCCCCATTTAACACATTACTCCGGAGGTTAAATCCTCATATGTGTTGCAAATCGAATCACTGCAGCAATGCTGTACTGCAACGAGCCGTTAGAGGAATCTTCCAAATGACTCCCCACACATGGACCCACGCCCACAACGTCTGTGTCACCATTTTAAAGGGTGCTGCACCCATACAGCGTGACAAACTAGAAGAGCTTAAATAAATATCATCCACATCCCTCCAAATGACAGGCTGGAATTGAGAGATCGCTGTAAGACTGATTAAGATTCTGGAAGGCAGCACACTTGCCCAGCGGTCACATAGCAGCTCATAAGAGGGCTGACTGTGGTCAGGTTTGCATATCAAAAAGAAAGCTGTGAAAGATTTATGAAGTCTGGTGGACTTTCTGAGCTATTTTCTTCTCTTTCCCTTCATATCTGACCTCTGCTGCTCTTCTAGGGAACGCATTTCTGTAGAAAATAGATGGGCCGGCCCTGTACTAACAGATTCATTTGTGCGTGGGTGTTTAGGTTGCAGTTTTGTTTTACTTCTTAAATAAGTCAATATGGGTCTGTTTTTTTATATTTTATATAATATATGCCTGACTGGGCCATGATCTGCTGGATGTGTGGCATCTCCACTGAGGATGAGGTCTTCTTCTTCTTTCGTATGACTCCCAAAGTCATTGAGCAGTGTCATGTAAGCTGTGGAGCCAGGTCATTATCTCCAGGGTGGGATTGGTGAGGTCCACATGGATACCCTCAGGTGGTCTGAGGTCAGGGCTCTCTGATAGGACATGATGTGCTGTCTGCTCTGGGTTGGCACAAATTCAAGCTGATGATGAGTGAAGGCCCCAACAATGCATGCTGGTATTGAAACAGCTGACTCCCGCTCGAAGGTGGTTGAGTATAACCCAATTTCTGCGCCAGGCTGGGCACCTGGTGGTGATTTTGTGCCTGGAATGATGTTGAGCTGAGGTGGGGTTTTTTGTCTCTTGTCAGTTGAATCTCCAGCTTTCCAGAAGATTGAAGTTAGAAATTTCAGAGGAGACAACATATCTGCTGAAGAGTTTGCAAGCGGGTAGACATTGAGTACCTAGATCTTGGGCAGCTTGGATGCAATGATATAAAAGATGCTTGCTATCTTTAGTGGCCTTCTTCACAAGCATGTGTGAGGATGAGGTCAGATCGCAGGACACTCCTGACGAGGCTGCATCTGGACGACCTCGAGGATGTACTCCACCTACACCATTTACGTTGGTACAGCCATGTGGAGAGGAGTGTTGGCTGGATTAAGAACGACATTGAGGTCGATCCTGGCAGCAGCAGGGGCCAAGGAAGCGGAACAGGAAGACTGAAGAAGACATGGCTGGAGGGTGTCCATATGGACCGGGTCAAGCTAGAGTTGGCCCAGGTCGAAGGAGAGGACAGGAACCACTGGAGTGGAACTTTGAGAAGTGCATTTTAGCAGGACCCACCCCTACTAAGAGATTAATGAAGTCCTGTGAAAATTAAAGATGGATGATGATGATGATGATGAGTCTCCCGACTGAAGAGGATGAGAAGCCTTTATCTGTATGAGAGGAAGAAACTTCTCCATGAGCTGATTATTTAACTTACCCGTGAATGGGAATGAAAACGAACATGCATGCATTATTGGAATGATAAACTCTCATGAAGTACACAAACCCTTGTCAGTACTTTCATGACTGGCATGGAGTTTGTAGGATTTTCCTCAGACTAACCCTAGATTTACACTGATTCTGGATGCAGTCCGTTACGGATGCAGTGCAGACGGAGCCTTGTGTGGGTCCTTACCAGCTCCGTTTGTGTTTTGAAGCAGCATGGATAAGAACAGGGCTCAAAATACAAGATTGTGTGATAATTATATAAAATAACGAGAGAATTGAAAAAGACCCAAGCAAGACCTAGATGAATGAACTGAGATCACGTGACAACAAGGAAGTGTGATGTAGCAGCTCCCGACCTGGATTTTTGTGCTCTAAATAAAATGTAAGTAGCCTGTTAATTTTAATTCTATGAAGTGTTTGTATATTACGTCCAAGTTTTACCTTCTCTGAGACAGTGTTGGAGGAGTAGACGTCAGAAAATAACAGACCATCTTTAAATCATTTATAATGAGCAAACAGCTATCAAATACTGTGAGATACCACAGCATTTCCTCGCGTATTGGGTCTGGCAAAAATAGACTCATTGCATTTCATTAGCGATCTGAATCCAACAAGCTGGATTCATTCTGCAGTGGTGTGGACCAGAACATTGATAAGAAAAGCTATGCTGCGGAGACCGAATCGCAGCCGTACTGGACCGGATCCAGAGTCCGTGTAAATCCAGGGTAAGACTTCTGAGAGGAAACTGTCACAAATTATGCCTAGTTGCAAATGTAAAAGAAAAAATGCTGAAAATTTATGAGGGAAAAAGTTGCAAATTATAAGAAAAAAAATTATGGATTTCATTTATATAGCATTTCATTTATATAGCGCTTTTCATGACACCCAAAGACACTTTACAGTGAGTCCATTATTCATTCACTCCACAGACAATGATAGTGGTAAGCTACCTCTGTAGCCACAGCTGCCCTGGGGCAGACTGAAACGTGGCAGCCAGTCCACTCCAACAGCCTCTCCGACCACTACGAACATTTATACAGATTCATTCACCAGTGTCACAGACACTGTAGGCAAAGTGGGTAGAGTGTCTTGCCCAAGGACACAACGGCAGGGTGGGGGGAGCAGGATTCCAACTGCCAACCTTCCAGTAATTGGACACCCTGCTCTACCCCCGAGCAGCACGTGTGTATGTGTGTATGTGTGCCCACGCACCTGCATGTGGGTGTGTGTGTGTGTGTGTGTGCAGTCACAATTTAATCACAAATTTATAGGGAAATTTATAGCTTAATTTATAGGGAAACTACTACATTTGCCAGGAAATTTTATATAGTAATATTTTCAAGAGTGTTTCCAAAATGTTCCAAGTTTACAAGAAAAACCTCACAAATTAGCAAGAAAATTGGAAATATATGAGGAAAAAATGTCAAAGTATACAAATGGACAGCTTTTGTTCTTGTAAATTTACATATTAAATGTAAATAAAAGTAAATTTGTGATTTTATTCTAATGAATTTTTCGTGTAAATGTATTTTCCTCCCTCATTCAGGAGGATTTTTTTTCTCACAAATGTGCAACTTTTTTCCTCTTAAATTTGTGACTTACTCAATGCTAAAACAGTGTTTTTTAATTGTAAACTAGCATCTTTAATCTTTTTGCACCTTTATTCTTGAAAATTTATAGTTAATTTGGTTTTATATCTTTGTACCCAGTGCTGATTTGTGATACCACCCTCACTTGCCTCAGTTAAGGTCAGTGTTCATCTCCACCATAAGAAAGAGACTGGGCAAAAATGGCCTGCATGGCAGAGTTCCAAGACGGAAACCACTGCTGAGCAAAAAGAACATAAAGGCTTGTCTCAGTTGTGCCAGAAGAATCAGAATCAGAATCAGATTTATTGCCATTGTTCATGTAGTACACAAACTAGGAATTTGTCTCGGTGCAATGCTGCAACATTAAAAACATGATGAGATAAAGAGATAAACTAAAAAACTAAAGGATTAAAAGCGTGCAACAAGTGTAGAAAAATAAGTAATAATAATAATAATAATAATAGTAATAATAATAGTAATAATGAGTAGTACTAGTCAAGGCAGTTTTAAAAAAATTAGCAAGTAGCAGATAATATGGGGTACCACAGTGCAGTTGATAATGCAACAGAAACATCTTGATGATCCCCAAGACTTTTGGGAAAATACTCTGTGGACTGATGAGACAAAAGTTAAACTTTTTAGAAGGGGTGTGTCCAATTACATCTGGCATAAAAGTACCACAGCATTTCAGAAAAGGAACATCGTACCAACAGTATAATATGGTGGTGGTAGTGTGATGGTCTGGGGCTGTTTTGCTGCTTCAGGACCTGGAAGACTTGCTGTGGTAAATGGAACCATGAATTCTACTGTTTACCAAAAAATCCTGAAGGGTAATGTCCGGCTATCTGTTCATGACCTCAAGCTGAAGCGTATTTGAGTTCTGCAGCAGGACGATGATCCAAAACACACCAGCAAGTCCACCTCTGAATGGCTTAAGGAAAACAAAATGAAGACATTAGAGTGGCCTAGTCAGAGTCCTGACCTGAATCCGATTGAGATGTTGTGGCATGACCTTAAAAAGGAGGTTTATGCTTGAAAACCCTCCAATGCAGCTTAATGACAACAATTCTGCAAAGATGAGTGGGCCAAAATTCCTCCACAGTGCTGTAAAAGATTCATTGCCAATTATTGCAAATGCTTGATTGCAGTTGTTGCTGCTAAGGGCGGCCCAACCAGTTATTAGGTTTAGGGGGCAATCACTTTTTCACACAGGGCCATGTAGGTTTGGATTTTTGTTTCCCTTAATAATAAACACCTTCATTTAAAAACTGCATTTTGTGTTTACTTGTGTCATCTTTGTCTAATATTTAAATTTGTTTGATGATCTGAAATATTTAAGTGTAACAAACATACAAAAAATGAGAAATCAGGAAGGGAGCAAACACTTCTTCACACCACTGTATATCACAACCAAATTTACCTTATTCATTGTACATGATGTGTCATGAACGGGGCTGTTGTTTCCTGCCCCGTTTCATGATCTGTGGTTTTAGCCTCTGATTGTTATCATTTCCAGCTGGCAGATTATTGGAGCCTCTGCCAGTCTACAGCCACGCCCCCCCCGCCTCACCTCTCTCTGCCAGGCACCTATCAGCTGATTGCCATCACCTGGGTTTCCACACACACATACATGCACTCACAGGCACACACACGCATTCTCACTCATTCACTCTCATACCGGCCGTTTGCCATCATTTCTTTTTTCCACACAAACACATGCATGCACTTCCACTTATACTCATTCTCTCTTACTTACGCACACACACACACACACATTCTCACTCATTCACTCACTCTCCGGCTGTCATCGCGCACCTGTTTTCACTTGCTGCTCGTTTGTCTCTGGGGGTATTTCTGGGTGGCAGTGGAAACAGTGCGTCAGTCTTCATTGGATGTTCAGGCTCACTCATGTGTGGTTCCTCCTCTGTTTGGACTTTGAAGTGTCGTTTCCAGAGCTCGTTCCACTCCAACAATTATGTAAGTCTTCCTCTATGTTATTTTCAGCCCTTCCTCTCCACTGCCCAGTTCCGCCCTGGGAGCGCGTGGGGCTTGCCATCTGAGTTTGTAGCTGGTCATCTCCCCATTATTCCTCATTTTGGACAGTTTCATGAACACTTTGTACTCAATTTTCCATTTGCTAATAAACACATTTTACTTCACTTGCACGCTGGCCTTGCATCAATTCATTTGTGTGTGCACATTTACGCACACACATGACAGTATGCTTCTTTCACTTCTGTAGCTGAAAATACTGCTTAAAAACTGGTGGAAGTTCTCTGACCAGACAGTGATGCTTTCTGCGCAGTTGGGAAGCGTGAAAATGTTTTAGGGGGATGAAGGCTTCTGTTTTGCATTGCAGTCTTTGGGTAAGAGGAGAGCCCTCCCCTCTCCTCTGAGAGGCGGGCCATGCAGCATCAGCCTCTGATGGCCAGGGGTATGGATGGAGCTGGGTAATTAGAATACTCATAGATCCACACATGCTTAAGTAGGTGCAAGATTTAAAAGCACTGTCCAAGCAATTCTAAGGCAATGACAATTTTTTGTGGGTAAAAAGCCACAATATAATATTTTGGGCAATACATATTTGTTTGAGGTGGTGTTAGAGCTGCCAGAGTGCCTCTTTAAACAGGGTTTTCTGGGAGACAGCAATGACTTGATTTCTGGATTTCATGTAAAACAACACAGAAATGATTTGTTGTTCATCATAATACAGATATACTGTATGTTCATGATGATGTTAGAATTTGAAATTAACCCACAGAAAAGGTGGATGACCCCTTGACCCAATGACCCCATAAAATATAATTTATTGTTTACAGTGATAAAAAGCTTCAACAATTCACTTTAATACCGATGTACCATTAGTTCCATACAGTAATTGATGTCCACTGTTATAAGGTTGTTTTTGTTGCATTTGTGAAATGAGATAAATCACCTCTGTGTTCTGGTAAATATGAGTCCATTCAGGGTTAACAGCAGGAGACAGAGGCTGATGTCACTGAAACATAACCTTCACATTTATCTGATAACTCTGGCTGTGCGGACATTGTTAATGCCTTAATGAGAGAAGAAAACAGGATGCACAACTCTATGAATCTACTTAATCATTACCTCCGCCAAAGGGGGAGGTTATGTGATCATTGGCGTTGGTTTGTCTGTCTGTTTGTTTGTTTGTTTGCAAGATAACTCAAAAAGTTATGGACGGATTTTCATGAAATTTTCACAGCTTGTCAGAAATGGGGTATCCTAAAGATAATTAGATTTTGGTGGTGATCCGGATCACCATCCAGAAGAAAACCGCCATTACGCAAAATGCCATTTTCGTGAATAACTACTAAACCATTAATCCTATCATTGTCAATCCAATTGCTTGTCATATGTTTTCATGGTCAAGGAATCTGAAAACATACACACAAACACTGTATGGGGGGAACTGTGGCGCTAAACCGCCATTACGGAAAATGCAATTTTCGTGAATAACTACTGAACCACTAATCCTATCATTGTGAATCTAATTGCTAGTCATATGTTTTCATGATCAAGGAATCGGAAAACGTACACACAAACACTGTATGGGGGGAACTGTGGTGCTTGGCGGAGGTCTGCACTCTCCGAGTGCTTTTCTAGTTTTATTATATTTTCTTCACAGTCAGGAAGACTCAGTCAGTATTCTACAATAAACTGACACAGCAGGTTGTTGTTACCCCCCAACCTCTAAAAGGCTGATGGAGTATTGTCGTCACCTGGCTGGGTGGATGGGTGTTGGCAGCGCTGGTGGGGTCAATACCTACCTTCTGATCATGATAACTACAGACAGAAATGATGTAGACTAGGGATGGGCAACTTTGGTGGTGGTGGGGGCTTCCCGAGGTCCAGATTTAAATGTAAACCTGCCGGGGGGGGGGGGGGGGGGGTCCTGCAAAGTTCAAAGTTTTACAATTAAAACTGAAAATGAAAATAAAAGCTACTCAGTGTTTTACCATATTAGAATTAAAATTACTGATAAAACTCTATCTGCCCTACAATGGACTGCTGATCTGTCCAGCGTGTAACCAGAGGTTCCTACTCACACGTATGGTGATTTAAAGCAAAACAAATCACAATAGTGGATGTGCACTGTTTGTTAATGTTATCGGTCTTTTCTTGGGGGGGTGGGGTGTGCACTGAAGTGTTTGACAGTTCTTTTTTTTTATTCAGCTAAATGCACTTTGTGATGTGCCAAGGTCAGTTATGACCAGGATGTAATATATTTTATTTCAAAAGGGAAAAAAATGTTAAAGGGCCTATATCATGCTATTTTAAGCCTTTCACAGTAAACTATATGCATGTATGTGATAGTATATTACCTTTGATACACTGGAAAATGAATTTCTTATGAAATATGAGTTATTTTCGCGAGCTACTTTTCCAACCTGGAAGTAAGATGCCTTGATCTCTGAGGCTCTGCCTCTCCTTCTTGTGGCTGCCGCCCATTTCATGACGTAACCCCTGAGCCGGCTGCTGCAGCGTGTCGCTGGGTTCCGCCCACAAAAACAACATCTACAGTAAACTTTAGAAAAGATGGATGAGCATGTTGTGGAGCCACTTAGAAGGCATTGTCTTACGTAAAAAAGCAAACAGTTGTTGTCACTGAGCAGATTAAGTGTGAGAGGAACTACTTCTTCACAGCGTCAATGCTAAAGGGAAAGAGTTTTGCCGATCACCGCTCCGTTAGCTGCGCGGAGAAAGTGGGTATGTGCGTTAGCCTGGGGGTGGTGCTGGCAGCACAGGCACTTCCTGGAGTGGGCGACTCACCCACGTTCATACGTATGAACGTGGGGACCCAATCATTATCAGGGACAGGGCGGAGCAGCAGATCAGAGAGCAGGGTTGAGGAGGAATACTCAGAGATGCGTGAATGGAGCAAAATACCACTTTGGGGGTGTTTTTGGTGAGGAATTAACATTATAACATGCTTAAAAGCTCAAAAAAGTCGATTTTGCATGATATAGGCCCTTTAACACTACTGACAGTGCACATTGAGTTTTTATGCACTTTGAGATATGTCTGAGTAAGATGTGACCAGAATGGTTATTTACAGAATTTTATTTTCATTCATTTAATTGTTGTTGAAGAGGAAAAATATTTCTACTACTTCAAGTTCTGCTAAAGCCCAGAACTGTTATTGTGTTTTTATGCACTTTTGATGTGCCTTTGTCATGTGCCAAGCGCACATTTAAAACCAAGACAATGAATAAAAAGTGCATATTTTTCTTCATACTGATTGGTGTTGGTTTGAAATTTGCCATATTCAACGGATCATTGAACATATGCGGCCCAGTTACATGTCCTGATTTCAAATTGTGGCCCCAATGATTTTGTAATTGAACAGCCCTGGAGTAGAAGATGGATGGATGGATGGATGTGTAACGGATGCCAACTAGTACTGTACGGCGTAGAACGTTAGTAAACCTCCCTCCCAAAGCCTCATACAGTATCGGTAGCGCTGAGCTATCGGTCGGACCTTTAGCTCAGCGCGATCGTGCTGTGTCTCCCATGCTCGAACTGTGTAGTTGACTGAGAGGTCGCGGGTTCGTGTCCCGTGTGGGGCGAACTGCGCAGGATGATCTCTGTCACACTGGTGCCGTGACCCGGATGGGAGTGAGGTTTAAGGGGGAGAGTGTAACGGATGCCAACTAGTACTGTACGGCGTAGAACGTTAGTAAACCTCCCTCCCAAAGCCTCATACAGTATCGGTAGCGCTGAGCTATCGGTCGGACCTTTAGCTCAGCGCGATCGTGCTGTGTCTCCCATGCTCGAACTGTGTAGTTGACTGAGAGGTCGCGGGTTCGTGTCCCGTGTGGGGCGAACTGCGCAGGATGATCTCTGTCACAGATGGATGGACAAAATTATCTCATGACCAAATTTTTAAAACTCTATCAAAATGATGAGCAAAGATAATTCACAAAAGAAGCCAAGAAGAAAAGGAAATATGACAAGGCTTTGCCTGCTCATGGATTAAGTGTTGGTGGGGATGGGCAGAGAAATAGCTTTGTGGGCTTGATAATGTCTGGCTCACCAAAATGGGGAATTAAAAACAGTTTAAGAGCCACTGGTATAACTGGGAAAAAAAAAAAAATCAGCAGATTACAATGACCAGTCTCTGAACTTTTGTTGCTGACATGGGTTCACCTGCCAAACAAGAATAAATGTTACAGCTCCTAAGCTATACAATTTATTCTTGTTTAAAAGCAGCCTACTTTGTCCATTTAGTGTTGTTTACAGCCTGTTAATGTGGTCTTAGCATGCAAAACATACCTGACAACACTCCGTGCACACTGTCACTGCTAGTGGTTCCCTCACTCATTTTTTTAATTTATTAATTACTCATCTTTACAAACAAGCAAAAAAGACATCAAAACAAACAGCCAACAAAAAAAGAAGAAACAAACAACACAAATAAGAATGTACAAGGAATGATTAACACATTCTAATTGTCATGGGTGGTCCTCGCAGACCACTAATGAGATGCTGGAGGCGACCAATGAGTTTGCATATTTATTAACAGACTGGAAAAATGTACAAAGGAATGAGCCACGAGGGGCAAAACATAAATAAAGACTACAGTAGACACTCTGATGACATACAGAGAACTAGGAAGACTTACTGGAAGCACCGATACAGCACTTACGTGACATTAACGTAAGTGCTGTATGACGAACTTTGGAGTGATTTTTGACCAGGATTTGTCCTTTAATTCAAATATTAAAACTGTTTCTAGGACCACCTTATATCATCTGCACAATATTGCTAAGATCAGGAGCATAGAGAAATTACCGGGGGGATTATGCTCAGTCCCGCCCATCAGACCCCTCCACAGCTACTGATGGGCCCCGTCTTTTGGCGCTGGGGGCACTCGTGCCACACGTGCTTCAAGGAACCACAGAACATGCACGCGCCGGCCCTTCTTCTCCACTGACACTCTTCGTCGGTTAAATGGGACCGACCGAGCGCCATCGGCTTGGAGAAAGAACCAGCTTCCCCTGTGTCAGTAGACGTGGTGGATGTCCACACGGCAGGCAGGCGAGAGGAGGACTGACGCTCCTTGGCGTGCTCGCGGTAATGGCTGTTTAAACCAACAGCCTGATCAATTAGACCGCCCAGTGAGTTGGGAACCGCATAAACCACTATGTAACCCTTGCCTTATGTTAATTAGGTAAGGAAAATTATTAAGTGTAGACCAGTTGCTAGGTTCATAAGGGTTACAATAGGGAATTAAAATGAGTGTGGAATGAAATGGCTGGAGGCAAGAAATGAGCAATAATGGTTGTTATTTGTAGAGATAAAGCGAACAATATATACAAACATTTTACAACTATACAAATATAACAATGGCCGGCATGAAATAAAACCCCAAAAATGTCCTACTGAGCTCAGTATTTGTTTGTCCTTTTGGTTTAGTCGTTTGACCAATCAAGATATCTTGTATCTCCAGACTCAGGTTTCTTTTCCTCTTTTAAAGCGGCGGCTTGAGTTGTTACCACTTCGAATTTTGTGCACTGGAGAGAGGAAGGATGTTCTTCAATCGAGATCTTGGTCAGATCTCGGTTCAGTCTCGGTTCAGGTCTCGGGTCAGGCTCGCCATCTCCATTCGGAGAGAATCCAGGATCCAGAAGGTTCTTAATCGGCACCCAAAAAAAAACCTAGCCTGCACAACAATAATGGTATTATTGTTTACAGCTAGAGTAATTTGTTTTCCAATCTCTTCTTATATAACACTATAGCTTAGTGTTTAAATTCTTCTCTCATATTACTATTATTACAATCCAGTAATATAGTAAGATCTTACAGTTCACATTTCACACCTTACATGCATGTTTTCTTTTCTCAAAATCTCTCTGGTAGCACATGAAATGCTTTTTTTTCTCATGTAACCAATTAAATGAATTTCTCTTTTTATCTCTACATCATTTAACCATAAAATTATGATTAATCCCTTTTAACCTTATCTTTGTAAATCATGAAATGCAATACAATTAATATATCACATAACCAGGGAATATACTGTCCCATTACTTCCAATATTCCCTTTTAAAATGAGTAAAACCCTGTCTGAGCTACTGGGTTTAGCATAACCTATGAATTTACATAGAAGACCAACACAATGTGCTTTTAGCATCAAACTACACATTACATTCGACAGAAATAGTGCATAAGAACTAAAAGTACTTTAGCATACTGTTGGGAACTGAAATCACATTTAGGAAAACCATACAGACACAAAAATAGCCTTTTCCATTGCTTTTAAACAGAAAAAATCCACTCACGATTAACATTAGCATGTACTGTATTGTTTAGTACACACTCGGTTTTCACTCACCAAAATGAGGTATCAGTGTGAACACAGCAAAAGTCACAGCCTCACGGCCTCTCAAGCTCGTGCTCCCATCAACTTAGGATAATAAAGGTTTCAAATTAGTGTTTCGACAGTGTTTAGATTCATTTACAGCATCTTTCTAAATTAAACTCACCAAGAAGAGGTATCGGTGTGAACACAGACAGTCCACAGCCTTTCTCATCCGCTCTCAGATCGTAAAAGACCGAAAACCGAGTGCGCGCCTGCTGCCTCTGCTCGGAAGGCGGGGCTAATATCGCTTTTAACGAATGAAAAGACCACAATCGCCCAACGTGACCATGAAACGGGAATTTAAAAGTTGGATAATGAGGATCACACTTCCTCTTCCCAAAATAATCATTTTTCAAAATAAAATCACACAATTGTATTAATACAATTGACATCTGAGAAAAAAAAGGGGTCATTTTCTCAGCTGGGTTACAACTAGGTCGTTGCGGAGGTGTGGGTTTAAACTGTGGAGGAACGTGCTGCGTAAAGCAACCTCGTTCCACCCCGAGTCCACCACTTCGACCCAAAATTCCACCAAGAACTTGGCCACCGACCGAGTCCCCTGGCGGAGAGACAGCGGGCGGCTCATGATGTTCCCCTAGCTCTCCGTACGGTCAAACGTGCTGGTGAAATTGACCACAAATCACCCCCTCTGGGCTGTCGAGAATGGACCGTGCCAACTGAAGGCCTGGTCCCAAAGAAGAAGAGTCATAAAATGAATTTTAGCGGTGTCATCCAGGTACTCCCCCCCACCACCTGCCCCAGATACAGCCGTACTTGACATAAAAATTCTCTACATTTCCCCACCTCCCCCGCAAACGGGGCAGGAGTGATAACGGAGGTGGTACAGCGAACGATAGTATGAACAATGGGAGCAGGAGGAGCGGGAGGGCCCGGAGGAGCCGGGTTAGCCAAATGCTCAGTGACCGTGCCCAGCATCTGCGTAATTGTCTGCAGCTGCTGGTAAGCACAGCCACCTGCCTCTTGGTCGCATCTAAGTAGTAAAGAGCTGAATGTTCCAAGGCTGCTGCACTCGCTGAGCCGAAGTTCTGTCTGACTCGTTCTGTCATAATTATTTACTAGACAGCTCACATGCAGAATGCAGCAACAAAGGAACACACAGGACACAAAACCCACATTTGAAAATTCATTCAATTTCAAGATCAACGGGGCACAGCTACAGAAAACGTCACTCGCCAGACGAAGTGACCTGTGGGAGAAGACGAGAGCTGTTAGAAGCGGAATGGAGACAGGGAAGTGGAATACACAAATTGCCACTCACTTGGGCCGAACAGGCGATCCAACCGAGATCCCAGCGGGGAAAGACAAACCAGCAGGATGAAGCTGGCTGTGTAATGATGAAGAACCGGGTTGGTGGTGCCTGACCGGGTGGAGATGATTGCAGCTGAGTGTGGATGATGGGGCAGGTGAGCATGCAATCCCCAGAGACACACCCACATAGGAGGCAGCAACCTGAGAAAGAGACAAGGAGAAGGTGAGTACAGGACTTCACCAACGTTATAAAGATATACTTGCGTCGTTTGATTGAGGCAGTGTACCCAAACGAGCCAGCGCTGAGGCACAGAAGAGCAGATTCTCATAAACGCTGGCTCATCAGAGGCAGCAGGTGCGCCTCATCTCCCAGGTGTGTTGATTACCTGAGGAGAAAATGGGAAGGAGGGGGCACGCGCTCACCAGGACATGACAATCAGGACCAGGGCTTCTATTCAATGGAGATCTTTTTATAATAGCATCAAGTTCATTCATTGTTACAGGATGCTGGCATCGTTCACAATTTTCCTTACTTATTTTAGGAATAAATGAATGAACTTCAGAAAATCAGGAAAAGAGGAGCAAACGTGAGAGTTAAAGGGAGAAGAATACAAATTTTGGTAAACAAAAGTAGAAATCATCTTTTCATTGTTAGAGAATTATTAACATATAACGAAGAAATCTTTTTAGCATCCCCGTGTTTCTTTAGCCAAATTTAAAAGATATGAAGAATTTTGTTCCCCAGATTCAAGCCATTTTGATCTGGACCTGATGAATGTCTTACCGCTTTCCATATACAGCATGCTCAATTCTTCCTGTCATAAACTCACTTTTGCTTTGTCGTCCTCTGTAAATACAGCTATTTTTAAAATATCATTCATTTCTTTCACAATTCCAACATTTTTTGCCACCATAGATTTATAATGCTGTTTACTAAAGTTAATCAAAAATTTCCTGCATTTAAATTTTAACATCTGCCATTAAGAAATATGTGAATGTCATGTTTCTCTTTAAGGGTATAAATAATAATAATAATGCATCAGATTTATATAGCACTTTATCATAGACACTCAAAGACGCTTTACAAGTACAGTGGTACCTCTACTTACGAAATTAATTCGTTCCAGAAGTATTTTCGTAACGTGAAAATTCCGTAAGTAGAGACGTGTTTTACATGTAAATGCCCTAATCCGTTCCAAGCCTCCCAAAATTCGGACATAAATTTTTTATAAATTATAAAAATGCGTCAAAACATGTAACAAATACATGTTACAATTAGATTACTGCACAATAAACATAAAATGACAGTTGTACATAATTTAAAAAAACAAAGAATAAAGTAAAGAATAATAAAAATTATGTTCATTTACCGTTTAACTGCTATCGTCGTCGTCATCACCTTTTGCCTTCTTTGGTTCATGTTCTCTCTCATCAGTGGTTTTTGCCTGACGTTTTGTGAAGAACCGATCCAAGGACGTTTGCTTTTGTCGGCTTTTAACAATCCTTCGGCTTCCTTTTGTTTTAATACCGTGCCGATTGTAGATGTATTACGGCCATATTCTTTGGCGAGATCAACCAAACGCATCCCTTTTTCATACCTTTCTATTATCTCTTGCTTTGTTTGTATGGACAAAAAAACTCTCTTCTTCTTCTTTTCTCCTTTTCCACTTATCTCCATCACTTTCTTGGGGCCCATAGTGAATAAAAGTTAATACTGTACTGTACACACACGTAAAACTGCCTGAACTTCCCTAACACTTCGTGGCCAATGGGATACCAGGAAGATGCTAGGCGATAGCCAATGGCAGAGCAGCTACAAGTATGTTTACGTTCGGTAAACTACGGGAGCTGCGAGGAGCGCGTACTTTTTTGCCTTTCGTATCCTGAAATTTCTTTCGTAACAAGAAGCAATATTTTCCCGTTGAGGCGTGTCGTAACCTGAAAATTCTGTATGTAGAGACGTTCGTAAGTAGAGGTACCACTGTAGATACATTATCTCCAGACAGACAATGATAGTGGTAAGCTACTACTGTAGCCAAAGCTGCCCTGGGGCAGGCTGACGGAAACGTGGCTACCAATCCGCGCCAACGGCCTCTCCAGCCACCACCAAACATTCACAGCCTGTGCCATGGACACAGGAGGCAAGGTGGGCAAAGTGTCTTGCCCAGGGATACAACAGCAGGATATCTGGGGAGAGCGAGATTTGAACCGCCAACCATCGGGTTATTAGACAACCTGCTCTACCTCCTGAGCCACTGCCGTCCCACAACACATTTTGTTGATGCCTGAACAATAAGAGGATTGTTGCAAAAGATGAATTAAGCTTCCAGTAACCTGGACTTCTCTGTTTAGCAGCCTTTGTGGAGGCAGGACAATACGGATTCTGGAATGATCTTGTTGGATGTGTATGTGTGTGTATGTGTGGCAGTGCCGCCCCTATGGTGGCGTGAGGTTGGCATAGCCCCTCTGTATATAAACCCTGATCTGTTAATAAAGTTGAGAGTTGTTAGCTGCATGAAGACTGGTCTCTGACTCCTTCATTTCAAGACACAACATTTGGCGACGAGGAGTACAGATAGCGTGTTCGAAGACTCTTAAGGGCCTTTTCCACTAGCACGCTTTAGCGCGACACGGGACGGCTCAGCACGCTTTGTACGCTTTTCCACAAGCCCCAACACGGTTTAACAGCCGCGATTCTCAGCCCCGCTGAAGGGCAGGGTACAGCAGTGCTGAGCTGTGCCGTGTTGTGACGTTAACAAACTGGTCGCCACTGATTGGTCAGGTCGTAACCGGCGCTGATTGGTCAGGTTGTAACCGCCCCTCTCCTCCTCCTCATCTACCAAATCTTCACGACCTTCTCAATAAAGTTTTTGAAAAAAAAAAAAAAAAAGAATCTTCACGACCGCCTTTACTCAGCTCACAACCACTGTTGGCGGTTCCTTTTCAGTGTATTGCTGTGCTATTTTCATTTATTCTCTATTCAATTCAATTCAATTCAACTTTATTTATATAGCGCCATTTCACAACAACAGTCATCTCATAGCACTATCCACTGTAGGGAGGACCCCCACAGTTGCAGAAAGACCCCAGCAATCAGGCGATCCCCTGTGAGCAAGCACTTGGCGTCGGTGGAGAGGAAAAACTCCCTTTTAACAGGAAGAAACCTCCAGCAAAACCAGGCTCAGGGAGGGGCAGTCATCTGCTGCGACTGGCTGGGGGGTGAGGGGACAGAGAATGATCCATCCATCTATCAAAAATGGCTTCGTGTAATAAGGGTGTTCCATGGACCAGTAAGGAGCTGCAGTGTCTGCACACTGCATTGTCAGACGAACGTATTCAGCGCGAGTTAGACGGAGCCGCCCGGAATGAAAAAATATACCGGGAGGTCTCGACATCGGAGTCCTTTAACGGTGAGTTTTAATTTTTTTTTATTGTGCGTTTTTTCACAAATATATTCGGTAAGACGCTCAGTTTATTTATGCAATAAAAAAGCTGTTCATTTGTGGATGGATCACTGCTTTATTGCAGCACACTGCGGACTAAAGCTTTTATTGTAATTATTCATGTGAACAATACGCTGAAATAAGCTTATGTATTCTTGTTAAAAACTATTGTCTTTTCTGTATATATTGCACTTTCGTGCTGTATTTTATTGTGTGCATTTTCCTTGTAGAATCATCCCACGCGTCCGCCGCGACAGCCCGCACGGATTATTCAACCGAGCCTTCCTGACCCACAGCTGGCAGAGACGGATTAATTCTACCGAGCCTCAGCACTCAGTGGTCGGCGTGTATAAAATGTCGATTAACCTTCATGTTGTGTTGCAACGTTTTTTTTTATTTTAATATTTTGTATATAATAAAATGGAATTGTTTTGGAAAGTGTGGTTTGTCTGTTATAACACTGAATTATAAAACAGTATAATTACATAGAAATTCCATTGCCTAGTCTGATCAAAATGATGCTGAGGGTCAACCATTGTAAAGGTAATGTAATTTTTAACTAGACCAAAAAAGAAATCTTTTTGTAAGCTTTCTGTTCTTTTTATTGAAATATCATAAAAAATTAGCATCAAGTCAAAGGTACAAGTAGATGTAAATTGAATGTTCTATCGGCATTCCAAATTCAGAGATTTACAATACTTTAGAAGGAGTGTAGCATCATCTAAACGGAAAATAATAATACTGTTGTTCCAAACGTTGACCTGAAGGTGAAAAACATGAATTTTTTTAATCCAGTACATCCAAAATGCCCTAGGATGTGGTGTTGGGCAGTGTGCCACCGTCTCATTATTTAATACGAATAAAAACAAGTTTCAGCTCATTATTTCTAGGTCATTTGGCAGTTAATTCAAAACAAAAGTGACTTGTGTTGTTGCAGCTTAATTATGAGATAAAATTAATTGTGAGATAAAACCACAGAGCGAGCAAGGCAATAATCCTTGGATCCTCCATTTTTTGTCTCGTGTAAATAAGGACTCAGTCCAGTGCATAACATCACGGGAGTGTGGCCCCGCCTCGCTGAGAATCTGCTGCTGTCCCGCAACACTGTGCTAATGGAGACAGAAGCATTCCGAGCTGTACTGAAGTGAATCGAGCCGTACCGAGGTGTGCTGGGCTAGTGGAAAACAGGCTATACACTCTCTCCAGGAGACGGTGCAAGTTTATCGGCCTTAAACAGCAGACGGGCAAGTTCCTTTGGTCATTTCTGTCGAGGCTTCGTAGCCTAGTTAGGAAGTGCAAGTTTGGGGCATTGGAGGATGGCTTAGTGAGGGACAAGTTAGCCCATGGCACCAATGACGTCTGGCTGGAGATAACACTAAGAAAGGCTAAGGAGCCACTATTGCTGGAGGAAGTGCTGGACTTGGTGGAACAGAGGGAGTCCGGGGTCCAGCACGAGCTAACAGCTAAGGCTAGCAAGGGGCCAACCGCGTGCGATTTCCCACCGAGAGCGGAGGTTTGCATGCTAGCTGGACAGCAAGATGCGGTAATGGCACAATGGAGCACAATGACCGTGAGTGCTGGAGACAGCGGCGAGGAGCCAGGGCCGGAGGACGTGGCCGGGCAGGGTGATGTCGTGAGCCCCGGAGGTGAGTAGCAGCAGCAGCTGGTTGAGGAAGCTACACAGCGGGTGAGCGATACCATGCAAGCTGAAGGCCCCGGGGAAGAGCAGCAACCGCAGGACACAGAGACGGCGCAGCGGGACACCTGGAACAAGGGTACCGACAGCAGCGATGAGGCGTCCATGTCGGAGTGTATGGCCGACGAGAGTGGTGGTAAGAGCCCGGAGGGAGAACAGCCGCAAATGGACAGTGGAGCCAACAGGAGCGGCACTGAGAGCCCAGAGGGGGAGCAGCCGCAGCCGGAATTGGTGATAGCACAACGGAGCACCCTGGAGGAGGGTGCTGAGAACTGTGACGAGGTGCCCGGGTCAGAGGATAGGGCCGACAGGAGCATTACTCAGGGCCCCGAGGGACAGCAGCCAGGCGCGGTGATGACTCAGCAAGGTGCCGGGTACATGAGTGCGGGAAACAGCGGCAAGGTGCCTGAGTCGGAGAATGGCACTGGCAAGGGCGTCATGGTGAACACCGGGAGTAAGCAGCGAGACTTGGTGATAAAGCAGCAGAGCGCCCTGGTGGAGGACGTTGGGTGCTGTAACAAGGCGCCCGAGGCAGCGGATGATGCCAAGGAACAGGCTTTGGGTCTACCTGAGGTGCGGCCACTGGGGGCCGGAGTGTCTGGAGCCATGACGGCGGTGCATAAGGCAGTCGGGACCGGCTCGTCAGGCACGGAGAGGTGGTGCACAGAACATCAGCATGGCAGGCCCAGAGGGAAGAAGCGCCGACAGACAGGTAGAGACATTTTTGCCAGGGAGGGGGGCTTTGACCCCTGGGGGTAGACGGCGACTGGGTGCACATATGCCATGGTGGCTGGCCCGAGACACTGGGGTCACTTGAAACATGTACAGTGGGGCAAAAAAGTATTTAGTCAGCCACCAATTGTGCAACTTCTCCCACTTAAAAGATGAGAGAGGTCTCCAATTTTCATCATAGGTATGCCTCAACTATGAGAGACAAAATGAGAAAAAAAAATCGAGAAAATCACATTGAAGGATTTTTAATGAATTAATTGGTAAATTCCTCAGTAAAATAAGTATTTGGTCACCTACAAACAAGCAAGATTTCTGGCTCTCACAGACCTATAACTTCTTCTTTAAGAGGCTCCTCTGTCCTCCACTCGTTACCTGTATTAATGGCACCTGTTTGAACTCGTTATCAGTATAAAAGACACCTGTCCACAACCTCAGTCAGACTCCAAACTCCACTATGGCCAAGACCAAAGAGCTGTCAAAGGACACCAGAAACAAAATTGTAGACCTGCACCAGGCTGGGAAGACTGAATCTGCAATAGGTAAGCAGCTTGGTGTGAAGAAATCAACTGTGGGAGCAATTATTAGAAAATGGAACACAAGAACAGTGATAATCTCCCTCGATCTGGGGCTCCACGCAAGATCTCACCCCGTGGGGTCAAAATTATCACGAGAACGGTGAGCAAAAATCCCAGAACCACATGGGGGGACCTAGTGAATGACCTGCAGAGAGCTGGGACCAAAGTAACAAAGGCTACATCAGAAACACACTACGCCGCCAGGGACTCAAATCCTGCAGTGCCAGACGTGTCCCCCTGCTTAAGCCAGTACATGTCAAGGCCCGTCTGAAGATTGCTAGAGAGCATTTGGATGATCCAGAAGAGGATTGGGAGAATGTCATATGGTCAGATGAAACCAAAATAGAACTTTTTGGTAAAAACTCAACTTGTCGTGTTTGGAGGAGAAAGAACACCATACCTACTGTGAAGCATGGGTGGGGAAACATCTTACTTTGGGGCTGTTTTTCTGCAAAGGGACCAGGACGACTGATCCGTGTAAAGGAAAGAATGAATGGGGCCATGTATCGTGAGATTTTGAGTGAAAACCTCCTTCCACCAGCAAGGGCATTGAAGATGAAACGTGGCTGGGTCTTTCAGCATGACAATGATCCCAAACACACCGCCCGGGCAACGAAGGAGTGGCTTCGTAAGAAGCATTTCAAGGTCCTGGAGTGGCCTAGCCAGTCTCCAGATCTCAACCCCATAGAAAATCTTTGGAGGGAGTTGAAAGTCCGTGTTGCCCAGCGACAGCCCCAAAACATCATTGCTCTAGAGGAGATCTGCATGGAGGAATGGGCCAAAATACCAGCAACAGTGTGTGAAAACCTTGTGAAGACTTCTGAGGACGTCTGACCTCTGTCATTGCCAACAAAGGGTATATAACAAAGTACTGAGATGAACTTTTGTTATTGACCAAATACTTATTTTCCACCATAATTTGCAAATAAATTCTTTAAAAATCAGACAACGTGATTTTCTGGATTTTTTTTTTTTTCTCATTTTGTCTCTCATAGTTGAGGTATACCTATGATGAAAATTGGAGACCTCTCCCATCTTTTAAGTGGGAGAACTTGCACAATTGGTGGCTGACTAAATACTTTTTTACCCCACTGTATTTAATGTAAATATCTGTGTACATATTTGTGAAAATGTGCACTTTGTATACAGCTGATGTGTATGTGAGTGAGTGAATGTATGAATAATGTGGGATTATTTTGTGTTTTCGAGAGACATGGTCCAATTTTAGTTGTTCTTTGTGTGAATGTGATAGGTTGTTTTAGTGCAGTTTATTGTTCCCCATGTTCTTAGTGCATGATTCAGGTTCTAAATTTGGGAGGTTTTCAGTGGTGTGTGTGATTTCCCATTTTCTGAGGGGGGAGGGAATGTTGGATGTGTATGTGTGGGTATGTGTGGCAGTGGTGCCCCTAGGGTGGTGTGAGGTTGGCACAGCCACTCTGTATATAAACCTCGATCTGTTAATAAAGTTGAGAGTTGTTAGCTGCATGAAGACTCGCATCCAACTCCTTCATTTCAAGACATAACAGATCTGTTAAAGGAGCAGGAGAAATTAAACAAGAACATCAACATGATGCCAAAGAATCGGAGATAAGCCACAGATGATTTGTGATTTCTGACATAAGTCAGACTTGAACCATGTATACAAATCAAATGAATTTGGAGATAGAAATCTAAAAGCATCTAATAAAGACAAATGACAACAAAGATCATTAATTACTCGATTTAAATTATTTCCTCTATCTCTTGGAGGAAATCTATCCAAATGAAAACCTGGAGCCTGACTGAAGTCACCTCCTACTATCAGTGTGTCAGGAGCTGAGCCAGCGTGGTTTCCCCGGCTTGGTCCTGACCCTCCTGTGGGTCTAGGTGCCGCTGTATATGTGTATATTATGTATTTCAGTGTGCTTCCTATCCCTAGCCACTGCTCTCTGGCCGGCAGCTGTGAGGCAGCTCTCTTTGGCTCACTCTTCTGTGAGCACTGGCTGACAGTCTGCCGGTCCGACCACGCCCCCTCACTCATTACCATCAGCTGTTCCCACTCCCTGTGCCATCTCTCCGCTCTCGCCCAGGTCTCGTAATCACACCATCACCAGCAGTGCGTGTACTTAAGCAGCCTTTGCCAGTCACGCATTGCTGGGTCTTTGACTGAATGTATTGTCTGCTGCGTTGTCTGTAGATAATCCTGTTCATCTGTATACCATGACGGGTTAGTTCCTCCGCGTTTACTGTGGTTCTCTGGCGTCCCCTGAGCGATGTCAGCTCCGGGACGTCATTGAGGATAATCCGTTTCTCCTCACGCGTTCGCTGGGCGATGCCGGCCCCTGAACGCCAACTGTAAGTCATATTTGTATTTTTGTAAGCCTTCACTCTTTTTGAACTGTCAGTCTTGACGTTAATAAATGTGTTGTGGTGTAACCCTTGCACGTAAATCCTTGTTATTTCTCCCCTCGCCGTGCACTGTGTTAAAGTGCACAGGGAGGCCCGTGACACAGTGAAGCTGAAGGATAGTTAGTTTTCATTGGAAATACTGTGGAAGCTAAGTCCTGCAGAAGTTTATGATTTAATGTGGACTTATTAAACACATAAATATTAATCAAAATAAGTAGCATGTACATTATTTTCACAATAATCAGAATCGATCTACCCTCAGGGGAGACGCGTGATTCCATGACAGAACCATTAAAACTAGGACCAAAGATGAGAACCGCTCCACGATGATCTAAAGAAAGCTTCCCTCCCCACTGAATACTCCAGAACCTTTCATCTGTTTGGCATGAATGGGTTTCTTGCCAAAAAAAATCTCTTTTTGTGTCTTACAATATAAAAATAAAGCTTTTCTTTTGGTAATTTCTCTAATACCTCGTACGTTAATAGAA
The DNA here is from genome assembly GCA_020510985.1 of Pholidichthys leucotaenia. Lineage (NCBI taxonomy): Eukaryota > Metazoa > Chordata > Actinopteri > Cichliformes > Pholidichthyidae > Pholidichthys > Pholidichthys leucotaenia. The sequence continues at coordinate 424,030,122 of CM035842.1, read as the reverse complement.
AAACAAGACAAAAATAACTGAGACATAACACCAAAAATGCACCACAAACCTAATGTAAAAAAATAAAAACTTGAAACTCTTGAACTCTAAATAAGGGGAAAAACATGCTGAACAAAGAACATTAATGCACCCCAAACCAAAATGTGCAGATATAGTCCTGAGAAGATCCAAAAATGATCCAAATTAGCAATAATGGAATCAAAAAAAAAAAATTAAAGCAGAAAAAGAAATTCCTCTCAAACCAAATAGAGAACATTGTCTCAGTTAACCTGCACCACACACAGTTCATTAATATATTTAACTTCACAAAAACTAATCGTCTCTGCATAACAATAACCCCCAAAATTTTATGAAGTAAAAAGAGAATATCAAAGTCAAACCTGTGGGGAACCCACTCAGTAGTTTTCCCTCAGACTGAAGTGGCAGGTCAAAGGTGGGGAGTGTGGGGAGTGATATGTTAATGCAGCACCCCAGGCAGCAGAGAAGTGTTAGTGCTGTGATATAAGAGTGCCTGCAACCTGGTGGTATGTTTTCTGATTCTGGTGAATGTGAGAGAGAGTGGAATAAAGTTTCATCTGCACGGAAAAGTTTGGCCTGGTTATTCTCTCCACACTTGTGACCCTTGACGCACAGTGGAACGCGAGGTGAACACCCCGGAGGCGGCCTGGACGGGAAGTGCCAGCAATGCATGCGCAATTTCGGTCAAATTCCCAGACTTTTGGCTACACGACCTGAAGTCTTGGTTCCTTCACACCGAGGCCCAGTTCGCGCTCCAGGGAATAATGGTAGATGACATCAGATACTACTACGTGGTCACAGCGCTGGACGCACGCACAACTCAGCAGGTGATGAGCCTGCTCCAACAGCCCCCAGCCCGCGACAAATGCGGCGCTCTCAAAACCGCGCTGACCCAGCACTACACGCTCTCGGACTGTGAGAGAGCGGAGAGGCTCTTGATGTGCTCAGAGTTAGGAGACGGGTCAGCGGTCGAATTGATGGAGAAGATGTTGGCATTGATGGGCACAGATGACAGGCATTTTCTCTTTGCCCACCTTTTCCTCCGGAACCTCCCGACAGCAGCCAGAGCGGTCCTTGCCAATTCTCCGCTGCTGGCCACACGCAACTACCGAGCGCTAGCCCAGCAGGCAGATCAGGTCATCCTCACTACCAGAGCCCTCACAGTGAACGCAGCGGTGTCAGAACCCAGCGAGATGACCAGTGGAGGCAGCAGGGGCCAAGAAGCACCGGAGAGACACACTCTGTTTCTACCACCGCCGTTTTGGAGAGGATGCACGCCAATGCGTGCCACCGTGCCAATTCAAGCGTTCGGGAAACGCCAGGACCGGCAGTCGGTAGCACCTGCGACCACCAGTGAAGCAAGCAAGCTGCTCTATGTGACAGACTCACGCTCGGGGAGACGGTTCCTCGTGGACTCCGGCTCCCAAAAGAGCCTCATCCTGCCGTCCTAGGCCGACTGGCTGGCGGGAACTAGCGGCCCCGAGCTGACGGCTGCAAACGGCTCAGACATTAAGACTTTTGGAGAGAGGACACTGACTGAATCCTTGCACGGTCGTACATACCAATGGACATTCGTCATAGCGGCATGCAGCTTCCCCATTTTAGGTGCTGATTTTTTGTGTGCACACGGACTACTAGTCGATGTTGTTAACAGACACCTGATTAACGCACTGTCTTTTGATTCTCTCCAATGTACAGCTCGAGGAACCGGGCCCACAACACTAGCCAACGTCACAGCTCCAGGGGGTAAGTTCCACATGCTACTCAACCAGTTCCCAGCACTCACGGTCCCAACGTTTTTGGCGACCGTCACTAAACACGGGGTGGAGCACTTCATTACCACTACGGGGCCGCCCATTTTCGCACGACCTCAGCGCCTGGACGCAGCTAAACTGGCCATAGCGCGCGAGGAGTTTGCCAACTTGGAAAAGTTGGGCATCATCAGGCGCTCAAACAGCCCATGGGCATCCCCGCTACACATGGTTCCTAAGGCTGAGGGATCGTGGCGACCTTGCAGAGATTTCCGCAGATTAAACAATGCCACAGCGCACGATCGCTACCCCATCCCTCATATTCAGGATTTTTCCATTCACCTCACCGGGGCACACATTTTTTCCAAGATACACCTGGTCCGCGGTTACCACCAGGTCCCAGTGAGCGCTGAGGACATACCTAAAACGGCAGTAATAACCCCGTTTGGTCTGTTTGAGTTTTTATGCATGCCTTTCGGGCTAAAAGTTGCGGCGCAGACATTCCAATGCATGATGGATGCGGTGTTGCGCAATCTGCCATTTGTGTTTGTCTACCTGGATGACATGCTGGTGGTCAGCACGTCCGAGGACGAACACGTAGCCCACCTCAGGACAGTTTTCCAGAGGTTGGAGGAGTACGGATTAATAATCAACCCGGAGAAGTGCCAGTTCGGGGTGACGGGGATCGATGCGGTTTGGGCCACCGCATCTCACCGGAGGGCGCGACACCCTTGCTGGACAAGGTGCGTGCCGTGGCGAATTTTCCCCGGCCTCAGATGGTCAGGGCACTGCAAGAGTTTTTTGGGATGATTAACTTCTACAATTGTTTCCTCCCCCGCGCAGCCCAGCTCATGCAGCCGTTGTACGCTGCGCTTAAGAAACGGAAGCCGGTGGACAGAGTCGACTGGACGCCTGAGAGAGAGCAGGCATTTTCTGAGGTTAAAACAGCTCTGGTGAACACCACACTACTGGCGCACCCGGACCCAGCGGCCAGGATAGCGCTCACTACAGACACATCAGACGTGGCCATAGGGGCCGTCGTGGAGCAGTGCGTCGCCGGTTCTTGGCAGCCGCTCGCCTTTTTTAGTAGGTCTTTGCGTGACAATGAGCGTAAATACAGCGCGTTCGACAGGGAGTTACTGGCTCTCCACCTGGCCATATGCCACCTCCAGTTCTGGCTGGAAGGGTGCACCTTCACTGCGTTCGTGGACCACAAGCTGCTAACGTATGCAATGGCCAAGGTTTCGGAACCATGGTTGGCCCGGCAGCAGAGACAGCTGGCCGCGATCTCGGAGTTTACGACCAACATTCGACATGTGGCCGGTAAACTCAACATGGTGGCTGACTGCCTCTCGCGCGCATTAGTGGCCCCAGTCTACGTAGGGATAGATTACACGGCCATGGCCGCTGCGCAGATCGGCGATGCGGACGTTTGCGCGCTCCAGTCTGGACCAACAGGGTTAAGGCTGGAGAGCAGAGTGCTGCAACACGCCCCCCCCCCACCCCAAGTCTGTGACATCTCTACAGGCCACCCATGACCGGTGGCCCACGCGCTTGGCGCCACCGCATTTTTGAGTTGGTTCACTCCCTGGCGCACCCAGGAGTGCGCGCGTCAGTCAAAATGGTGGGCACAAAGTTCGTCTGGCCGAGCCTGCGCAAACAGGTGAAAGAGTGGGCTGCAGCCTGCGTAGTGAGCCAATGAGCCAAGGTGCACAGGCACACGAAGGCCCCTTTGGAGCCGTTCCGTATCCCAGCTAAGAGGTTTGACCACGTTCATGTGGACCTCGTGGGCCCCCTCCCGCCATCGCAGGGGGTCACGCACCTCCTGACAGTGGTGGACCGCACCACACGCTGGCCCGAAGCAGTCCCGCTAGCTTCCACCGCGTCCACAGATGTGGCACGTGCTTTTTTGACAACATGGGTGGCACGTTTCGGGGCTCCTTCAGACATCACGTCCAACTGGGGCCCACAGTTTGTTTCCAACCTCTGGTCCACTATGGCCCGGAGCCTGGGCATCTCAATTCATCGCACGACCGCGTACAACCCACAGGCCAATGGGTTATGCTAGTGTTTCCATAGGTCACTTAAAGCAATGCTCAGAGCTTCGCTTACGGATGCAAATTGGGTGGGCCGGTTGCCGTGGGTTCTATTAGGTTTGCGTTCCGAACCAAAGGCGGATTTGGCTGCCTCCCCAGCAGAACTGGTTTTTTCCCAGCCACTGTGGCTCCCCGGGGAATTTTAGCCAGATAACCCCACGCTGAACATGATCCATCCCCGTGTTCAAGACATAGCGCAGAGGCAGGGACGCTACCCGGCCCGGCCCACCACTGTTTTCCACGTACTTTTGTGCCAAAAACCTTGAAGAATGCATCATTCATATTTGTCAGGCACGATGCCCACCGGACTCCATTGCGCCCACCTTACGATGGCCCGTTCAGAGTGCTGGAACCCGGGGACAGACATTTTGTGTTAGACTTGGGGGGTCGCCAGGAGACAATCTGTAAAGACAGGCTTAAGCCTGCCTTTGTTTTAGCAGACGAGCAGGGGGTGCTGGCCCGAGTTCCTCGGCGCGGAAGACCCCCACGGAGAGCTCCCCAGGTAAATGAATCGTCAGATCAGTCATACGAGCATGCTGAAGGTGTCTCCTCCCCCCCATTGTCCCCCCACAGACAGACACACCCCTAGGAACCCCCCACTGCCACAGCAGCGCCTCGGAGCTGAAGACCCCCCGTTACAGCAGCTATGGACGGAGGCTGAAGCCCAAAGGACATGGGGGTTAAGACTCAGTCTGAGACTCTTAGACTCTTGGTGGGGGGGGGGGAACCCACTCAGTAGTTACTCAGTAGTTTTCCCTCAGACTGAAGTGGCAGATCAAAGGTGGGAAGTGTGGGGAGTGATATGTTAATGCAGCACCCCAGGTAGCAGAGAAGTGTTAGTGCTGTGATATACAGTAAAGGCGCTTTTCCATTAGGGTCAGTACGGTACGGTTCGGGATGGGATGGGACGGTACAGTTCGGCCTGCTTTGTGTTTTCACTGCACTAGATCCCATTTGAAGTGGGTGGGAATATAGTTACAGGGAGGCGGCGCAACCCTCTCCCTAACGTTATGTAAAACCAGCGTAACTGGCATAAAACAAGCATAACATTACGCAAAACACAAGCTGGCAGGATACGCGGTGTCTGCCTTCTCTGTCTTTTTTGCCTGAATAAATGCAAAAAAGGAGAACAGAAGGCAAAGGCGGCAATATGACACACTGGTAAAGTACTGGAGCATTTAGGAAACCATAGAGCAGTATAAAGGAGAAGACATGAGGATACAAACTACACATATCAATGTAAGCTAATGATTGCTAATGCTACCTTGCTTTTAAGTTCGCCGTACAACATTGCAATGTCGGCAAGTTATCGGTATTAGGTACTAAAATATGTATTCTCTGTGTGTGTGTTTCAGATGGCTCCCTTGTGGCAAAAATATCGCTTCAAACGGTCGGTCTGAATGTTCAACACAGTGATGTCACCCCAGCTTCAGGAACGCAAAGTGGCTATAATGTCTGTAGAAATGTTTAGCTTCCTGTGTGACAAATTGCTCTGATCTGTGTCAAAATCATGGAGAGACTGTTGAGACATCATGGAATTTATCTGCTCCAGCCAGTGGTGTCGTGGCAAAACATGGATCAGTCAGGTGCCATACTGTAATATATGAGCCGTTAAATATATATTTCAACAGGTAAACAGTGCTGAGTTAGGCGTAAGATATATTTAACAATTATGTGTCACATTGGCCTATGCGCCGGTGCCACCCGCGCTCAGGCCATATTCCTCCTCAGCCCAGCTCTTATTGTGACAGCGTCTCAGCGGGCTCCCGGCTGTCAAGCTCTATGGGACGGCTGGAGCCCAATTACCTCTCATCAGCTGAGGCGCTGTCAACCATTATAAAAGGGAGCAGCTCTGACCACTCGGGGCTGTGACCTAGCTCTATTATCCACGCTCTTCTCCGGCGTGGGTAAGGCTGGAACCCCTACGTCCGGCGCCAGCCCTCCTCTCGTCATTCATCATCATTTGTAAGTGTGCACCTTTGTATGATTGTTTGTTTTGCCCCATGAGGCTCTGTTCCTTTGTTCCTTTTCCTTTACCATTAATAAACAATGTAAACTCACCGGTCAGCCCCTGGCTCTTATTTATGGCTCGCAAGAGCCATACGTAACAGTAGGTCACAGCCAGTGAGTTGCCGGCTGCCGTGAGTTTAATTGGACTTTGTTCTTCCCTGTCTGGGTGTCAACTCTGGGAGCATGCCGTCTCCCAGGAGCCACGTTCGGCGCCTGGGTAATGAGCTAGCGACCGCCCTGGAGTATGTCGATGGGACGCTCCTCACCGCCACCTTCTACGACAATCCCAACGACATACACTGGCACCTAGACTACGCTGAGGTTCTCCTGGACAGTCTTCCTCGCTACGCCGACCACCCTGAAGTCTGCACGAGGAGAAATGACATCGCCTCACAACGTGAGATACTCCGTGGGCTGGAGGGAAATCCCGGCAGGAAGCCGAAGAGGAGTCGTCGTCACCCCTCGCTTCGGGATCCCGGTCCTGCCTCCGTTCTGGCCCAAGAGTTTGCACCATCCAGAGGTCTTTTCCCATCGGGCATGACGTCACTCGGGAATCCCCCGGAGAAGCTGCAGCTGACAGCTATCAAGATCCGAGACAGAGTGGCTGCTGCTTGCTCCACGGTTCATCCATCTGTCATCTTTAAGCATGTGACGGCGGCAGTTGGACTGGTGGAGAGGAATCCAGAGTAGCGTGAGTTCCCTGAGTTTGCCGACCTGCTCGCCTCTGTTTCTGCACAGGAATGGCGATTCCCGGATCTCACCTTCGCCTCGCCCCCTTTAAGAAACCGTCGTCACACCGGCTGTCAACCTCAGCATGAATCCCGTGAGGATCCAGTTCCGGGTCGCCGCAAGGGCTCAATTCCCCACACAGCTGTCACTCCTGCGCGTCGTCAGAGGGGAAACCCCGCAGCCTTGTCTCCCGAGCCATCTTCTCCTGCTGTTACGTCAGCGCTCCATGCCCGGCTCGTCTCGGCTGTCGCCCCCTCCTCCTCGACGCATTCTCCGGCCACTGTGTGTGCTCAGAGTCCTGGCCCGGTGAGCTCCATCCCGGAACCATCTCGAGTGGCTCCCCGTCGTCCTCCCAGGGGGCCCTCTGTCACCGTCCGGCGGGAAAAGGGAGGAGCAACGTCCTCCACAGCGGGCACCACTCAGCCTCCAGGAGACAGGCAAGTCCAAGTTCATTCACACTCTCATTGTGATTTGCTCCGTCAGACTCCTGGAGGTGGAGTTCGGGGTTCGCAGCTCCCCGAGCTCCCACCACCTGCTGTGGCTTTAATTATTAATCCCGCATCCTCTGTGTCTCCCTCCGCTGAGCGGTCCTCGACGCCAGGCCAAAGTCGCTGGATGAGGAGGGGGCCTGCGGTACTGGAGAGCCTGGTTCCGGTTCCGCAGCTACGCCATGGGCGGAGGAGGAGAGCGGACTGCAGCGTGGAACCTGCGCTGATGAGGAAGCATCCCCGGGTCTCCAGGGAGGAGCGGTCCAGTCCAGCGGGTTGAGGTTCTCCTGCCACCACGCCGTGTGGGCCATCGGCGTGGGCATCGGTGCTGGAGGACTCGCAAGCTGCGCACGCCATCATGCCAGCTGCGGAGCCCGACGCAGCTGAGTGGGAGCCTGATGACGACCTCCTGCCGTCTCAACCCGGATCTTCGCAGTCCTGGATGGCGTCAGAACCCGAGATTGGGCAGCACGGTGGTGCAGTGGTTAGCACTGTTGCCTTACAGCTAGAAGGTTCCTGGTTCGAATCCCCAGGTTGGCAGGGGTTGGAACCTTTCTGTGTGGAGTTTGCATGTTCTCCCTGTGCTGCGTGGGTTTACTCCGGGGGCTCCGGTTTCCTCCCACAATCCAAAGACATGCATGTTAGGTTAATTGGCTGTTCTAAATTGTCCCTAGATATCTGTTTCCTATAGGCCCTTAGAATAGAGGGTTAGTACTAGTGAAAGCGCTTTGAGTGGTCTTTGTGACTAGAAAAGCGCTATATAAGTGCAGGTTAGTTAGTTAGTTAGTTAGTTAGTAGAGATCAGGCAAGTGCTCTGTTTTGTCTTTCTCCTTCATATCTTAGAGCATTTTAGCCTGTCTCTTGGGGAGATGAGCCGGGTGCAGCCACCCGCTGCGTCCGAACTTATCTCGCTGGGTTCTGGCGCTGCCGGTGATCCTGATCCCGGTTCTTCTCTCTCTCCTGAGCCTTCTCCCAGGGTCGCCAGCGAGGAGCTGCTTTCGCCCGCTGTGCCAGAGGTTCCAGGTTCGGGGTTGGAGGTCGGTTCTGGTGCGGTGTCGACCCAATCGGGGTCCGACGCGGGTGCTACTGAGACCCAATCGGGGTCCTTCGCGGGAGCAGCCGCGACCCAATCAGGGTCCAACGAGGGTGCAGCACTAGTGGCATCCAGGTTCGGTGAGGGAGCTGCAGATCCCCTGCCACTGGACACTGGACCGGCTCATCATCATCTTCATCCCCCTCTTCACCGTCGTCATCATTGTCACCCTCATGATCCCCGCAAGCTTTCTCCACCAGGGCCCATATGGACCTCTCACTGTCGGCCCAGCTCGCCCTCACTATTTCTCTCCACAGGGAAGCCGTTGCCTTTCTCTCCCCTACGGGCCTGGTGGCTGAGCGATGCGGGTCGGCCGCCAGAGGGACTGCCGTACCCGTTCGGCTCTTTGGTTCAGCCACTCGACTCCTTGGACTCTTTGTTTGGTGGTCTGGTCCGGCCACCCGAAGTACTGCTGTTCCTGGCCTGGGATTTGGGTAGGCCGCCTGAACGTTTCCCATCACCCCTGTTGGCGGTTTGGACGCTGGGTGCGGGGAGACCCCCCGAACTGAATTATTTCTGTTATTCCTGTGCCTAGTCCTTTGTGGTTTTGTGAGTGTACAGGTATATAATTTCTTATAGTCGTATCACGGTTAGCGTGCCTTTTTTTTTCTCCCCCTCCTGTTTGAGGGATGCCCTGTATCTGGTGGATTTCACCTTAGGAGCCTCTGCTCTCCTTTTAAGGTCTCCTGGGTTGTTTGTTTCCTGCCACTGTTGTGGGGGGGTTTTTCCTGTCTGCCTATTATTAGCATTTTATGGAGTATTGTGCTTTTTCCCGTACTCTGTAATTGCTTCGTTGTTTCCTGCCAATGTTGTTTTTTCTTTTCTCTCTCATGCCCTCCTGGCCTGCGCCCCATCTGCCCACCCTAGGTGGGGGAGGGCTTGGGTGTTACTTGCCGTTCAGAGCACGGCCTTGAGGGGGGGGGTCATGTCACATTGGCCTATGCGCCGGTGCCACCCGCGCTCAGGCCATATTCCTCCTCAGCCCAGCTCTTATTGTGACAGCGTCTCAGCGGGCTCCCGGCTGTCAAGCTCTACAGGACGGCTGGAGCCCAATTACCTCTCATCAGCTGAGGCGCTGTCAACCACTATAAAAGGGAGCAGCTCTGCTCACTCGGGGCTGTGACCTCGCTCTATTATCCACGCTCTTCTCCGGCGTGGGTAAGGCTGGAACCCCTACGTCCGGCGCCAGCCCTCCTCTCGTCATTCATCATCATTTGTAAGTGTGCACCTTTGTATGATTGTTTGTTTTGCCCCATGAGGCTCTGTTCCTTTGTTCCTTTGTTCCTTTTTATTAATAAACAACGCAAACTCACCGGTCAGCCCTTGGCTCTTATTTATGGCTCGCAAGAGCCATGCGTAACATTATGATACATTTTAAGCCAAAACAAATGGATCTAGGATTAAAAGTAATTAAAATAATGCAGTCACAAGGTTACATGGAGAAATACGTGGATTAACTGGAAATATATCGTATTGAGTATTGCTGACTACATGTAGATACTGTATAAATATATATTCAACAACAACTGCATCAACACTTCACTGGTTCACTGCATCAACAGTGAACTATACATGTATTCATGTAGTATTGCCCTGGGAATTTTGACAATAAACCTTTGTACTTTTGCAGATGTCTCTATTTTGTTTTACAGTCTTCAGCAAATAATTGTTTTGGTTACTTTTCTTAAAAATGAGCCATTATTTTCAGTCACTGACAAATGGTTTGTACTGTTGACTCTTTTCTCACCGGTGTCTGAACAGACAAAATAGAAAATCATGATGCAAACACATAAATCACTAAAATGTTTATTACAATCAGCAGCAAATTACAGATTATTTAGAATGTGCAAAATTCAAACTGTAAAAAAAAAAAAAAAAAGAAACTGGAATGGGTCACACACGGCAACCACGCTGCCTCACTGAGCAGCAACTGGTCGGCCCCTCGTACTGGTCCTGGTTCAGCAGATCTTCAGCCTGCATCTCTGTAAACAGTGAAGCAAGGTCTGGTTTGGGTGGATCGTTTTCCTCTTGCCTAGATCAAAGACAGAAATGGGTGGTGGATAATTAAAGCAAGTTTAAAACATATTTGAGAAATGAAGGAATGAATGAATCTTTATTTTGGATAGATTAGATTAAAAGAAAGGAACAGAATAATAGAACAAAGGGGGAAAAAAACAACAAGGTCAAATTAAACAGCAACTCCTCTGATTATACAGTTCAACATAAGTTATCTGAAATGGGTGATGGCTGAAGCTGCAGCTTATATTGCCCACCCATGTTCCATCTAAGAGTTCAGAAGGAAAATAAAATAAGAGTGATTACAAATCAGAACAAAGCCAAGACAAAACGTGACAAAAACTAAGCAACAGCACAACACAGACTGGATATGATAATCCTTATGTGATTTTACATGTCGTTTTATATATACACTACCGTTCAAAAGTTTGGGGTCACTTAGAAATTTACTTATTTTTGAAAGAAAAGCACTGTTTTTTTCAATGAAGATAACTTTAAACTAATCAGAAATGCACTCTAATATCTAATATACATTGCTAATGTGGGAAATGACTATTCTAGCTGCAAATGTCTGGTTTTTGGTGCAATATCTACATAGGTGTATAGAGGCCCATTTCCAGCAACTATCACTCCAGTGTTCTAATGGTACAATGTGTTTGCTCATTGCGTCAGAAGGCTAATGGATGATTAGAAAACTCTTGTGCAATCATGTTAGCACAGCTGAAAACAGTTTAGCTGGTTAGAGAAGCTATAAAACTGACCTTCCTTTGAGCAGGTTGAGTATCTGGAAAAAATTATTATTTCAAATACAAATCATTATTTCTAACCTTGTCAATGTCTTGACTATATTTTCTATTCATTTTACAACTCATGGTGGTAAATAAGTGTGACTTTTCATGGAAAACACAAAATAATTGTCTGGGTGACCCTAAACTTTTGAACGGTAGTGTATGTTTGGAGTATTTCTTCCTTTAGTTTTTGTTTAAATTGTCCAAGCGTTGTACATGATTTTAATTCAGCTCCAAAATCGTTCCATAATCTGACTCCCTGCACTGAAACACAGTGTTGCTTGGTGGTAGTTCTCACTGAAGGTTTTTGAAATATACTGAAATGATATCATTTCTCCCTTATTTGGAACAGCTTTTAGATATTTGCGGGCAGTGATAGATTCTTCACTTTAAACATTATTACTGCAGTTTTAAAGTCAACCAGATCTTTCAACTTTTAATTTAAGAAAAAGTGGGTTTGTTGGTTCCCTGTAAGCAGCTTTGTTTATTATTCTAATAGCTCTCTTCTGAAGCATAAAGACTGGATATATGTTTTATATGTATTTCCCCATACTTCAGTACAATATGTCATGTATGGGAGTATTAATGAATGATACAAAGTCTATAGTGTGGGTTGATTCAGCAAATATTTCACTCTGTGTAATATTGCAATTGATTTGGATATTTTACCTTTAATATAATTAATATGTGACTTCCAACACAGTTTATTATCAATTATTACTCCAAGAAATTTAATTTTGGATACCCTTTCAATCTCTACACCATTTACACTGAGTTTAGATACTGAGTTGTTGTGATGGTGTGAAATAACGTTATCAATAAAAGTTTAGCCACCGCTGTGCTGCCCTGGTTTCAAGTGTGGGTGGTGTTTTGTGCTTGTATTGCTAAAATATAAAAGGAAGCACTACAATGGGCCTCCAATATTTGTAATGTGTTCTTTTACTGGATGAGTATAAAGATGAAATACTATAGACTACACATATAAACTAAATTCTAATGGTGACTGAACAACTCCCATTCCCCAAAGTGCAAGATACACTATTATGACTAGAACTCATAAAGGATCACAGAAGTGATCTGATAAAAAAAATAAATAAATAAAAATAAATAAAAAAGCGGTTTACCTATACTTTAACTTAAAAAGCAAAAGATTTGACTATAAATATGATGTGTTGTTTGCCTGTCACAATACTGCTGTCTAAAAGTCGCCATTCCGAGCAGATCCTGTTTGGACTCTACAGTGACAAATACACACACCTTCAGTTCATGCACAGCACGAAAATGCAACATGTAAAAAACACCTTTTTTACCCAGGATCACAACTAGCTTATTTCATCAGATATTGTCAACACAAAGCCTAGATACAACCACGGACGTAGCATTGAGCTAGGTCATCGTTTAAACACGATTAAGTTTCCGTCTGTCCACAGTGAACTTTCCACTGCTGGGAAAAATAACGTAAAGCATGAATATCACATCACTCACCGTCCTGTATATCACGACATCACGGCTTCAACTGCTGAAGTTGGGTGCGTTGCGGCTGTACATTCAATTCAATTCAGGTGGCTGGGTCTAATTACCGGTGCGTCTCCGTGTATTTTCCGGTGTGTCTGCTTGTGCTCCCTACTGCAGCTCAGTCTGCTTCCCTCTGCATTCTCTCATCAGCCGAAACGCACAGAAAACTCTGCTGGACCGCAGTGTTGATTTCTGCTGATTTCTGTTAAGCCATTCTATCGTTGTTTATAATATCACTTGTTCGTGGGCTCACTGATGAAAGATTGCAAATGGCAGCCAGCCGGCAATTCTGGAACGTCAGCGTAACTCTCATGACGGTACGCCCGGACCAATCAGTGGCCAGCAGTGGCTTGACGTAACCGGGCTGGTACGCTTCGGACCTGCTCTGGAGTAGGGCCGAAAAAATAGGAACAGTTCTAAAAAATAACAGAACTGTAAGGACTTCCGGTGCCTAATGGAAAAGCGGACAAACCGTGCCAAACCATACCGTACTGACCCTGGTGGAAAAGCGCCTTAAAAGAGAGCGCCTGCAACCTGGTGGTATGTTTTCTGATTCTGGTGAATGTGAGAGCGAGTGGAATAAAGTTTAATCTGCTCGGAAAAGTTCGGCCTGGTTATTCTCTCCACAAACCAAGCATTACCTCCACCGTTCAAGTGTCTGAAGCAGCGACATCCTGCACACTGACCCTTCTACCATCACCCTCACACTTCCTCTATGCGCTATGGAAAGCCAAATGCGTCAAAAATCGTCAAGTTTAACGTGATTTTTAAGTAGTAGAATGCATTATATGATATAAAAACACTGTTCGATTATGCCACCTGGCGTAAAAACACAGCACAACGTCTTTTACACCATGTGACATGTTTTATGCCAGGTGACGTAATTAAGCCACCTGGCCTAATTTCTGTCACCTGGTGTAAAACACGCCACCCGGAGCTTTTTACATATTTTATGATAAAATATGATAAGTAGGCAGGCCTGATTTCTCCAGAGCCAACAGATTCAAAGGTGTTTCATCCAATCAGCTCTCAGTAGAGGCAGACAAGTCTAAAAGATCCCTGATCATGTGACTAAACCGCATGTATTCTGCTTGCATTTGCACCTCAGCCAGAGGTTTATAGGGTTAGGTTCACCCTTTCAACAATATGCCATGGAAAAGCTGACATCTTGGTCAAATGTTATGACAGTAAACATTAACGTGACATTTTGAAAGCAAGCGTGTCACCTGATGTTCGTGAAATAAAATACAGTCTCTCTGCAGCTCTTTCTATTGATAAATAGAGTCGTGGATTCAACGTTTCTTCTTGGTACTTCTTCTTCTTGGGCTGCACGGTGGCGCAGTGGTTAGCACTGCGGCAGCACAGTTTACCCTTGGCCGGGGGATTGTGGGGATCGTGGGTTCGATCCCAGCCCCCGACCAACAGTGATCTGTGTGGAGTTTGCATGTTCTCCCCGTGTTGCGTGGGTTTACTCCGGGATTTCTCCGGTTTCCTCCCACATGCCAAAAACATGCATGTTAGGTTAATTGGCTGTTCTAAATTGTCCCTAGATATCTGTTTCCTATAGGCCCTTAGAATAGAGGGTTAGTATTAGTGAAAGCGCTTTGAGTGGTCTTTGTGACTAGAAAAGCGCTATATAAGTGTAGGTTAGTTAGTTAGTTAGTTAGGTACAGTCAGCACTGCCAGGCCCCAGTTCACTTCCCAGCTTGGCCTATTCCTTACCAGTTTTGGAATTATCAAGCACATGCTAGAAATCATATTGCAAGTAAATATTTTAAACCAAATCTTACCATTTGAACCTATAATTAATTACAACGTGCAGCAATAAATTGACATAACCCCCAAATATTTTTTTGTTTGTTTTTTTTTGCTTTGTGAACAGTCAGTTTTGTGAGTATGTGTTAAAAGTATTTAATTTTATTTAAAGTGAATAAATATGTAGCTTAGTTTTCTAAACCCTTTCCTTCTGTAAACTGACCATTTTCTTTTTGGATTGTATTGGGGGGGGGGTCTCTTTGTCATGGCAGATGGAAATCAAAGAATTAAACAAATTAATTAATTAAATGTATTTAAGGCTGGTTCCTTGAAGATGTTAAGTGATTTTAACATCAACTCATTGATTTTTAAGCAATTGTAATGCAAAAAAATCCTGTAATCATAAAATGTAAATATGCCATATCCAAAGAATATTAAAGGTTTCAGTCAGCCGTTTATTCATGAAAACTCACAACTCAGTACATACTTATCTACACCCCACATTCTTCCAACCTCCAACCATAAAGTGACCGTTGTGGTCACCCAGCATAATGCAGACTGATACTATTCACGCTCAGCAGGGATTGCATACGGACAGAGAACCCCTGGGGGGACAACCAGAACAATGGACTATTGTTTATACATCCCTGGATTAAGGAGAAGACATCCGGGCACCAGTTGGTCACGTGATTGATATGTATTGACTGATATGTATATCAATATGCAAATGTGCCATGCCTTCTCTCTCTTTGGATAACATGTATAAAAGAGCTTGTTATACATGCCTCAACGACATACACAGCACACACAGCACACACAGCACTACAGTGTGTCTCATGATGTTGGAGGAAAATGAAATCCTGCCACCTTCCAGCTCACTGCATCTTGCCTGAACTTATTTGTTCCTCCACACTGGTGACCCTTGATGAAGAATGGAACACGAGGCGAACACCCCGGAGATGACCCCGACCGGGAAAGAACCAGCACGCGTCATGGTGCGACCCTCGCCTGATCTCTTCCCTCCACACTGGTGACATGATGAGAAAGAATGACCGTCTGCTCCCTCTCACCGCGCTGTGGACACAGAGGACCAGAGAACCCCTGAAACCTCTTCATCCTCACCGGAGCGTGTGCTCCGGAGCACAGCACTGGGATCAAAACGCAACATGAACGACACGAGCGAACGAAGGAAGCAGCCTGAACAGGGACAATCATCGACGCCAACTGCGCTGATTTCTACCTAGCTCCCTGACTCTGACTAAACTCTGGACAGCGGACCTCCCACGCACAAAAGTCCCGCACGCACACCGCAGCATTACAAGGACAGCACAACTGCCAGTTATGTGGTCACTGCGCCAAGCGCGCACCACGCACAGACGAACCACCTCCACAGACTGATACATCGTCCTCCGCCATTGCACATGCCCAAGAAAAACGGCCGATCGCCACCCTCGGAACCTTCAGGGCTGCTCACGCACCTGAAGCATACGTGCAGCCCGCACACAGGACTTTGTATGGGTTTCTCAGCCACGGCGCACAAGGGGAATTTAGCCGATTGCTTTCCCCGATGACTTTGGGGCTGCTTCCCGCACCTAAAAGCCAAACCGCCTCACACCCTCACACAGCTGCAGCTGTTTCACAGCCACTACTCATCCTCAGGGAATTTGGCCGCTCGCCTTCCCCACATCCTCGCTGGATCGAGCCACGAGAGGAGTCAGATAAAATGTTTGGTTTTTTTCACAGCTGCTGTGGATCTCCGCTAGGTTTACCGGGAAAGTCCCTTACCATCGCGGATCCACACTCAATTTTTGCACGGCCCAGACACCTTTGACGTCCTGGGCCGGCACTCACTTACTCCCACCCCCCTCCCCCTCCTCCTCCACAGCACTTTTCCAGCACCTCACTCCCTAAAGCCTGCCGATCGCCATCTGGCTCCATTACGCACAACGCACACGGGCCCATGAGCCCACAATCCACGGCCATTCAACGTGCTGGAACTCGGAGCGGAGCACACTTTTTTTCCACCCATCCCCCATCCCCCCCACAGACTGTCATGCCCTTCGAAAGTTCTACCGGAGCTGAAGCCAAACAATGGGGGGGGGGTCACAGCCCCTTCCAAGTGTTCTGAGGGGAGCCGTGTGGTCACCCAGCATAATGCAGACTGATACTATTCACGCTCAGCAGGGATTACATACGGACAGAGAACCCCTGGGGGGACAACCAGAACAATAGACTATTGTTTATACATCTCCGGATTAAGGAGAAGACATCTGGGCACCAGTTGGTCACGTGATTGGTATGTATTGACTGATATGTATATCAATATGCAAATGTGCCATGCCTTCTCTCTCTTTGGATAACATGTATAAAAGAGCTTGTTATACATGCCTCAACGACATACACAGCACACACAGCACACACAGCACTACAGTGTGTCTCATGTCGGAGGAAAATAAAATCCTGCCACCTTCCAGCTCGCCGCATCTCACCTGAACTTATTTGTTCCTCCACACCGTAACCTTTTTGAGTTCTGAACATCAGTCGATCCTCAGGCAAAATAGTCGTACTGTGGTGGACACACACATGTGACCTGCTTTGTGACTCACATTTTAGATCAGAACAAAGGCAGAGCTTCCTGGGAAATTACAGGAAGCTGCAAGGATGTTAGCTTTGGTATGCAAGGCTTGAGGCTGTGGGGGAGTAATTAAAGGATTAAAGAGGAGATGCATTGTTACTGTGAATTATAATGCAACGTGGTCTGTGACACATGTGACTTGTGAACTGTAAGAGTCCTGGGATTTAAGGACGAGAGTTTCCTGTGTTGGCCTCTTTCTTCTTTGAGATGTTGGTGATGTGAATAAAGCTGACTTGAGAGAGAACTCTGTCTCGTCATTCCCACATTCCCACAGTACATGACATCATCGTGTCCTTCAGCTGGCTCTTCTGGGCTGTCCATTTTGGACCTGTTAAGTAACACTAATTTTGGACACGTAAACAGGCCTGATCCCTATTCATAAACACTGATGCTGCTGAAAGTTACTCCTAGTGATCAGAGTCAGAGTCAGAAATACTTTATTAATCCCAGAGGAAATGTAAATCTTTGAAAATTATTGGAGTTATAACATTTAGTCATTTTTTAAAGAAATACTTGGTTTAAATACGGATAATACGGTAGATCTGATACTACCGTATTATCCTAACAGAGCACTACGCTCCCAAAATGCAGGATTACTTGTAATACCTAGAATCTCCAAAAGTACAATGGGAGGCAGAGCCTTCAGTTATCAAGCTCCTCTCCTGTGGAATCAGCTGCCAATCTGGATTCGGGAGTCAGACTCGATCTCTGTTTTTAAGAATAGGGCTAAAACCTTTTTGATATAGCCTACAATTAGGGAGGGATCATGTGTTTCTGAACCCTCCCTTAGTTATGCTGCTAATAGGTTTTGTCAGCCGGGGGACCTCCAGTAATGCACTGGGCCTCACTCCTTTCCTCACTCTCTATGAAATATTTTTTTTTTTGCTGGTCATTAACATTTGTTTGTTCTCTCCCATAGATTGAGTCCCCATCGTGCTGTTTGCTCTCTACATGTCTGTTCTTTTCTTCTTCTCTATCCCCTCACCCCCCAGCCAGTCGCAGCAGATGACTCCCCCTCCCTGAGCCTGGTTCTGCTGGAGGTTTCTTCCTGTTAAAAGGGAGTTTTTCCTCTCCACCGTCGCCAAGTGCTTGCTCACAGGGGATCGCCTGATTGCTGGGGTCTTTCTGCAACTGTGGGGGTCCCCCCCTACAGTTGATAGTGCTATGAGATGACTGTTGTTGTGAAATGGCGCTATATAAATAAAGTTGAATTGAATTGAATTAAATCACTGTTAAAGAATACAGTAACTACCATGAGCATGTTCTAGCACAGTATATGCAAATAAAATATAATATTTCATTGTGTTTAGTAGGGGAGGGTTTAAAAGATCGATACAACAATCTGGATCAATACACGTTTGACTGAATACGATACGATCCACAAAATCCGCGGATTGATCTTTTAATAAAATGCTTTTACATCTGTGAATGTCTGCTGAGTCTGATAGGGTCGAAACCGGGTCAGTGAGCCAGGAACAGTGGTGAAGAACCAGAAACACCCAGAGCGCTAACGGAACTAACAGCTAACATGCTAACGGATATGCTAGTTCTTCTTCTGTGGTGTTAAAACAGTTCTCATCCGGCAACAGTTCCCTACGGAGCATGTCTTTACTTCTGTTTTTACATGAGCGGAGTTGTTGACATGCGTGTCTCAAGTTATCAACAAAAGTCACCGTAAAGACTGTCCTCAACAGCTTTCAAATATTTTTCATAAAGCGGGGATAAACGGTTTTGTACTATGTGCAGCGCTGAGTGGGAACATAAAGTCCACGATTGATGAACACTTTAAAATGCACGCAGACTGTCTGAAATTGGTGAACAGAAGAAGACTTGGAGCTGCTGAAATTGTAAGTAAAATATCATTTGTTTGTTTTAACATTTGTGTCGTAAATTAACAATTTATCCAGCATCATGGTGTTTTCTTTGACAAACTATTGATGCAGTAGTTAACTGTTGGTTAAGTGCTGTGAATAAATGCTAAATAAAGGTATATTTTATGAGATTATGGACTTGTAGCACTTAAGTGAGAGATTTGAAGACAATAATGAATCACAATAAAATAAAAATGGCAGAATTCATAAAGGCTGCAGTATGAGCCATTTTTACTCGGTAGAACTAAACTGAACTGAACAAATCTTCCAGGAAATGAAGTGAAACTCTTTTCAAAAATTGAAAGTTAATTTGTAGTTAAAATATAAACAACTGTGGTGGTTCGGTTAACCCCCACAATAGATTAAGGACAGTCAGCTCTCTTCTCTTGGTTTTTCCCGCTGCACTACTGGGATGTAATGTGCCATGCATGTATTGTGATGTAATGTGCCATTCATGTATAGTGTTCATGCGTCCTGTCCTTACTGTGACCTAGAGGCAGATCAATATGTAGATGTGCCTTGTAACCTCTTTGTCCTGCAAGCTGGAGCAGAGGACAGCAATCTGCCTATTGTTATGTAGGTCTTTCAGATGCAAATGTCTCATGCCTGTTCTGCAGTCCCTTTGATCATACCAACTGCTGTGAATCTGCTTTGATGTATTGTCTGAGTTAGGTATAAATACTGCACAGGTTCTGTAACTCACTCTCTCTATTCCACTTCCTCAACTGCTGCTGCTGGACACAGACTTTGTGTCCTCCTTCCCTGAGAGCCGCTGGGCTCGCTCCCGGCGCACATGCACGGCGCCGGGAGCGGAGCTCGTGACAGCGGTATGATTTAATAAAACTCTACTTAAAACCTCAGCATCGCTGCTTATTTTTTATGCCACCGCACTGGTGACCCCGAAGACGCACACGCTTTGTGCGACGCAACCTTCTGGTCTGGACATCCACGCTGAACCGGCCGAGGGACACAAGACGTCTCCTCCCTCTCGCCGCCCCAACGCACCATGACCTGAAGGCAGAAAAGAACACGCTGCCAGTGAACGCTTCACTGGTGACCCCGAACATGCACACGTTTTGTGCAAAGCAACCTTCTGACCTGGACAGCTGCACTGGTGATCCGTTCTTCATGATGAGATCTGCTCATCCACGCTGGACCGGCCGTGCTCGCAGCTCCTCCACACGAGAGCGCAGGCACCTCGCCCCCTCTCCACGACGGCGGCCTCCATGGCCGGCGGAGAACGCAACACGTGGACCTGAACGCACCACGGCCGAGCGGTGACAAAGATCGTCTAGTCCCTCCCACCGCTCCAACCCATCTGCACGAGCCTGAGGGACAAAAGATCGTCTATTTCCTCTCACCGCTCCAACGCACCATGGCCAATCTGCAGCCACAGCTCAACCTGGATATTATCGGCGCCGTCTGCGCCGATCTCCACCAAGATTCTGGACCCTGACTCGCCACTCCAGCGGCCCACCCACGCACGGAACCCCCGCGCGCGCACCGGGGAAATACCAGGACATGCACGGGACAGATTCGGCTCCACAGACCGCCAGCATCCTTCGCCGCCTGCACACAGAACCTTCAGGGCTGCTCTAACGGTCTCAGCCACGGCGCACAAGGGGATTCAGCCGTCAGCTTTTCCCAAAGACTTAACATGCCAAGTCCCTCGGCTTTTATTTTTTTCTTACAGCCGCTACGCAGCCTCGCCGCTCCTGTTTTCTTCATGGCCACGAGAGGAGTCAGAGACAAATTTTTCTTCTTGTGATCTCCGCACGTGCAATGGGACAGCCCCTCGACGCGCGGAGCAGCAAGCAATTTTTGCGCGGCTCGGACGATTTCACCGTCCCCCTGCCGGCACTTACCCCCCTCTTCCCTCCCCCTCCGCCTGCAGCGAGCTTCTCCCACAGCTCGCTCCCATAGATGGATTATCGAGGTCTCGGCTCCCTGCCGTGCCCTCTGGGGAGGAGCGTGTGGTGGTTCGGTTAACCCCCACAATAGATTAAGGACAGTCAGCTCTCTTCTCTTGGTTTTTCCCGCTGCACTACTGGGATGTAATGTGCCATTCATGTATTGTGATGTAATGTGCCATTCATGTATAGTGTTCATGCGTCCTGTCCTTACTGTGACCTAGAGGCAGATCAATATGTAGATGTGCCTTGTAACCTCTTTGTCCTGCAAGCTGGAGCAGAGGACAGCAATCTGCCTATTGTTATGTAGGTCTTTCAAATGCAAATGTCTCATGCCTGTTCTGCAGTCCCTTTGATCATACCAACTGCTGTGAATCTGCTTTGATGTATTGTCTGAGTTAGGTATAAATACTGCACAGGTTCTGTAACTCACTCTCTCTATTCCACTTCCTCAACTGCTGCTGCTGGACACAGACTTTGTGTCCTCCTTCCCTGAGAGCCGCTGGGCTCGCTCCCGGCGCCGGAGCTCGTGACGGCGGTATGATTTAATAAAACTCTACTTAAAACCTCAGCATCGCTGCTTATTTTTTATGCCGCCGCACAACAAAAAATAAAAGAAACTAAATTATTAAATCCTACTGTGGTGGGATTTAAAAATATGATTATTAATTTTACTGTGAAATCAATTCTTTTCATCTCCCCTTCACATCTGTGAAGACTGGGTTTCCACTCCCAGCTCCATCCTCACTGAGACCTTCTGAAGGTCAGGGGTTGTCAGCGGAGGAACATCCCTGCTTCATGGTGGATTTCAGCACAGAAGAAGACCAAGTTTTTCAGGGTCTTAGTTTGTAAATTCAAGATTCAAGAAGGTGCTGCCATCATTTTCTCCATATTCTAACACGTATTCAATGCAATTTAGTTGTTGTAATGACAAATTCTTTTATTTATCCTTTTTATTTAAGTTCTCAGCAAGAATACAATGTTGGTCATTTTTTGATAACTTTACTGAGCATTTAATTCTAAATAAATCACTGTTTAACAGGAAATTTTTGGCAATTTTGTGCTTTTCTTGTGGCGTTTCATAGAAAAGCATCACTGTAAACTATGGAAAAAGCAGCTGCTTTTAAATCTGCACTTCCTCACACAACTTTCAGCGCAAATAAACCCTCTAAAAATATCACAACTTTTGGGAAAAGCTCCCACAAATTCGGGATTATTGGGCCACAACAATCACCAAAACAGCCGACGAAATCCTGGAGGGACTGAGATCCAGTGAGATCATGTCTCCATGCTTCATACAGGAATTTGTTGACTGACTCTGGGTTGTTAACTTGAGTCTACACACCCTTTACATTAAAGAAAGCACTTTGTTGAAATTACAAGTTAAATAATAAGAGGTGCATTATTGTAACTGATTTTGGGTCAGTTCTTTATGTGATAATTTATGTATTAACAAAGTTAGAGTATTCTTGGTACAATTTGTAGCATTAGGTCTTGGAAGATTTTTTTTTTCCTGGCACGTAAAATGGCTATTAAAATAATAATTTCCCAGATCGAATCGGGATCGGATCGGATCAAATTAAATCGGAATTGAATTGATTCAGAATCTCAAGAATTGGAATCAAATCGATTCTGGAACTTATGGATCGTTCCCAGCCCTAGTATTTAGAGACATATCTTTAGATAATATGAATGAATGAATAAATAAATAATCAACAAACAACTTCAGCTCTAGGAATATTTTATTTAAATCATTGAGTTTTTCAACTTTTTTGTCATTTTTTTTAACAAAAATGCCAGTAAAACTAGGAAGAACATGCACGTCTTAATTTTTCAACAGCAGTCTCAAAGTTGCAACTTATATACACTATATATATACATGTAGCACTTTAGGTGCAGTCTTGTACCCTTTTTGTAGTGCTGAGTTATGGCAGTGTAGTTACCTTTAACTTTACTACTTGGACAGAAGGGACAATTGGGCCAGATCAGACAGATTCTAGATTTGTAGGAGCCTGGAGGGCGTGACAACGGATGACACATACACAGGAAGTATGAAAAGCTTGCAAGTATGTGTATTTTTTAGTTGTGCACACTTAAAACAAAAAGAGAGCGCTTGCAAAAACAATAAAAATAAAATAAAAATAAAATACCTCCAAATATAGTTGTAGTTTGTTCAGTCCTTTAGTATTCGTTTCAGTCTTTGAATGTTCGTTTCGGTCTTTCAGTGTTCGATCAGTGCGATAGTGACCAGTTGGATCACCTCTACCAGTTAGTTAGGTTCGGGCTTCGGCTCGCCATCCAGATCTGGAGATCCACGTTCTTCTCAATCCAGGCCAAAAAACCTGACCTACAGAATAGGTCAGAACAAAAAGCTTAAACTATGATCTATATCTTGTTACATGTTTTCAAATATTTCCATGTTGTACAACAATAAATCAAATTTCTCATATTACTAAATATCCATTAAACCAAAATTAATATAGTTAAAATCTAGTAACAGTAATAATTTGCATTTGTTTTTACAGTGCATAGAAAATACACCCTCAAAATTACACAAAATAGTTGCATGTGCATAAAATAGGCACATCTACTATCCAAATTTATCAAAATGGTACCAAAAAATAAGTAAAGTGCACTGGAAAGTACTTGACATTAACACTGATATTTTTGCAGTGTGCTGAACCAAGTTAGCACCACAAGGGAAAAAAGAAAAGTGTGCTAACATAACAATTTAGCACAAATAGACACATTTAAACACCTTAAACCACAAATTTAACATTCACCTTTAAGTAACAGTCAGTAGCAAGTGAAATTGGACCTTTGCTAATCATTACAGCCTTGAAAAACGACCTTTTCTTATGAAAAACCTAGCCGGAATTAGCATCAAAGGTTAGCATTTTAAGCTAGCGGCCATTAGCATCAGAGGGTAGCATTTCACATACACAATGAATGGCACTCACCATGCCGAGCAACACGCTCTTCAAGGGGATTTCCGAGCTCACGTGAGCTCACAGCCTTTGGATTCAAAGTCTTAAAATTTAACAAAGGAGGTGTCAGTAATTGATAATACAGCAATATCTCGTTTCTTGTGTTGGTTTAGGCTTACCAATCTCAAGAGTTTTATCCAGGAAAAGGCTGCTACTAGCATGTTAGCATCACCACCTCAGCAGGGACCTCTCTCGGTCTGTGTCTCTGCCGTGTCTGAGCGGCACGCAGGTCACACCAAGGCCGAGAGAGAGAGAGAGAGAGAGAGAGAGAGAGAGAGAGAGAGCGAGAGAGAGAGAGAGAGGGCACTGGAGCCCATTGGCTGATGCTGCCATCAAACGAAGCAGCTATTGGTTGCTCAATATACCAAATAAAAATATTGGGAACTTTATCAGAGCTTTTTAGAAAATGTTTTTAACTATTTATGAATCTATTTTATGAACTTACACTACCGTTCAAAAGTTTGGGGTCACCCAGATAATTATTTTGTGTTTTCCATGAAAAGTCACACTTATTTACCACCATGAGTTGTAAAATGAATAGAAAATATAGTCAAGACATTGACAAGGTCAGAAATAATGATTTGTATTTGAAATAATAATTTTTTCCTTCAAACTTTGCTTTTGTCAAAGAATCCTCCATTTGCAGCAATTACAGCATTGCAGACCTAACATGATTGCACAAGGGTTTTCTAATCATCCATTAGCCTTCTGACGCAATGAGCAAACACATTGTACCATTAGAACACTGGAGTGATAGTTGCTGGAAATGGGCCTCTATACACCTATGTAGATATTGCACCAAAAACCAGACATTTGCAGCTAGAATAGTCATTTACCACATTAGCAATGTATAGAGTGTATTTCTGATTAGTTTAAAGTTATCTTCATTGAAAAAAGTGCTTTTCTTTCAAAAATAAGGAAATTTCTAAGTGACCCCAAACTTTTGAACGGTAGTGTATATTTATTTATATATTTATCTTCAAAATATTATTCCCATTGTGAAGCGAGTGTTTTGGGTTTTTTTTTTTTAAAGCAGTATCGATATTTATGATTTTATTCACGTTTTTAACACTGGGTTACATACACACACACACACACACACAATAGGACATGGCACTCCACCCAGTACTTGGGGTTGGTGGGGGAGAAGGTAATTAGAAATGGTAATGAGGACAGAGGCGAACGGCACCAGCGCGCTAGGGGGGATGAAGTCAAATAAAGATGTGCCTTTTCCTCCGCTGTGCCAGTTTCACACCTGAGGATGCACGCTGGCAGAGGAGGCAGACCACATCATCCTGGCAAACAAGGCTTTCAGCATTCAGACAGTGAGACCGGGATCTCCAGCAGAACCCAGCAAGGCCCAGAAGCCGATGGTGGTGGCCGGGACGGCCACCTGGAGAAACAGGACCCGAATGCTGTGTTTTTATCACCACCATTTTGGCAAGGAAGTGCAACGTTGTCTGCCGCCATGCCACTTCAAGAAGCCAGGAAACGGGACAGCCAGCGGTCAGTAGCAGCTGCGACCACTGGTGACAGGGAGAAGCTGCTTTTCATCACGGGCACACATTTTGGGGAGATGCTTTCTGGTAAACTCTGGCTCTCAGAAGAGCCTCATTTTGCCAGTCAGCGCAGACAGGCTGGCTGATTTTCTGTGTGCTTATGGACTACTTGTTGATGTTGCCAACAGGTGTTTAGTGGACACTGTATCTTTTTCCTCCTTGCCCTGCACAGCTCGGGGAGTTTGGCCACCAACACACACAAATATTCTAGCTCCAGAGGGTAAGTACCAGCATTTGCTTTCCGAGTTCCCAGCACTCACAATGACCACTTTTTCCGCTACAGTAACCAAGCACGGGGTCGAGCATTTTTTCCACCCTTGTCTGTGTGCCCTTGCCGCCTGGATGCAGATAAACTAGCCATCGCACCCGAGGAGTTTGCTAACTTAGAACGCTTAGACATCGTTAGGCGCTCCAACAGCCCTTGGGCATCCCTGCTACACATGGTGCCCAAGTCTGATGGGTCGTGGCAGCCATGTGGCGAGTTCCAATGCTTAAACAATGCCACGGAACACAATCGTTACCCCATCCCACACATCCAGGATTTTTCCCTGCACTTGGCTGGGACTCACACTTTTTTAAAAGTGGGCCTGGTCCGCAGTTACCACTAGGTCCCGGTGCACGCACAGGACGTGCCCAAAATGACAGTAATAACTCCCTTCAGTCTTTTCAAGTTTTTGCGCATGCCTTTCAGGTTAAAGAGTGCAGCACAAACTTTCCAAAGGATGATGGACGTGGTGCTCTGTGACTTGCCATTCGTTTTCGTCTACTTGGATGACATTTTGGTGGCTAGCGCGTCAGAGGGGGAGCACCTCGCCCATCTCAAAAAAGTTTTCCAACATTTGAAAGTGCATGGGCTGATTGTTAACCCAGCGGAGTGTCAGTTCAAGCTGCCGGTAATCGACTTTTTGGACCATCACATCTCACCAGAGGGCGCGATCCCACTGCTGGATAAGATGCGTGCAGTGTCAGATTTTCTGCATCCACAGACTGTCAGGGTACTGCAGGTATTTTGGGGGATGGTCAATTTTTACAACCGCTTCCTCCCCCGCACAGCCCAGCTGCTGTAGCCACTGTACAGCATGCTCAAAAAAATGAAACCCGCAGATCCCATTGATTTGACCCCCGATCGGGTCCAGGCCTTCACAGGCGCCAAAATAGTGCTCACCAATGCAGCTTTGCTGGCCCACCAGGCCCCGTCAGCATGAATAGGACTCACCACAGATGCATCAGCTGTCACAGTAGGGGCCGTAATGGAGCAGTACATCTCCGGCTCGTGGCAGCCCCTCACCTTTTTCAGCCATACTTTGCGCGACAGCAAGTGTAAGTATAGCACTTTCGACAGGGAGTTGTTGGCTCTCCACCTATGCATCATTTTCAGTTCTGGCTCGAGGGTCGCGAGTTTACTGCATTTGTCGATCACAAACCACTGACCTATGCAATGTCAAAAGTCTCAGAACCATGATCAGCTTGCCAACAACAGCACTTGGCCGCAATTGTGGAGTTCATGACCGACATCCAACATGTAGCCGGTAAATTGAACGTTGTGGCAGACTGTTTGTCATGCACGCTGGTCTCTCCGGTATACAGTGGGACAAAAAAGTATTTAGTCAGCCACCAATTATGCAAGTTCTCCCACTTAAAAGATGAGAGAGGTCTCCAAATTTCATCATAGGTATACCTCAACTATGAGAGACAAAATGAGAAAAAAAAATCCAGAAAATCACATTGAAGGATTTTTAATGAATTAATTGGTAAATTCCTTGGTAAAATAAGTATTTGGTCACCTACAAACAAGCAAGATTTCTGGCTCTCACAGATCTGTAACTTCTTCTTTAAGAGGCTCCTCTGTCCTCCACTCGTTACCTGTATTAATGGCACCTGTTTGAACTCATTATCAGTATAAAAGACACCTGTCCACAACCTCAAACAGTCAGACTCCAAACTCCACTATGGCCAAGACCAAAGAGCTGTCAAAGGACACCAGAAACAAAATTGTAGACCTGCACCAGGCTGGGAAGACTGAATCTGCAATAGGTAAACAGCTTGGTGTGCAGAAATCACCTGTGGGAGCAATTATTAGAAAATGGAAGACATACAAGACCACTGATAATCTCCCTCCATCTGGGGCTCCACGCAAGATCTCACCCTGTGAGGTCAAAGTGATCACGAGAACGGTGAGCAAAAATCCCAGAACCACACGGGGGGACCTAGTGAATGACCTGCAGAGAGCTGGGACCAAAGTAACAAAGGCTACATCAGTAACACACTACGCCGTCAGGGACTCAAATCCTGCAGTGCCAGATGTGTCCCCCTGCTTAAGCCAGCACATGTCCAGGCCCGTCTGAAGTTTGCTAGAGAGCATTTTGGATGATCCAGAAGAGGATTGGGAGAATGTCATATGGTCAGATGAAACCAAAATAGAACTTTTTGGTAAAAACTCAACTTGTCGTGTTTGGAGGAGAAAGAACACCATACCTACTGTGAAGCATGGGGGTGGAAACATCATGCTTTGTGGCTGTTTTTCTGCAAAGGGACCAGGACGACCGATCCGTGTAAAAGAAAGAATGAATGGGGCCATGTATCGTGAGATTTTGAGTGAAAACCTCCTTCCACCAGCAAGGGCATTGAAGATGAAACGTGGCTGGGTCTTTCAGCATGACAATGATCCCAAACACACTGCCCGGGCAACGAAGGAGTGGCTTCGTAAGAAGCATTTCAAGGTCCTGGAGTGGCCTAGCCAGTCTCCAGATCTCAACCCCATAGAAAATCTTTGGAGGGAGTTGAAAGTCCGTGTTGCCCAGCAACAGCCCCAAAACATCACTGCTCTAGAGGAGATCTGCATGGAGGCAGATCCAGCAACAGTGTGTGAAAACCTTGTGAAGACTTACAGAAAACGTCTGACCTCTGTCATTGCCAACAAAGGGTATATAATAAAGTATTGAGATGAACTTTTGTTATTGACGAAATACTTATTTTACCGAGGAATTTACAAATTAATTCATTAAAAATCCTTCAATGTGATTTTCTGGATATTTTTTTTTCTCATTTTGTCTCTCATAGTTGAGGTATACCTATGATGAAAATTGAAGACCTCTCTCATCTTTTAAGTGGGAGAACTTGCACAATTGGTGGCTGACTAAATACTCTTTTTCCCCACTGTATATGGGCATTGACTTTTCCACAATGGCCGCCGACAAAACCGGGACGCAGACATTTGTGCTCTCCAGTCTGCAGCTACCAGATTAAAACTTGAGAGCAGGGTGGTACAAGAAGGGTGCCCCCCCCACCCCCTCTCTGTGATGTCTCCACCGGTCACCCCCACTCGTAGTTCCGAGCTCTTGGTGCCACTGGGTTTTCAAGTCCGTCCACTCTCTTCCACGTCCCAGTGTGCGAGCCTTGGTTAAACTAGTGGGGTCCAAATTCATCTGGCCTCACTTACGCAGGGATGTGAAAGAATGGGCTGCAGCATGCATCACGTGCCAACAGGCTGAGGTGCACAAGCACACCAAAGTCCCCCTCAAGCCTTTTCAAATTCCAGCCAGGAGGTTCGACCATGTACACATGGATTTAGTAGGTCCCCTTCCACCATCCCAGGGATTCACACACTTTTAAAAAATTATGGACCGCACTATGCATTGGCCAGAGACGGTTCCGTTGAATTCCACCACTTTGGCTGAGGTAGCCGAAGTGGTGCCAGCTTGGGTAGCACGGTTCGGTTCCCCATCGGACATCACTTCCGACAGGGGTCCGCAGTTTGTTTCAGAACTTTGGTCCGCGATGGCCGACAGCCTGGGGGTCAAAATCCACCGCACCACTTCATACAACCCACAGGCTAGCGGTTTGTGCAAGAGCTTTAACAGGTTGCTTAAAGCAGCGCTCAGAGCCTCACTAATGGAAGCAAATTGGGTCGACTGCCTGCCTTGGGTCCTATTGGGGTTGCACTCCACACCTAAAGAAGATTTGGCAGCTTCCCTGGCAGAACTCCTTTTTTCTCAGACATTGCGGATCCCGGGGGAATTTTTGCCAGAGAACCCTGCACCCGATACCAATCCGCCCGTGCCCCTTTTTTCCGGTACAGGGGCTGCCAGTGTTCCGGGCCCGGCGCACCATTGTTTTCCAAATTTCCAAAACTTTGACAACTCAGAGTTGGGACCAGGAAGCAGAGTCACAGTCTGACACGTCTCTCTGCAGCTCCTCTTCATCTGCCACCCCTCAACTTAGCCCCTGTCTTCCCAATCAGAGAATCATTGTCTGCTACCTCCAAAGTAAATAAAAATATAATGTACAAGCATCCCAAAGTGATTAAACAAAATGTTGGTAAAACTCAAATTAAACATGAAGCCTCTAAATTTAATGACTTGGCCTCTGTTCCTCCCCATAATGGGCAGCACGGTGGTGCAGTGGTTAGCACTGTTGCCTTACAGCTAGAAGGTTCCTGGTTTGAATCCCCCGGCTGGCAGGGGTTGGAACCTTTCTGTGTGAAGTTTGCATGTGCTCCGGGGGCTCCGGTTTCCTCCCACAATCCAAAGACATGCATGTTAGGTTAATTGGCTGTTCTAAATTGTCCCTAGATATTTGTTTCCTATAGGCCCTTAGAATAGAGGGTCAGTGCTAGTGAAAGCACTTTGAGTGGTCTTTATGACTAGATAAGTGCAGGTTAGTTAGATAATTTAAAAAAAATGTGTTTTCTTTTTAAATATTAGGTCTCTAACTCCCAAGTCTCTGCTAGTCCATGATCTGTTAATTGATCATCAGATTGATTTAATATCCCTTACAGAGACTTGGTTAGGGCAAGAGGATTATGTTGGTTTAAATGAATCAACTCCCTCTGGTTATTTAAACCAGAAGTTCTGGTCGTGGAGGAGGAGTAGCAACAATTTACCATTTGTGGGACACATATGCACATGGTTATATCACTTTAGACTTCACATCTCAGACTGAACAAAGGACTGAGTCTCCTTGGAGATAACAGGAGGATGTGGAAGTTTAGTCTTTGGTATGCAAAGAGACAGCCTTGGGGGATTTCCTGGCTGCCAGAGACTTTAGGTGGAGGTGATAAGATCTAAGAGAGGATGCATTGTTACTTGGGATTAAATGCATTGTGACTGTGGGAGAGGATGCATTGTACTTGAGATTAAAGGCATTGTGACTGTGAGCTTTGAAGGTCCTGGGTATTTAAAGGACGAAGGTCTGGGTTTTTTACTCTTTTCTGTTTTGCTGATGTTGGAAGATGTGAATAAACCTGACTCGTGAGATAAACTCTGCCTCGTCATTTTCACACTTCCACACATTCCAAATTACTAGTTAATGTAAAGCAAAAAACACATTATAATTCCTTTGAGGGCCTGGTCCTCAGTATTGGGCATTTTAGCAATTTTAGGCTAAACCCAATTTTATTTGCCATAGTTTATCGTCCTCCATCAACCTACTCAGAGTTTTTATCCAAATTTGCCAAATTCTTAGCTGATTTAGTGCTGAAATCAGATAGAATAATTATAGTTGGGGATTTTTCAAACTGGGGATTCTAAATTGTCCTTAGGTATGACTGTGAGAGTGAATGGTTGTCTGTCTCTCTGTGTTGGCCCTGCGATGGACTGGTGATCTGTTCAGGGTGGACCTTGCCTCTCGCCCAAAGATGCTGGGATAGGCTCCAGCACCCCCCCCCCCGCGACCCGAAAAGAATTAAGCAGAAGAAGATGGATGGATGGATGGATTTTAATATACAAGTAGATGTAGATAGGGGTTGTCTTAATGTGGCATTTAATTCAATATTAGACTTGATGGGGTTTTCTCAGAAAGTAGGAAATTCTACTCATTATCTCCACCACATGTTGGACTTTGTTCTGACATATGGCATAGAAATAGAAAATCTGGTAGTGTCTCCTCATAAGCCTGTACTGTCAGACCATTGTCTGTTAACCTTTGATTTTACTGTTTCTGACTATTTGGCTCCTAAAGAAAAATATTACTACAGTAGATGCCTCTCAGATGATGTTGTTACCAAATTTATGCAGATTGTTTCCTCTATGCCATGTGTCAACACGACAGAAATAAACTATAGACAGCTTGGTCCTTCTGTAATTGATAGCGTGGTAGATGGTGTTACAGTTTAGTGTTCTCTGCATCAGACTCTAGACATGATGGCCCCTTTAAAAAAGAAAAAGTCTAATCAGAGATTTCTAACTCCTTGGTTCAACACAGAAACTTGTAGCTTAAAACAGAAGACTCATCAATTAGAAAGAAAATGGTGCTCCACTAATTTAGATGAAATCTATTTAGCTTGGAGGAATCATCTTTTCCATCCATCCATCCATCCATCTTCTACCGCTTTTCCGGAGGTCCGGGTCACAGAGGCAGCAGTTCAAGCAGAGAAGCCCAGACTTCCCTCTCCCCAGCCACCTGCTCCAGCTCTTCAGAGGGGATACCAAGGCGTTCCCAGACTAGCTGGGAGACATAGAATCTCCCAGCTAGTTCTCCCATAGAATCATCTTTTCATTTATAAAAAAAATCTCTATGAAAAGCTAGAATGAGTTATTATTCTGCATTAATAGAAGAGAACAAGAATAATCCCAGGTTTCTTTTCAGCACTGTAGCCAGGCTGACAAAGAGTCAGGATTCTGTCAATCCTAGCATTCCCTTAGAGCTTACTAGTCAGGACTTTATGAACTTTTTCAGTAATAAAATTTCATCTTTCAGAGATAAAATCAGTCAGGATCTTCCCATTGTTAACTTAAATACAGTAACGACTACAACTCCTTCAACTGATATCTGTTTTGATGAGTTTATTCCAGTTAGACAAAACAGTTTAGTCTAACTTTTGTCTAACTTTTAGAGTTAGACAAAATAATTTCCTCATCCAAGCCTTCAACTTGTCTTTTAGACCCTATTCCTACCAGGTTATTTAAAGAAGTCTTCCCATTTATTGGTAGCTCTATTCTTCAAATAATCAATTCTTCATTAACATTAGGCCATGTACCGCAGGCGTTTAAAACTGCTGTAATTAAACCTTTACTCAAAAAGCCAACGGTGGATTCCAGGAGTTTTAGCTAACTATAGACCAATCTCTGATCCGCCTTTCATTTCAAAAATCATAAGAGTTGTTGCTACACAATTATTTGACCACTTGCAGGGAAATGGTTTAGTTGAAGAGTTTCAATCGGGTTTAGAATCCATCATAATACTAAAGCAGCCTTAGTGAAGTTCACTAATGACCTCCTGATCGCATCCGATAATGGACTTGTTTCTGTACTTGTCCTTTTAGACCTTAGTGTAGCTTTTGATATGATCGATCGTAATATTCTACTTGATAGATTAGAACACCATATTAGACTTAATGGAACTTCGTTGCAGTGGTTTAGATCTTATTTATCTGATAGGTTCCAGTTTGTTCATGTCAATAATGAGTTTTCTTCCAACTCAAAGCTCAGTCATGGAGTTCCACAGGGATCTGTGCTAGGCCCTACTTTTTTTGGTTTATATATGCTTCCGTTAGGCAACATTATTAGAAAGCACTGTATACATTTTCATTGTTATGCAGATGACACACAATTATACCTGTCAATGAAGCCAGATGATAGTAATCAATTAGCCAAGTTAGAAGTCTGTCTTAAGGAAATCAAAGCTTGGATGACTTGTAATTTCCTGCTATTAAATTCAGATAAGACTGAAGTTATTCTTGTGGTCCAAAAAACCTTAGAAATATCTTTCCAAATCAAACTCTTAGTTTGGATGTGGTTACTCTTTCTCTGAATAGTTCAGTGAGGAACCTTAGAGTTATTTTTGATCAAGATCTGTTTTTCAATTCACATATTAAATTCGTTTCTAAGACTGCCTTCTATCATTTGCATAATATTGGCAAGATTAGGAGCATCTTGTCTCAGAGTGATGCTGAGAAACTAATCCACACTTTTGTGAGCTCTAGATTAGATTATTGTTACTCTTGATTATCAGGTTGTCCTAAAACATCTTTTAAAAGTCTTCAGCTGATCCAAAATACTGCAGCAAGAGTTTAACAGGTACTAGAGAGATCATATCTCTCCGGTTCTGGCCTCCCTTCATTGACTCCCCATAGAGTTTAGAAAAATCCTTCTTCTCACTTCCAAAGCTCTAAATAATCAGGCCCCTTTTTTTATTTAATTCAACTTCAATTCAATTCAACTTTATTTATATAGCGCCATTTCACAACAACAGTCATCTCATAGCACTATCAACTGTAGGGGGGAACCCCCACAGTTGCAGAAAGACCCCAGCAATCAGGCGATCCCCTGTGAGCAAGCACTTGGCGACGGTGGAAAGGAAAAACTCCCTTTTAACAGGAAGAAACCTCCAGCAGAACCAGGCTCAGGGAGGGGGAGTCATCTGCTGCAACTGGCTGGGGGGTGAGGGGATAGAGAAGAAGAAAAGAACAGACATGTAGAGAGCAAACAGCACGATGGGGACTCAATCTATGGGAGAGAACAAACAAATGTTAATGACCAGCAAAAAAAATATTTCATAGAGAGTGAGGAAAGGAGTGAGGCCCAGTGCATTACTGGAGGTCCCCCGGCTGACTAAACCTATTAGCAGCATAACTAAGGGAGGGTTCAGAGACACATGATCCCTCCCTAATTGTAGGCTATATCAAAAAGGTAGGTTTTAGCCCTATTCTTAAAAACAGAGATCGAGTCTGACTCCCGAATCCAGATTGGCAGCTGATTCCACAGGAGAGGAGCTTGATAACTGAAGGCTCTGCCTCCCATTGTACTTTTGGAGATTCTAGGTATTACAAGTAATCCTGCATTTTGGGAGCGTAGTGCTCTGTTAGGATAATACGGTAGTATCAGATCTTTTAAATAAAAAGGAGCCTGATTGTTTAGAGCTTTGTAAGTAAGAAGAAGGATTTTAAACTTAATTCTAAACTCTATGGGAAGCCAATGAAGGGAGGCCAGAACCGGAGAGATATGATCTCTCTTTCTAGTACCTGTTAAAACTCTTGCTGCAGCATTTTGGATCAGCTGAAGACTTTTTAAAGATGTTTTAGGACAGCCTGATAATAAAGAATTACAATAATCTAATCTCGAGCTAACAAAAGCGTGGATCAGCTTCTCAGCATCACTCTGAGACAAGATGCTCCTAATCTTGGCAATATTACGCAAATGATAGTATAAATGAAAATGTACACAGTGCTTTCTAATAATGTTGCCTAACGGAAGCATATATAAAGTAAAAAGAGTAGGGCCTAGCACAGATCCCTGTGGAACTCCATGACTAAGCTTTGATTTAAAAGATGTGATACTACCCTATTATTCCTAACAGAGCACTATGCTCCAAAAATGCTGGATTACTTGTAATACCTAGAATCTCCAAAAGTACAATGGGAGGCAGAGCCTTTAGTTATCAAGCTCCTCTTCTGTGGAACCAGCTGCCAATCTGGATTCGGGAGTCAGACTCGATCTCTGTTTTTAAGAATAGGGCTAAAACCTTCCTTTCTGATATAGCCTATAGTTAGAGTGGAATCAGGTGCCCCTGAACCCTCCCTTAGTTATACTGCTAATAGGTTTAGACAGCCGAGGGACCTCCAACAATGCACTGGGCTTCAGTCCTTTCTTCACTCTCAATGAAATATTTTTGCTGGTCATTAACATCTGTTTGTTCTCTCTCATAGACTGAATCTCTGTCATGCTGTTTGCTCTCTGCATGTCTGTTCTTTTAATAATAATAATAATAATAAGTTTATTTATAGAGCACTTTTCACAGACAGAGTCACAAAGTGCTTAACATGGTAAAAAAACAAAATAAAAACAAAAAATACTTTTCTTCTTCTCTATCCCCTCACCCCTCAGCCAGTCGCAGCAGATGACTGCCTCTCCCTGAGCCTGGTTCTGCTGGAGGTTTATTCCTGTTAAAAGGGAGTTTTTCCTCTCCACTGTCGCCTGATTGCTGGGGTCTTTCTGCAATTGTGGGGTTTTTTTCCTACAGTTGAAAGTGCTATGAGATGTCTGTTGTTGTGAAATGGTGCTATATAAATAAAGTTGAATTGAATTGAAGAGCTTTCACAGGTTGCTTAAACCAGCTCTCAAAGCCTCACTAATGGAAGCAAATTGGGTCGACTGCCTGCCTTGGGTCCTACTGGGTTTGCGCACCACACCTAAGGAAGATTTGGCAGCTTCACCGGCAGAACTCGCTTTTTCTCAGACATTGCAGATCCCGAGGGAATTTTTGCCAGAGAACCCTGCGCCCGATACCGATCCGCCCCTTTTTTCCGGTACAGGGGCTGCCGGTGTTCCGGGCCTGGCGCACCATTGTTTTCCCCCCACTTTTGCTCCAAAGTGCTTAGAGAACGCCAAATTTGTTTTTGTCAGATACGACTCCCACAGAACCCCACTGTGTCTGTCATACGATGGCCCATTCAGAGTGTTTGAAACTGGGGAGAAACATTTTGTGTTAGACTTGGGGGAGGGGGCGTAAGGAAACCGTCTGCATAGACAGACTGAAGCCTGCTTATGTGTTGGCAGATGAACAGGTCGTGCTGGCTCAAGCTCCACGGCGCGGGGTCCCACCTACAGTGGGTCCGCAGGTTAGTGTTCCCCCTGCAGAGAATGGTTTTCATGAAACTAACTCTTTCACCTCCCCACCCTTTCCCCCTCCAGAGACCAACCTTTTCTTCCACCCACTTTGACAAGAAGGCACTTCGACTGGTCTGGTGGCTCCATGCTACAGCCGCTACAGGTGCTTGCTCAAGCCCAAAAGTCCAGAGGGTTAGGATCACTTCTGGGTGTTTGGGGATGGGGGAGGCTGTGTGGTGACACAATAGGACATGGCACTCCACCCAGTACTTGGGGTTGGTGGGAGAGAAGGTAGTTAGAGATGGTAATGGGGAAAGAGGCGAGAGTTGCCAGCGGTAGGCGCCAGAGCGCTTGAAGTCAAATAAAGATGTGCTTTTTGCAACCCCTGTGCCAGATTCACACCTGAGGACGCAGGGGCATGAAGGTATTGTACTAAGCCTTGCTCTGTGATGTGTACGTTAATGTGTATGTTGATGTGTGTTCATGCTTGGTAACTTGTATGTTAATGTGTTTACCCTGGGTGCCAGAGGCGGTAAGAAAATGTATAAAGGAGTTCACTTTGGCACTCACAGTTAATCTGTTCTGTGTTGGAGGAGGAATAAAGTTCTGTGTGATCAGCTCCTGTTTCATCTGTTTTCTTCCTCCACTATATATGTACACACACACACACACACACACACACACACACATATATACAGTATATATATATATAGTGGGGGTAATAGATCAGGCGAGATGCAACGAGCTGGAAGGGTACAAGGTTTTATTTCCTCCAACATACTGAAACTTGCTTTGTAGCTCGGTGAACTACTACGTTGCCCAGACAGACAGAGAGAATGTATGGCACATTAGCATAGTGACTGTCATCTAATACACATCAGTCAATACACATCATTAGCATAACATCAGCTAGTGCCCGGCCCGGACGTCCTCTCCGAGGACGCATACATAACAGTCCCATCTGATTGCCCCCTGGGGCTCTCTGTCCGTACGTAAATTGTCCTCCATTTCCTCTAGCCCTGATGAGTGTGATATAGTGTCCATCCACAGTGTGCTGGGTCACCACATGGCTCCCCCCAGAACACTCAGAAGGGGCTGTGATCCCGCCCCCAGTCATTTGGGCACCAGCTCCGGTAGAACTGTCCTGCTGTAGAGGAGTGTCAGAGGGCATGTCAGTCCATGGGGGGGATGGGGGAGGGGTGGAAAAGACAGTGTGCTCCGCTCCGAGTTCCAGCACATGCAACAGCCATGGATCGTGGGCGCACGGGGCTGGTGCG
The DNA here is from genome assembly GCA_020510985.1 of Pholidichthys leucotaenia. Taxonomy (NCBI): domain Eukaryota; kingdom Metazoa; phylum Chordata; class Actinopteri; order Cichliformes; family Pholidichthyidae; genus Pholidichthys; species Pholidichthys leucotaenia. The sequence continues at coordinate 423,993,080 of CM035842.1, read as the reverse complement.
TGTCATGCGTAATGGAACAAACTGGCGATCGGCCGGCTTTAGAGAGTGAGGTGCGGGAAGAGCAATGTGGAGGAGGAGAGGGAGAAGTGTCTGGGCCGTGCAAAAATTGTGTGTGGATCCGCCATAGTGAGGGACTTTCCCGGTCAACCTGACAGTGATCTGCAGCAGCTGTGCAAAAAAAAAAAATTAAGTCTCTGACTCCTTGTGCAGCTCAGTCCTGCGAGGATGTAGGGAAGGCGAATGGCCAAATTCCCCGAGGATGCGTAGCGGCTGTGAAAAAAAACTGAAGCTGTGTGAGGGACTTGGCGGTTTGGTTTTAGGTGCAGGATCAGCCCTAAAGTTATCTGGGAAAGCAATCGGCTAAATTCCCGTTGTGCGCCGTGGCTGAGAAACCTATACGAAGTCCTGTGTTCGGGCTGCATGTCTGCTTCAGGTGCATGAGCAGCCCTAAAGGTTCCGAGGATGGCGATCAGCCGTGTTTCTCTGGCATGTGCAGCGGCAGAGGACAATGTATAAGTCTGTGGAGCCGGTTTGTCCCTGGTGTGTGGCGCGCGCCTGGCGCAGTGACCACCTTTCTGGAAGTTGCGCTGTCCTCATAATCCTGCGGTGTGTGTGCGGGGCTTCTGTGCGCAGAAAGTCCACTGTCGGGAGGTGAGTCAGGGTCGGGGAGCTGGGTGGAAATCAATGCAGACGGCACTGATGATCTTCCCCGTTCAGGCTGTTTCCTTCGGTTCGCTCGTGTCGCCCTTCATGGTGCGTGTCGGTCCCAGTGTTGCCCGCTCCAGAGAGCGCACTCCGGTGTGGATGAAGAGGATGCAGGCACTCTCTTTTTATTTGCATTTTTTAACCTTTATTTTAGCCATCTTAAGTGGGAATGAATGTGGGGGTGTCCTAATTTATTCCTATTTGTTTAGAATTACATTTTACAGAAACTGTGAAAAAGGTCTTTAATTCATTTTTACTGTAATTGTTTAGTTGTATTACATGAATCTTCCAGTATTTTTAACATTGATATGAAACATCCATGTGTCCAAATATGTTTAAAAAAAAAACCCACACAGGCTTATACAGGGTGTTCTAATTTTCACTCACACACACGCACCACACACACACACACACACATATCATCATCATCATCATCATAGCAGTCTGTTGGGGGTGACAATTTCATTTAGGTCTGATCAGATTCCTCCACGCAGCTCTGTGATTCACCTTCTGCTGCCAGGAACTCCTGACCATATAACCAAAAAACAAATGTGAAGAAATTGAAACAAACACGTGTTCCCATCTGAGACATTTGTACCTCTTTTTCACTAACATGAAAAGTGAGCTGGTGCTGGGCCAGGATCGGCCGGTGCTCAGCTAAGCTTGCTTCCCCACCAGTGGAGCCGAACTGATAACCACAGACTGGAAGAGTAGCCAGAAATTTTATTCAAGTGAAAAAAGTTACCTTATGATATTAATTACACAGGAATAAGTCAGATTACTCCTCAAACAAAGTTATGTTAGAAAGTATTTGCTAATAAAGTTACTCAAGTGGTGAGTAATGGCTTTATTCTCACTAATTTGTCAGATTTATTTCTTGAATTTGCAAATTTTGGGCAAAAATCAAAGACCTTTTCCTTGTATAAATTACTTTCTCTTGGTAGGCCATCACTTAGGCAGTGCTGTTCAATTACAAAATCAGTTGGGCCACATTTTCAAATCAAGACATCTAACTGGGCTGCACGTGTTCAGCAATCTGTTGAATATGACAAATTTCAAACCAACACAGATCAATATGATGAAAAATATGCACTTTTTATTCATCGTCTTGGTTTTAAATGTGCGCTTAGTACATGACAAAGGCACGTCAAAAGTGCATAAAAGCACAATAACAGTGCTGGGGTTGAGTAGAACTTGTAGTAGAAATATTTTTCCTCTTGAATAACAATTAAACAAATAGAATGAAAAAATAAAATTACTTTTTATTATTAAAATTGTATAACCATTTTGGTCTCATCTTACTCAGGCATATCTCAAAGTGCATAAGAACTCAATGTGCACTGTCAGTAGCATTAACCAGTCCCTCCAGGATTTCGCGATGTTGCGATCGCACCAATTCACGCGAAATTAGCCAATCAGCGCAACTATTGCACAACCTTGCAACTTTGTCCAATCACCGCAACTTTCCCGCAATTTTGGCCAATCCTTGTCAACTTCTGCCAAGTTCACCAGTCAAATTCGTCTAACTGGCGCTGAAACGCTCAGTCTAGCCAATCAAATGCATCATTGCACCGCGTTCACTTATGTGTTTACAGTGAGTAGTGAATTTATAGTTTACAGTGAGCAACGGAACACATCTGCAAACAGAGTGTGTGATTTAAAAAAACGCTCACCTGTGAGGTTTTCAACACCATCCCTTCCTCCATCTCCCCCAGCCCGCCCGTGGACACTTTGCCACGTCTCCGTCCTGACTGCGTGTGTGAAGCGCTGGGTTTGTGTTGCAAAACATAAGGGAGTTCCAAATGAGTGTGTTCCAAATAAGGGAGAAACAATATCATTTCAGAGGAACATGTATATTTCAAAAACCTTCAGTGAGAACTACCACCAAGCAACACTGTGTCTCAGTGCAAGGAGTCAGATTATGGAACGATTTTGGACCTGAATTAAAATCATGTACAACGCTTGGACAATTTAAACAAAAACTAAAGGAAGAAATACTCCAAATATATATACAAGATGACATATAAAATCACATAAGGCGTCGGGACCGGAGGGCATCAGCGCAAAGCTCCTCAAGTCCTGTGCAGACCAGCTGTGTGGGATTGTGGAGCACATCTTCAATCTGAGCCTGAAGCTGGGGAGGGTACCACAGCTGTGGAAAACATCTTGTGTGGTACCTGTACCAAAGACTTCCCACCCCAAAGATCTGAACAGCTACAGACCAGTGGCCTTGACGTCCCACATGATGAAGACCCTGGAGAGACTGCTCCTTGCTCACCTCCGCCCCCTGGTTGGACCAGCGATGGATCCACTCCAGTTCGCCTACCAGCATGGCATTGGGGTGGAAGATGCGGTGATCTTCCTCCTTCACTGTTCTCTGTCCCACCTGGAGAAGCCCGGGAATGCGGTGAGGATCATGTTCTTTGACTTCTCCAGTGCTTTCAACACCATCCAACCGATGATCCTGAACGACAAGCTGCTGTGCGCAGGGGTGGAACAGCACCTGTCATCATGGATCCTGGACTACCTCACTAACCGGCCTCAGTTTGTGAGAACCCGGGACTGTGTGTCCGACATGATCATCGGTAGCACAGGGGCCCTCCAGGGAACGGTTTTGGCTCCCTTCCTGTTCACCCTTTATACTGCGGACTTCTCACACAACACAACACACTGCCATCTACAGAAGTTCTCTGATGACTCTGCGATCGTTGGCCTCATCTCCAACGGAGATGAAGCTAAGTACAGAGGGCTTATCCAGGACTTCATGGACTGATGCCATCGGAACTGCCTCCAGATCAACGCGAGGAAAACGAAGGAGCTGGTGGTGGACTGCCGCAGGCAAGGACAACCCCTCACAGCACCAGTAAATATACAGGGAACAGACATCGAGATGGTGACATCCTATAAGTACCTGGGTGTTCATCTGAACAATAAACTAGACTGGTCACACAATACCGATGCACTCTACAAGAAAGGACAGCGCAGGCTGTTCCTACTGAGGAGACTCAGGTCTTTTGGTGTACAAGGGGCGCTGCTGAAGACATTCTACGACACGGTGGTGGCATCAGCCATCACTTTTGGAGTGGTCTGCTGGGGCAGTGGCATTACAGCAGCCGATAGGAAGAGACTGAACAAACTGATCAAGAAAGCTAGCTCTGTCCTGGGGCAGCGCCTTGACCCAGTGGAGGAGATAGGAGAGAGAAGGATGGTGGCTAAACTGTCATCTCTGCTGGAGTCCGAGTTCCACCCTATGCAGGACATACTGAATGCACTGAGGAGCTCATTTAGCAGCAGACTACATCATCCTAGGTGCACAACCGAGAGGTTTCACAGGTCCTTCCTACCTACGGCTGTCAGACTGTACAACCTAAGCAGGGCTGCTCGCAGAGATAGCAAAAAGACGTGACAACCTAATAGGTTTGAATGCAAAAGATGCAATAGACTTGCACAATGGTCCCCTCCGGTATACAACTAGGATAATACCGGTCGCTATGGAGGGTGAGAATATATATGGGTACATAATCATACCATGTAGGATAACTAAGTAGACGGTTATGCTGTTTCATTCCATCTAGCTACAATGCTCCGCACTGTGTGTTTATATATCTACATATTTATTCCATCTAGCTACAATGCTCTGCACTGTGTTTATATATTTACATATTTATTCCATCTAGCTACAATGCCCCGTACTGTGTGTGTTTATATATCTACATATTTATTCTATCTAGCTACAATGCTCCGCACTGTGTGTTTATATATCTACATATTTATTCCATCTAGCTACAATGCTCCGCACTGTGTGTTTATATATTTACATATTTATTCCATCTAGCTACAATGCTCCGAATTGTGTGTTTATATATTTACATATTTATTCCATCTAGCTACAATGTTCCACACTGTGTGTTTATATATTTACATATTTATTCCATCTAGCTACAGTGCTCCGCACTGTGTTTATATATTTACATATTTATTCCATCTAGCTACAATGCTCCGCACTGTGTGTTTATATATCTACATATTTATTCCATCTAGCTACAATGCTCCGCACTGTGTTTATATTTTCATATATCTATTCCATCTAGCTACAATGCCCCGTACTGTGTGTGTTTATATATCTACATATTTATTCTATCTAGCTACAATGCTCCGCACTGTGTGTTTATATATCTACATATTTATTCCATCTAGCTACAATGCTCCGCACTGTGTGTTTATATATTTACATATTTATTCCATCTAGCTACAATGCTCCACACTGTGTGTTTATATATTTACATATTTATTCCATCCTGCTACAATGCTCCGCACTGTGTTTATATTTTCATATATCTATTCCATCTAGCTACAATGCTCCGCACTGTGTGTTTATATATTTACATATTTATTCCATCTAGCTACAATGCTCCACACTGTGTGTTTATATATTTACATATTTATTCCATCTAGCTACAATGCTCCGCACTGTGTGTTTATATATTTACATATTTATTCCATCTAGCTACAATGCTCCGCACTGTGTGTTTATATATTTACATATTTATTCCATCTAGCTACAATGCTCCGCACTGTGTGTTTATATATTTACATATTTATTCCATCTAGCTACAATGCTCCGCACTGTGTGTTTATATATTTACATATTTATTCCATCTAGCTACAATGCTCCGCACTGTGTGTTTATATATTTACATATTTATTCCATCTAGCTACAATGCTCCACACTGTGTGTTTATATATTTACATATTTATTCCATCTAGCTACAATGCTCCACACTGTGTGTTTATATATTTACATATTTATTCCATCTAGCTACAATGCTCCACACTGTGTGTTTATATATTTACATATTTATTCCATCTAGCTACATTGCTCCACACTGTGTGTTTATATATTTACATATTTATTCCATCTAGCTACAATGCTCCACACTGTGTGTTTATATATTTACATATTTATTCCATCTAGCTACAATGCTCCACACTGTGTGTTTACATATTTACATATTTATTCCATCTAGCTACATTGCTCCACACTGTGTGTTTATATATTTACATATTTATTCCATCTAGCTACATTGCTCCACACTGTGTGTTTATATATTTACATATTTATTCCATCTAGCTACATTGCTCCACACTGTGTTTATATATTTACATATTTATTCCATCCTGCTACAATGCTCCACACTGTGTGTTTATATATTTACATATTTATTCCATCTAGCTACAATGCTCCACACTGTGTGTTTATATATTTACATATTTATTCCATCTAGCTACAATGCTCCGCACTGTGTGTTTATATATTTACATATTTATTCCATCTAGCTACAATGCTCCGCACTGTGTTTATATATTTACATATTTATTCCATCTAGCTACAATGCTCCGCACTGTGTGTTTATATATTTACATATTTATTCCATCTAGCTACAATGCTCCGCACTGTGTGTTTATATATTTACATATTTATTCCATCTAGCTACAATGCTCCGCACTGTGTGTTTATATATTTACATATTTATTCCATCTAGCTACAATGCTCCGCACTGTGTGTTTATATATTTACATATTTATTCCATCTAGCTACAATGCTCCGCACTGTGTGTTTATATATTTACATATTTATTCCATCTAGCTACAATGCTCCGCACTGTGTGTTTATATATTTACATATTTATTCCATCTAGCTACAATGCTCCGCACTGTGTGTTTATATATTTACATATTTATTCCATCTAGCTACAATGCTCCGCACTGTGTGTTTATATATTTACATATTTATTCCATCTAGCTACAATGCTCCGCACTGTGTGTTTATATATTTACATATTTATTCCATCTAGCTACAATGCTCCGCACTGTGTGTTTATATATTTACATATTTATTCCATCTAGCTACAATGCTCCGCACTGTGTGTTTATATATTTACATATTTATTCCATCTAGCTACAATGCTCCACACTGTGTGTTTATATATTTACATATTTATTCCATCTAGCTACAATGCTCCACACTGTGTTTATATATTTACATATTTATTCCATCTAGCTACAATGCTCCACACTGTGTGTTTATATATTTACATATTTATTCCATCTAGCTACAATGCTCCACACTGTGTGTTTATATATTTACATATTTATTCCATCTAGCTACATTGCTCCACACTGTGTGTTTATATTTTTACATATTTATTCCATCTAGCTACAATGCTCCACACTGTGTGTTTATATATTTACATATTTATTCCATCTAGCTACAATGCTCCACACTGTGTGTTTATATATTTACATATTTATTCCATCTAGCTACATTGCTCCACACTGTGTGTTTATATATTTACATATTTATTCCATCTAGCTACATTGCTCCACACTGTGTGTTTATATATTTACATATTTATTCCATCTAGCTACATTGCTCCACACTGTGTTTATATATTTACATATTTATTCCATCCTGCTACAATGCTCCGCACTGTGTTTATATATTTACATATTTATTCCATCTAGCTACATTGCTCCACACTGTGTGTTTATATATTTACATATTTATTCCATCTAGCTACATTGCTCCACACTGTGTGTTTATATATTTATATATTTATTCCATCCTGCTACAATGCTCCGCACTGTGTTTATATATTTACATATTTATTCCATCTAGCTACAATGCTCCACACTGTGTTTATATATTTACATATTTATTCCATCTAGCTACAATGCTCCACACTGTGTGTTTATATATTTACATATTTATTCCATCTAGCTACAATGCTCCACACTGTGTGTTTATATATTTACATATTTATTCCATCTAGCTACAATGCTCCACACTGTGTGTTTATATATTTACATATTTATTCCATCTAGCTACATTGCTCCACACTGTGTGTTTATATATTTACATATTTATTCCATCTAGCTACAATGCTCCACACTGTGTGTTTATATATTTACATATTTATTCCATCTAGCTACATTGCTCCACACTGTGTGTTTATATATTTACATATTTATTCCATCTAGCTACATTGCTCCACACTGTGTGTTTATATATTTACATATTTATTCCATCTAGCTACAATGCTCCACACTGTGTGTTTATATATTTACATATTTATTCCATCTAGCTACAATGCTCCACACTGTGTGTTTATATATTTACATATTTATTCCATCTAGCTACATTGCTCCACACTGTGTGTTTATATATTTACATATTTATTCCATCTAGCTACATTGCTCCACACTGTGTGTTTATATATTTATATATTTATTCCATCCTGCTACAATGCTCCGCACTGTGTTTATATATTTACATATTTATTCCATCTAGCTACAATGCTCCACACTGTGTTTATATATTTACATATTTATTCCATCTAGCTACAATGCTCCGCACTGTGTGTTTATATATTTACATATTTATTCCATCTAGCTACAATGCTCCGCACTGTGTGTTTATATATTTACATATTTATTCCATCTAGCTACAATGCTCCGCACTGTGTGTTTATATATTTACATATTTATTCCATCTAGCTACAATGCTCCGCACTGTGTGTTTATATATTTACATATTTATTCCATCTAGCTACAATGCTCCGCACTGTGTGTTTATATATTTACATATTTATTCCATCTAGCTACAATGCTCCACACTGTGTGTTTATATATTTACATATTTATTCCATCTAGCTACAATGCTCCACACTGTGTTTATATATTTACATATTTATTCCATCTAGCTACAATGCTCCACACTGTGTGTTTATATATTTACATATTTATTCCATCTAGCTACAATGCTCCACACTGTGTGTTTATATATTTACATATTTATTCCATCTAGCTACATTGCTCCACACTGTGTGTTTATATTTTTACATATTTATTCCATCTAGCTACAATGCTCCACACTGTGTGTTTATATATTTACATATTTATTCCATCTAGCTACAATGCTCCACACTGTGTGTTTATATATTTACATATTTATTCCATCTAGCTACATTGCTCCACACTGTGTGTTTATATATTTACATATTTATTCCATCTAGCTACATTGCTCCACACTGTGTGTTTATATATTTACATATTTATTCCATCTAGCTACAATGCTCCACACTGTGTGTTTATATATTTACATATTTATTCCATCTAGCTACAATGCTCCACACTGTGTGTTTATATATTTACATATTTATTCCATCTAGCTACATTGCTCCACACTGTGTGTTTATATATTTACATATTTATTCCATCTAGCTACATTGCTCCACACTGTGTGTTTATATATTTATATATTTATTCCATCCTGCTACAATGCTCCGCACTGTGTTTATATATTTACATATTTATTCCATCTAGCTACAATGCTCCACACTGTGTTTATATATTTACATATTTATTCCATCTAGCTACAATGCTCCGCACTGTGTGTTTATATATTTACATATTTATTCCATCTAGCTACAATGCTCCGCACTGTGTGTTTATATATTTACATATTTATTCCATCTAGCTACAATGCTCCGCACTGTGTGTTTATATATTTACATATTTATTCCATCTAGCTACAATGCTCCGCACTGTGTGTTTATATATTTACATATTTATTCCATCTAGCTACAATGCTCCGCACTGTGTGTTTATATATTTACATATTTATTCCATCTAGCTACAATGCTCCACACTGTGTGTTTATATATTTACATATTTATTCCATCTAGCTACAATGCTCCACACTGTGTTTATATATTTACATATTTATTCCATCTAGCTACAATGCTCCACACTGTGTGTTTATATATTTACATATTTATTCCATCTAGCTACAATGCTCCACACTGTGTGTTTATATATTTACATATTTATTCCATCTAGCTACATTGCTCCACACTGTGTGTTTATATTTTTACATATTTATTCCATCTAGCTACAATGCTCCACACTGTGTGTTTATATATTTACATATTTATTCCATCTAGCTACAATGCTCCACACTGTGTGTTTATATATTTACATATTTATTCCATCTAGCTACATTGCTCCACACTGTGTGTTTATATATTTACATATTTATTCCATCTAGCTACATTGCTCCACACTGTGTTTATATATTTACATATTTATTCCATCCTGCTACAATGCTCCGCACTGTGTTTATATATTTACATATTTATTCCATCTAGCTACATTGCTCCACACTGTGTGTTTATATATTTACATATTTATTCCATCTAGCTACATTGCTCCACACTGTGTGTTTATATATTTATATATTTATTCCATCCTGCTACAATGCTCCGCACTGTGTTTATATATTTACATATTTATTCCATCTAGCTACAATGCTCCACACTGTGTTTATATATTTACATATTTATTCCATCTAGCTACAATGCTCCACACTGTGTGTTTATATATTTACATATTTATTCCATCTAGCTACAATGCTCCACACTGTGTGTTTATATATTTACATATTTATTCCATCTAGCTACATTGCTCCACACTGTGTGTTTATATATTTACATATTTATTCCATCTAGCTACATTGCTCCACACTGTGTGTTTATATATTTACATATTTATTCCATCTAGCTACAATGCTCCACACTGTGTGTTTATATATTTACATATTTATTCCATCTAGCTACATTGCTCCACACTGTGTGTTTATATATTTACATATTTATTCCATCTAGCTACATTGCTCCACACTGTGTGTTTATATATTTACATATTTATTCCATCTAGCTACAATGCTCCACACTGTGTGTTTATATATTTACATATTTATTCCATCTAGCTACAATGCTCCACACTGTGTGTTTATATATTTACATATTTATTCCATCTAGCTACATTGCTCCACACTGTGTGTTTATATATTTACATATTTATTCCATCTAGCTACATTGCTCCACACTGTGTGTTTATATATTTATATATTTATTCCATCCTGCTACAATGCTCCGCACTGTGTTTATATATTTACATATTTATTCCATCTAGCTACAATGCTCCACACTGTGTTTATATATTTACATATTTATTCCATCTAGCTACAATGCTCCACACTGTGTGTTTATATATTTACATATTTATTCCATCTAGCTACAATGCTCCACACTGTGTGTTTATATATTTACATATTTATTCCATCTAGCTACATTGCTCCACACTGTGTGTTTATATATTTACATATTTATTCCATCTAGCTACATTGCTCCACACTGTGTGTTTATATATTTACATATTTATTCCATCTAGCTACAATGCTCCACACTGTGTGTTTATATATTTACATATTTATTCCATCTAGCTACATTGCTCCACACTGTGTGTTTATATATTTACATATTTATTCCATCTAGCTACATTGCTCCACACTGTGTGTTTATATATTTACATATTTATTCCATCTAGCTACAATGCTCCACACTGTGTGTTTATATATTTACATATTTATTCCATCTAGCTACAATGCTCCACACTGTGTGTTTATATATTTACATATTTATTCCATCCTGCTACAATGCTCCGCACTGTGTTTATATATTTATATATCTATCCCATCTAAATACAATGCTCTGCACTGTGTGTCTATATACATACATATATATATATATATATATATATATATATATATATATATATATATATATATAAATATATATATATATATATATATATATATATATATATATATATATATATATATATATATATATATATATATTTATATGTACATATGTATACTTGCTGCTCTTGGTTTGTTTTGTTTTTTTTCTTTTGTCTTCTGATTGTTGCTCTGAGTGTTGCTATTCCTGTGCTGTTGCAATCCTGGAATTTCCCCGTTGTGGGACTAATAAAGGCTTATCTTATCTTATCTTATCTTATAAGGATTGTCATATTCAGTCTGTGTTGTGTTGTTGCTTAGTTGTTTTTTTTTTTTTTGGTCACATTTTGTCTTAGCTTTGTTCTGAATTGTAATCGCTCTTGTTTTGTTTTTCTTTTGAATTCTTGGATGGAATATGGGTGGACAATATAAGCTGTGGCTTCAGCCATCACCCATTTCAGATAACTTATGTTGAACTGTATAATCAGAGGAGTTATTGTTTAATTTGACCTTGCTGGATTTTTTTCCCCTTTGTTATATTATTCTGTTTCTTTTTAATCTTTACTTTTAATCTATCCAAAATAAAGATTCATTCATTCATTCATTCATTCATTCATTCAAACATGCGCCTGCCCCAAAAGGACCCCGTCGCGGAAGCGCACGTGAGGAGTACACGAGTAAGCGAGTGTTTGAACATCTTTAGGGGTAAAATCATTACTACATCTGGTCAATGAGCTTTAAAACTGAATCTCCATTGTGGACGGACAAACGCACCCACCCATCACCACCACCACCACCCCCGCTGTTCTGTTGTAAATGAAAGGTGTGCGTGAGTGCATGCGTGCGTGCGGGTGTGTGTGGGTGTGAGTGTGTGTGTGTGGGTGTGTGTGGGTGTGTGTGTGTGTGTGTGTGTGTGTGTGAAGCCCAACATGCAGCAGACCGGTAGGCATGGAAAAACAGAGAGTATTCTCTGCATTTTTTTTTTTCAGAAAAACACACTCCAATAGCCAATACAGAGCAACAGAATAATTTATTTTTTCCTCTCCACTCGGTACCGACTGGCTGGGAACCGTAGGGAGTTTTCAAATGAAGGTGCTGACAATAATTTCCAAATCTCTACTCTTTAACATGCATGACTTTTTCTGTATAGCAGAAGTTTCTGCTTAATTTACAAATCACTATAATAGGAAATTTTTGACAATCCTGTGCTTTTCTTGTATTGTTATATAGAATATCACTGCAGTAAGCTGGAAAAAAGCATCTGCTTTAAAATTTGGAATTCTTCCCACAACTTTTCATGTAGAAAGCACTAAAAACATCACTATTTTTCCCGCAACTTTTTTTAAAAAAAACTCCCACGAATTCAGGCTTTTTGGCCCGCAACAATCATAAAAACATCCCGCAAAATCCTGGAGGGAGTGATTAACATTTGTTTCCCTTTTGAAATAAAATATATTACTATCCTGGTCATAACTGACCTTGTCACATCACAAAGTGCATTTAACTGAATAAAAAATGAACTGTCAAACACTTCAGTGCACAAACCCCCCAAGAAAAGATTGATAACATAAACATTGCACATCCACTTTGTGGTTTGTTTTGTTTTATTTCACCATAGTGTGAGTAGGAACCTCTCTTTATAACTACACATTCCATTACACACATATCAGTCAACCAAAATTTCTAGTAGAGTTAAGGATGCAAAAAGCCCCCACTTAAAAACTGGAGTAATGACTTCAGTCTTGAAGGTTTGAGGTTTTTCTCCAAAATTTTGAACAATTTTCTTAGTTTTCTACTTTTCTCTGTAAATTTATCTAAATCTGAAACCATTTTTCTCAAATTTGTAATTTCCTCTTGTAAAATTGACTTTTCTTGTACATTTGAAACTGTAGTATAAATTTGTGGATTATTTTATGGCTAATTTTTATCTATTTTTTTTAATAAAATTACTTTTTTTTATAAATTTGAAGCAAATTGTGGTAAAAGTGACCTTTTTTCCTTATACAATTTACATTTTTGACCATAATTTTGGAGAGCCAGAACAGAACAGTAATTTAACTGATTTCAAAGAAAAAATATTTATAAAATTACAATTAATGAAATAAATTAAATTACCAAAGATTCCATTATTTCTGTTATAATACTTGTATACATTTATAGTTTTTTAGAACTCTCCTTACCACCCAGACAGCAGGAAAAACCTCCCTTACTTTGAAATTCAAATGTTGGCATGTTTAGTTTGTCTGAAGGATGTTGACAGATTAAATAATAATGCATCAGATTTATATAGCACTTTATCATAGACACATTATTCATTCACTCCAGCCAGACAATGGTAGTGATAAGCTGCTGCTGTAGCCACAGCTGCCGTGGGGCAGGCTGATGGAAACATGGCTTCCAGTCTGCTCCAATAGCCTCTCCGGCCACCACCGAACATTTTTACACATTCATACCTGTTATGGACACTCGAGGCAAGGTGGGTAAAGTGTCTTGCCCAAGGACACAACGTCAGGATATCTGGGGAGAGCGGGATTCGAACTGCTAACCATCCGGTTATTAGACGACCTGCTCTACCTCCTGGGCCACTGCTGCCCCTAAAGAAAAGTCATTAAAGTCAGTGACTTCATGAATTTTTGTCATCTTAACTTGCTAGGTACATAATAATGAACATAAATTATGGTAATAACTGGTGAGGTAAATCCTCAGCGATTCAGTCACTCTTGCCTCTTTTCCTGCATATGAAGCCTAACCACACCCGTTTGCTCAGCAACTCTTATTGTTCCTGTTACCAGCAGGTTAAAACCACCATAAATGCCTCCACTGCTTACATACCCCTGATGCTTTTTTCCATGTTTAAAGTATTTTAGTAAGCTCATATTTCTCTTGGACAGCAATGCTAGCGAGACGCTCTGCCTGGCCTGCTGACTGGAATCCAGCTGAACGTTCACGTGGGCGGGGCGCTTCTGAACTTCGCACAGATGGCGGTCACGTGCATTGTTCATGTGCACACTTGCGAACTATCATTCCTTCATATTTTTATCTTGAATTTATATTTCCTTGGTATGGCCTGGGCCCGTGGGACACTCGGAGGTTGGCTCTGGGCCACATGTGGCCCGCGGGCTGCTAATTGAATAGGACTGACTTATGGTTTAGCAGCACAGCAGTCCCTGTCCCTAAACGAGGCTGAGCAGGTCTTTCTTGCAGGTCCCAGTTATGATCACAGGTAAGACTAGAGAATTAAAGTTTTTGATACTGTATATGCAATGCTAAAACTTATTCATTAAGTTCTAATATTAGCTTTCTGAATTGAGGAGTTATAATCTTTTTTGATATATCATTTATAAATGCTATCAGTGGTTATGGTAACCCACCAGTCATCCTATTGTCTGAATCTTTCAGTGGTGGAGGAGCTCAGTGAGTCCATAACAAGACAACTGAGAAAACAAGGACAGTTTTGGTAGGCAGTGCTGTTGTCTGCTTCCCAATATGCGGTTTGAACTTGAAGAAACTTGGAAAACCAGAGGTCACTAACTTCTGCTGTTGTTCTCTGACCTTCTTCTCTGAAAGAAAAACTATAGAGGACACTGTGGTATGGATATGCAGCTGAAGAGGAGCCAGTCCACTCCCGGTCTGGGGCCAGGATTTGAAATGAAAATTTGTCTTAAATATACCAGAAACAAAATCACAAATTTACAAGACAGAAGTTGAAATTTGTGTGAAAAAGTCAATAAAAGTATTTGTAAATAAATGTAATGAATATGTTTGAATTACATACTTAAGTAGGTGGCACATATTTCCAAAAAAATTTTAAAATACCCAAGGAAAGGGTCTTAAATTTATGCCCAAAGTTTACAATTTCAAGAAATAAATCTGACAAATTAATGAGAATAAAGCCATTACTCACCACTTGAGTAACTTTATTAGCAGATACTTTCTAACATAACTTTGAGGAGTAATTTGACTTATTCCTGAGTAATTAATACCACAGGGTAACTTTTTTACTTGAATAAAATTTCTGGCTACTCTTCCAGTCTGTGGTTATCAGTTCGGCTCCACTGGTGGGGAAGCAAGCTTAGCTGAGCACCGGCAGATCCTGGCCCAGCACCAGCTCACTTTTCATGTTAGTGAAAAAGAGGTACAAATGTCTCAGATGGGAACACTCTTTGTGAAGTAAAGATGTGTTTGTCTTTTTTTACACATTTGGTTTTTGTTCATACATACAGTATATATATGTATATATGTGTGTGTGTGTGTGTGTGTGTGTATGTACACACATAGTGTATATAAGTTAGAACTTTGAGACTGCTGTTGAGAAACTAAGAGCCGCATGTTCTTTCTAGATTTACCTGCATTTTTGTTAAAAAATGATTAAAAAAATTGAAAAACTGTCATGAACCAAGCCCGTGTTTCCTGTGGGCTCGGTTCTGATCAATCCTGGTGGCTCAGGCAGTGGGTTTATCATATGGTGTGATGTTTTGATTTCACGTTGTTTTCATGTCTCTGTATGGTTTCTGTTCCTGCCTGTAGCTGCCGCTCTGCCTGTCCGGCCACGCCCCCTCTTTCTCTGACAGTCAGCTGTTCGCCCCAGTAATTATCTTTCCGCGCCTCGCCCAGATGTTGTCAATTGTTTGGCCAGCAGTGCAGCAGTGTTCATACGTAAGCGGCTCCTCACTACACAAACACCGCTGGACCATTATACGTGTTAGATGGTTTTTCTCTGCCACCTACAACATCAGAAACCAGGATGACAGGCAAGTGTTTTTTCATTCCACTCAATCTAATTACAAACCTTGTCTGTCTCCCGAGGGAGAGTCCCAGTTTCAGCAGTCCGCTGGGTCCTCCCCTCCAGCTGCAGATATTAATTCACTTTTTCTCCTCTCCATGTCTCCTCCTATTCTCCCTGAGGGCCTGTTGGCCCAGGGTCAGGGCCATCAGACGGTGGAGGAGCCGGCGGCCTCGGATGATCTTTTCCCGGAGCCAGCATGGAGAGGCTCCCTGCAGCCACATCGAAGGAATCCCCAGCATTGGAGCCGCTGCAGGAGGAGCATAGGACTGATGATACTACCATCTCGCCTGCTGTGGAGGCTGTTGCAGTGGAGTGGGAGCCTGAGCCGGACTTCCTGGAGGCCGGGCCCGAGTCTTCATCGTTGGGATCAATGCCAGAGCTGCTCCATATTAAGAGGAGGCGAGTGCACCGTAGGAAGCCCCGAGCTTCGCCTGCAGCAGCTCAGCTTCCTTCTCTAGAATTGCAGCCCGCTCCATCTGCTGAGGAGAAGGAGAATCCTGCTGCAGAGCTGCTGGTTGCTCCCAAGATGTCACCTGCACCCTTCTCCTCCACAACTTTTACCTCTGCCAATGTGGGGGCTGCAGTTTCTCTCCCATATTCCTCTACCCCTGTGCCTGTTTTGGAAGTTTCTCCTAGATAGATAGATAGATAGATTGATAGTTGATTTCGAACACAAAAATATAACAAATACAAGCAAATGGCAAATGCAATAAAGTAACAGTATACATTGTTCGAAAGAGAGAAGGAAGAAGTGAACACTTATTAATTCCATCTCCTCTTTTCCATAGATACACCCATGTGAATTTTATACAAATTACCACCTTTAAGACCCCAAGTAAACAATTTACTGTATTTTTTGCAAATCAACATTAACACCCATCCATTCTAAGATACAATGATGTCCATACATCAAAACCAGCCTCAAACAACACAGATATACACAGTGCTGTCCCACCCACCATTCCATAGTGTCCCATAATATCCCAGATACTCCTCTGCATATAGAGGAGCCCTGGGCCGCCGTGGACACGGAGGAGGAGAGAAGTGTTTCTGGCACCGCTGGAGACATCGAACACCAGGAGAACAGGCAAGTTCCTTTTCATTCTCTTTTCATTCATTTCATTCATTATCTCTTTTGTTGATGAACAATATTGCCTGTTCCCTGGTCAAGAGACTCAGGGCCCGCAGTCCCCCGAGTTCTCCCCACCAGCGGCATGTGACGATCCCTCACCTGTCCTCTCCGTGTCCTTTTTGAGTGCTTTGGTGAATTTGCCAGTTTCCAAACCGAGTCGCCAGGCAGAAGAGGAACCCAAGGCCCTGGAGGATCCTGTCCCAGGGTCGGCGGAGAGGCAAGCCCCAGCCGCCATGCTGGATCAGCCACCGGCATGGAGGCCTTGAGACTGCAACCATCGTCACGTCCGCTGCGGGGACCGCCACAGCTGAGTCATCCCCCGGACCAGACTCCCAGCCAACGGGATCCGGACCCTCATCATCGACTGCGTCGGAGTCCTGGACGGTGGTAGGGCTTGAGCACAGGAAAGTTATCTCTCCTGTAGTTCAATTGCCTTTGATTGAGAGATCTCGTCTGGCTCTTGGGGTGGAGAGTCGGGTGTGGCTCTCGGCCATGCCTGAGCTCCCCTCCCCAGGTTCTGCCACTGCCGGCGACTCTAACTTTTCCTTCTCTTCTATGCCTGACGAGCCCCTCACTAGGTTTGCCGGAGAGGAGCCGCCATCTCACCAGGGTTGCCTACTGACGACGACGGGACGTTAGCGGCCCCGGAGGAGGTCAACGGGGGCACAGCACCGGGCGCGATGACGGAGGCTACACACCCAAATTGTCGGAGTCCTGGACAGCAGTGGAGCCCAAGTTCAGGCAAGTGTGCTCCATTATATCAGTACCTCAGATGTTAATGTCACACTGCCCGAATCATAGCGAGGAGGGCCTGGGGCAGCTCGCTGTAGCCCTCGGGGCCACCTCACCAGGCTCTGCCACTGCCGGCGACCCTGACCCGATCTCTTTATCTCTCCCTTCATTGTTGGAGCCCCCGCCAGGGTCGCCGGAGAGCAGCTGATCTCGCCGGAAGTCGCCAAGGATCGGGATCCAGCACCAGGTGGCATTAGCTAGGGAGGTCACCGGGGGAGCAATGAAGCCCCCGATGGGGGTCACCGCTGGTGCAACGGTGCTCCAACTGGAGCCCACCGCAGGTGCAGCCACGTCCCAGACCGGGACCATCATGGGTGCAGCTCTGGCCCAATCGGGGTCCACCGCGGGTGCAGCAGAGCCTCAGCCGGAGGTCACCACGGGTACTGCAGAGCCTCAGCCGGAGGTCACCGCAGGTACTGCAGAACCTCAGCCGGAGGTCATCGTGGGTGCAGCAAGGCTCCCGCTGGAGTCCATCGTGGATGCAGCGCAGCTGGCCTGGTCGGGGGCCATCGTAGGTGCAGCGGAGCCAGCCCAGTCAGGGTCCACCAGACTGGGTTCGCCGAACTGCCTGCTGGGCCTGGGATTCAGGGTGGCCTCCCAAGCCTCCACGTCTTTGGACTTGGGCGGGTTTATTGGGGACCTTATGCGGGGTATTGTGTTCCCTCCTTTCCTGTTCCCCCTTCCTCCCACCTGGGTTTGTGTGTTATTGTTGTGCCTGTTGGGGTTGGGGTTGGTGGTGGTGGTGGTGGGGGGGGGGGGTTCTTTCCTTATGATGTTACCGTGGGTGTCTATATCCACTCCTAGAGGGAGGGGCTCTGTCATGAACCGAGCCCATGTTTCCTGTGGGCTCAGTTATGATCGTTCCTGGTGGCTCTGGCAGTGGGTTTATCATGTGGTGTTATGTTTTCCTTTCACGTTGTTTTCATGTCTTGTTTTTTTTTTTTTTTAATGGTGCCGGAGGCAGGGCGGCCATACCAGCAGCAACTCTCTTATGTCTTTGTGTTTCTATCTGTTTATGCCTGTATATAGTGTGTCTCTTACTAACCAGGGCTTTGTAGGAATACTCGGACTAAGACTGGACCAACTTTTCTCTCTATTTAGCCGGTCTTTTTTTCTAGTTTTCATTTCTTTCTCTTCCTCGGACAATGGAGATCAACAGAGGTGGGGGTGGACGCATTGTTTACACACGTGAACAGCTGATTGCGCTGAGGAGGCCGGAGCCTGGAGCGCTGCGGCCGGCAGTGAAGCCCCTCATCCCAGATGAGCTGAAGAGGAGACACCGCAGGCGAAGGGCTGGAGCGAAGGTGAGGAGGAGGAGGAAGAAGTATAAGCCAGCGGTACCAATGATCATCACCGGGAACGTGCGATCGCTGGGAAATAAAACAGATGAGCTCACAGCGCTGGTCAGGATGTAAAAGGAGTATTGTGAGTGTAGTTTCATGTGTTTTACGGAGACGTGGTTACACTCACAGATCCCGGATGTAAACGTAGCGATACCTGGCTTTAGGACTATAAGGGGGGACAGAGACGTGAAAAGCAGCAGGAAAAAGAGAGGAGGAGGATTGGCACTTCTTGTTAATGAACGGTGGTGTCATCCAGAACACATTTATGCGAAGGAAAAGTGCTGCAGCCCGGACATTGAACTGCTGGCTGTCAGTATGAGACCCTATTATATGCTGTGAGAAATGAAGTGCACTTTAATTATTATCGTCTATGTCCCTCCGTCAGCTAACACAGCGGTGGCCTGTGATGTCATCAGCTCCACTGCGGCCACATTACTGGAGAAGCACCCGGATGCATTCATGGCCATCACAGGTGATTTTAACCATGTCTCAGTGGGAAAAACACTACCAAACTTCCACCAGTTTGTTGACTGTCCAACCAGAGAGAACAAAACACTGGATTTACTGTATGCCAACGTCAGAGATGCATATAGTGCCACAGCTCTACCCCCCATTGGCAAATCGGATCACTGCATGGTCATGTTAACACCCAAGTACGTCCCCCTTGTGCAAAGGTAGCCTGCTTATACACGGACTGTGAGGAGGTGGACACAGGAGGCTGCTGATGCACTACAGGACTGCTTTGAGACGACAGACTGGAGCGTACTCTGTGAACCACATGGGGTGGACATAGACAATATGACCGACTACATCACAGAATACATTAGATTCTGTGAAGATATGACCATGCCAGCTCAGACTGTACACTGCTTCTCCAACAACAGACCATGGGTCACCAGTGACCTGAAAGCACTTCTGAACAAAAAGAAGAGAGTTTTTAGGTCCAGAGACAAGGAGAAACTGAGAGGAGTGCAGCATGAGCTGAGAGAGATGCTGAGGAGGAGCAAGGACAATTATAAGAGGAAGTTGGAAGAGAAACTCAGGCAAAACAACACTAAAGATGTGTGGGAGGGAATGAAACAAATAACTGGGTACAAGGGGAGAGTCAGGCAGCCATCTGGGAGCCAGGAGAGAACTGAGGAAATGAATCTATTTTTTAATAGGTTCAACTCACAGTCTGTCACCCGAGCAACACAACCAGACCCCCACGCACCCCTCCCCACCCACCCTCCTGTGCAGAACCTCTCTCCATCACCCCCCTCATTCCCAGGGGGCACTAGGACCCTCTCTCACTTTACAGTGACGACAGATCAGGTGGAGAAACAGCTGGAGAGACTCCGTCAGCGGAAGGCTTCGGGCCCTGATGGCATCTCCGCAAGGACCCTGAGGACCTGTGCCAACCAACTAGCTCCAGTACTGAAACACCTGTACAACCTGACCCTGAGTCTGGAGAGAGTACCGGTGATGTGGAAGACATCCTGCCTGGTTCCTGTCCCCAAGAAGTCATCTCCATCGGATCTGAATGACTACCGACCAGTTGCCCTCACATCTCATTTGATGAAGGTCCTGGAGAGACTGGTCTTAGCCCACCTGAGGCCGCAGGTGAAGACGTGGCTGGACACTCTGCAGTTTGCATATCAGCCCCATTTAGGAGTTGAAGATACTGTCATCTACCTGCTGCAACGAGCCCATCTGCACCTGGATGGTGGAGGAGATACTGTGAGAATCACTTTAGGCCCTTTTCCACTAGCCCCGCTTAGCCCAACAAGGCACAGCTCAGCACGCGTTGTAGCTCTTTCCACTAGCCCCAGCACGGTTTAACAGGCGCTATTTTCATGCCTGATCGAGGGCAGGGTACAACCGTGCTGAAGCGAGCCGAGATGTGACGTCAACAGACTGCGAGCCGCTGATTGGTCAGGTCGTAACATCACGAAAGCGACTGTCTTCTGATGAATCTACACGACTGTCATTTGCAATATTTCACGGACTAACTCGGTCACGGAGTAAATACGATATTAATACAGACAGCGTTGTAGGTTTTGCGGAACTCTACACCGTGGTCCAACAAAGAGGTGCGGGATTTTCTCTGCTTGGTGGCAGATCCACAGTGAGAGGAGCGACCCGCACCGATACAGATGCAGCCCAGCATAGAACCGGACTACGGACAAGCTGAAGACGAACGTAAGAGAACCATCGATGGTGAGTGATTTGTAATAATGTGCATCTATTCGCTTATTTATCCTGTTGGTGGTAAGCTCACTTTTTTTGAGCCATACAGCGCCGTCCTGTGCTGGCTAAAGAGTTTTAGCTACTAGCTAAACTGCTGATTCACGCTTGTTTTGTCCTAAGTATTCGCTTGTGAGAGCAAAACAATGAAATATGTTAATCCTGGTTAAAGTCCTGCTTTGTGTACATGCTGCACTTTGGTGCTGCGCATTAAATTATGTGCAATTTAATGCTAGAATGTGTTTCCACATGCCAGGAGTTAGCCTCCCTCAGTGTTTATATTGTGGATACTGGTGAAATGGACCACAGGAGCTGAAATCTCGACATATTAAAAGTGCTTTTTCAAACCAGTGATTTATAGTCATTCATATAATTTTCTAAAGTGTCAGAATAGACCCACACACCTATTCTGTGGATCCTGCGGTGCTTGTCAGGGAAACGAAGCATTTTTGTCACATCCCACCACTGACTTTCACAAGTGTATTTCCCTAATACAGGTACATCTCCAAAAATTAGAATGTTATGAAAAACTTCAATATTTTTTGTCACTCATTTCAGAAAGTGAAATCCGTGTATTATATAGATTCATTACACAGACAGTGATATATTTCAAGCATTTATTTATTTTAATTTTGATGATTATGGCTTACAGCCCCTGAAAACCCCAAATTCAATTTGGCAAAAAAATTAGAATATTACATAAAATTAACTTTAAAAAATACTTTTTAAATATAAATGTTGGCCACTGAGGTGTTGGTTAATATGGGCTGTAGCCATAATCATCAATATTAGAATAAACACTTGCAATATATCACTGTTCCTGTAATGAATCTATATATGGGTTTTACTTTCTGAAATGAGTGACAAAAATATTGAATTTTTTCATGATATTCTAATTTTTGAGATGTGCCTGTATAAGTGTTGAACTTGCTTGAAACTAACCACCATCCATTTCTGTCGTTCGTCTAGGCAAGAGGAAAGCAGCCTCCCCACAATGGACCTCGCCACTGTGGAACGTACTGAAATCCTTTGCTTTTATAGGTAAAGTGTCAAAACCAAAGTAGCACAATTTCCACTTAATATAAAAGGGACTGAACTGAGATTTATTTGATTGTGTGAATATTAATTACAGAATAATTGAAAATGACTGGCACATCAACTGTAAAATAAACCGCTTATTAATGTATTTATTTTTTTGTCAGATCACTTGTGTGATCCTTTTTGAGTTATGTTCATAACTGTATGTTTTGGCGAATGTGAGATGTTCAGTCATCAATATAATTTACTTTATATGTGTAGTTTATAGTCTATCATCAATAAACTCATGCGGTAACAGGACACATTACAAATATTTGAGACCCATTGTAGTGCTTCCTTTTATATTTTAGCAATGCTAGTACAAAACACCGCCCACACATGAAGCCAGGACAAGAAGAGACACTTTTACAGACAAGACAAACTTTTATTGATAAAAACTTCATATTTTGACTGAGCGACTCCATACTCGGTGATGCACACCTTCAGTTAAAGTAGAACTGAAACCACCTTTTTGCGCAAAAAGTAGAATAGCGGATTAATTCCTTATTACCTATTGTATTTTTCAACACATAAAAGAAATTTTTAGGCCGTGCGATGGCCAAGCTATAAGCCGATAAACTTTTGCCTCTGGCTGGCAGTGCCAAACAAACCGGAAGTAGTGCAGACGATGCTGCGTGACGTCACGAGTGTGACCCATATCAAAACAACAATGGCAGATAATAGCAGTTCCAGCAGTCAAGAACACCAGAGTTTTCAGAGTGAAGAGGCATTCAGGATCGGTGACGAGACAGAGGAGGATGCAGGAGTGTCAAGTGAACAGGAAGAGAGCGAGGGAGGCATCGAACCGTACAGATTCGAGCCAGAATTCCAAATAAGGGAGAAACGATATCACTTCAGAGGAACAAGTATATTTCAAAAGCCTACAGTGAGAACAACCACCAAGCAACACTGTATTTCAGTGCAAGGAGTCAGATTATGGAACGATTTTGGACCTGAATTAAAATCATGTACAACGCTTGGACAATTTAAACAAAAACTAAAGGAAGAAATACTCCAAACATATATACAAGATGACATGTAAAATCACATAAGGATTGTCATATCCAGCCTGTGTTGTGTTGTAGCTTAGTTTTTTTTTTCTTTTTCTCTTTTTTTTCTCTTTTTTTCCTGTCACACATTGTCTTAGATTTGTTTTGAATTGTAATCGCTCTTGCCTGTTTTCTCTTTTTTCTCTTTTGAATTCTTAGATGGTATATGGGTGGACAATATAAGCTGCGGCTTCAGCCATCACCCATTTCGGATAACTTACGTTGAATTGTATAATCAGATGAGTCATTGTTCAATTTGACCTTGTTGTTATATCATTCAGTTTCTTTCAACCTGTACTGTACTATACGAAATAAATAAATTCATTCATTCATTCAAAAAATTGTTGGGGGATTCCGGCACCGACTCAGAGTCAGACCGCAGCAGTGATGGGGAGGAGAGTCGCTTATTGAATACAGAATGGTGAGTCTTTACTTCTCTACTTTGGCATGTTTGGGGTGTCAGGATAAGGAAAATTAACAATAAAAAAGAAAGAAAAAAAAACCATCAGCATTTTTCCAACTTAATATTTATACATAGGGCTAGGACTGTACAATAGCCTGGCCGTGTACACACCTGGCATTGAATAGACACATCCATGGCGTAGGGTTAACACGTGTATTCAGGACAGGTTCCATGGCCATGGGCTATGTATTACAATACTTCTACAGACTATAGTGGCAATACACATGAACAGAACTGGCCTCTGCATTTGACTGTGCTATTTATAAATAATATCTATATCTAGAAACGCATCGCTTCCCGGTCGCTTTTCCTCCCCCTTTCTTTTCTTTCGTCGCCATGACAGCTTTCCTTGGCCACTGAACATATCTTCCCAGGTGTTGGAAGTGTTTTGTAGTCGACTATCACGACAAAATGCACCAAAAACAACCAGTGTCGACGTGCTCGCAATGGTAAACATGGAGGACTGGATCCCATTTGTGACGTCACGCGGAACTCCGGCTGCACTTCCGGATAATCGGCGGATTCGTAGGATTTTTCAGGGTGGGAAATTCAAAATCGCGATTTTCTCCAAGATTCCGGGATTGGTGGAGGGGGTGCCAATGATAAATTATCTTTATAATTGTATGTACTATCACCCAGTGCCGTTCAATGCCGTTCACTTCAGTTCACCTTTAAAGTACTATATTCCATTCAAGTGAATGTATTAATTCATTCTGATTGCTGAGGCCACAGTAAAAACAGATGATTTTAAATGTAACCCAGCCCTTGTAAAATCTACTGAAGCGCAGCTACATGAATTTTTTTTTTTTTTTTTAATTTCATGTAGCTGCGCTTCAGTAGATTTTACAAAAAAAATGTTGTGGTTAAATACAACAACGAAGTACTTTATTGTCACATTCAAATTGTAATCCCTCCTGTTTTGTTTTTCTTTTGAATTCTTGGATGGAATATGGTGGGCAATATAAGCTGCGGCTTCAGCCATCACCCATTTCAGATAACCAATGTTGAACTGTATAATCAGAGGAGTTATTGTTTAATTTGACCTTGTTAGATTTTTTCCCCTTTGTTATATTATTCTATTTTCTTTTAATCTTTACTTTTAATCAATCTGAAATAAAGATTCATTCACATTCTACCACTGGCTTTTAGCAGCAAGTGTATTTCCCAAATATGTTTTACACTTGCTTTAATTAACCACCACCCATTTGTCTTTTGTCTAGGCAAGAGGGAAACCGTCCACCCCAACTGGACCTTGCCTCGCTATTTACAGAGATGCAGGCTGAAGATCTGCTGAACCAGGACCAGTACGAGGGGCCGATCCAGTTGCTTCTCAGTGAGGCAGCGTGGCTGCCGTGTGTGACCATTCCAGTTTCTTTTTTTTTTTACAGTTTGAATTTTGCACATTCTGAATAATCTGCAATTTGCTGCTGATTGTAATAAACAATTTAGTGACTTATGTGTTTGCATCATGATTTTCTATTTTGTCTGTTAAGAGACCGGTGGGAAAAGAGTCAACAGTACAAAGGATTTATCGGTGACCTTGAAAATAATGGCTCATTTTTGAGAAAAAAGTAACCAAAACAATTATTTTATTAACTGAAGACTGTATTGTTGGATGTGCCACCACAGAAGACCCTGCATACTTTAGTGACAGTACCAGTATCTGGAGGAATTCTGGGTCATATTAGCATCTGCTCTTCATCATAATGGGTTTGGGCGGGGTTGTCTAATCATGTGCCATGGAGGGCCAAGACCCTGCAGGCTTTACCTCCAACCAGTGTCTTCAACAGCAGATTCCACTGAACTTCCACTGACTGCTGATCAGTGAGAACACCTGCTGAAGAGACTGGGTAGAAGAGAGAACCTGCAGGGTCTTGGCCCCCCATGACACATGATTGGAAGCCCCCAGACTAGGGTTTAATGGGATTTAACATTTTAACACAAACTGCTTTATGGTTCATAATTCTGCTGACAGACTTACACCAAACCAAAAGTGATTTCTCAAACTGCTGGATTGTTCTTAGACAGCTTTTCCAATCTTTTAGTATTTAATTTGTGCCACATGGTGGTAGCCTTCACATATAAAAAAGAGACATCTGCAAAAACTTCACAGGTTTATTGTCAGTGCAATTCCCAGTGCAATACTACATGAATGCATGTATAGTACATTGTTGATGCAGAGAATATATATATTTTTACAGTACATGTATCTAGTAAATCAAGTATTTTCCATGTAACCTTGTGACTGCATTATTTTAATTGCTTTTAATCCTAGATCAAGTTTGTTTTGGCCTAAAATGCATCATAACTGTCAAATATATCTTATTATACGTAACTCTGTACTGTTTACTTTTTGAATATATATTTTGTGGCTAATATAGTTATTAACATGGCGATCAAGTTGTGTCAGCTGATCATTTTTTGCTATGACACCACCTCACACTCAGTGCTGCTGCAGCAGGTACGTCCCATCATGTCTCAACAGTCTCTCCATGATTTTCGCGCAGATCAGAGCAATTTTTTGCACAGGAAATAAACGTTTCTACAGACATTCTTAAGCTCTACAACCACTGATCGTTTGCGAAGCTGGGGGGACATCTCATCACTGGGAGCCTGTGACATCAGTGACAGGCTGTGTGGAATGCCCAGACCAACCGTTTGAAGTGGTAATTTCCCCACAACAGAGCCATCTGAAACAAACACACAGCGTACATATTTTAGTACCTAACAGCGATAAGTTGCAGACATTACAGTGTAGTACGACGTACTTATAGCAAACTAGCATTAGCAACATTAGCTTACCGTCATATATGACCTCGTTTGTATCCTCACGTCTTCGGCTCTCCAAGGAGCTGCAGAATTATTCCAGAGTGTTTCGTCTCGATGCCTGTACCTGTGTCTGGTGGTCCTTTTTGGCATTTACGGTGAAAAAAGCCACAGACCAAGGAGTCGCCTTGTACAGCCGCCATGATGCATGTGTTATGTTTTGCTTGGGTCGCGTGTTTTACGTCACGGGAGTGTGGCGCCGCCTTGCTATAAAAAAAATCCCGCCCATCCCAGCTTAACCCGGCTGTAATGGAGACACAACCAAGCCGAACCGTGTCGAAGTGAATCGAGACATGGCGAGGTGAGCTGGGCTAGTGGAAAAGTGCCTTCTTTTTTTTTTCTCCAGTGCCTTTAACACCATCCAGCCACTGCTGCTGGGTGAGAAGCTGCGAGTGATAGGGGTTGACAGCTCTGTGATCTCCTGGATTACCGACTACCTGACAGGCAGACCACAGTTTGTCAGGCTGGGCAGTGTCTTGTCTGGAGTGGTAGCTAGTGATACGGGAGCGCCACAGGGGACTGTGCTCTCTTCTTTTTACCTTATACACCACGGACTTTCAGTACAACACTGAGTCATGCCACCTGCAAAAATTCTCTGATGACTCAGCTGTTGTGGGGTGTATAAGAGGAGGAGAGGAGGGGGAGAACACAGCAGTGGTAGATTTGTGGAGTGGATGGACCAGAATCACCTGAGGTTGAATGTCAGCAAGACCAGGGAGATGGTGATTGACTTCAGGAAGAGGAAGGGTCCTTTTCAGCCACTGCAGATTAGGGGGGAGGATGTGGGAGTGGTTGAGGACTACAAATATCTGGGTGTCAGGATCAGCAGCGGGTTGGACTGGAGATCCAACACCGATGCGAAGCTGAGATCCTTCAATGTGTGCAGCAGGATGCTGGAGCTTTTCTACCAGACTGTTGTTGTCAGCGCCATCTTCTTTGCTGCGGTCTGTTGGGGTAGCAGTATCAGGGCCAGAGATACCAACAGACTTGACAAGATTATCAAGAGGGCTGGCTCTGTAATTGGTCTCAGACCGGAGACCTTTGAGACAGTGGTGGAGAGGAGAACACTAAATAAACTGTGATCCATTATGGACAATCCTGATCACCCCCTCCACCACACACTGGACAGACAGCGGAGCACTTTCTCCAGTAGACTACTACAGCTTCGTTGTCGAACGGCCAGGTACAGGAAATCTTTCCTGCCACATGCAATTTCACTGTACAATAACTCACTATGATGTTGTATTCTGGTCATAGCTATGCTGCCACACTGCATCTTACAGACTAATGCCGCTTTTCCACTAGCCCAGCTCGCCTCGCCTCGTTTCGTTTCGCTACTACTCGGTTCGGCCTCGGTTGTGTCTCCATAGCAGCCAGGTAAAACGGGGTTAAGCTGTGGTGGGCGGGATTTTTTTTTACAGCAAGGCGGCGCCACACTCCTGTGACGTAAAACACGCGACCCAAGCAAAACATAACATGGTGGCTGTACAAGGCGACTCCTCGGTCTGTCTCTTTTTTCACCGTAAATGCCAAAAAGGACCGCCAGACAAGGGTACAGGCAGTGAGACGAAACACTCTGGAATAATTCTGCAGCTTCTGGGAGAGCCGAAGACGTGAGGATACAAACTAGGTCGTATATGACGGTAAGCTAATGTTGCTAATGCTAGTTTGCTATAAGTACATCGTACTACACTGTAATCTCTGCAAGTTATCGCTGTTAGGTACTAAAATATGCACGCTGTGTGTGTTTCAGATGGCTCTGTTGTGGGAAAATTACCGCTTCAAACGGTCAGTCTGGCGTTCAGCACAGCCTGTCACTGATGTCAACACAGCTTCACAAACGATCAGTGGTTATAGAACTTAAGAATGTCTGTAGAAACGTTTATTTCCTGTGCAACAAATTGCTCTGATCTGCGTGAAAATCATGGAGACTGTTGAGACATGATGGGACGTACCTGCTCCAGCTGCACTGAGTCTGAGGTGGTGTCATAGCAAAAAATGATCAGCTGACACAACTTGAGCGCCATGTTAATAACTATATTAGCCACAAAATATATATTCAAAAAGTAAACAGTACTGAGTTAGGTATAATAAATATATTTGACAGTTATGATGCATTTTAGGCCAAAACAAACTTGATCTAGGATTAAAAGCAATTAAAATAATGCAGTCACAAGGTTACATGGAAAATGCTTGATTTACTAGATACATGTACTGTAGAAATATATATTCTCTGCATCAACAATGTACTATACATGCATTCATGTATAGAATCAGAATCAGAATCAGAATCAGCTTTATTGGCCAAGTATGCACAACATATACAAGGAATTTGACTTTGGCTAAAAACTTGCTCTCGTTGTTCAGGTGGAGGATTTAAATAAGGATTCAATGACAACAGAGTACGTACAGTAAATTACAGTCTGTCCACGTTTCTATAAAAGGATGCAAATATATACAGGAATATATGCAGTTATTTACTCAGACTAACCACACTTTGCAGAAATATATGAAAAAATATACAATCACACAGTATTTCAATGTGAACTCAGATTCAGTGATATAATGTGAATGAAGTAAAAAGCAGTGTGAGGGTTATGTGCAATGTAATAATGGATGAAAAGTCATGAGTACAGCAACAGGTAGGACTAGGTGAATGTTAGGAGTTCATCAGAGTGATGGCTTGAGGAAAGAAACTGTTCCTGTGACGGGTGGTTTTGACCTTCAGTGATCTGTAACGACGACCAGAAGATAGAAGTTCAAACAGTTTGTGGCCGGGGTGTGATGGGTCAGCACAGATGTTTCCCGCCCGTTTCCTGGTTATGGACCGATATAAGTTCTCAATGGAGGGTAGGTCGGTACCAATGATCCTCTCCGCAGACTTAATGATCCGCTGCAGTCTGGTCTTGTCCTGTTTAGTGGCAGATCCAAACCAGACAGTGATGGAAAAGCAGAGGACAGATTGGATGATGGCGGTGTAGAAGACAACCAGCAGCTCCTGAGGCAAATCAAACTTCTTGAGCTGACGCAGAAAAAACAACCTCTGCTGGGCCTTTTTCCGGACAGTGTCTATATGGGAGGACCACTTCAGGTTCCGGGAGATTGTGGTACCCAGAAACTTGAAGGAGTCCACAGTGGACACTGTGCTGTTGAGGATGGTGAGTGGGGGGAATGAAGGGGGTTGTCGCCTGAAATCCACAGTCATCTCCACCGTTTTGGCTGGGTTAAGTTCAAGATGGTTCTGGCTGCACCAGAGGATCAGCTGCTCCACCTCCCGCCTGTATGCAGACTCATCATCATCCCGGATCAAACCGATGACTGTGGTGTTGTCCGCAAACTTCAGGAGCTTCACCGAAGGGTCCTCTGAGGTGCAGTCGTTGGAGTAGAGGGAGAAGAGCAGTGGGGAAAGGACACATCCTTGGGGGGCGCCAGTACTAATTTTTCGGGAGCTGGATGTAAATCTCCCTAGCTTCACCTGTTGCCACCTGTCAGTCAGAAAGCTGGAGATCCACTGGCAGGTGGAGGGGGGCACCTTGAGCTGGAGGAGTTTCTGATGAAGAATGCCTGGGATGATGGTGTTGAACGCTGAGCTGAAGTCGACAAACAGGATCCTGGCGCACGTCCCTGGGGAGTCGAGGTGTTGCAGGATGTAATGTAGTCCCATATTCACTGCATCATCCACTGACCTGTTTGACCGGTAGGCAAACTGCAGTGGGTCCATCAGGGGGCCTGTGATGACCTTCAGGTGGTTCAGCACCAATCTCTCCAAGGATTTCATGACCACAGAGGTCAGGGCAACAGGTCTGTAGTCGTTTAATCCTGTAATAGAGGGTTTCTTGGGAACTGGAATGATGATGGAGCGTTTGAAGCAGGAAGGCACTTCACGCAGCTCCAGTGATCTGTTAAAGATCCGGGTGAAGATGGGGGCCAACTCGTTGGAGCAGACTCTCAGGCAGGACGGAGACACACCATCAGGTCCTGCAGCCTTCTTGATCTTTTGTCTCTGAAAGACCCGGCGCACCTCCTCTTCACAGATCATTAGTGCTGGTGGGAGGTCAGAGTGGAGGAGGGATGGAGTTCCAGGGGCTGCAGATAATCCTTTTGTGTGGGTGGGAGGTGAGAACTGTAGGTTCTTTTCAAACCTGCAGTAAAAGCTGTTTAGGTCGTTAGCCAGCTGGAGGTTTTCCACAGGGTGGGGGGATGGTCTCCTGTAGTTGGTGATATTCTGTAGGCCTCTCCAGACAGAAGCAGAGTTGTTGGCTGAGAAGTTTTTTTGTAACTTCACACTGTAGCTCCTCTTAGCAAGCCTGATCTCCTTCGTCAGCATGTTTCTGGCCCGCTTGTACAGAGTCCAGTCACCAGTCCTGTAGGCCTCCTCCTTGGTCTGACGTAGCTGCTTCAGTTTAGGAATGAACCAGGGTTTATTGTTGTTGTATGTGCAGAAGGTCTTGGTCTGCACACACATGTCCTCGCAGAAACAGATGTATGACGTCACAGTGTCAGTGAGTTCATTTCGGTTAATGGCTGCAGCTTCAAAAACACTCCAATCTGTGCAGTCAAAGCAGGCTTGTAACTTCAGCTTTGATTCCTCAGTCCATTTCTTCACAGTCCTTACAACAGGCTTGGAAGGTTTTAGTTTCTGTCTGTATGTTGGAATAAGATGGAGCAGGCAGTGGTCAGAGAAACCCAGAGCTGCACGGGGGACGGCATGATAGGCATTTCTTAAAACTGTGTAACAGTGGTCAAGTGTATTTGTGTCCCTGGTGGGACATTTAATATACTGTCTGTATTTAGGAAGCTCATTTGTGAGATTAGCTCTATTGAAATCACCCAGAATGATAAGAAGAGAGTCTGGATGTTTTTCCTCCACCTCTGCTATCTGGTCAGCGAGGTGCTGCAGTGCCTCCGTTGTACAAGCAGCAGACGGGATATAAATTCCGACCAGAATAAACGAGGAGAACTCTCGCGGTGAATAAAAGGGTTTACAGTTTATGAACAGTGACTCTAGGTTAGGGCTACAAAACTTCTTCAACACTGTGACATCAGTACACCAACCTACGTTTATGTAGAAGCAGATTCCACCACCCTTAGTCTTTCCAGAGAATTCTCGGCTGCGATCAGCGCGAAACAGTTGGAATCCGTCCAGACGCACCGCGCTGTCCGGGATGTGTTCACTCAGCCAGGACTCCATGAAACAAAGGGCGCCAGATCTGCTAAAATCCCGGTTTTTGTGAGTCAGGAGCAGCAGTTCATCCATTTTGTTCGCCAAACTGCGGATATTTGCCAGATGGATCGATGGGAGCGGCGTGCGAAATCCTCGTTTCTTCAACCTGCCTAGCGCACCGGCACGTTTACCACGCCGCCTTCGTTTCCGGCCAGCGCCAATAGCCGCTGCTCCCACAGCTAAGATCGACTGAAAAAACTTCAGATCAGCAGCAGCAACTGGCGGAGAAGTTGCATTGGGAGGTAGTCTGAGTGAAAGTAGTTCCTCCCTTGAATAGGTGACTCGGACAGAAGAGCACAAGTCCAAAAAAACACACAAAATTATCAAAAACATCAGAGAGCAGAAGCCAGTGGCTGCCAGCCCCGGCGCCATCTTGGATTTTTTATCCAAGAATAAATGAATATAGTATATAGTAAACATATTTGAATATAGTAAACATATTTGGGAAATACACTTGTTGCTAAAAGCCAGTGGTGGAATGTGAATGAATGAATGAATGAATCTTTATTTCGGATGGATTAAAAGAAAACAGAATAATACAACAAAGGGGGAAAAAAATCTAACAAGGTCGAATTAAACAATAAGTCCTCTGATTATACAGTTCAACATAGGTTATCTGAAATGGGTGGTGGCTGAAGATGCAGCTTATATTGCCCACCCATGCTCCATCCAAGAATTCAAAAGAAAAAAAAAACAGGAGGGATTCCAATTCCAATGTGACAATAAAGTACTTCATTGTTGTATTTAACCACAATTTTCATGTAGCTGCACTGATGTAAAGTCGATTTTACAAGGGCTGCGTTACATTTAAAATCATCTGTTTTTACTGTGGCCTCAGCAATCAGAATGAATTAATATACTCACTTGAATGGAATCTAGTACTTTCACTGAGGGTGTGCATCACCGAGTATGGAGTCGCTCAGTCAAAATATGGAGTTGTTATCAATAAAAGTTTGTCTTGTCTGTAAAAGTGTCTTTTCTTGCCCTGGCTTCAAGTGTGGGCGGTGTTTTGCACTTTTATTGCTAAAATATAAAAGGATGCACTACAATGGGTCTCAAATATTTGTAATGTGTCCTGTTACTGCATGAGTTTATTGATGATAGACTATAAACTACACATATAAACTAAATTATATTGATGACTGAACAACTGCCATTCCCCAAAACATACAGTTGTGAACATAACTCACAAATGATCACACAAGTGATCTGACAAAAAAATAAATACATTAACAAGCGGGTTATTTTACAGTTGATGCGCCATTTTTCAATTATTCTGTAATTAATATTCACACAATCAAATAAATCTCAGTTCAGTCCCTTTTATATTAAGTGGAAATTGTGCTACTTTGGTTTTGACACTTTACCTATAAAAGCAAAGGATTTCAGTACGTTCCACAGTGGCGAGGTCCGTTGTGGGGCGGCTGCTTTCCTCTTGCCTAGACGAACGACAGAAATGGATGGTGGTTAGTTTCAAGCAAGTTCAACACTTATACAGGCACATCTCAAAAATTAGAATACCATGAAAAAGTTCAATATTTTTGTCACTCATTTCAGAAAGTGAAACCCATATATAGATTCAATATATCACTGTCCCTGTAATGAAAGTGTTTATTTTAATATTGATGATTATGGCTACAGCCCATGTTAAACAAAACCTCAGTGGCCAACATTTATATTTAAAAACTATTTTTTAAAGTTAATTTATGTAATATTCTAATTTTTTGCCAAATTGAATTTGGGTTTTTCAGGGGCTGTAAGCCATAATCATCCAAATTAAAATAAATAAACGCTTGAAATATACCACCGTCTGTGTAATGAATCTATATAATATATGGATTTCTTTTTCTGAAATGAGTGTCAAAAAATATTGATTTTTTTTTCATGACATTCTAATTTTTGGAGATGTACCTGTATTAAGGAAATAGACTTGTGAAAGTCAGTGATGGGATGTGACGAAAACGCTTCGTTTCCCTGACAAGCACCGCAGGATCCACTCTGTACAGGTACAAGTACATTATCAATCCAGGGATTTATGGTGGAACAGCACAATACTGTTCCAGCACCTTTTATGGAAAATCCACAGAATAGGTGTGTGGGTCTATTCTGATGCTTTAGAAAATTATATGAATGACTTTATAAATCACTGGTTTAAAAAAGCACTTTTATATTGTTGAGATTTCGGCTCCTGTGGTCCATTTCACCAGTATCCACAATATAAACACTGAGGGAAGCTAACCCCTGGCATGAGGAAACACATTCTAGCATTAAATTGCACACAATTTAATGTGCAGCACCAAAGTGCAGCACGTACACAAAGCAGGACTTTAACCAAGATTAACATATTTCATTGTTTTGCTCTCACAAGCGAATACTTAGGAGAAAACAAGCGCGAATCAGCAGTTGGTACTAGCTAGCTACTAGCTAAAACTCGTTAGCCAGCACGCTCAAAAAAAGTGAGCTTACCACCAACAGGATAAATAAGCAAATAGATGCACATTATTACAAATCACTCACCATCGATGGTTCTCTCACGTTCATCTTCAGCTTGTCCGTAGTCCGGTTCTATGCTGGGCTGCATCTATATAGGTGCGGGTCGCTCCTCACTGTGGATCTGCCACTAAGCAGAGAAAACTCCACACCTCTTCGTTGGACCACGGTGTAGATTTCCGCAAAACCTACAACGCTGTCTGTATTAATATCGTATTTACTCCGTGACCGAGTTAGTCCATGAAATATGGCAAATGGCGGTCGTAGAGATTCCACTGAAGACAGTCGCTTTCGTGACGTTACGCCCTGACCAATCAGCGGCTCGCAGTCTGTTGACGTCACATCTCAGCTCGCTTCAGCACGGTTGTACCCTGCCCTCGAACAGGTATAAAAATAGCACCTTTTAAACCATGCTGGGTACAGTGGAAAAGGCTAGAAAGCGAGTCGAGTAGAAGTGAGTAAGGCCAAAGCGATACTAATGGAAAAGGGCCATAACTGGTACCTCAATTTTCACTCTGCTCCTGATAGTCCTTCCTTGTGCAACCGGATGATTCATGTGTTTATACGGGTCATCATATATTAAGATATTGTAGGACCTTGGGGGAGTCAGATTATTTAGCATCTCAGACAGAGACGGTGGATAAGCATGGGAGAACAATGCCCAGGAGGTTCCTGGCGAGATAGCAGGAAGGGGTCAAGGACATAGGGGGTTGAATGCAGTGTAATGCAAATGTCATGCTGTGTGCCATGAAACGTGTGAAGAGTGATTTGGGTAAAAGAAGAGAGCTTGCTGAAATCATTCAGTCTGTTCTGTGCTTGAGAGATGTGAAGTGTGTAATAAACCGTCTGTCGTGAATCCGCCTCTTATTTTACACACTCCACAATATGATGTATATAGGTTCTATACTCGTGTTAGTTTTTACTTTTTACTTTCCATGGGTAATCCCTTTGTCTGTCATGTGTGTGTTTCTGTTGTTTGGCTGTCAGCTGTCATGCTGCTGTTATACTGTAATTTCCCACTTTGGGATCAATAAAGTACATCTATCTATCTATCTATGTTTGTGTATGGTTTCTGTTCCTGCCTATAGCTGCTGCTCTGGCCTGTCCGGCCACGCCCCCTCTTTCTCTGACAGTCAGCTGTTTGCCCCTGTAATTATCTTTCCTGCGCCTCGCCCAGGTGTTCTCAATTGTTTGGTCAGCGGTGTTTATACTTAAGGGGCTCCTCACTACACAAACACCGCTGGACCATTACACGTTAGATGTTTTTTCTCTGCCGCCTAACCGTCAAGTTTCCAAAGGACTGTTTTTGTGTGTGCTCGCTGGGAGACTGGGATTACTCAGACTGCCTCTACACTGTGAGTAAACTATTTGCGTTTCTGTGCGTAGTTGTGCTGCTACGCTTTCTGTAGCATTTCCCCCTGTGCGGCACGACTACTATACTTTGGCTGTCACCCAGTTGTATCCCCCATGTTTGTTGGGCATCCTGGTGGACTCTAAGTTTAACCGGAGCTGTCTTGTCTCTTGTGTATTCACCCTTGTGTTAATAAATGTGTGTTTGGTGTTAACTGAGCCGTAAATCCATTTGTCCTTTAGTCCTTCTCCGTGCACTATGGAAAAGCGCACAGAGAGTTTATGACAGAAACTCAGTGGTTTGAATAAAATATAGCTGGAGCTGAAGTTGTTTGTTGATGATTTATTTATTCATTCATTCGTACCATACCTTGGCATTCGTTCAGAAAGCAGAGTAAGAATTTCAGTGCTCAGGAAATGTTGCATTTCTTAACTGTGCACATGATAATAAAGCCTTTGAATCTTGAATTCCTATGATCTAAAGATGTGTCTCTAAATACAATGAAATATATTTGCTTATACTGTGCTAGAACATGCTCATGGTAGTTACTGTATTCTTTAACAGTGATTTAAACCAAGTATTTCTTTAAAAAATGACTAAATGTTATAACTCCAATAATTTTCAAAGATTTACATTTCCTCTGGGATTAAAAAAGTATTTCTGACTCTGACTCTGATCACTAGGAGTAACTTTCAGCAGCATCAGTGTTTATGAATAGGAATCAGGCCTGTTCACGTGTCCAAAATTAGTGTTACTTAACAGGTCCAAAATGGACAGCCCAGAAGAGCCAGCTGAAGGACACGATGATGTCATGTACGACTATTTTGCCTGGGGATCAACCGATGTCCAGAACTCAAAAAGGTTACGGTCACTTTATGGTTGGAGGTTGGAAGAATGTGGGGTGTAGATAAGTATGTACTGAGTTGTGAGTTTTCACAAATAAACAGCTGACTTGTCAGTCCACAAAAATCTTTAATATTCTTTGGATATGGCATATTTACATTTTATGATTACAGGATTTTTTTGCATTACAATTGCTTAAAAATGAGTTGATGTTAAAATCACTTAACATCTTCAAGGAACCAGCCTTAAATACATTTAATTAATTAATTTGTTTAATTCTTTAATTTCCATCTGCCATGAAAAAGAGACCCCCCACACACACACAATCCAAAAAGAAAATGGTCAATTTACAGAAGGAAAGGGTTTAGAAAACTAAGCTACATATTTTTTCCATTTTAAATAAAATTAAATACCTTTAACACATACTCACAAAATTGACTGTTCACAAAGCAAAAAAAAAAAAAAAAAAAATCCCAGCAATAGATCAGATAATTGTATTTGGGGGTTTTGTCAGTTTATCGCTGCACGCTGTAATTAATTATAGGTTCAAATGGCAAGATTTGGTTTAAAATATTTACTTACAATATGATTTCTAGCATGTGCTTGATAATTCCAAAACTGGTACGGAATAGGCCAAGCTGGGAAGTGAACTGGGGCCTGGCAGTGCTGACTGTACCAAGAAGAAACGTTGAATCCACGACTCTATTTATCAATAGAAAGAGCTGCAGAGCGACTGTATTTTATTTCACGAACATCAGGTGACACGCTTGCTTTCAAAATGTCACGTTAATGTTTACTGTCATAACATTTGACCAAGATGTCTGCTTTTCCATGGCATATTGTTGAAAGGGTGAACCTAACCCTATAAACCTCTGGCTGAGGCGCAAATGCAAGTCAGTTGCCCATCCCTGATGTAGACTTTTCTAATCAATACCATAGTTGTATTGAAGAAAAAAAGCTGAGAGGCTTTGACCAGGGGTCTGCAACCTGCAGCTCTGGGGTCACACGTGGCTCTTTCATGCATAGATAGTGGCTCCCTGAGGCCTTGGGGGAAAATCATACATTTCCATGAAAGAAGCGTTGAATTTACAAGAAAAAACGACTCCACATTCATGAGAGAAATATCCTGAAAAGGAAAAAATCTGAAAATTTACAGAAAAAAAAATGTCTCAAATTTAGGGAAATTTTCCAAGTTCCTGAAGAAAAAATACCCATAAATTTGTTAGAAAAAGTCACAAATTTACTGGAAACAGTTGGAATTTTATGAGAAAAATGTATTGAATGTTAATCAGAAATGCTGCAGTTTTACCCATGAAAGGGAATAAATTTACAAAGAAAATATAATACATAAAAATATCAGAAATTTTAAGAAAACAGTCTCTACATTTAGGGAAAATGTTACAACTTTATGAGTGAAAGAACTCCACAAACTGGCCAGAAAAAGTCACAGATTTAACTGAAAAAGCTAAAATTTTATAATAAAAGAGCAGAATTTTTACATGGAACAGATAACAGTCAAAAAAAATAATTTTATGAGAACAGCAGAAGACTATGCCAAACAACATCAAAATTGATGAAAAATTCTTACAACTTTATTGGGAAAAATGTCAAAAAGTCTTAAATTTTACTCTAAAAAGTGTTTGAATTGACAAAAAATATTCCAAATTTATGAAAAAAGCAAAACACATTTCTGACAAAAATGTAGCAAATTTTGTAACAAAAAGCTTTACAGTTTAATGAGAAAAACACCCACACAATTTTGCAAGAAAAAAAACACAAGAAATTTTTGGAAATAATCAAAAATTTACCAGAAAAAAAAAAATTGTGAGAAAAAGGTAAAAAATTTACAATAAAAAAGCTGCAAATTAATAAGAACAAAATCTTTATCCTACTGTTGTCAAACCAGATTATAGCTGTAAACCTGCTGTTATCAGACCAGATTATAGCTGTAATCCTGCTGTTATCAGACCAGATTATAGCTGTAATCCTGCTGTGTGACCTCAGTTTTTAGGATCAGAGATTTTTGTGGCTCCATGCTAACTTTTTTTTTTTTTTTTTTTTACAGAAATCACAGCACGTCTTTGTGGAGTACAGGTTGCCGACCCCTGGGTTAGACCCTGACCTCTGACTATGATTCTGTGGTCAAAAGGTCAAAGGTCAAGGCTAACATTTCCTATCCACCATTACTACAGAACAAGTCCAGCTGTAGGGTCACCAAACTATGTAGACAGGTTCACCCTGGGATCCTGACCTACAACTATGGGTCTGGAGCCACAAGGTCAAAGGTCAAGGTTTTTCATTTTCATCCAAATTCTTTTGAGTTTCATGAATTTTCTTCAGGTTCTCAGAGGTTAAAACAATGACCAACAGGCTGCCACACACTCTCAAAATTTCTGAGAGGAATTTTTTTAGTTGCATCTATGACAAATCTTGGATGAGTTTAAATTTGCTGACCATGAACTCAAGATCAACTCAGAACGGAAATGTTATAAATGTTTCACATTGATACCATAGTTCTGTCTGTGAAAAATCTGAGTTCAAATTTGAGGCCAACTCTCTAAATGAACTGATGTAGGCTTTTCATAGTGATATATGAACTGATGTAGGCTTTTCATAGTGATCCCACAGTTGTATCTATCACAACTCAGGGACGATTTAGAGTCCAGGTGACTTTATCCTGCGACCAGAGCTCTTAATGCCAGCAGGCTGAGGGGAACCACTGGCAGTCGCCAGTATCTTTTTAAGCTTGCAAATACATTTGCTTTAATTCAAAACAAGACAAACAGCAGTATTTTTGAAGAACATGGCTCTTCTACGTAGCATCATCTTGCTTTGGCTCATCAATAAAATAGACTTTGCCTCTTAAAGACATTGTTTCACCCAGGAAAAGGCCAGTCAAGAACTGCTTTTTCATCTCAGGACCACTGTGGAGAACACATTCCTTTGTAAAGAGGTACAAGAGATAAGGATTCCATCTCTGCCACGGACGAACTAATTCACATCATAAATAAACTGGGAACTTCCCCAACTAAGACAGGTTTATGTTCAACAGGCATCCCATAAACTTTAAAGGCATTTCTTAAGGCCCTAAGATTATCCACAGCTCGACCCTACCCCTGGTGGACATCTCTGGAGCAGAGAAAGCTTTTGACTGTACAAGTTTTGAACTGAAATTAACTCTTTCTTCAAGTTTCATTTCTCAGGACAATTCTAAGGACACCATTTGTTGAAGATCACTGCCTCTGTGGGACTCTGGTATTCTGTGGACAATCAATAATGGGTTTGAAAGAGTACATTAATCCTTGATTTTAAATATGTGCATGTTAAAAATGTTTAAATGAATGTTTATTCTCGTATGTTAATTTAAAAACACTAGTTATAAAGTTGCACGCTCGCTAAAGCTAGCTTAGACTTTATACATAAGTATATTAATGAATCTTCAGTATTAAAATTGGTGTCATCCCGTGAAAAGTGCCAAGTCATATACTTGTTCCACCAATCACAGGTCAGCTTCTGCTTAGTGACAGCTCTCTCAATATTATTGGTTGTTACAGACAAAAGACTGTTCATTGGACTAAAGTTCATAAAACCCGCCCACAAAGGAAGACTATTGGCATGGGCTTCTGTCAATCCCCGGGAGCCCACGAAAGTTTTCCGAAGTTAAAAAGATGGGAGACACCCTCCTGTAGAACACTACAGAGCACTTCAGCACTTCCCTTCAGAGTATCACAGAGTTCAGTTTTACAGGGAACATGGAATATTGTGTTTGTGTAAACGTCTGTGTATTTTAATGTTTATCTTTAAACGTCTAGGAATTAATTCTTTTTTTCCCTGAGCTCAAATCTTGATTCGGAGTTAAAAACTCTTGTTCCCTAGGCGTTCTCTATTTTTCTCCTTTAAACTTTCTTTAAATCCACCGTGTGTTTTTTCAAAGGACTGACCATTCGTTTTCCCACACTGGAAGCTGTTTTCAACTCCACGAAGTCAGAAGAAGAATATCTTTTGGTTTTGCTATTGGGATCAGATTTTGTAATTATTCTCAAATTCCCTGGGAAAGCCGCTTGCCAACGAAGAAGGAGAAGAAGCAGCCTCGTTGCCACTGCACTGAAGAAACCATCATCGGCATCTTTGTTTCAACCTAAGCTGCAACTGTGATTGAAGCAGTCAAAATCCAGCCTTGTGACTGCTTGACTGTAAAGATTGAACTGTGGACTCTGGAAATCTGCAGGCAGATATTTCCCCTAAAATCCACGAAATCTTCAGCTGAGGAAGTCGCCAAAAGGGACCACCACACAAGGAGTCACATGAGCTGTATTCTGTTCCATCTGCTGAAAGTAAATAAACGTCTGAGATTTCAGAATAATTCAGCATCTGATCAGATACAAAATTAAAAGAGAAAGTAATAATAACTCTTTTATTAAAATTCTGTTTTTACTTTAAGAGAGTCCAGAATTTTTCATATATTTATTAAATTTTCTCCATAAATTTGCATCCAATATTAATCATAATTTTCATTCCAATTCTTCCAAATTCATGCTAAAGTCCATGGTTTTATAGATGTGCTGACATTGTTACTTTATCCTTAGTTACAAAGTTCATGTGATGGTTAATGTTGGTCATTTCACCTGTTTACAAATTATTTGAATGTAAGATCATTTAATCAGAGTTCATTTAATAAATCTGTAAAATGAGAGAAGTTGTTGGGAATTTATTCCATTCTGAGTCTGGTTTCAAAGCCCCAGTATCAAATTCACTAATATTTTGAGACTGATTATTAATTAATTTATTGAGTGATTAAACAGGTATAAAGTGAAATTAATTAATAAATTGTTCACCGAGAAAGAGGTGAGCTGGTGCCCCCAAGCGAGTGTTTACTATCAACTTTTTCTGTGTGGACCCGGAGTAAATCTCAGGTCCCAATACACTAATAGAAATTAAATAATCTTTATACCTTATCATAATTATAAATAAAATATCGCTACATCTATGACAATCTAAAGGCTCCAGTCTAGGTGAGATTTCTAGAAATAATAGAGTACTGTAGTGATAGCAAAAGGAAATTGAGTGTGACATTTTAAAGCTTGTCCTTGTCTTCTTCTCCCTCCTCCTCAGAAGGTTTTTCCTCCTTGTGGAAAACTTTACTATCATGCTGCTGCTTCCACTTCAGGGTGATTCCACTCACTCCCTTCTCCTTCAGTTCCTTCTGGACCTGGAGACACAAACGGCATTCTTTAGTAAGCCTTTCAGGTTGTTTAGCAGCATCTCTAGAAGTGAAAACTACAGGAGAAGTTTGAGGTACAGCAGAGGATTTGGTTAGATAAGATAAGACAAGCCTTTATTAGTCCCACAATGGGGAAATTACAGGATTGCAGCAGCACAGGGATAGCAGCACTCAGAGCAATAGTTAATAAGATAATAAGATAGGAGCTGGTCGCGGTGGCGGAGTGGTTAGCACTGCGGCAGCACAGCAACTCAACTCACCCTTGGCCTGGGGATCCTGGGTTCGATCCCAGCCCCCGACCAACAGTGATCTGTGTGGAGTTTGCATGTTCTCTGCATGGGTTTACTC
Organism: Pholidichthys leucotaenia; assembly: GCA_020510985.1. NCBI lineage: Eukaryota > Metazoa > Chordata > Actinopteri > Cichliformes > Pholidichthyidae > Pholidichthys > Pholidichthys leucotaenia. The sequence continues at coordinate 423,950,562 of CM035842.1, read as the reverse complement.
CGGGATTTCTCCGGTTTCCTCCCACAGGCCAAAAACATGCGTTAGGTTAATTGGCATCACACTGGGGATTCTAAATTGTCCTTAGGTATGACTGTGAGAGTGAATGGTTGTCTGTCTCTCTGTGTTGGCCCTGCGATGGACTGGTGATCTGTCCAGGGTGTACCCTGCCTCTCACCCAAAGATGCTGGGATAGGCTCCAGCCCCCCCGCGACCCGGAAAGGATTAAGCGGAAGAAGATGAATGAATGAATGAATGGTTAGCCAAAGCAGTAAATAAATATACAGTTATAGGCACAGTATAGGAGCATTGCAGCTAGATGGTATCAACAGCATTACAGTTAGATAAATTACCCAGCAGAATATAAAATATGAACCCAGACAGTATATTTCGCATTTCAATCAACCATTTTTATCGTCACATGAACAGTTTGTTGTCTTCTGATGGGATTCGGAGACTTACCTTTCTCAGGAGCTCATCTCTCACGGCAGGATTGTTCAACTCCACAGAGGAGACCACAATGATTCTCATCTTCACCACATATTGCCGTGCTGTTGTCTGTTCTCCTAAAAATTATAGATCAAATATACAGAACAAAGATGAAAATAAGACTGAAATGAAATAATTGCTACAGCCGTGGACAAAATTGTTGGTACCCCTCTGTTAATGAAAGAAAAACCCACAATGGTCACAGAAATAACTTGAATCTGACAAAAGTGGTAATAAATAAAAATTCTATGAAAATTAACCAATGAAAATCAGACAATGCTTTTGAATTGTGGTTCAACAGAATTACTTTAACCTCTTGCACTCCGGTGTACTGCGGGCGGGCACGTCTCTGCGTCCCAGTGCGCCCTCGTGCGTCCCAGGGCGCCCTCGTGCGTCCTAGAATGCACTATGCGTCTGAGTGCGCACGGAAAAAAAAAAAAGCTGTATTGTTCAGCTTTCTTTTCACCCAGCCGTGAACAGAAAGCCAAAGGAGTGTATGATTGGTTTAGATTTGATTGACCTCTAATAAGAGCCTTGAATTGGGTTTCTGAAACTTTGAAGAACCAATGACTGAAAGCCTAGCAAGAAGGACCTGCCTACCAACGGCTGCGAATACGAGCCAATTGAAGCAGAGAAGTTTGACAGTTGACGTGCGTCTCCCTGCATAAAATCTCTTATGCCTAAGCCGCTGGGTGACTGACATTGAGACCTGTGCGGAACGGTAGCATCAGCCAGTCTTTTTTGGATTATTTGTTTGGAAAAATGGTTCGCCAAAACCGCAAGCGTGGAAGCGGAGATGTTTTGACCGGGTCGGGTGACGAGAAGCACGAGTCCGTTACAACCGGACCAGCTTCATGTTCGTCTGACAATGAGGAACTTACTGCTGTTGTGGACAGGTAAGTGTTATAAGCTAAATTATTCTTTATCGATGAAAATAGTAATAAAAATCACTTTTGACCGATCGGTAATTCCAACGGTGCATCATGGCCACAAGTTTTTTGGTGTGCAGAGTTCCTCTGTAGCGAGGCGGGGGGGGGGGGGGTTATCCTCTGCATTGCAGATAGATATTTTAGCATAATTTTTATTGCACTGTAGGCTATTTTTTCTTGTAAAAAAGGCCACACATTTTTTACGTGGCACGTTTTTTTGTGTGTGGGAGGGGTTGTTTGTTATCCATCCATCCATCCATCCATCTTCTACCACTTTTCCGGAGGTCCGAGTCGCAGAGGCAGCAGTTCAAGCAGAGAAGCCCAGACTTCCCTCTCCCCAGCCACCTGCTCCAGCTCTCCAGAGAGGATACCAAGGCATTCCCAGACCAGCTGGGAGATAGTCTCTCCACCGAGTCCTGGGTCTGCCCCGGAGTCTCCTCCCAGTGGGTTGTTTGTTACCCTCTAGAAATGTAATAATGTTTTAGTAAAATTTTTATTGCACTTTAGGCTATTTTTTCTTGTAAAAAAAAAAAAAAAACAGGAACTGTGCTGTGTATGTGAACTCTGGGAAAATAGGAGAATAGTGAAAAATAAAAATTGAACTTTGTAAATGACTTTATTTTCACATAATAGACAAACTTCAGATGAAGACTCTGGTGAGGAGTAGGTGCCAGACGAGCACTCTGCCAGCAAGCGCAGAAGAAGGGAGCTGCAGGCGAGCTCGTCAGAAGAGGAAACCCCTACCCCAAAAAGAGGGAGACCACTGGGGAGAGGAAGAGGAAGGAGAGGAAGAGGGAGAGAAAGAGGAGATAGCAGGAGAGGAAGAGGAGGCGAGAGTGGTGATGGCAGCCCTCAGCCTGGGACATCGGCCGGCCCTTCATCAGCTGAGGAGAGGTGGCATGATTCCGACACCCCTGACATCATTCCACCACAGCCCATTTTTCGTCCCAAAAATCCACCTGGACCTCAGCTAATTACAGCAGCTTCATACACCCCCGTTCAGTTGTTTGAGTTATTTTTCACTCCATCTGTGCTAGACCACATTGTTGAGAACACCAACCTACATGGCTCTGCACACTACAACACACCCACCAGCCCCTGGATTGACCTCACACGCTCCGACCTGCTCTCATCTTTTGGCCCGATTATTTACATGGGTATAGTCAAGTGCAAATCCTTCAGCGAGGGGGACACCTGTACAGCCTTCCTTTCCCCAAGAGTGTAATGACCAGGACAAAGTTTCTCCTGATCAGCTGGGCCCTTCACCTCAGCAGCCCAGCAGCAGAAGAGGCCAATGAGCGGAAGAGAGGCACGGATATGCATGACCGCCTCAGCAAAATCTTGACACATTTTCTAGGAATCAGTATGATGAGTAGGATTAGAAAATTATATTTGATTGAGAAGGTATTGCTGTCAACTTGTAAAATATCCCATCGCCAAGTGCTGCTCACAGGGGATCGCCTGATTGCTGGGGTCTTTCTGCAACTGTGGGGGTTCCCCCTACAGTTGATAGTGCTATGAGATGACTGTTGTTGTGAAATGGCACTATATAAATAAAGTTGAATTGAATTGAATTGAATTTGTTATTTGTAAATAGTATGTTTTGTATATTGACATTTTTGTTCAGTAAAGCATGTTTAGAATTGAAACTTCATTTTCTCTGTGTCATTACTACTGACAGTGTTTCTGGATAGCTAACAAGATAGCCCTGAGTGTCACCTTTCATTAGAGCCCAAGATGAAGCTTCTATGTTGAAGCATTCAAAAGTTCTAGATGTTTTTCCAAACTGTGCCAAATGGCACAGTTTGGCACAGTTTGGGCTATCTAGTGGCCCTGACGTCTCACATGATGAAGACCCTGGAGAGACTGCTCCTTGCTCACTTCCACCCCCTGGTGGGACCAGCGATGGATCCACTCCAGTTTGCCTACCAGCATGGCATTGGGGTGGAGGATGCAGTGATCTTCCTCCTTCACCATTCCCTGTCCCACCTGGAGAAGCCCGGGAATGCGGTGAGGATCATGTTCTTTGACTTCTCCAGTGCTTTCAACACCATCCAACCAATGATCCTGAAGGACAAGCTGCTGTGTGCAGGGGTGGACCAGCACCTGTCATCATGGATCCTGGACTACCTCACTAACCGGCTTCAGTTTGTGAGAACCCGGGATTGTGTGTCCGACACGATCATCGGTAGCACAGGGGCCCCCTGTCACGCCGCGCCGCTCATCAACGGCGCCACCTGCTCACACACCTGTCAGTCATCAGCGGCGAGGGATATAAGCCGCCTCGCCCTGAGCTTCGGTCTGAAGCCGTAGACTTCATTTCCCTTCCATGGGCTTCTACCACATTCTCTTCAGCATCCTCGTCACCGGTAAGAAAATCACTTACCTCATCTCTCCAGTCTGCTCCCCTGTGCACAGGTGGATTCCTCGGCGGCGGACAATCCCGTCCCTCGTCTCTCCTCGCTGCTGCACCGAGCCCTGCAGGTGGCTGTCTCCCGGGCTTCCATCCTTGAAGCGCCAGTCATCTGTCCTAACAAGTAAGCTTCTCTCCCTCGCCTATTCTTCTCCTGTGTTGGTGTGTGCTCATCACCCTGTGTCTGATTTCTCCCATAGGGTTGCCGGTTGAACGGTCTCCTGCCTCTGGGTCCGAAGCAGACGCCACCACCAACACATTAACATTTCGCAGACACGCACCCAAACATCCCTGTTGTTAATAAACAGTTTGAACTACTCTGAGCCTGTGTGTGTGCGTCTCCTGAGCCGAACGTTATGTCAGTACGGCTTCAGCAGAGCGGCTCGGCAGACGGCGGGCTCGCACACCGGTTTACCATCCTCGAGGCTCGGGTGGATCAGATTGTTTATCAGCAACAGGTGGTTCTTAATCAATTATTAGAATTAACTAACCGATTGAACCGCTTGGACCCCCAACAGCCGTTCCTCCCGACTCGCCAGGGTGGCGCGGCTCCTGCTGTTCCAGCGGCCGTCCAGCCAGCTCCAGTGGCACCGGTTCGGCTCACACCGACTCCGACCCCCGCCCGCTTTAGCGGTAAGCTCGGCGGAGCACGGGGGTTCATTATGCAGTGTGAGTCCGTGTTCCACCGTGTGCCCGGAGATTTTCCCTCGGATCACAGCCGAATTGGTTACATAGGGAATCTTCTGGAGGGGCGTGCGTTAACTTGGACCTACGCCGTAATGCCGAGGCCCAGTTATGCCACCCTCACCTATGATCAATTTGTGAGGCGCTTTCTGGAGGTCTTTGACCATTCTCAAACCGAAACGGTCCAGGTCGATCGGCTTCTCACTCTCCAGCAGGGAAGCCGGTCGGCAGCGGACCACTCGGTCGACTTCCGGGTAGCGGCGGAGGAATTGGGCTGGGAGGAACACTCCCTCTGTGACCTGTTCCTCCGCAGCCTCAATAGTGATCTGAGGGATGAACTGGCTGGTCGGGATATCCCTGGGACGCTAGCGGAGCTGACGTCCTTAGCGGTAAGTTTGGATAACAGGCTGCGCGAGCGCTCCTCGGGACGGAAGTCTTCTTCTTCTCGCCCTCGTGGAGCCTCGCCGCACCTGTTCCAAGCTCGCCCCCTGGCGGCGCCGCCAGCATCGTGCCCCGAGGAGTCGGAGCCGATGGTGACGGGCTGGACTAAACTTTCCCCTGTGGAGAAACAACGCCGCCGTGAGTTGGGCCTCTGCATGTATTGCGGAGGCGACCAACACACCGTGGAGCGTTGTCCACGGAAAGCCAGTCGGTGGGGTCCGCGAGTCACTGTTGGAAGCCTCGCGGACGTCAATCGGTTAGGATCACTCACCCAATTGAAGCTGCCCATCCGTTTCTGCCATAACCCCACTGGGCACCTCACCCACACACTGGTGGATTCGGGCGCAGAAGGCAGCTTCATTTCACAAAGCCTGGCAACCCGATTGGGCATCCGCTGCTAGGCACTCAACACTCCCATCTCCCTAGTCCACCTCTCCCGTGCCACCCTTGGGAGAGTGACACATCAAACTGTCCCCCTACCGGTCATCATCTTGGGAAACCACCGGGAGGAGATGACCTTTTACGTCCTTCCCAACTCTGTGTCGCCCGTCATCCTGGGGTATCCCTGGCTCCGCCTTCACAATCCGGTCCTGGATTGGAGATCAGCTGGGGTATCGGCATGGAGTACATTTTGCCTGGGCACCTGCCTCCAGTCCGCTGCCTGCTCGCCGTCCGCTCCTCCCCCCGCGACGGACGCTGCACCCGCGGACCTGTCCCTGGTGCCTCCGGAGTTTCACGACCTGGGTATGGTGTTCAGTAAAGCGAAAGCTATGTCTCTTCCCCCTCATCGGCCCTACGACTGTGCCATCAACCTCCGCCAGGGGGCGCCGTTACCTTCTGGTCGGCTCTACAGCCTGTCAGCGCCGGAGAAGGAGACGATGAACACATATCTGAAGGAGTCATTAAACGCCGGGATAATCCGCCCATCATCGTCACCCGTGGGGGCAGGGTTCTTCTTCGTGGGAAAAAAGGATGGGTCCCTCCGCCCTTGTATCGACTACCGGGCCCTCAATAATATCACGAAGAAGGACCGTTACACCCTGCCTCTCATGGATACTGCTTTCCACTCCCTCCAGGGGGCGACCTGGTTCACCAAGCTGGACCTACGCAGCGCTTACCACCTCGTCCGGATCCGGGAGGGAGATGAGTGGAAAACGGCCTTCCATACCCCGAACAGCCACTTTGAATACCTGGTGATGCCGTTCGGGTTGACCAACGCTCCTGCAGTCTTCCAGCGCCTCATTAATGACGTCCTCCGGGACTTCAATGGCCTTTTCGTGTTCGTCTACCTGGACGATATTCTCATCTTCTCCAAGTCCAGGGATGAGCACCAGGTCCACGTGAGGCGGGTCCTCCAAAGGCTGCTGGAGAATCGTCTGTACGTAAAGGCAGAGAAGTGTGAATTTTACGCCAGGAGTGCGTCCTTCCTGGGGTTCATCATCGCCCACGATAAGGTGCTCCCTGACCCAGAGAAGGTAAAGGCGGTGGTGGAATGGCCTACACCTGCATCCCGGAAGCAGGTGCAGCAATTCGTTGGCTTCGCCAATTTCTACCGCCGCTTTGTCCCCAACTTCAATACCATCGTTGGACCACTGACCCGCCTCACGTCCCCGAAGGTCCCGTTCCGGTGGACCGAAGAGGTCGCTGCCGCCTTTGAGGCGCTGAAGGCGGAATTCTCCTCCTCCCGGGTCCTTCGCCAGGTCGACCCCGCGCTTCAGTGCATCGTCGAGGTAGACGCTTCGGACACGGGAGTGGGAGCAGTGCTGTCCCAGCGGTCACCGGACGATGGCGCCAAACGACCGTGCGCCTTCTTCTCCCGGCGCTTGTCCCCGGCGGAGAGGAACTACGATGTGGGGGACAGAGAGCTCTTGGCCATCAAGCTCGCCCTGCAGGAGTGGCGCCACTGGCTAGAGGGGGCGAACCTGCCATTTGTGGTCCTTACGGACCACAAGAACTTGGAGTATTTACGATCTGCCAAGCGCCTGAACGCCCGCCAGGTGCGCTGGTCTCTGTTCTTCGCCAGGTTCCAATTTTCTATCACCTTCAGGCCTGGCTCTAAGAACGGCCTGCCTGACGCCCTCTCTAGGCAGTTCACTCCCGTGGAATCGGAGGAGACGCCCCACTCCATCCTGCCCAGGTCGTGCGTCGTGGGAGCCATCTCGTGGGATATCGAGGCAAAGATCCGGAAGGCACAGGAGGTGGAACCTGATCCTGGCGGCGGACCGGAGGGAAGACTGTTCGTCCCATCTGCGGTCCGAGGAGAGGTCATCCACTGGCTCCACACCTCCCGGCTCAACTGTCATTCCGGCACCTCCCAGATGATCAGCCTTCTCCAACGGTCTTTTTGGTGGCCAGGCCTGCGGAGGGATGCAGCCCGCTACGCCCGGGCTTGCCCAGTCTGTGCCACCAGCAAGTCAGGAAATGCCCCTCCAGCGGGTCTGCTCCAGCCTCTGCCCGTCCCCGGCAAGCCCTGGTCGCATATCACACTGGATTTCGTCACCGGACTCCCCGTTTCCAGCTCCTTTAACACCATCCTGACCATCGTGGACCATTTCTCCAAGGCGGCACACTTCGTCCCCCTGCGAGGTCTCCCTACCGCCCTGGAGACGGCGGGCCTCCTCATCCAACACGTGGTCAGGCTGCACGGGATTCCGGTGGACGTGGTCTCGGACCGGGGTCCCCAATTTTCATCCGAGGTTTGGAGGCCCTTTTGCAACGCCATCGGAGCCAAGGTGAGCCTCTCCTCCGGCCATCACCCCCAGTCTAACGGGCAGTGTGAGAGGACCAATCAGGAGCTGGAGGCTGCGCTCCGCTGTGTTGCAAGATCCAAGCCGACGTCATGGAGCAACCATCTCGCCTGGGTGGAGTACGCCCACAACACCGCCCGCTCTTCTGCAACGGGGATGTCCCCCTTCAAGGCGTCCCTGGGTTACGACCCCCCGCTGCTTCCAGCGCAGGAGAGCGAGGTAACTGTCCCGTCAGTTAGGGCGCACGTGAGGCAGTTCCGCTCCACCTGGGCCGCCGCGCGTCATGCGCTTTTACGCACAGCGGAGCGCAACAGGACCGTGGCGGACCGGCGTAGAAGACCTGCCCCGGCGTACAGAGTTGGGCAACTTGTCTACGTTTCCACCCAGGACGTCACCCTAAAAGGCGAGAGGAGAAAGCTGGCACAGCGCTTCATGGGTCCCTTTCCCATCACCCGGATCATCAACCCGGTGGCTGTGCGCGTGGCTATTCCCCCCTCCCTCCGCATCCATCCCACTTTCCACGTGTCGAAGGTGAAGCTGGCAGTTACCGACCCCCTTTGCCCTCCTCCTGCAGCACAACCCGCACCCCGGATGGTTGGTGGCCATCCGGCCTGGTCCGTCTCCTCCATCCTGGACTCCCGGCGCCGGGGTCGTGGGTTGCAATACTTGGTGGACTGGGAGGGCTATGGGCCCGAGCATCGACAGTGGGTGCCCCCGTCGTTTGTGTTGGACCCATCGCTCATCGCGGACTTCCACCAAGCGCACCCGGATAAGCCATCGCCAGGAGGCGCTGCTAGAGGGGGGAGTACTGTCACGCCGCGCCGCTCATCAACGGCGCCACCTGCTCACACACCTGTCAGTCATCAGCGGCGAGGGATATAAGCCGCCTCGCCCTGAGCTTCGGTCTGAAGCCGTAGACTTCATTTCCCTTCCATGGGCTTCTACCACATTCTCTTCAGCATCCTCGTCACCGGTAAGAAAATCACTTACCTCATCTCTCCAGTCTGCTCCCCTGTGCACAGGTGGATTCCTCGGCAGCGGACAATCCCGTCCCTCGTCTCTCCTCGCTGCTGCACCGAGCCCTGCAGGTGGCTGTCTCCCGGGCTTCCATCCTTGAAGCGCCAGTCATCTGTCCTAACAAGTAAGCTTCTCTCCCTCGCCTATTCTCCTCGTGTGTTGGTGTGTGCTCATCACCCTGTGTCTGATTTCTCCCATAGGGTTGCCGGCTGAACGGTCTCCTGCCTCTGGGTCCGAAGCAGACGCCACCACCAACACATTAATATTCCGCAGACACGCACCCAAACATCCCTGTTGTTAATAAACAGTTTGAACTACTCTGAGCCTGTGTGTGTGCGTCTCCTGAGCCGAACGTTATGTCACCCCCCAGGGAACGGTTTTGGCTCCCTTCCTGTTCACCCTTTATACTGCGGACTTCTCACAAAACACAACACACTGCCATCTACAGAAGTTCTCTGATGACTCTGCGATCGTCGGCCTCATCTCCAACGGAGATGAAGCTGAGTACAGAGGACTTAACCAGGACTTCGTGGACTGGTGCCATCGGAACTACCTCCAGATCAACGCGAGGAAAACGAAGGAGCTGGTGGGGGACTGCCGCAGGCGCGGACAACCCCTCACAGCACCAGTAAACATCCAGGGAACAGACATTGAGATAGTGACATCCTACAAGTACCTGGGTGTTCATCTGAGCAATAAACTAGACTGGTCACATAATACCGACGCACTCTACAAGAAGGGACAGCACAGGCTGTTCCTACTGAGGAGGCTCAGGTCTTTTGGTGTACAAGGGGCGCTGCTGAAGACATTCTACAACACGGTGGTGGCATCAGCCATCACTTTTGGAGTGGTCTGCTGGGGCAGTGGCATTACAGCAGCCGATAGGAAGAGACTGAACAAACTAATCAAGAAAGCTAGCTCTGTCCTGGGGCAATGCCTTGACCCAGTGGAGGAGATAGGAGAGAGAAGGATGGTGGCTAAACTGTCATCTCTGCTGGAGTCCGAGTCCCACCCTATGCAGGACATAATGAGGAGCTCATTTAGCAGCAGACTACACCATCCTAGGTGCGCGACCGAGAGGTTTCCAGGTCCTTCCTACCTACAGCTGTCAGACTGTATAACCTAAGCAGGGCTGCTCACAGAGATAGCAAAAAAACGTGAAGACCTAATAGTATTGAATGCAAAAGACGCAACAGACTTACACAAATGGTCCTCTCCAGCATACAACTAGGACAATATCAGTCGCTATGGAGGGTGACAATATGTATGGGTACATATTCATACCGTGTAGGGTAACTAAATAGATGGTTATGCTGTTTATTCCATCTAGCTACAATGCTCCGCACTGTGTATATATATATGTGAAGATAAATTCACTGCTCTTATTTTATTTTCTTATCTTCTTAATTATTGCTCTGAGTGTTGCTATCCCTGTGCTGTTGCAATCCTGGAATTTCCCCATTGTGGGACTAATAAAGGCTTATCTTATTTTATCTTAAAGCCATCTAAGATGTAAACCAAACAGTTTGGGCTGTGGTCACCCTCTCACATCTTCTGATCCCAATTACAGACTCTTAATTTACCAGTATGTTGAATTAACACTCACTTGTGTACAAACAACCTAAGCAATAGTTAAGATCAGTCACCAATTTGGAAAATGTTTCTGATAAGGGGAACAAAATGTGGTTGACATCAGTCTCTCTCCAAAGCATTTCCATATACAGCACATTAGCATGCCATTGATTTTTGTGCAATTCTTACAACCATCAAAAGCAGCTCTCAATGTTATTTATGAAGTATGCACACATTTTTGTAGCAGTTCAAGGATGTGTAGACTTAAATGTAATGTAAACAATGTATGGGCAATTTTGGTGGTACCCAGAGTACTGATCTTGAATGAAAACAATTTTAAAGGGCCCATATTGTGCAAAATGTATTTTTTTCCTTATAAAATACATCCATGGGTCACATGTATACCGTTAAAATATTAAGATAAGATAAGATAAGATAAGCCTTTATTAGTCCCACAACGGGGAAATTCCAGGATTGCAACAGCACAGGGATAGCAACACTCAGAGCAACAATCAGAAGGCAAGAAAAAAAAAAAAAAAAAAAAAAAAAAAAAAAACAAGCAAGCAAGAGCAGCTAATAAACATATGTACGTATTACTATAAAATATATATATATATACACACACACACAGACACACAGTGCAGAGCATTGTAGCTGGATGGAATAAATATATGAATATATGAACACACAGTGCAGAGCATTGTAGCTAGATGGAATAAATATGTAAATATATAAACACCCACAGTACGGAGCATTGCAGCTAGGTGGAATAAATATGCAAGTATATAAACACACACAGTGCGGAGCAATGTAGCTAGATGGAATAATATGTAGATATATAAATATATAAACACCCACAGTACGGAGCATTGTAGCTAGATGGAATAAATATGCAAACTAATTAAACAATAATACATTAATACATTAATACATTAATAAAACAAATTAATATGCAGACTTCACAAAGAAATGCACATGCCTTAATTTATTTGAACCCTTAAAGAAACAATGGAATTGCACTTCCCGTTTTTTAAGATGGTGCAGACCAACAAGCCCTGCATTCAGTTCTAAGTTACAAAACAAATGAACTCTGAATACTTCCTAACTTGTGAATGGCCCATTCAAAAAAACTTTACTCAGTTAAATCATGGGTTTATGAATATCAATGAGCAGGCTGAAGATTAAACTGAGACAGAGTTTAAAAGACAACTTTTTCATGGAGCTGTAAAACATAGAAATCATTGTCAGTCTTTAAAACTACATATGTTCTTGAGGATATCAAAACTTAAAATTAAAGCCTAGAAAATGCACAATATGGGACCTTGATCCAATTTCTGTCCAGAAAGGACCAAACCTGGTCTTAGAAGACTTGTTGCTATGGTCAGATTTCATAAAATGGTATCAAAAAGCCAACACATTTGTGTTTTTAATTACATCACCATTTTCAGTTCGATGTAAAGCTGATTGATGCAAAAGGAGTAGCTATCAGAAACTGGCTATCAGAAATACAAGTCGCAAATATAATGCAGCAAATTAATTTTAGTGATGAACAATAAAGCACTCACGAGGTTTGGGATCGTCGTCGTACTGATGCAGAAGACAGCTGGAGATGTGGCACCCTGTTAGACAAACATCTCATCTATCAGAAACCAAACTATCAGACTGTCTGAACCTTGAATCAGCCGATGACACACACAGACTGACCAACCTGACAGACACAGGACCCAGAACAGGATCCTCTCCATCATGATGTAGCTCTGGGGACTCTGGACTCACGTACACACATTTTAATGCTGCTCTCAGGCAAATCAGGCCAAACTCAACAGCAGCTCTTCGTCACTGAAAAATGTCACTGTCAGTGGCCCCTCCCGCCTCTGTAGATGTTAGGAGTCTTTATTAAAGTTATTGTAATGCACACGTGTCAATATCAAGGCCTGGGGACCTCCACGATAATTTCTCCTGACCATTAATAATTTAGATCCCCAAACATTTGCCATGTTATCCATTTCTAATGAGTTTGCAACATTCCCCTATTCTAGTAAAAAACTGACATCTTCCCCAGCATCGTAGGTTTGTAACTGTTTTCTGGATGCCTGCTAGATTTTTTTTAAACTGATTTACTAAATATATTTTTAATTAAAACAGAGATAAGAATGAATGCTGACCTTCTTATTTTATCCATTACCAAAATCCATCGAAGTGTCCTTGAGCAAGACATTGAACCCCCAGTTGCTCCTGGTGGCCAGGTTAGTGCCTGTGTGTATGGCAGCTCTGCCACCACCAGTGCGTGAATGTGTGCGTGAATGGGTGGATAGCAGGATCTGTAAAGTGCTTTGGTCATCTTAGATAAGAAGAAAAGCGCTATATAAGTGAACTCCATTTACCGTTACTCTTCTATTGGTCCTCAGTAAGACCCCTGTTCTAATGGCTAACCACAACACTGCAGGCAAACAATAGGTGATGTCATTTTTGATTGATTGATTGATTGATTGATTTTATTTGAACATCCAGACCAAAAAAAATTTTAAACAAAAATCAAAACCAAAAAAAAGAAAATTAAAAAAGAAAAATGCCATGTTCAAAAGGAGTGGGAAGAAGCCAGTGCTCATATAGTCTCACCCCTTCTCCATACCCAATAAATTATAATATCATTCTAGTCATTATTCATCCCACAATTACATTCATTATACAATACCATAATATATTGTATAATACACCTTACAATTAGATTATGCAATAGAGATGATACAACAATGATAGTTTACATATATTGACAATAATACCAACATCTAATAATAATTGTAATAATAATAAATAAATACTTCTGGTATGTTTAATATAATTATAGACAATATTATCATCATCCTAATCACCATATATACCACCATATACCCCCACATGGCTTGCAATACCTAGGCGCAATAAGTAATTACCAGAGTGGTGGCTCAGTTGGTAGAGCATCCGTCCCACACCTGGGAGGCAGGGGTTCAAATCCCGGCCGGGTCATGCCAAAGACCATATAAAAGTGGAACTTCCTGCCGTCCAGCTTGGTGCTCAGCAAAAATGGAATAGAGGAGGGAAATTTGTGGCGGTGCCTTGCATGGCAGCGGCCCTCTGATTCTACACTTGGGGTGTGTGTGATTAACGCAGTAGATAGAGTAAAACACAATCTCGTTCTACTGTACATGTTTGGTTGTACAGTTGAATGACAATAAAGGGTGTTTTTAATTTAATTTTTTTAATTTAATTTTTTAACCATAAATAATAATAATAACCATAATAATAGGTAGCCATATGGTAGTTACAACAACAACAACAATAATAATAATAATAATAATAATAATAATAATACCACCTGGCCTATATAATACTTCAAATAATTCCATCCTAACAACAATCCCAATACTATAATACTGTTGTAACATTCTAGTAATAATGATATCAATAATAACAGTACTCAGCATATATATTCAGCAATAACAACCTTTCTTCATTAAAGACACATTGCAGTATTACTGTCCTTTATTTTTATCTTGCTCAAAAATCATTTCTTTATATGGTGATTTAAATATATGGATGTTTGTACATTGCCTGTGTTTTGGACATTTTTAACAAGGGGGTGGTCACTGATTTACTATAAATAAGATGCAAAGGTTCACTGATGGACTGGCGATCTGTCCAGGGTGGACCCTGCCTCTCGCCCAAAGATGCTGGGATAGGCTCCAGCCCCCCCAACCCAAAAAGGATTAAGCAGAAGAAGATGAATGAGTGAATGAATGAAGATGCAAAGGTTGACATACAAATTTTCAAGAATATAAAGGAGCAAAAATATGATAAAGTCCCAAATTTATGAAAAAAAAACCTCATGACAGTGAAAAAAGACATTTTCAAGGGAAAAGTTATAAATTTATAAATTGGCAGATTTACAAGAAAAAGCTGTGCATAAACTGGAAAAGAGATGCAAAGCCAAGAAGAAAACCTCAGTTATTATAAACGCTGGTCATTTATTGTTATATTATGAATGCTTTTATTGCCTTTGTACACTGAAAATAATGATTCACTGATTGAACTAGTGCAGTGACCACAGAGAGCAGGTATTGCCGTTGAAAACCTGTAGCCCAGTTAGCCTCGTCGCACAGGCTGAAGGCTATACCCAGCAACCGGACCCTGTTTCAGATGCTAGCTGTAGCTGCCCTCAGGTTAATCCAGGGATAAAAAGAATACGCAAAGTGAGCAAGTATTACATTTTTAGGCTACATAAAACACGATTATAAAACTATGCATACAAATTTAAAACCATCATTAAAAATACTCAGTATTTCATTTCCAAAGTTGTAAACAAAGAAAAACCACATTAAATCACTTCAATTTAAATGTGCCTTTAAAGTAAAATTCATCGAATCAAATATCTGAACACACAAATCCGATTCAAAAATAATGTTGTCTTTGGGTTACAATTTTTCCTTCCCCCATTCTATTATGCTGAGCGCCAAGCTAGAAGGCGGGAAGTACCATTTTTCTATGGTCTTTGGTATGACCCGGCTGGGACTTGAACCCATGACCTCCCAGCTGAGGGGCGGCTGCTCTACCATAGTCCTGCGTCATATCTATGTTTTTACAGATTAGAAAAAGCTGAATGAACATCCCATAAATGTGTTTTTTGGCAGATTAGAGATGATAACTGGACCAAGGAACTCAGACAGGAGCTTTAAATGTCAAAATGTAAAAGTAGCAACATGGATAGCGCTATTTATGACACTTAAAACAGTGATAAGGCCAAAATATGGGCCGGTAGCTTGAACTTCAGATTAAGGGCTGGATGTTTCCTTAAGAACTCTTCTGACAGATTTTCAGACAGTGGCTCTGGTTGGGGACAACAAAGGTCCGACTATCCTAAGAACACAAATCAGTCCGCTCCTACAGTCCTTCAAGTCTTCAGCTGGTCCCACAGAAATACACAAATTCAAATGATCAAAGAAACGTGGGGCACCATGGAGCAAAGCAAATCTCATACCCAAATTCTGCTCCTTTCCATTTTTATTTGAGCCGGTGTCTTAATCCTCCCAAGCGTACTCTCCTAGGTTCCACATTTGATTATTTAAATACTACACAAGTTATGAGGACCTGTGTGATAGTCCTGGATCGGGAGGGTTGCATCAGGCAGGGCATCCGTCGTAAAAGTCCTGGCCAAATCAAACAGGAACATCCATGATCTGCTGTGACGACCCAGTACAGGGTGCAGGAAACTTTATACATTTCCCGTACAGGAAATTTTATATATTAGTATTTTCAAGATGCGTTTCCAAAATGTTACAAGTTCACAAGAAAAACCTCACAATTGAGCAAGAACATTGGAAATATATGAGGAAAAAATGTCAGAGTATACAAATGGACAGTGTTTGTTCATGTTAACTTACATATTAAATGTAAATAAAAGTAAATTTGTGTTTTATTCCTATGAATTTTTCTTGGAAATTTATTTTTCTCCCTCATTCGGGAGATGACTTTTTTCCTCACAAATGTGTAACTTTTTTCCTCATAAATTTGTGACTTACTCAGTGCAAAAATAGTGGTTTTTTAATTGTAAACTAGAATCTTTAATCATATTTTTTTCACCTTTATTCTTGCAAATTTATAGTTAATTTTCCTATCTTCGTACCCAGTGCTGATTTGTGATACCCCCTCACCACCACCACTACCATGCCCCTTATTAAAAAGTAGCAAACCACCTACTGTGCACAGCGTAGTTGTAAACAGTGTTGATGTAAAATGCTGAAGCTCCGAGCTGTGAGTCACAGGGTCAGCTGATGTTACAGGAAAAGTCCAGTGTGCCCGCACCAGAGAAAAATGCCGTCTGTGGACACACAGCATATATGTTGCAGCTACTGAGAAGATCAACAGAAAACGGTTCTGCAGCTTTTCTCAAAACGCAAATCTTGTTGCAGCAGCAAAACTTCACAAAGAAGTCATATTCAAGATTCCTGAGGGGACACTATGAACCAGGATTAATGAGTTATCAAGAAGTGTTGAATCACAAGGCTGTGGAGAAAGGAAGCCGGCAAGGCAACGAGCTGAACAACACACAAACTTTATTCC
Organism: Pholidichthys leucotaenia; assembly: GCA_020510985.1. Classification (NCBI taxonomy): domain Eukaryota; kingdom Metazoa; phylum Chordata; class Actinopteri; order Cichliformes; family Pholidichthyidae; genus Pholidichthys; species Pholidichthys leucotaenia. The sequence goes on along the minus strand of CM035842.1, from coordinate 423,934,177 downwards.
TTCTCCAACATACAGTACCGCAAAAGATAGTCCCGGGTCTCTGTGCATTCTCCTTTTATACCTTTAATTCCATGCATTGAGACCCGGAACTTCCGACCATCATACATTGTTTGGAACAAAGACCTGTGTGGCACATTAAGATAACATCACGCCAGCACTGCTTCTCACACTCTATCCTCTTCCCCCGGCTCCGGCGCACTCTCCTCTCCCCAAGGGGCGAATAGTCCTTATTGTCCCATCTGAGACCCCCTGGTGACACTTCCTCCTTCAGTCCATAGTTCCCCCTTTCTCCAGCTGTCTTCTCTGGGTGGAGAAGCCCCCACCCATGCCACTACACAGCGCCCCCCCCCCCCGAACACCCAGAAGGGGCACTAACTTCCCCGTCCTTTGGACTGGAGCCAGGGCCCATAGTGGCTGTAGCGGGGGGTTGCCATTCCCGTCGAAACACCCTGCTGGCAAGGTGTACAGGAGGGCACATCAGTCTGTGGAGGGAAAAAGAGAGGGGGGGGAACACATCAGCTTCGCGAGCGCAGGTCTCTGCTGAGGGATCACCAACTTGTGCAGCCACCAACGGTGGACGTCCGTGCCGGGGACCTTGGGCCAACACCACCTGCTCATCTACTAACACAAAAGTGGGCTTCATCCTGTCGATGCCGATGGTCTCCCTATGCACCCCCCCCCCCCAAGTCTAACACAAAATGCTTCATCCCAGGTTCCAACACCCTGAACGGTCCATTGTACGGTGAGCGCAGTGGGGTCTGGTGCGCATTGTGCCTGACAAAAATAAAGCTGGCATTCTTTAAACTCTTGGGGACAAAAATGTGGGAAAAACAATGGTGGGCTAGGCCCAGTACATTAAAAGCCTCTGTACTGTGCAAAAATTGCACGGGCGGATTGGTCTGGGGCGCGGGGTTTACTGGTAAAAACTCTCCGGGGATCTACAGTGGCTGAGAAAAAATGAGCTCTGCCAGGGAGGCTGCCACATCCTCCTTAGGTGCAGAGTGCAACCCTAAAAGAATCCATGGCAGGTGGTCGACCCAATTTGTACCCGTGAGCGAAGCTCTGAGGGCTGCCTTAAGCGACTTTTGAAAATACTCGAATAACCCGTTAGCTTGGGGGTTGTACATGGTAGTGCGGTTAATTTTGACCCCCAGGCTCTGGGCCATTGCGGACCAGAGTTCCGAAGAGAATTGCGGACCCCTGTCGGAAGTGATGTCCGACGGGGATCCGAACAGTGCAACCCAAGCCGACAAAAAAGCACGAGCTACTTCCACTGATGTGGTAGAAGCCAGTGGAACCACTTCAGGCCAGCACGTGGTGCAGTCCACAATAGTCAAAAGGTGTGTGAAACCTTGCGTTGGCGGGAGGGGTCCCACCAAATCCACGTGGATGTGGTCGAACCTCCTGGCTGGGTTTTGGAAGGGCTCAAGGAGGGCTCTGGTGTGCTTGTGCACTTTGGCCCGCTGGCACGCGACGCAAGCTGCAGCACAATTCTTTACATCCTCGCACAAGTACGGCCAGACAAATTTCGCCCCCACTAGTTTCACCAAAGCACACATGCCTGGATGTGAAAGGGATTGGACTGACTCAAAAATGCGGCGGCGCCAGGAGCTCGGAACCACCGGGCGCGGGCAGCCGGTAGAGACGTCGCAGAGCAAGGGAGGGCACCCTTTTTGTATCACCCTGCCCTCCAGTCGTAATCCAGTAGGCGCCGACTGGAGCGCGCAAATGTCCACATCCCCAGTTTGCTCCACAGCCATAGCGGCGAAATCTATTCCCACGTAAACCAGGAAGACTAACGCGCGAGACAGGCAATCGGCCACAACATAAGCTTACTGGCAACGTGTTGGATGTCGGTCATAAACTCCAAGATTGCGGCCAAGTACCATTGCTACCTGGCCAACCACGGTTCTGAGACCTTGGACATTGCGTACATCAGTGGCTTATGGTCTATGAACGCGGTGAACTCGCACCCCTCTAGCCAAAACTGGAAATGGCACATCGCCAGGTGTAGAGCCAACAATTCCCTGTCGAATTTGCTATATTTGCATTCGTTGTTGCGCAAAGTTCGACTGAAAAATGCTAGTGGCTGCCACGAACCAGAGATGTACTGCTCCACCACTGCCCCTATGGCAACATCAGCCGCGTCCGCAGTGAGTGCTATCCGTGCTGATGGCTCTGGATGGGCTAGCAATGCAGCATCTGCAAGCGCTGTTTTGGCGTTCATGAAAGCCTAGACAGGCTCAGGAGTCCAGTCAACGTTTTCTGCAGGCTTCTCTTTTTTTAGCGGGGCGTACAACGGCTGCATCAGCTGGGCTGCCCAGGGAAGGAAACAGTTTTAAAAATTGACCATTAAAACTCCTGTACGGCCCTCACTGTCTGTGGATGCGGAAAGTCTGACATCACGCGCATCTTATCCAGTAGCGGAATCGCGCCCTCCAGCGAAATGTGGTGGCCCAACAAATCAGTCACTGGCACACCAAACTGGCACTTCGCCAGGTTCACTATAAGCCCGTACACTTCCAACCTCTGGAAAACCGTCTAGAGATGAGCGATGTGCTCCTCCTTGGACACGCTAGCTACCAGAATGTCATCTAAGTAGACAAAAACGAAGGACAAGTCGCGAAGCACTGTGTCGATCATCGTCTGGAAAGTCTGCGTTGCGCCTTTTGATCCAAACGGCATGTGTACAAACTCGAAAAGGCCGGAAGGAGTTATTATTGCTGTTTTTGGGACATCTTGCATGCGCACCGGGACCTGATGGTATCCGTGCACCAGATCCACTTTCGAAAAAACACGCACCCCAGCCAGGTGCACGGAAAAATCCTGGATGTGTGGAATAGGATAACGATCGTGCTCTGTGGTGTTGTTCAAGCGCCGGAAATCGTTGCACGGTCGCCCTGACCCGTCGGCTTTAGGCACCATGTGTAGCGGGAATGCCCACGGGCTGTTAGAGCGCCTGACGATGACCAACTGCTCTAGGTTGGCAAACTCCTCACATGCGCTGGCCAGTTTAGCTGCGTCCAGGCACCGAGGTCGCGGGAACACCAGCGGGAATTTTGTAGTTATGAAATGTTCGATCCCGTGTTTCGTTATTGTAGCCAAAAAAGATTGGACCGTGAGTGTTGGGAACTGTGCGAGTAAATGTTGGTACTTACTCCCTGGAGCTATAAAGTTAGCCAGTGTTGTCGACCCAGCTCCCCAAGCTGTACAGGCCAATGAGGTAAAAGAAACCGCATCCACTAATCGCCTATTAGCAACATCAACTAACAACAACAAAAAAAATCTGCACCTAAAATGGGAGCAGAACATGCAGCTACCACAAAGTCCCACGGGAAATTGTGTCCATGTAAGCATATCATCAGTGTCTGTTCACCAAACATCCTGATGGTGGATTCGTTGGCAGCCGTAAGCTCGGGACCACTGCCTTCTGCCACCCTGTCTGCATTGACCGACAGGATGAGGCTCTTCTGGGAGCTGGAGTCCACCAAAAACCATCTCCCCAAACATGTGTCCATGACATAAAGCAGTTTGTTCCTGTTGCCGGCGGTTGCAGCTGCAACTGAATGCTGAACGTGCCGTCTTCCCAGCTTCTTGAATTGGCATGGTGACAGGCAGCATTGGGCATTCGAGCCAAAACGGCGATGATAAAAACAGATCACCCCATTCCTTCATCTCCTGGTGTCCGTCCCGGCTACCACCAACGGCTCCTTGACCTCGCTGGAGTCCCTCATGGATACCGGTGCCGCTGCCTGCACACTGACAGTTCTGGTCGCCAAAATGATGCAGTCCACTTCCTGCGCCAGGGCGCGGTAGTCCTTGGCAACTAGCCATGGCGAGTTGGCCAGGATCACCCTCACTGTAACCAGTAGGTTCCTGAGGAACAAGTGGGCAAACAGGAACGATTCATCATCCTTCCCCCTCAGCGCCAACATGCTCTCCATGAGCTCCACTGCTGATCTGTCACCTAACTCCGAACGTGTTAGGAGTCTCTCTGCCCTCTCACTGTCAGAAAGGGTATAGCACTGGAGTAGCATCCTCTTGAGCGCCTCATACTTCCCCCAGGCCCCCGGGCTTCTGGAGCAGGCTTGTCACCTGCTGTGTGGCGCGCACGTCCAGCACAGCGACCACATAGTAATACTTTGTGTCCTCCGTTGTTATCCCGCGGAGTGTGAGCTGGGCTTCTATGTGCAGGAACCACGCGGTCGGGTTGTGAAGCCAAAAGTCTGGGAGCTTGACTGAGACAGTGCATGCAGCGTTGGTGCTCTCCCTCCAGGTAGTCTTCGGGGTGGTGCTCGGCTCGCTATCCATGGCACGTCTTGGGGTCACCAATATGGAGAAAGGAAGCTGGCGAGGCAACAAGCTGAACAACACACAAACTTTATTCCTTCTCCAACATACAGTACAGTAAAAGAGAGTCCCGGGTGTCTGTGCATTCTCCTTTTATACCTTTAATTCCATGCATTGAGACCTGGAACTTCCGACATAATGCATTGTTTGGAACAAAGATCTGTGTGGCACATTAAGACAGCATCACGCCGGCACCGTTTCTCACACTATCTTCTTCCCGTGGCTCCAGCGCTCTCTCCTCTCCCCAGGGGGCAAATAGTTCTTACTGTCCCATCTGAGACCACCCGGTGACACTTCTTCAGTCCATTGTTCCCCCTTTCCCCAGCTGCTTTCTGTGAGTGGAGAACCCCCCACCCGTACCACCACAAGGCTATCTTTTTATATTTAGTTTGGCAGATCACCATTGTAACTGAAACTCAAATCATGCTCAGGTGTCAACCTGCTCCAGAAACCTCTGAAATCCACATAAAGTCAAGATGGTGACATCCTATAAGTACCTGGGTGTTCATCTGAACAATAAACTAGACTGGTCACACAATACTGACGCACTCTACAAGAAGGGACAGCGGAGGCTGTTCCTGCTGAGGAGACTCAAGTCTTTTAGTGTACAAGGGGCGCTGCTGAAGACATTCTATGACACGGTGGTGGCATCAGCCATCACTTTTGGAGTGGTCTGCTGGGGCAGTGGCATTACTGCAGCCGATAGGAAGAGACTGAACAAACTGATCAAGAAAGCTAGCTCTGTCCTGAGGCAGCGCCTTGATCCGGTGGAGGAGATAGGAGAGAGAAGGACGGTGGCTAAACTGTCATCTCTGCTGGAGTCTGAGTTCCACCCTATGCAGGACATACTAAATGCACTGAGGAGCTCATTTAGCAGCAGACTACATCATCCTAGGTGCACAACCGAGAGGTTTCGCAGGTCCTTCCTACCAACGGCTGTCAGACTGTACAACCTAAGTAGGGCTGCTCACAGAGATAGCAAAAAGACGTAACAAACTAATAGTTTTTTGAATGGAAAAGATGCAATAGACTTACACAATGGTCCCCTCCGGCATAAAACTAGGAAAATGCCGGTCGCTATGGAGGGTGAGAATATGTATGGACACATAATCATACCATGTAGGATAACTAAGTAGACGGTTATGCTGTTTCATCCCATCTAGCAACAATGCTCTGCACTGTGTGTGTTTATATATTTACATATTTATTCCATCTAGCTACAATGCTCCGCACTGGGTGTGTTTATATTTATATATCTATATATTTATTCCATCTAGCTACATTGCTCCGCACTGTGTGGGTTTATATATTTACATATTTATTCCACCTAGCTGCAATGCTCCGTACTGTGGGTGTTTATATATCTACATATTTATTCCATCCAGCTACAATGCTCTGCACTGTGTGTCTGTGTGTGTGTATATATATATTTTATAGTAATATGTACATATGTATATTAGCTGCTCTTGCTTGCTTGCTTTTTTTTCTTGCCTTCTGATTGTTGCTGAGTGTTGCTATCCCTGTGCTGTTGCAATCCTGGAATTTCCCCGTTGTGGGACTAATAAAGGCTTATCTTATCTTATCTTATCTTATCTTAAAATGAGGTCACCACATCCGCCATGCGCATGCTGCAGCAAAACATGTCACTGCTGTGGTTTACGTTCAAACTCTGGAGTACCATACTGGTTTGGATAAGCGTCAACTGTCTATGAAGAGAGTCAGCTGGGACCAAAGCTCACTGTCACTGAGATGAGGAAGAAAAGCCCACTGACCTGTGAGACTTTTCTTCAAACTATGGTGACATGAGGGTCACAATTTGCTATAAAGGACCCAACAGCAGACACAGCACTAGGAGGACAACAGCAGGGCCACCTTAACTTGCCATTAGGTCCTTGGGCTGAGAGGTTTTGTAACCCCACCCACCCTCCCCCAACAGAATCTCAGTTTAAAAATATGCAATAGCAACATTTTTAATGATAGACCGCATTTATATAGCACTTTCCAGTGAGTGAATTATTCATTCACTCCACAGACAATGATAGTGGTAAGCTACTGCTGTAGCCACAGCTGCCCTAGGGTAGCCTGACAGAAACTTGCTGCCAATCCACACCAAGTGAACATTTATTCACCAGTGTCATGAACCATGAACATACTGGAGGCAAGGTGGGTAAAGTGTTCTGCCCAAGGACACAGCAGTAAGGTGGGGGGAGTGGGATTTGAACCCCCAACCCTCTGGTTATTGGGCGACCTGCTCTACCTCTTGAGCCACTACGACCTCCTTTTTGCTTATCTTGGAGAAATAATGCATCTGTGAGCTAGAAAACACAACTACACTGCAAAAAGTTAAATAGAAGTAAAATGGAATAAATTAAGGCTGTTTATGCTTGTCTTTTTGTCTGACAAGATATTTATTCTTGCTGTGCAGTTTATGTGTGAGGAAAATTTTACATGCTTTCACATTGATTGAAGGAGCTGCAGGAATTTCTGAGCTCCAGAAAGTGGTGGCTGTCCCACTACCAGTCGGCTGGCAGACTTCTGCAGCATTCCGCCCCAGTGAAGAGTGACTGGGGGTGGGCGACTTCTAAATACAACACTGCTAAGCAGTGGATGGGCTAGCAGGGGCCCCGGTCGTATCGGCACTTGGCTACAGCGGCGGTGGGCAGCGGGGCTCGGCAGAGGAGCTAACCGAGGCCCCAGCTGGATAGGAGCTGGATCGGAGCTCAACTGCAGCGGTGGTAGGTGGCGGAGCTCAGCGGAGGAGCTAACTGAGGCCCCAGCTGGACCGGAGCTCAACTGCAGTGGCGGGAAGTGGCGGAGCTCAGTGGAGGAGCTAACTGAGGCCCCAGCTAGATCGGAGCTCAACTACAGTGGTGGTAGGCGGCGGGGCTAGCAGCGGAGGGGCTAGCTGAGGCCGCAGCCAGGTCCGAGGTCAGCTGAACCAGGTATCGGCAACACCAGCAGAAATTATCCTGCTATCATCAGGTCAGTAAAAAAATGCCACCAAAGGAAGAAGAAATGGAAGAGATTAAAAAATCTCTGAACTTCATGTCAGAAAAACTTACCAAAGTAGCCAATCAACAGTCCAAGTTATTAGGGCTAATGGAGGAAGTCCGAGAGCTGAAATTAACAATTAAGGAAAGAGACAAAAAAATTGCAGACTTGGAGTGACGCATCGAGGATCTTGAACAATATACTCATATGGAGGATTTAATCATTAGTGGACTAGACATTAAATATCAATCATATGCTCATGCTACAACAGGAATGAGAGGTGAGGAGGCTCCCCCAAGTGAATCAGTCTCCTTGTAAAACCAGGTGCTTCAGTTCCTTGAAAGCAGAAACATAAAGGTTGAAGTAAATGCAGTTTCAGCCTGCCATACACTACCCAGAAAGGATAATAAAACAAAGAAATCAATTGTGATGCGCTTTGTGAACAGAAGAGTAAAAAATGACATAGTGAGGCAGGCCAGAAAGCTACAGGGAACAGAAGTTTACCGAAATGAACATTTAACAAAGACTAATGCTGAAATAGCACGGCAAGCACAGATGCTGAAAAGACAAAACAAGATACAGGCAACATGGACAAGAAACTGTAGAGTCTGGTTTAAACTAAATGGAACACCTGAGTAAGTAAAAGCCATAATAATAAGAGATCTCACTGACTTAAATAAATATAGATGAACACTGATTAAGAAAATTAAGAGACTACGATAATCCATATCCACACACATGGCAAGAACAGTCCTTTTGTGACATTACATGATAATGTACTTAAAAAAAAAAAACCATGACTGACTTTAGTAGACATCAATCATCCGTAATTGGAGGAAGTCATTTGACACAGAGAGAGGAAATTCAGATTCTGAAAATATGTCATTATGCTGAACATAAACTACAAGAGATGGAGAATGATATTGATCCTGATAACCAATTCTTCAATAATATTCAAAATCACTGTGAATATTACACTGAAAAGCAATTCAAAAGTTAAGTGCAAGTAGATGGTAAACTATCAATAATATAGTTTAACAGCAGAAGTCTTAACCAAAACTTTCCACAGATTCAGGACTATTTAAAACAACTGGATAGAAAATTTACAGCTATCGCAGTCTCTGAAACTTGGCTCAATGAAGAGCAGGCTTCTTTGATGGTAATAGAGGAATATCAGATGTTTCATATTAACAGATCTCAAAAAAGGGGTGGTGGTGTTGCACTGTATATTGATGAACTGTATAGGTGTAAACCTGTAAATGGAATGTCCTTTGCACTACCAGGGATTCTGGAATGTGTTACTGTTGAGATTGACCAAGATAAAACGAAAAATCTAATTATAAGTTGTATACATAGAATGCCTGGAACTTGTGTTGAGACATTCAGAGATAAGTTAGTTGAGCTGTACAATAATATAACTAGTAAGAAAATGGTTGTAATCTGTGGAGACTTCAATTTTTGATTTACTAAATCCATTTCAACAAAATGTAATTAAAGAGTTTATGAATTCTGTGTACAGTATGAGTCTATATCCCACAATAACACATCTAAGTAGAATCACAGTCCACACTGCTACACTTATTGACAACCTGTTTGTTAATATTATTGATAAGAAAATAGAAAGTGGATTATTGATAAATGACATTAGTGATCATCTGCCAGTCTTTGCCCTTATGCATGGCTACACGGGGGCCAATACAGAAAAAACTTTAAAATCTTTCAGATACAAATCACAAAATGCAATCAGTTCTTTTAAAGAAGACCTGCTGAAGCAAGAGTGGGCAAAAGTCTATGTATCAGATGTAAATGAAGCCTACGACACATTCATGAACATTGTAACCGCTCTTTATGAAAAAAATTGTCCATTAGTAAAGAAAAAGCTTAAACAGAAATTTATCAACAAGCCATGGTTAACCAAAGGATTACAAAAAGCGTGTAAAAAAAAAAATTCATTATATAAAGTTTTTCTAAAGAAAGATAAGATAAGATAAGCCTTTATTAGTCCCACAACGGGGAAATTCCAGGATTGCAACAGCACAGGGATAGCAACACTCAGAGCAACAATCAGAAGGCAAGAAAAAAAAAACAAGCAAGCAAGAGCAGCTAATAAACATATGTACGTATTACTATAAAATATATATATATACACACACACACAGACACACAGTGCAGAGCATTGTAGCTGGATGGAATAATATATGAATATATGAACACACAGTGCAGAGCATTGTAGCTAGATGGAATAAATATGTAAATATATAAACACCCACAGTACGGAGCATTGCAGCTAGGTGGAATAAATATGCAAGTATATAAACACACACAGTGCGGAGCAATGTAGCTAGATGGAATAACATGTAGATATATAAATATATAAACACCCACAGTACGGAGCATTGCAGCTAGACGGAACAAATATGCAAATATATAAACACACACAGTGCAGAGCATTGCCGCTAGATGGAATGAAACAGCATAACCGTCTACCCAGCTATCCTGCATGGTATGATTATGTGCCCATACACACTCTCACCCTCCATAGCGACCGGCATGCTCCTAGTTGTATGCCGGAGAGGACCACTGTGTAAGTCTATTGCATCTTCTGCATTCAAAAAACTATTAGTTTGTTACGTCTTTTTTGCTATCTCTGCGAGCAGCCCTGCTTAGGTTGTACAGTCTGACAGCCGTTGGTAGGAAGGACCTACGAAACCTCTCGGTTGTGCACCTGGGATGATGTAGTCTGCTGCTAAATGAGCTCCTCAGTGCATTCAGTATGTCCTGCATAGGGTGGAACTCGGACTCCAGCAGAGATGACAGTTTAGCCACCGTCCTTCTCTCTCCTATCTCCTCCATCGGATCAAGGCGCTGCCCCAGGACAGAGCTAGCTTTCTTAATCAGTTTGTTCAGTCTCTTCCTATCGGCTGCAGTAATGCCACTGCCCCAGCAGACCACTCCAAAAGTGATGGCTGATGCCACCACCGTGTCATAGAATGACTTCAGCAGCGCCCCTTGTACACCAAAAGACCTGAGTCTCCTCAGCAGGAACAGCCTGCGCTGTCCCTTCTTGTAGAGTGCATCAGTATTGTGTGACCAGTCTAGTTTATTGTTCAGATGAAAAGGACAAAAGAAGCATAGCAGCGGTAAAAAACGTACAAAAATAAGTTAATATATATATAATGAGATGTAGTAAAGGAGACTATTACAGTAAAGAAGTGGAAAAAAACAGAGATGACACTAAAAATACATGGACAATACTTAACAATATTCTTGGAAATAAAAACAGAAATACAAGCTACCCAACCAATCTTTCAAAAAAAAAAAAAAAAAAAAACGACTCAGTGTGTGAATGCAGTCTCACCTACAGATGAATTTAATAACTTTTTTGTTAACATTGGTCCTAATTTGCACAAGAAATACCCATTACAGCACCTACAGGAGATACAATAAGCAAAAACATTGCTATAAAAGACTCCATCTTCATAAAGAACACAGATGAGAGAGAGGTCATTGAAATTGTTAAATCGTTTAAAAGTAAAACATCTACGGATTGTGATGGTATTGACATGCTTTTAGTCAAAACTATCATTGAATGCTTAGTGAAGCCAGTGACGTATATCTGTAACCTGTCTCTCCAAACAGGAATATTTCCCAATACAATGAAAATAGCCAAAGTAATTCCGATATACAAGACGGGTGACAGAGGGGAATTTTCAAACTATAGGCCTATTTCACTATTGCCGCAATTGTGTGTGAGCAGCAATATAGGTTCAGACACAAGAGGACAACTGCATATGCTCTAATGGAATTCGTAGAAAAAAAATATCAACTGCTGTAGAAAATAAAGAGTATTCAGTTGGGGTATTCCTGGATCTTAAAAAGCATTTGATACAGTGGATCATAAATTATTGTTAAAGAATCTACAAAATTATGGTATTGGGGGGTAGCACTGTCCTGGTTATGTAGTTACTTAAAGAACAGATATCAGTATGTATGTGTTGGTAGCAAAAACTCGCAGTTAATGAAGGTTACTTGTGGAGTCCCACAGGGTTCAGTTTTGGGGCCATTGTTATTCAATATGTATATAAATGATATACAGTATGTAAAGTTTTGGAAAAAATTGATTTAGTATTGTTTGCAGATGATACTAATTTATTATGCAGTAGAAGCAATTTGGAACAACATTTGGATACACTCGGAAAGGAATTAGGAAAGCTCAAACTGTGGTTTGATTCAAACAAATTAATGTTCAATTTAAGTAAGACAAAAATTATAATTTTTAACAACCATCACAACAACTCAGTATCTAAACTCAGTGTAAAGGGTGTAGAGATTGAAGGGTATCTGAAATTAAATTTCTTGGAGTAATCATCATCATCATCATAGCAGTCTGTCGGGGGCAGCAATGACTGTTTCATTTAGGTCTGATCAGATTCCTCCACGCAGCTCTGTAATTTGCCTTCCACTGCCAGGAACTCCTGACCTTGTTAACCCCGGCGATGTTCGAGCCGGAATGAGTTGCTCTCTGACTGATCATTTTATGAGACTGCTTGCAAAGTATTGAGTACCGCTAGCTTTTGCTGGACTAGCGACACATTCTTGGCAGATAGCGGTATTATCAGTGGCAAGGACAAATTGATAATAAACTGTGTTGGAAGTCACATATTAATTATATTAAAGGTAAAATATACAAATCAATCGCAATACTACACAGAATGAAATATTTGCTGGATCAACCCACACTATATACTTTGTATCATTCATTAATACTCCCATACATGACATATTGTACTGAAGTATGGGGAAATACTGTACATATAAAACAAACATATATCCAGTCTTTATGCTTCAGAAGAGAGCTAATAGAATTATAAACAAAGCTGCTTACAGGGAACCAACAAACCCACTTTTTCTTAAATTAAAAGCTCTCAAGTTGAAAGATCTGGTTGACTTTAAAACTGCAGTAATAATGTTTAAAGTGAAGAATCTATCACTGCCCGCAAATATCCAGAAGTTGTTCCAAATAAGGGAGAAACAATATCATTTCAGAGGAACATGTATATTTCAAAAACCTTCAGTGAGAACTACCACCAAGCAACACTGTGTTTCAGTGCAAGGAGTCAGATTACGGAACGATTTTGGACCTGAATTAAAATCATGTACAACGCTTGGACAATTTAAACAAAAACTAAAGGAAGAAATACTCCAAACATATATACAAGATGACATGTAAAATCACATAAGGATTGTCATATTCAATCTATGTTGTGCTGTTGCTTAGTTTTTTGTCACGTTTTGTCTTAGCTTTGATCTGATTTGTAATCACTTTTATTTTTATTTTTTTTTAATTCTTAGATGGAACATGGGTGGGCAATATAAGCTGCGACTTCGATTTGTATAATCCAAGGTGTTATTGTTTAATTTGACCTTGTTGGATTTTTTCCCCTTGTTTTATTATTCTGTTTCTTTCTTTTAATCTTTTAATCTAATCTATCCGAAATAAAGATTCATTCATTCAAAAAAAAGTTTTAACTTGTTTTACGCAATTTGATAAGTCAAATCTTCTTGCTCTTTTGGCAGATAATTTTACTTAAAATAAGCAAATAATTCTGGCAGTATATCATTTTAGTTAAAATTAGAAAAAAAATCTGCCAACAAAGTAAGACTAAAGTTTATTAAAATAAGTGAAAACTATCTTAAAGCAAGTAAAATCTTACAGAAAACTGCACAACAAAAAGAAATTATTGTCAAAATTATCTCATGAGAGAAAAACAAGTATAAAGTCTTGATGTAAGATATTTTATCTTACTGAGATTTTCATTCTTACAGTTACAGATACTGCTGCCTTCAGCATAAACACAAATTAGTCTAATCTCTCTCTTGCACGCTCTTTCAGACAGACACACACAGCACCATGGCCTAAACAACACCAGGCGTCAGAGGATGACACTGATCAACAGTCTAATGATGACAGCAGAAAACAAAGTTATATCAGTCAAGTATTCCTGATTCAAACAATGCACAACAGCAGCAACTAGAAAAGTACTTAGAGAGTGCATACCTCCACCAAGGCTCCTTCCCTCCCTCATGGATGACCTCTAAAATGTAATGGGTTCATGTGTAGGCTACGAGCCAATTCTGGTGAAAACTGCATCAAAGTCTATCCAGTAGTTTTGAAGGATTCTTGTTAACGCACTGTGAGAAGAGCCTTTGCAGAGGTATGCATTCTCCAATCATCATGAAAGTGTAATGGGTTCCTCTTTAGCCCAAGGACCATCTCTGGAGAAAATTTAATCCAAATCCATAGAGTAATTTCTGTGTAATCCTGCTCCACAAATACAAACTAGAAAAGCACTCGGAGAGCGCAGACCTCCGCCAAGCGCCACAGTTCCCCCCCATACAGTGTTTGTGTGTACGTTTTCAGATTCCTTGACCAATTCAATTCAATTCAACTTTATTTATATAGCGCTATTTCACAACAACAGTCATCTCATAGCACTATCAACTGTAGGGGGGAACCCCCACAGTTGCAGAAAGACCCCAGCAATCAGGTGATCCCCTATGAGCAAGCACTTGGCGACGGTGGAGAGGAAAAACTCCCTTTTAACAGGAAGAAACCTCCAGCAGAACCAGGCTCAGGGAGGGGCAGTCATCTGCTGCAACTGGCTGGGGGGTGAGGGGACAGAGAAGATGAAAAGAACAGACATGTAGAGAGCAAACAGCACGATGGGGACTCAATCTATGGGAGAGAACAAACAAATGTTAATGACCAGCAAAAAAAAAAATATTTCATAGAGAGTGAGGAAAGGAGTGAGGCCCAGTGCATTACTGGAGGTCCCCCGGCTGACTAAACCTATTAGCAGCATAACTAAGGGAGGGTTCAGAAACACATGATCCCTCCCTAATTGTAGGCTATATCAAAAAGGTAGGTTTTAACCCTAATCTTAAAAACAGAGATCGAGTCTGCTGTCCATGAAAACATATGACTAGCAATTGGATTCACAATGATAGGATTAGTGGTTCAGTAGTAAAAGCATCACCTCCTTGGCGGAAGTAATAAACTCAAGTGTTGCTGTTGTGTCCATCTCCTGCATCTCCAAACTCCCAGGTTGTGGGCGTTGCAATTCATCGCACAACCGCGTACAACCCACAGGCCAATGGGTTATGCGAGCGTTTTCATAGATCACTGAAAGCAGCACTCAGGGCTTCACTGACGGATGCATATTGGGTAGGCAGGTTGCCGTGGGTTTTATTGAGGTTGCGCTCTGCGCCAAAAGAGGATTTGGAAGCTTCCCTGGCAGAGAGCTTGTTTTTGCGCAGCCCCTATGGCTGCCCGGGGAATTTCTGCCAAATAATCCCGCGCTGGACAGCTGCCCGTCTCAGCTTTTGCAGCGTAGCGCAAACACAGGCACGCTGCCGGGCCCAGCCCACCACTGTTTTCCGTGTGCTTTTGTGCCTAAAACTTTGAAAAACGCTGAGTTCTTGTTCGTCAGACACGACGACCAGCGCCCTCCATTGCGCCTGCACACATGTTGAAAATGGCCCTATCTCACAATGTTAAAGAATCCTTTAAAAAATTCCTGGATCCTGACGGTGATCCGGATCATCCCCAAAATTTAATCAGTTCTTCCTTGTACCATTTCCAACAACGCCTGAAAGTTTCATCGAAATCTGTCCAAAACTTTTTGAGTTATCTTGCTAACCAACAGACAGACAAACAGACAAACCCCGGCAAAAACATAACCTCCTGGCCTGCGGCCTGGTGGAGGTAACAAGGTCCTTGTGGGAGGTATGCACTCTTAAATCATCAACATTTAATGGGTTCATCCTTGGCCCAAGGACTACCTCTGGTGAAAATCTCATCCAAATCCATACAATAGTTTTTTGTGTAATTCTGCTAATAAACAGAAAAACAAACAAACCACCCCAATCACATTGCCTCCTTGGTGGAGGTAATTAAAAACCTGTACAGGTGACTGGAAAGCTACAAATAGCATATCTTACCTTTTTTTTAAGAAGTGCTTTCTTCTGGCCTTGTTTAATGAAAAAATCCTTCATTATTTCCTTTAAGGCCAGCTCTATAATAACGTCATACTCGATGGACATCAATGTGAGGTTCCACAGTCTGTTTCAGCAGCAGGCTTGATCTAGTCTACTTTTTACCAAGCTCCCAGTCTACTGTCCCACGCACAGCTGTCTGATGTAAGCAGTGATGGCCTTACATCAGACCTGGCTTTTCTTGTGCTGGTCTCCATCTCTCAGCTTGCCTTCTCCACCAGCCTGCTCTCTTTCGGCAGGATCTGGTGGTCTTCTCCTCCAGGTGAGTGCTTTAATGGCCCGCCTGTCTCCTAGGTGCAGTGATTAGCAGCCCCACCCACTCATTGCTCCAGCTTAAAAAAATCCTTTACTCTTCAGGATTTTGTAAGCAAGTCATTTTCCCTAAGCTCTTTTCTTCTCAATAATTTTATAAGCGTGACTTTCAAGCTTTTTTCCGGACATTTTGACTGAGATAATTTCTTCTTACCTCTCACTGGCACTTGCATAGTTAGTTAGTTAGTTAGTTAGTTAATTCCCTTCACACCATGTTGGTGTATGGGGCGGCGCCTAGCTCCGTTTCTCTGACCCTAGGCCACACAGCTACTGTAAGTAATGAAAGCTACAGTGGGGGGTCAGTCCTCTGGTAGCTCTGTGCGTAACTTTACTTTCCCCGTTCCATTATGCGGAGCACCACGCTAGAAGGCAGAAAGCACCATTTTTATATGCTCTTTGGTATGACCCGGCCGGGATTTGAACCCCTGCCTCCCGGGTGTGGAGCGGATGCTGTACCAACTGAGCCACCACTCCGGTCTGGCACTTGCATAGTTCAGAACAATTCCTCTGATAGGCTACTGTTACATTGTACCCACGAGGGCCACATGTAAATTGGACCAATCAGCAGCCAGCCACACACGAATATCAAGTGATGGGCATAGAATTTGACCAGTTAACAACAATGTGATCTTTTTATGGCTCATGATAGGCCCCTGAACTTTGTAGACCCCTGGGCTTCAGCCCAGCCTACCCTGTTCATTAAGGCGGCCTTGGACAACAGTCTACCCAGCACGGCAGTGATTGCCTAATGGTTAGAGATGTGGACTGGTGAGTGGAGGGTTGCTGGTTCAAACCTTGGACTGCCAGGATCAGATCTGGGTGGGACCATTGATCTCCATAAAAAAAAATGGATTGCTCACTGGCTGGTAGAAGTGAAGTCTTATGACTGGCGCCTAGCGGCTGCCCCGGCCTTGGATGCACTCTGCAGCGCGTGCCCAAATGCCAAGTCACGTTTCGTTACCTTGTATTCATACATGTGTAATGACAATAAAGTTGAATCTCATCTCATCTCATCAAGTCACCAGAAACTCTGTGGCTGCCATTTTAGTACACTCAGTGAATCGATGGAGAATGAATGGGTTTAGTAGTAAACAGTGCCACTTCTACCACAATAACTTCCCAAAGAATTAACAGATTTTGAAATTCTTGGTATGGAGACACAGCTGATAATTTTGTGCAACTGATGAACTATAGAAATGGAGTTGACATTATGTTTAGCAGCCGTGGGAAGGCTGGATAATCAGAAAAGTCAAGTCAAGATGAGAAGTTATGTGAGTAATGCATGCAGTAAGTGTGTTTAGGCTTGTGGTCATAAAAATAGTCCTAATGATAGTCCTATATGAGTAGATTAAAATATCATGCAGTGCTTTAATCTGGCTATTAAGTGCCTAGGCCTAATCTAATTAGCAAAATATGATGACCAGCATCCTGAATAAATTAATTTATTCAGGATCATACAATGTAAATATCCATGAACTCCTAATTTACTTGTAATGCTGGTCATTACTGCATAATGGTCATGATGGTGGTCCACATATGATGACTGAATTATTTATAATGTACTTCCCGGGAATAGTGATGACCAAGGACACTAAGGTGGACTTCTGATTCCTGATCATCCAACTGACAGTATCTTCTGATTCTTCTTTTTTTTTTTAGTTTTGCTTTGAGGAGGACTATATTCTCAGCTTCCTCCACACTTCTGGCCACAGAAGAGCTTTAACAACATACTCAGCTTGATGGCCAGCTGCACATCAGGCCTCTCCTGCTAACCTTCCATCCTTCAGCTCTTCAGGCAGCCAGCACAGTGAAGGAGCTGCTACTTTACCAGTCTCTGCATGAAAATGACCATCTTCCTCTCTCAGCCATCACAGCCTTCATCAGGCTCTCCCTGGTGTCCTCGACTGTCTCCGTCCTCACCTCCCTCAGTCAGTCATCATGCCTGCCTCCATGTTTTATCATTTGTCCACTTTCATACTGCTGTCTGAAATATCAATTTTGGTGGTGGCAGGCCACATTAACACTGGAAACAAACCGAGGTGGGGAGAGGACACAGAAAACTCAGTAATAGGATGGTGTTGTGGATTTTAACTTTACTAATAAATTTCCCTCTTTGATCTGGTGAATAAATGAGTCACTATATGCCTTTCAGTATACAGTGGTGTAAAAAAGTTTTTACCCCTTTCCTGATTTCTCATTGCTTTGTATGTTTGTTACACTTAAATATTTCAGATCATCAAACAAATTTAAATATTAGACAAAGATAACACAAGTAAACACAAAATGCAGTTTTTAAATGAGGGTGTTTATTATTAAGGGAAAAACATCCAAACCTACATGACCCTGTGTGAAAAAGTGATTGCCCCCTAAACCTAATAACTGGTTGGACCACCTTTTGCAGCAAAAGCTGCAATCAAGCATTTGCAATAACTGGCAATGAGTCTTTTACAGCACTGTGGAGGAATTTTGGCTCACTCATCTTTGCAGAATTGTTGTAATTCAGCCACATTGGAGGGTTTTCGAGCATGAACCCAATTTTTAAGGTCAAGCCACAGCATCTCAATTGGATTCGGGTCAGGACTTTGACAAGGTCACTCCAAAGTCTTCATTTTGTTTTTCTTAAGCCATTCAGAGGTGGACTTGCTGGTGTGTTTTGGATCATTGTCCTGCTGCAGAACCCAAGTGTGCTTCAGCTTGAGGTCACAAACAGATGGTCGGACATTCTCCTTCAGGATTTTTAATAGAATTCATGGTTCCATTTACCACAGCAAGTTTTCCAGGTCCTGAAGCAGCAAAACAGCCCCAGACCATCACACTACCACTACCATATTTTACTATCGGTATAAGATAAGATAAGATAAGATAAGATAAGATAAGATAAGATAAGATAAGCCTTTATTAGTCCCACAACAGGGAAATTCCAGGATTGCAACAGCACAGGGATAGCAACACTCAGAGCAACAATCAGAAGGCAAGAAAAAAAAAAAAAACAAGCAAGCAAGAGCAGCTAATATACATATGTACATATTACTATAATATATATATATATACACACACACAGACACACAGTGCAGAGCATTGTAGCTGGATGGAATAAATATATGAATATGTAAACACACAGTGCGGAGCAATGTAGCTAGATGGAATAAATATATAGATATATAAACATAAACACACCCAGTGCGGAGCATTGTAGCTAGATGGAATAAATATGTAAATATATAAACACACACAATGCAGAGCATTGTTGCTAGATGGGATGAAACAGCACAACCGTCTACTTAGTTATCCTACATGGTATGATTATGTTATGATGTTCCTTTTCTGAAATGCTGTGTTGCTTTTACGCCGGATGTAATGGGACACACACCTTCCAAAGAGTTCAACTTTTGTCTCATGAGTCCACAGAGTATTTTCCCAAAAGTCTTGGGGATTATCAAGATGTTTTCTGGCAAAACTGGGACAAGACTTTATGTTCTTTTTGCTCAGCAGTGGTTTTTGTCTTGGAACTCTGCCATGCAGGTCATTTTGCCCAGTCTCTTTCTTATGGTGGAGTCATGAACACTGACCTTAATTGAGGCAAGTGAGGCCTGCCGTTCTTTGGATGTTGTTGTGGGGTCTTTTGTGACTTCTTGGATGAGTCGTCGCTGCACTCTTGGGGTAATGCTTGGGGTAAACTTGCTCATCTCCACCCCCTGGTGGAACCAGCGATGGATCCACTCCAGTTCGCCTACCAGCATGGCATTGGGGTGGAGGATGCGGTGATCTTCCTCCTTCACCGTTCTCTGTCCCACCTGGAGAAGCCCGGGAATATGGTGAGGATCATGTTCTTTGACTTCTCCAGTGCTTTCAACACCATCCAACCGATGATCCTGAAGGACAAGCTGCTGCGCGCAGGGGTGGACCAGCACCTGTCATCATGGATCCTGGACTACCTCACGAATCGGCCTCAGTTTGTGAGAACCCGGGACTGTGTTTCCGACACGATCATCAGTAGCACGGGGGCCCCCCAGGGAACGGTGCTGGCTCCCTTCTTGTTCACTCTTTATACTGCGGACTTCTCACACAACACAACACATTGCCATCTACAGAAGTTCTCTGATGACTCTGCGATCGTTGGTCTCATCTCCAGCGGAGATGAAGCTGAGTACAGAGGGCTTATCCAGGACTTTGTGGACTGGTGCCATCGGAACTGCCTCCAGATCAACGCGAGGAAAACTAAGGAGCTGGTGGTGGACTGCCGCAGGCATGGGCAGCCCCTCACAGCACCAGTAAATATACAGGGAACAGACATCGAGATGGTGACATCCTACAAGTACCTGGGTATTCATCTGAACAATAAACTAGACTGGTCACACAATACTGACGCACTCTACAAGAAGGGACAGCGCAGGCTGTTCCTGCTGAGGAGACTCAGGTCTTTTGGTGTACAAGGGGCGCTGCTGAAGTCATTCTATGACACGGTGGTGGCATCAGCCATCACTTTTGGAGTGGTCTGCTGGGGCAGTGGCATTACTGCAGCCGATAGGAAGAGACTGAACAAACTGATTAAGAAAGCTAGCTCTGTCCTGGGGCAACGCCTTGATCCGATGGAGGAGATAGGAGAGAGAAGGACGGTGGCTAAACTGTCATCTCTGCTGGAGTCCGAGTTCCACCCTATGCAGGACATACTGGATGCACTGAGGAGCTCATTTAGCAGCAGACTACATCATCCCAGGTGCACAACCGAGAGGTTTCGTAGGTCCTTCCTACCAACGGCTGTCAGACTGTACAACCTAAGCAGGGCTGCTCGCAGAGATAGCAAAAAGACGTAACAAACTAATAGTTTTTTTTTTTTTGTTTTTTTTTTTTGTTGTTTTTTTTTTGAATGCAAAAGATGCAATAGACTTACACAATGGTCCTCTCCGGCATACAACTAGGAACATACCGGTCGCTATGGAGGGTGAGAATATGTATGGGCACATAATCATACCATGTAGGATAACTAAATAGACGGTTATGCTGTTTCATCCCACCTAGCAACAATGCTCTGCACTGTGTGTGTTTATATATTTACATATTTATTCCATCTAGCTACAATGCTCTGCACTGGGTGTGTTTATATTTATATATCTATATATTTATTCCATCTAGCTACAATGCTCCGCACTGTGTTTTTATATATCTACATATTATTCCATCTAGCTACATTGCTCCGCACTGTGTGTGTTTATATACTTGCATATTTATTCCACCTAGCTGCAATGCTCCATACTGTGTGTTCATATATTCATATATTTATTCCATCCAGCTACAATGCTCTGCACTGTGTGTCTGTGTGTGTGTGTGTGTATATATATATTTTATAGTAATATGTACATATGTATATTAGCTGCTCTTGCTTGCTTGTTTTTTCTTGCCTTCTGATTGTTGCTCTGAGTGTTGCTATCCCTGTGCTGTTGCAATCCTGGAATTTCCCCGTTGTGGGACTAATAAAGGCTTATCTTATCTTATCTTATCTTAATTTTGGTCCACCGGCAACTCCTGGGAAGGTTCATCACTGTTCCATCTGTGATGGCCTGAGCGCTGATTCTGTCCATGCTCGGATTGTCCAGTATTTTCTCCGTTCTTCCCTGTGTTGTCATATGGCTTTCCAGGGCTTTTGTTTTGACAGTGTCACGACGGGACTTTCGGCTGTCAGAGCCAGGCCGCGCCATGACAGCTGGATTGCATTTCATTGATTTCATTCCCCTTTTTCTGATTGGTCCTTAGTTTTCATTTAAGGGAGCAGCTGAGGCTTACTCCTCGCTGCGACCTCATACAACGTTGACCTCACACAACGTTGGACTGGAGTTCCTAACCCCGACTCCAGTCTTCCTTTTGATTCATCGTTCTCAGTAAGTGTTATTCCTCTTCAGAGTCTATTGTCTAGTATCTTAGCCTGTGTTTGTGTTTTTGCCACACGTGGCTGAACGCTCTGAAGACAGTGGAGATGATTGTAGACTTCAGGAAAGTCTCTACTCCTCTGCCCCCCCCCTCACCCTCTCAGGCTCTCCCATCACCACTGCTGATTCCTTCCGCTTCCTAGGCACTACCATCACCAGGGACCTCAAATGGGAGCTGACCATCAGCTCACTCATCAAAAAAGCCCAGCAGAGGATGTTCTTCCTGCGGCAGCTGAGGAAGCTCAAGCTACCCACCAAGATGTTAGTGCAGTTCTACACAGCCATCATCGAGTCCATCCTCACCACCTCCATAACCGTGTGGTACGCAGGAGCCACTGCCAGGGACAGACTAAGGCTGCAGCGCGTCGTGCGCACTGCTGAGAAGGTGATCGGCTGCAAGCTCCCATCTCTCCAGGATCTGTACATCTCCAGGACCCGGAGGCGTGCTGGCCGGATCATAGCCGATCCCTCACACCCTGGTCACGTACTGTTTGCCCCCCTCCCCTCTGGTAGAAGACTTCGGTCCATCCAGACTAAAACCTCCCGTCACATGAACAGCTTCTTCCCCCCTGCCATCAGACTGCTGAACACTAAGTGACTTATTGACTCTCGTGCACCATGTACAGCAGCTCAACCAGACTCATGTCAATCATCACTGTTTTCTTCCTGCATTACCGACTGCACTATATAGTTCTCCACAGTATCTGCTGCTGGCTAATATATATTTTAACTGTTGACCAGTATCACTTAATCTTATCCTACACTTTATTACATGTATAGTTTATTTCTTATCTTATCATGTTTAATGTTGCAGCATTGTACCGAGACAAATTCCTAGTTTGTGTACTACATGAACAATGGCAATAAACCTGATTCTGATTCTGATTCTGATTCTGATTCTGATTATTTTGTCATTTTTGTCTTCTGTTAATAAAACATGCAAACTCACCAGCTGGCCTATCGCATCTCAATGATGCCCCGCAAGGGACATCCATGACAGTAGGTCGCAGCCAAAAGAGACGCCGGTCACCATGAGTTTGTTTTTTGGGCTTGTAGTTTTTTCCCTTTTTTCCGTGTACCAGCGTGATAGGAGATGGCGTTGCCAGGAAAAGGCTATTCATTGAGCTTGAGCTATGAGCTGATCATGTTTCTAACAGAGCTAGATGGCCTGCTCCGCTAATAAAACATGCAAACTCACCGGCTGGCCTATAGTGTCTCAATGATGCCCTGCAAGGGACATCCATGACACCATCTTTCCGCCATTTGTGGATAATGGCTCTCACTGTGGTTCACTGAAGTCCTAAAGCTTTAGAAATGGCTTTATAACCTTTTCCAGACTGATAGATCTCAATTCCAAGGTTGTCATAGCCAGGAGCGGCACTGGGGTTAAGCTCCCAGTGCTCATAAAATGCTCCTTATGGCGTGCGTCTCGAAAAGCCTCTGACAACTAAGTCCAACTCCTAGCCTGCCCGTGTGGTTTAGTCTCTAAGCCCGGCGGAACTGCTTTTACTAATAGGAGAAGGGGCGAGGGCGGATCTCTGGCGCCTTAAAACCAGATGCTTCGGGTAGATGGTGGCTCGTCAACCTGGGAAGGTAGCCCATCTAGGGGAAGGTAAACCCTGATTTCAAACCTCTGCTGCCTTGCGGCATACCCGGTCACGGGAAAGGCTTCGGGAGTCAACCCTGAGGAAAAATCCGGAGTCGGAGCCCCTAAGGCAGTTCTATGTTGTGCTCAACATCGTTCTGGCAGCTCCTGCAACGGCGCTGGTGCCAAACTGTAGCAGCCCTGCTGTTCCTTTGGATTCATCAGTGACGTGGAGAGGGGGGACATGCTGCATGGGCAACATCTTGTCCTCCATATCTTCCTGCCCAGGCTTGAATCCTACCAACGCCCAACGCTGGAAGGTAGAACACCGGATCACTGGAGAGGACACTCCAGCTTCGCCTTTGGCGTAGACAAAACACGGGGAATGACAGTTACCGGTTATAAGCCACTGCTCAATTGGCGTAGAGCGTGGCGCCAGGGGTTGTTCCCGACGGTGGGAGGGATCATCAGATCTCACTGGACAGCTACCGCCCGCCTCAAGCTGGGCAGCCCCCAGCCAATAAGGTGTTGTCCCGCCACAGCTTGCTTTCCTCATTGGGTGGATGGGGATAAGGAGAAATCCAAACAGCAGGCTGAGAACCTTCGCACCAGGCAAGACAATAAAACAAAAGAGACCAACTCTAAAACTGGGAACTTGGAACGTCCGCACTATGATGACAGGACTCGCTGCTAACCTCAAGGACATCAACGACACCAGGAAGACTGCCATCATCAATAATGAGCTGAAGAGACTGGGAGTGGATATCGCCACTCTCCAGGAAACACGGTTAGCTGATGCAGGCACACTGAGAGAGAAGGACTACACGTTCTACTGGCAGGGAAAGGGCAGTGACGAACACAGGGAACACGGAGTGGGCTTCGCAGTGAAGAACACTTTGCTGAAGATGGTGGAACCGGGCAGCACTGGCTCTGCACGACTCCTCACCCTCCGCCTGAACACCACTCAAGGCCCAGTCACCCTCGTCAGTGTGTATGCCCCAACACAGACAGCCACACCAGAGGCAAAAGACGAGTTCTACGAGAATCTCGCAACAACTGTCAGGATCATCCCCAACTCTGAACAACTCATTCTCCTTGGAGACTTCAATGCCAGAGTGGGTGCTGACCACGACTCCTGGCCCTCCTGTCTTGGACCTTTTGGCGTGGGCAGAATGAACGACAACGGACAGCGGCTGCTCGAGTTCTGCACATATCACGATCTGTGCATCACAAACTCGTTCTTCAAGACCAAGCCCCAACACAAGGTTTCCTGGCAACATCCGCGCTCAAAGCACTGGCACCAGCTAGACTTGATCCTGACCAGGCGCACCTCACTGAAGAATGTGCTAATCACCCGTTCGTTCCAGAGTGCAGATTGCGACACAGACCATTCATTGGTGTGTTGCAAGGTCAAGCTGCAGCTGAAGAAATTCCATCGTGCTAGACAACCTGGAAAGGCACGGATTGACATCAGCAAGATGGCCCAACCAGAACTTGTTGAGCAGTTTGCCTCCACCTTTGAGAAGGAACTTGGTGTACCACAAGGAGGAGAATCTGCAAAGCAGAAGTGGGAAGAGCTGCGAAACACCATCTACCGCACAGCCTTGGCTACCTTTGGGAGGAAGACCTCGAAGTCACAGGACTGGTTTGATGCCAAGTTGACCGAGATGACCCCCGTCATTGAAGCCAAGCGCTCAGCACTTGCTGAGTACAAGAAGTACCCAAACGAGAAGAATCTCCAGATTCTCAGGGCTGCGAGAAGCAAAGTTCAGCAGACTGCTCGGCGCTGTGCCAGCGAGTACTGGACTCAGCTCAGCCAAGACATTCAAACCGCTGCCATAACAGGGAACATCCGTGGTATGTACGATGGCATCAAGAAAGCACTTGGTCCGGCTCAGAGCAAGACGGCCCCCCTCAAATCTTCCACTGGGGAGATGATCACAGAGAAGAACAAGCAGATGGAGAGATGGGTGGAACACTACTCCGACCTCTACTCTAGACAGAACACCGTGACACCGTCAGCCCTTGATGCCATCGACTGCCTGCCATCCATGGACGAACTTGACGCCGAGCCAACCATCGACGAACTCAGTAAGGCCATTGATAGCTTGGCCGCTGGCAAGGCACCCGGCAACGACGGCATACCCCCTGACCTGATCAAGCACTGCAAGACCGCCCTACTGCTGCCATTGCATGATGTCCTCTGCCAGTGCTGGAAGGAAGGTGCCGTACCACAGGACATGAGGGACGCCAAGATCATCACCCTCTACAAAAACAAAGGGGAGAGAAGCGACTGCAACAACTACAGGGGCATCTCCCTCCTCAGCGTTGTTGGCAAAGTCTACGCACGAGTTGTTCTCGTTCGTCTACAGAAGCTTGCCGAACGTGTCTACCCCGAGTCTCAGTGTGGCTTCCGCGCTGAGCGATCGACGGTAGACATGATATTCTCCATCCGCCAACTCCAGGAGAAATGCAGAGAACTGCACGGTGGCGCAGTGGTTAGCACTGCGGCAGCACAGTTTACCCTTGGCCGGGGGATTGTGGGGATCGTGGGTTCGATCCCAGCCCCCGACCAACAGTGATCTGTGTGGAGTTTGCATGTTCTCCCCGTGTTGCGTGGGTTTACTCCGGGATTTCTCCGGTTTCCTCCCACATGCCAAAGACATGCATGTTAGGTTAATTGGCTGTTCTAAATTGTCCCTAGATATCTGTTTCCTATAGGCCCTTAGAATAGAGGGTTAGTATTAATGAAAGCGCTTTGAGTGGTCTTTGTGACTAGAAAAGCGCTATATAAGTGCAGGTTAGTTAGAAGTTAGTTAGTTAGTTAGAACAGAACATGCCTCTGTACGTCGCCTTCATCGACCTCACCAAAGCGTTCGATCTGGTCAGCAGAGAGGGCCTTTTCAAGATCCTGCCAAAGATAGGATGCCCACCAAAGTTGCAAAGCCTCATCGAATCGTTTCACACCAACATGCAGGGGGTAGTGCAGCATGATGGCAACGTCTCAGAGCCATTCAACATACGCAGCGGAGTGAAACAGGGCTGTGTACTTGCGCCAACCCTCTTTGGGATTTTCTTTGCTATGCTCCTGAGGCATGCCTTCAACACAGCAACAGAGGGAATCTACCTGCACACAAGATCTGACGGCAGGCTTTTCAACCTCGCCCGCCTGAAAGCCAGAACCAAAGTACGCTAGGCTCTAATCAGAGACATGCTGTTCGCAGACGACGCTGCAGTCGCAACCCACACACAGCAGGAGCTTCAGACCCTGATGGACCGCTTCTCCCAGGCATGCAAGGACTTCGGGCTTACCATCAGCCTGAAGAAGACTAACGTCTTGGCGCAAGGCACGGAAGCACCACCAACCATCACCATTGACGACTACGAGCTGGAGGTCGTGAATCAGTTCATGTACCTGGGGTCCACGATCAGCAACAACCTCTCCCTTGATACAGAAATCAACAAGAGGATTGGAAAATCAGCCTTCACACTCGCTCACCTCACCACACGAGTGTGGGAGAATCCCAAACTCTCTGTCAAGACGAAGATGGCAGTGTACAACGCCTGCGTCATCAGCACACTGCTCTATGGGAGTGAGACGTGGACAACATACGCCCGGCAGGAAAAGAGACTGAACTCCTTCCACTTGCGCTGCATTCGCCACATCCTGGACATATCCTGGCAGGACAAAGTGCCCAACACAGAAGTTCTGTCCCCCGCCGGCCTTCCCTCCATGTTCACTCTACTCAGGCAGCGCAGGCTCCGCTGGCTAGGCCACGTTCACCGTATGGAGGATGGCAGAATCCCCAAAGACGTCCTCTATGGAGAACTGGCAACTGGCAGGAGAGACGTTGGCCGCCCACAGCTGCGCTTTAGAGACGTCTGCAAGAGAGACATGAAGGCCCTGGATATCAACACAGAGCGCTGGGAGGACCTTGTAACGGACCGCTCCAAATGGAGAGGCACCCTGACCAGACAGCTCAAGGCGGGTGAAGAGAGACTGACTGCTGCAGCAGATGAAAAAAGGACCCGCAGGAAGAACCGCCACAGACCCAGCAGCACGGAGACCACCCACAAGTGTGACCTGTGTGACAGGGACTGTCATTCGCGCATCGGCCTGTTCAGCCACAGGCGGTGCTGTTCCAGCAGAGTAGACGTTTAGGATTCTCTTCCATGGTCATCATAGACCGACGGAGGCCGACGAGATCTCAATTATTGTTTCCCATTTGTTCCTGAATTTCTTTGGATTGCAGCATGATGTCTAGCTTTTGAGGATCTTTTGGTCTACTTCACTTTGTCAGGCAGGTCCTATTTAAGTGATTTCTTGATTGAGATCAAGTGTGGCAGTAATCAGGCCTGGGTGTGGCTAGAGAAACTGAACTCAGCTTCCCAAAGATGTGATAAACCACAGTTAATCTATGTTTTAACACTTTCACACAGGGCCATGTAGGTTTGGATTTTTTTTTTACCTTTAATAATAAACACCTTCATTTAAAAACTGCATTTTGTGTTTACTTGTGTTATCTTTGTCTAATGTTTAAATTTGTTTGATGATCTGAAACATTTAAGTGTGACAAACATACAAAAAAAAAATGAGAAATAAGGAAGGGGGCAAACAGTTTTTCATATCACTGTATTTATTGTTCATTTTGGCCAGAAAGGGAAAAGTCAAGCAGACAGTACCATGGGAAGACTCAGTTTAAGAGCAGAGTACAGAGTTTTTTACAGAAAACCAAAACAGATCAACATTGTTTTGAGAACGCTGAGTCAGCAGTACTCAGAGCCTAGCTGTCTACCGGAACTGACCTTAAAAGGCTATAGAGCCACAGAATCACAAGAAGAAAACGTGGTATGCTTTGTTCAGGAACATGATATTAGGAACAAAATGCAATATTAAACTAGAAAAGCACTCGGAGAGTGCAGACCTCCGCCAAGTACCACAGTTCCCCCTAATATTGGGATTTTCCCCAAATATAATAGTCCTACATTTATTTTATCTATATTTTCAGATTCCTTGACCATCAAAACATACCTTTAGCAATTGGATTCACACTGATATCTTTATTAGTTCAGTAGTTATTGACAAAAATCACTTTTTCAGTAATGGCAGTTTTCTTCTGGATATAGTTCCATAGCTTTTGAAGATACAACAAATCCATTGGCACACTACTGATTCCTCAGTGTCTTGGCTATATTTTGGTGTTTGCTGTATGTTTATATCTTAATTTTGTTACCTTACAGTGATGAAAATTCCAAAGATCCCCTATTATTTCCTGTTCTGGATCACAGTATCCGGATTTTTTGCAGGATCGGGATCAATCTTCGATATTTCGTAGAACCTATTGGGATCTTATCCTGTATTTTTTTGGCAAGCATCCTGACCATTTATTGTGGAGTTATATACACATATGCTAAAAATGGCCCTATCTCGCAATGATAAAGAATCCTTTAAAAAAAATTCCTGGATCCAGATCACTCCCAAAATCTAATCATTTCTTCCTTGTCCCATTTGGGACTTCATTCATCTTCTTCCGCTTAATCCTTTTCGGGTTGCAGGGGGGTTGGAGCCTATCCCAGCATCTTTGAGCGAGAGGCAGGGTACACCCTGGACAGCTCGCCAGTCCATTGCAGGGCCAACACAGAGAGACAGACAGCCATTCACTCTCACAGTCATACCTAAGGACAATTTAGAATCCCCAGTTTGATGCCAATTAACCTAACTTGCATGTTTTTGGCATGTGGGAAGAAACCGGAGAAATCCCGGAGTAAACCCACGCAGACACGGGGAGAACATGCAAACTCCACACAGATCACTGTTGGTTGGGGGCTGGGATAAGATAAGATAAGATAAGATAAGATAAGATAAGCCTTTATTAGTCCCACAATGGGGAAATTCCAGGATTGCAACAGCACAGGGATAGCAACACTCAGAGCAACAATCAGAAGGCAAGAAAAAACAAGAGCAGCGAGTATACATACACTACCGTTCAAAAGTTTGGGGTCACTTAGAAATTTCCTTATTTTTGAAAGAAAAGCACTGTTTTTTTCAATGAAGATAACTTTAATCTAATCAGAAATACACTCTAATATCTAATATACATTGCTAATGTGGTAAATGACTATTCTAGCTGCAAATGTCTGGTTTTTGGTGCAATATCTACATAGGTGTATAGAGGCCCATTTCCAGCAACTATCACTCCAGTGTTCTAATGGTACAATGTGTTTTCTCATTGCGTCAGAAGGCTAATGGATGATTAGAAAACTCTTGTGCAATCATGTTAGCACAGCTGAAAACAGTTTAGCTGGTTAGAGAAGCTATAAAACTGACCTTCCATTGAGCAGGTTGAGTATCTGGAAAAAATTATTATTTCAAATACAAATCATTATTTCTAACCTTGTCAATGTCTTGACTATATTTTCTATTCATTTTACAACTCATGGTGGTAAATAAGTGTGACTTTTCATGGAAAACACAAAATAATTGTCTGGGTGACCCTAAACTTTTGAAGGGTAGTGTATGTACATATAAACATAAATATATAGACAGACAGTGCGGAGCACTGTAGCTAGATGGAATAAATATGTGAATATATAAACACACATACAGTGTGGAGCGTTGAAGCTAGATGGAATAAATATATGAATATATAAACACACAGTGTGGAGCATTGTCGCTAGATGGAATAAATATATAAATATATAAACACACACAGTGTGGAGCATTGTAGCTAGATGGAATGAAACAGCACAACTGTCTACTTAGTTATCCTACATGGTATGATTATGTACCCATACATATTCTCACCCTCCGTAGCTACTGGTCTTTTCCTAGTTGTATACCGGAGGGGACCATTGTGTAAGTCTATCGCGTCTTTTGCATTCAATACTATTAGGTTGTCACATCTTTTTGCTATCTCTGTGAGCAGCCCTGCTTAGGTTGTACAGTCTGACAGCCGTAGGTAGGAAGGACCTGCGAAGCCTCTTGTTTGTGCACCTAGGATGATATAGTCTGCTCCTAAATGAGCTCCTTAGTACATTCAGTGTGTCCTGCATAGGGTGGAACTCGGACTCCAGCAGAGATGACAGTTTAGCCACCATCCTTCTCTCTCCCATCTCCTCCACTGGGTCAAGGCGCTGCCCCAGGACAGAGCTAGCTTTCTTGATCAGTTTGTTCAGTCTCTTCCTATCGGCTGCTGTAATGCCACTGCCCCAGCAGACCACTCCAAAAGTGATGGCTGATGCCACCACCGTGTCGTAGAATGTCTTCAGCAGTGCCCCTTGTACACTAAAAGACCTGAGTCTCCTCAGTAGGAACAGCCTGCGCTGTCTCTTCTTGTAGAGTGCGTCAGTATTGTGTGACCAGTCTAGTTTATTGTTCAGATGAACACCCAGGTACATGTAGGATGTCACCATCTCGATGTCTGTTCCCTGTATATTTACTGGTGCTGTGAGGGGTTGTCTTTGCCTGCGGCAGTCCACCACCAGCTCCTTAGTTTTCCTCGCGTTGATCTGGAGGCAGTTCCGATGGCACCAGTCCACAAAGTCCTGGATAAGCCCTCTGTACTCAGCTTCATCTCCGTTGGAGATGAGGCTAACGATCGCAGAGTCATCAGAGAACTTCTGTAGATGGCAGTGTGTTGTGTTGTGTGAGAAGTCCGCAGTATAAAGGGTGAACAGGAAGGGAGCCAAAACCGTTCCCTGGGGGGCCCCCGTGCTACCGATGATCGTGTCGGACACACAGTCCCGGGTTCTCACAAACTGTGGCCGGTTTGTGAGGTAGTCCAGGATCCATGATGACAGGTGCTGGTCCACCCCTGCGCACAGCAGCTTGTCCTTCAGGATCATCGGTTGGATGGTGTTGAAAGCACTGGAGAAGTCAAAGAACATGATCCTCACCGCATTCCCGGGCTTCTCCAGGTGGAACAGAGAACAGTGAAGGAGGAAGATGACCACATCCTCCACCCCAATGCCATGCTGGTAGGTGAACTGAAGTGGATCCATCGCTGGTCCCACCAGGGGGCGGAGGTGAGCAAGGAGCAGTCTCTCCAGGGTCTTCATCATGTGGGACGTCAGGGCCACTGGTCTGTAGCTGTTCAGATCTTTGGGGTGGGAAGTCTTTGGTACAGGTACCACACAAGATGTTTTCCACAACTGTGGTACCCTCCCCAGCTTCAGGCTTAGGTTGAAGATATACTTCACAATCCCACACAGCTGGTCTGCACAGGACTTGAGGAGCTTTGCACTGATGCCATCCGGTCCCGACGCCTTCCTCGCCTTGATCTTCCTCAGCTCCGTCCTCACCTGGGTCTTAGTGAGGGTCAGGTTGGGGGGCTGTGTGTTGGGAGTGGGGGGGGTGTTGGTGGAGTGGGGAGTGGGCAGCAGGACTTGATGCCTTCAGAGGCAGCAGTGGTTGTTGTGCAGTTGGGGGGGAGGGCGGTTGGTCAAACCTATTGAAAAACAGGTTCAGATTGTTCGCCCACTCCCTGCCCCCCGTGGCCTGGGGGGAGGTATTCTGGAGCCCAGAGATGGTTTTAAGGTTTCTCCAGACCCCACCAATGTCGCTCTGTTGCAGCTTATCCTCCATCTTCTTCCTGAAGCTGTCCTTGCCTTCTCTGATCTTCCTCCTCAGCTCCCTCTGTACGGACTTCAGCATCTCCCTGTTCCCCAACCTGAAGATCCTCTTCTTCTCCCTCAGAAGTGTTTTTATCTCAGGGTTGATCCAGGGTTTGTTGTTTGAGCAACACCGTATGGTCTTGGTGGGAACGGTGTTGTCCACACAGAAGCTGATGTAGTCCATGATGGTGTGAGTGAGGCCATCGATGTCCTCACCATGTGGATTGCAGAGCTGCTCCCAGGCAGTGGTTTCAAAGCAGTCCTTTAGAGCGTTCATTGCCTCCTCAGACCATAACTTCACTGTGCGCATGACCGGAGGTTGTCTGTGCACTAGGGGTTTGTACACCGGCCGAAGATGAACCAAGTTGTGATCCGATCTCCCGAGTGGGGGGAGTGGTGATGAGGTGTACGCCTCCTTAGTGTTTGCGTAGAATAAGTCCAGTGTTTTATTGTCTCTAGTGTGGCATGTGACATACTGGGTGAACGCGGGTAGAATGGGAGACAGTGAAACATGGCTGAAATCGCCTGAGATGAGGAGAAGAGCATCTGGGTGTTCTGTCTGCAGCCTGCCAGTTACTGAGTGGATGACGACACGCGCTGTCCCAGCGTTCGCCGTCGGATTTGCATAAATAACAATGCAGATCACGTGTGAGTATTCCCTCGGGAGATAGGTAGGCCGCATGCTAACAGCTAGCAACTCGATGTCTTTGCTGCAGTGTTGTTGTTTAAAGTGATGTGTCCCAGTCTGCACCAGTTGTTATTAACATAGATCATCACTCCATCACCCCTAGCTTTGCCACTGTCTGGTGTTCGGTCTGCCCGTATCGCATGGAAACCCTCCAGTTCAATGCTAGCATCTGCTGCTAGTTCAGTTAGCCACATCTCCGTAAACAATAGAAGGCAGCACTCCCGGTATATGCTATCGTAGTGGGAGATAGCCGCTAGCTCATCTAACTTTCCCAATATAGATCATACATTCCCCATAACAACGGAGGGGAGGGTGGGTCTGTACCTTATATTCCTTGGCCGCCGTCTTACACCCGCACGACACCCACGTCGTTTTCGCCTTATTTCTCCTGGTATGTTGAGTTTTTTTGTTAGCACCGAGTGGCGGTTGAGTGCTAGCAGCTGCTCCCTACTGTACCGTCTCCTGCTGTAAACAGTGGCTCCGTCCGCCGGCTCGGGAGACATTTGGGGCGATCTGTGTGTCCGTGATGTATAAGGTGTGTAAGGTGTCGCCGGATCAGAAAGTTGTCACCGGATCGGAAAGATAGAGGAAGAAAAAACTCAGAATTGAGCCGCTGTTGCAAAAAGGCAGCCGACTCGTGTGGCGCCGGAAGTAGAAAAAAAGTAGATCGGAAGTAGATTGAACCCAGGATCCCCTGGACAAGTCCAGAAAATTTCGTCAAAATCCTTCAATCCGTCAAAAATTCATAACTTTTTGAGTTATGTTGGTAACAGACAGACAAACTAACAAACCCCAGTAAAAACATTACCTCCGCCAAGGAGGTAATGAAGGAATATTTCATAGTATCAAAAATTACTCAAGTAAGAAAGCATCTTCTGCAAAGGTTACCTGAAAAGTGAGTATTGTCTTTACTTTCAACGGTTTATGAACTTTTTCTCTTCAGTTTGTGACTCGTTTCTTGCAATTTGGGGTCTTTTTCAGTAAATTTACTACTTTGCAACTTATTTTTACAAAAGTTTTTAACATTTTTCAGTAAATTAGCATTTTTTTACTCAAATTATTGAAACTCATGTTTTTATCTGTTTTTCTTATAAAATTTTACTTTTTGTTTGTACATTTCAAACTTCATTCTCAAAAATTAAAAAAAATCTCACCTAAATTTATGACTTATTATTACCTCCACCAGGCCGAAAGGCCAGGAGGAGGTAATGTTTTTGCCGGGGTTTGTCTGTGTGTTTGTCTGTTTGTCTGTCTGTCTGTTTGTCTGTTGGTTAGCAAGATAACTCAAAAACTTTTGGACGGATTTCAATGAAACTTTCAGGCGTTGTTGGAAATGGTACAAGGAAGAACTGATTAAATTTTGGGGATGATCCGCATCACCGTCTGCATACAGGAATTTTTTAAAGCATTTTTCCACACTGTGACATACGGCCATTTTCAACATGTGCGCAGGCGCAATGGAGGGCGCTGGGCGTCGTGTCTGACCAACACAAACTCCGCCTTCTTCAACGTTTTAGCCACAAAAACATGCGGAAAACACTGGTGGCCTGGGCCCGCCAGCGTGCCTGTGCCAGCCATAGGCGCTGCGCACATTGCGCTGGTCGTCGTGTCTGACCAACACAAACTCCGCGTTCTTCAACGTTTTAGGCACAAAAGCACGCGGAAAACACTGCTGGCCTGGGCCCGCCAGCGTGCCTGTTTTTGCGCCACGCTGCAAAACCTGACACGGCCACCTGTCCGCCGCCCGATTATTTGCCACAAATTCCCCGCCCAGCTATAGGCGCTGCGTAAAAACGACCTCTCTGCCGGGGAAGATTCTAAATTCTGTTTTGCCGCGGAGCGCAACCTCAATATAATATAAAACCCACGGCAACCTGTCTAACCAATCTGCATCCGTCAGTGGAGGAGATGGACACACCAACACTTCAGTTTATTACCTCCGCCAAGGAGGCAATGCTTTTACAACCGTAAAACGGGGCTATAAGGGACGGCGGGGTAATATGGGATACTTTTCTAAATGTAATTCTGCTTTTTTAATTTTGCTTCCACCTAGATTTGATGAAGGATTCATGAATATTTGACAATAACAACACAACTCAGCGTCCTGCTCAAAATAAAAAAAGCAGAATTACATTTAAAACATTTCCCAGAAAAGTGTCCAGTGCCGGCAGGAATGTGACATTTGCAGTGCAGTACAGTGAAAAAGTGATTCCAGCATTCTGGTTCAAGGTGACACGCCAGGGTGGAAATGTTATGGGATGGGACTTATTCCGTGAGCTGGGGTTTACTTTCACAATCGGCGGGCAAACAGTCAGCGGCCCAGGCCCAGTTCACCCAGGTTTTGCGGATGTGGGTGTGGCCAAAGAGCACAGTGTGGACAGTGAATGTAATGCAGAGAGTGGATATGGTACAGATGGTGAAGACGACACAGAGAATGGGCAGAGACCGGGCTTGCCTCCGTCTCTTGCACAGCCAGAGCCGAAGCTCTTGTGGGGAAGCGCGGGTTTGACAGGACCGGTGCCGACGAGGTATTTATGGACAGCACCAACATCAATGTGTCTGTACCGCACTGTCAAGGGTAGAGCTGCCCAGATGGGGGGCCCGAGCATGCAGGAGGCAACGATGCACAGCGACAGCAGACGGACATGGACACAGCATACAACACGGCACAGCAGAGCACTTCAGACAGTTCAGTGGAAGAACCA
Source organism: Pholidichthys leucotaenia (assembly GCA_020510985.1). NCBI lineage: Eukaryota > Metazoa > Chordata > Actinopteri > Cichliformes > Pholidichthyidae > Pholidichthys > Pholidichthys leucotaenia. The sequence continues at coordinate 423,898,954 of CM035842.1, read as the reverse complement.
GACAACTTCAGTGCTCAGGTCGAGTTTCAGCATGTGATGGGTGAGGGGTCTGCTGCGACAATGGTGACTGCTAAACTGCCATGGGGTAACGAAGGCACCAGGCCAAACGGGGACAAAGAGCTGGCAAATGCACAGCGGCATATCGAACCAAGTAAGATGCCGCTACAAGTTATGGACTGGGTTCGGGTTTGCGCCAGCGGGGAACCGGGACGGCGACTGACCGGGCTACAGACAGCAAAATAGCAGGTGCCGCTGAGGATTGTGGCAAAGCTGGGAGCAGCAATGTGCCACATTGAATCGACTGACAGACGATTCAATGTGGCAAGTGAACAAACTGCAGTGTGTCTGGGCAGCGGCTCCAGATGGCAGGGCTCCACGGAAGTCGGCAACCACAGTGTGGGACCCAGGCCCCAGCATCATGAAAATTGGCCCTGGGGGTCCGAGTGCTCCTGGGAGTAGGCCACCACGAGCCCGTTTCAAAACTCCAGGGGGGTGCCGCCCTGGGCCTGTTTCGTGGTTCCAGGGAGGAGGCCACCTCCGGGCTGCCATAAAGCCCTCTGAATGGATTGTTTTCCCACATGCCTGTTCCATTTTTCCCCAAGTGACTGTGCTGTGATAGCGTCTTATGTTCATAGTTCTATTTGATGTCCTGTGTGTTTAGCTTAGGAGCACGGCAAATTTTTAGTTTGAATAAAGAACTTTTACTTTAACAGTGGCAGAATAACCCACTGTGCCATGCGGGAAGTGTGGTAGTCCACCCACTGGTCCTATTTTAGGTTTGTTTTGTGCGAATGTGTTAGGACTTAGGTTATTTTAGTTTAGAGTGTGATTGGGGTTCCAAATTAGGGTGGGTTTGATTTGAGTGAGTGGTTTTGGACCCTGTAAAGGGGGGAGAATTTGATGGTGGGGTTTATTGTGAAGTATGGTGTGATGACGCCACCTTCCAGGTGTGCCACCACACTGCCCTACAAATAGGGGCGTCCACCATTTTGGGCAACCCCACACTGTGTGGCAAATGTATCACAACCCGTTCTGCAATAAAGCACAGTTCCAGTGCAACCTCCTCATCCGTCTCCTTTGTGGCAGGTTTGTGGACATAACAAAATCCATCAGAATTTAGGAAGCCATCCCATCTTTATTAGTGCAACTTAATTTTAGCTGGTTAAGTCCTGACTGATAACCTTCAAAAAGGTCTGTGGATATCAGATTATCGCACCACAAAGAATCCATGATGGGTAGAAGCAAAGAGCTCTCTCTAGACCTTTGCAGCCTTATTGTTGCAAAACATAATGATGGCATTGGTTACAAGCGCATTTCTAACCTGCTGAATGATCCAGTTAGCACTTTTGGAGCCATCATTTGGAAGTGAAAAGAACTTCATTTTATCATAAACTAGCCATGACCAGGAGCTTCTCTCAAGATATCTGACAGAAAAGTCAAAAGAATTATCAGAAGAGTTATCCAAGAGCCAAAGACCATTTGTGGAGAGCTTCAGAGCTCCAGAAAGACCTTGAGTTAGCAGGTACTGCTTCTTCAAAGAAAACAGTAAGGCTATGGTCACACTGCAAGTCTTAATGCTCAATTCCGATTTTTTTCTAAGATCTGATTTTTTTTGTGTGGGCGTTCACATTATAATTTAAATGCGAGCCCCATCAGACTCCAGTATGAACGGTCTACAGCTATGAAGTGACCCGCATGTGCAGAAGAAAACGTAACATCAGACACAGTGTTGTGTTTACGGAAGTAAATATGAGCCCTGAATGATTGAGGGGGACAGAACTTCTTCACCTTGATGCAGCGCAGCAAAAGAAAATGTTAAAATCACTCAGAAATGATTATGCACAAACTAAATATGAGACCAGCTTCATTCCTTTACACGCCAGATGACCACTGTGATCAGCTCTGCTTTAACAGAACTGATCCATTAAACAGCTTGCTTGAAAATGAGACCCCGTGTCTCAATGGGATTACCTGTATAAATAAGGTTAATAACAAATAATTCTAGCGATTACAATAAGGCTCTCGCCCACTGACGTTGTCAGTTGCTCGTACCAGCGGTCGGTCCCGCACAGGAAGGAGAAACCGCTACAGACTCCCCTCTCCTGTATCCCCCTATCTGGCCATTCCGCTCCACAGTCATGTCAGTATTAACTTTACATTTTAGATATTACAGCGGCCAGGAGTCATGGTGTGCCGTTTACAGGGAAAAAAGAATTTTCACCGTCCAGTAAATGTGCCGTTACTTTTTTGTTTTAAATGTTCCGTTACTGTGCACCTGCTTGTCTGACGATTTCAGCCCCGAATCTCCCCCCCCCCTCCAGGAAAAGGACAGTCAAGAACTGCTCTCTCATCCCAGGACCAGAGCTGAACTAACATTCCCTTGTTAAAACAGTTTCAGGAATTCCTCCTGAACATTTTATTGGCCCATAAAATTTGGAGACAAAGAACAGACTCTTGTGGAACGCCCTATGGTCACTACAAAATATCCACAGCTCAACATTGCCCTCTACTGACAGCTCTGGGACACGCTGGATTTAACCAGTGAACTTTTTAATCACATCTTTGTTAAGGCTCACTTCTCAACATCTTCCTCTTTTTCAGGACACCATGGAAAGCAGGTGGACTCTGATGTTTTGATGTGGACAATTCATAATGGGTTTGAAATATATTAATCCTTGATTTAAATATGTGCATGTTAAAATGTTTAAATGAATGTTTATTCTTGCATGTTAATTTAAAAATACTAGTTAAAAGTTGCATGAACACCAAAATAGGTTAGAGTTTATATATAAGTGTATGGATGAATATTCCAGTTTTAAGACGTGTATAAGATTTGCCAAAACGTCTCTCAACTCATGTGACCGATCGTGGCCAATCTCTGCTTGACAACGGCTCTCTCAAGGTTATTGGCTGTTACAGACAAAAGCCTGTTTGTTCATTGGACTAAAGTTCTTAAAGCCCACCCACAAAGGAGGACTATTGGCCGGGGTTCCTGTCAATCAGAGAAAGCCCACGAAAGCTTTTCTAGTTTTTCTTTAAACGCCTAGGAATTAATCTTTTTCTTTCTTGAGCTCAAATCCTAAATTTGGAGTCAAACTCCATTTCTAGACATTTATTTTTATAATTTTTTCCTGTTAAACTTTCTTTAAAACTCACCGTTTTTAGTTTTGACTTTATGTTTACAAATTTTATGGACCAACTCCACACTAGAAGCTAATTTCATCTCCACAAAGTCCTAAGATCTGTTAATTTTACTATTGGATCAGATTTTTAATCGTTCTCGAATTCCTCATGGGAAGCCACAGATTCTCAACGCAGCCCGCCATCACAGCTGCCTGAAGAAATCAAAACGCCACACTAGACCTCAGCCCTCATGATCAACACATCAAAAATCTCATCTTGTGACAATAGGCTGGAAAGCTGTTGTACTGTGCAAAAATATTTGCGGGTCAAATATTCCGACTTTTGGAGCCATCTGAGAACTACAGGATGACGCAGAAGGATCTTCATTAATCCGGGTCACGTGAGTGGCATTCTTTATTCATTTGCTGAATAAAACGTCTGAGACTTGAGAATAATTCAGTATCTGATCAGGTGCAAAATTAAAGAGAAATTAACATAACTCTTCTTTTCCTTAAAATCCCGTTTTCATTTTCTTAAGAGTAATCTAAAATTTTCCATATAATTAGTTTAATTTTCCCCATAAATTTGCGTTCTGTTTTCCATAATCTGTTAACATCAAAATGATCTAAATTCAGCTTATATTTTCACCCTGGTTCTGCAAATATTCACATCATTAATCTATCATTTACAAGTTTAATTTCATGGTTAATGAAATCACTGCAATGTACTTTAATCATCATTCCCTTTAATAAATACGTGAAAATGAGAGTTGTTGGGAATTTATTTCATTCTGAGTCTGGTTTCAAAGTCCCCAGTATCGAATTCGCTAAAATTTTGAGACTGATTATTAATTAATTTATTGAGTGATTAAACAGGTATAAAGTGAAATTAAGGATTAAAGTGCTCCTTAAAGAGGAGCTGGTGCCCCACGAGTGTTTATTAACTTTTTCCATGTGTATGGACCCAGAGTTCATCTCAGGTCCCGATACATTAATACAAATTAAATAAATTTTATACCTGATCATAACTATTAATCACATTTCTCTACATCAGAGTATGATGCATACCTGCAAATGTTTAGGTTTCAGAATAGGTGAGGTTTTCACCTGGGGTGAGACTTGAAAAATAGGCTATTAATAGGCTATGAATAGCCTATAATATAATAGTGCATCTTTGCTCCTTTTATTTTTGATTTCTAATTTATGAAGAAAACCTCACAAATTTATCAGAGTAAAGTCTCAAATGTACAAGAAAAAAAAAACTAAATTAGCACTACACACAAATTATGAGAAAAGGTTGGTTTAAGTGGACCAAAAAATCTTTCAAATTTACAAGGAAAAAGTAGTAAATTCAGAACAAAACTGCCATAAATTCAGGAGTAAAACCTCAAACTGTCCAGACCACAGTCACATCTCAGTAACTTTTTAACTATTTTGGGGTAACTACTCTTATGTACGTATATTTGAGTAATAATATACAGCGATAACCTACATTTACTTGTGTACAGGCGGCAAATGTTCACATTGTTAATCTATCATTTACAAGTTTAATTTCATGGTTAATGAAATCACTGCAATGTACTTTAATCATCATTCCCTTTAATAAATATGTGAAAATGAGAGAAGTGGTTGGGAATTTTTTTTTTCATTCTGAGTCTGGTTTCAAAGTCCCCAGTATTGAATTCACTAAAATTTTGAGACTGATTATTTATTAATTTATTGAGTGATTAAACAGGTATAAAGTGAAATTAAGGATTAAAGTGCTCCTTAAAGCGTACCTCTGGTGGTCGTGAAGACGCATTTAACTTAAAAACATTATGAAAAAGTATTTCTTATTTTGGTAAATAATTCTTGCCAGCCATATACCACCAGACATATATTCAAAGAGGACCTTGGCCATGGGCAGCCAATGAAAACTGTGGGTGCAGCCATGACACATGCGGATGTGACGTCACTTCGTTGATACTCAACAGTCAATGCTCCGCCTGTATGAGAGACTAGGGTGCTGTTGTGAGTGTTTTTATTCTATTATGGCTGAATTGTCGGACTCTGAGGAAGAATTTGTCCAACATGGCTACAGGTTTGAGCCAGAAAGGTCTTCTGAGGGTTAAAGTGACGACGTGGTCCTCACACACAACGCAATTTCGTCTGAAATTATTCGTCTGTGCCCTGTTTCCGCTCCGATCTTCTGACAAGGTGAGCTGGGTTTGGGTACACAAAAAAAGTGTTTCTTTGTTTTTTTCGCTTATTATTCAGACATCCAAAGACTTTACATTCCGCCATGTTGCGATATCCATATCACATTGTATGTTTTTGTTTTTACAAGAGCACCGAGTGTCTGCTGCTCTGTATATAGTTGTAGAATCATCTTCCGTGTTGCGGCAGTTACGAGATCAGATGAGACAAGCAGCTGAATTTAAGCATTTATTTATTTATTTTCTACTCGTTTCAGTTCTGCATTTAATATGAACCCTGAGTTTGAAATAAACGTTTGAATTTGAATATCCCCGAAGCCGCTGCACATCCGGGTACTCAGATCGCAGTTTTATAATCATCGTCATTTACGAGCTCAGATCAGAAAAGACGGCTCGCTGAATTTAAACATTTATTTATTTATTTTCTACTCGTTTTAGTTCTGCATTTAATATGAATCCTGAGTTTGAAATAAACGTTTGAATTTGAATATCCCCGAAGACGCTCCACATCCGGGTACTCGAGGCTCAGCCAATACTGATCCAGATCGCGGTGTCAACGAAATTACGTCACAGGAAGCGTCCTGGAAGTCCATGTAGCTGCTAGTATGGCTGTACCCATGTTTTGCTGACATAGCTGAACCAGCAGATCAGCAATGGATTTATATCAAATTGCTTTGAACGTGAATTTCAACTTAAACTTGAACTACAACGTGAGACAGGGGCTCAATATAATATCTTTTTTTTCACGACCACCATAGGTACGCTTTAAAGAGGAGCTGGTGCCCCACAAGTGTTTATTATCTTTTTCCATGTGTATGGACCCAGAGTTCATCTCAGATCCCGATACATTAATACAAATTAAATAGATTTTATACCTGATCATAATTATTAATCACATTTCTCTACATATTTAATGGTGCCTGCCATGAGAGGCTGGCTCAACTTTGAACATACTCAGAATGAAATATTAAAGGGCCTATATCATGCTATTTTAAGCCTTTCAGAGTAAACTATATGCATGTATGTGATAGTATATTACCTTTGGTTCACTGGAGAATGAATTTCTTATGAAATATGAGTTATTTTCGCAAGCTACTTTTCCAACCCTGAAGTAAGATGCCTCAATCTCTGAGGCTCTGCATCTCCTTCTTGTGGCTGCCTCCCATTTCATGACGTAACCCCTGAGCCGGCTGCTGCAGCGTGTCGCTGGGTTCCGCCCATGAAAACAACATCTACAGTAAACTTTAAAAAAGATGGATGAGCATGTTGTGGAGCCACTTAGAAGACATTGTCTTACGTAAAAAAGCAAACAGTTGTTGTCACTGAGCAGATTAGGTGCAAGAGGAACTACTTCTTCAGAGCGTCAATGCTAAAGTGAAAGAGTTTAGCCGATCACCGCTCCGTTAGCTGCGCAGAGAAAGTGGGTGTGTGCGTTAGCCTGGGGGCGGTGCTGGCAGCACAGGCACTTCCTGGAGTGGGCAGCTCACCAACGTTCATACGTATGAACGTGGGAACCCAGTCATTATCAGGGACAGGGCGGAGCAGCAGCTCAGAGAGCAGGGTTGAGGAGGAATACTCAGAGATGCGTGAATGGAGCAAAATACCACTTTGGGGGTGTTTTTGGTGAGGAATTAACATTATAACATGCTTAAAAGCTCAAAAAAGTCGATGTTGCATGATATAGGCCCTTTAAGGCATAAGCTGTGTGTGGTTTGGTCAAACTTATAACTTTTTAAAAAAAAGAAAAAACAACGGTGATGCCTCTCCTGATCTCCAGAAGCTGCACCCATTGTCTCTGTGTCTGTGTGTCATGAGGGGAAGGGGGGAATTCGGCCCGCTCCCTGATCACTCTGCTCTGTGTGTGTGTGTGTGTGTGTGTGCTGATGTCACTTATTTGTCGTTAATGCATGCTTAAGAAGCATGATTACAAGCTGAATAATTAAAATAGGCCTGGAGACGGATAGCGAAGAAATCCTATTTGTTTTCCCATTGGTTCAAATCCAAAGGCGAAGGAATCCCTGTGGAAATTAATTGAACTGACCATCGTGTAAACTAGTCTTCAATGAATAAAAGTTTTAAGGAGATTTAACTCTCCAGTTTTGAAAAAGCAAGGCATGGTTTTATCGATAGACTCGTGCCCGCATCCACGTGTCACGTGCACGCTCACAGTCGCGCACGCGACCAACAGGCTGTGCATGAAAAACTGCGTATATGTAGATCAGCCGAGCAACACCATCTTAAGTCCACTTAAAGCAAGTTCCCTGTAGCCGCCATTTTAGAGTAAAGACCCTGGACTTTCTGAGTGACGTCATTGGGTTTCCTCTTCCAGGAGTGCAGACGAAAACTGCCTCCATCTTGTGGTCAGACATAGGGACTGCATCTTTTATTCAAACTTCTAACCTTTAAAGCCGATTTATAACCAAATTAAGTCTTCAAAGTAACTTCAAAGCAATTCATATTATTTGGAATAAATCACTTATGTAACCACATATTGTAATATTTTAAGTTAAAAGCAAATATATTTACACACTTTTAAGCAAAAATTGCAAACTTTGAAGCTATATGTGTGTTTATTTTGCTATATTTTTTTTCCTGGGCTTCCTGTGGAACACCCATTTTAGCTTAAGGATTCTAACAAATGCTGATGTTTACTCAAGAGTGATCTTAAAGTAGGATTAAACCTGTGCATTTTAACAAATAGATTTAGTGATTCACTGAATATTTATTAAAAAAAAAAATTCAAATTTAGGAAACCACATTAGGCGATTAACACTTAAAAGAAGCTCTAGGTGTTATTTAAACTCATTGTGTCATTTCTTGGTTCATGTTTTCTCCACAGGAAAAGAAAAACATTTAACCAACTCGCATAATTTTAAATTTTTTTTCCCAGGAGTTAAGAGAAGAGTCAAAAGTTGCAAACACTGATTATTCTGTAAATAAGAAATTTTATAAATAACAATCAAAACAAATCACTATTAGCTTTAATCCTAAGAAATCCTTGGTAATCAAAATACCCAAAGCAATTCACTTGTTTCTAATCTGTAAATATTTTAAAACATTCAATGCTTCAAATGAAAATAGGCTTTAACAAATAAAACAAAAGGAAAGCCTTAACTTTAAAAGAAAGTGGAAACTTATAACCTTAAATTTCTACAGCTTTTAACCTCTTTTGTTTTTATAATGCTTTTGTAAATAAAATTCTTATTTTCAAAGTGACATTCGGCAAAATTCCAAAGCTAGTTATTGATCAGAAATTCCAATACTAGACTTTGACAATTCAAGTAAAGAAGTCAATCCACACAATTCAAATTCTTGTTTTGTTTTGTGAAACACAAATTCAACTCAATTTCAGTTCAACTTTATTTATCAAAATACGGTTTAAACCAGTCACTTGAAATATCTCCAAATTTCTAAATAATTTCAAAATTCTACTTCCCATATTACAAGCCTACAAGTTGGAACAAACTCTAAAAAGAACTTTTAACTAACACGGTTGTAAAATAAAATGCTCAAGGTGAACCCTTGTCTAACAAGTTACTATAATCAACAAGGTGAATTTTTTTTAAGCTAAATAACAAAAAGGGTAAAACATGACAACTCAACAGACAACCGACCGATTTACCAAACTGGATGACCTTCAAGCAACATTGGAAGGATGGACTTCTGATTTCATTTCTAGCTTCACAACAGGGGTCAAGAAAACACAGCCCGAAGATTTGAAGCAACTCACTGAAGAACTTTTGAATGACCACACAGAAAAGCCACCAGAAGGCAAGGACTTCACCAGTGTGTTAGGTAAGTTCGCACTTGCATTAGTCACGAGATTAAAGGTAGCCAAGAACGAGCTAGCAAATCAACAATCAACAATCCTATCTCTCCAAGAACAGAACAAAACACTGAAAGAAAATTTAGAACAATCTCAAGAGAGAACGACAAAACTCAAGATCAACTTGTTGAAGCGTTACAAGATTTGGATCGTGCAGAGTCAGGAAATAAACGGTTGATGCATGGCAATGACGTGCTTCACCAAGACAACAATGAACTTGAAGATGCCCTTCAAGACACAAAGAAGGAACTCAGAAGAGTCAAAGGTCAACTTGAAAATGTGAAGAATGACGACAAGGAATGTCAACTACTCCTAAAGGAAGCACATAAACACTGGGACGTCCGCCGCGCTTCCTCGCCCGATTCCCGTTTCGAATACGGACGACCACGTGGACAGCATGTGTGTGCCCCTTCAGACCACGACCTTGACAAGATTGCGCGAAATGTCACAAAATTTGATCCAGGTCCTATGGGTTCACCTGATGCCAAAGTCTATTTACAGGACATTGATTACTACCTGCGTAAGTATCCTGATGCTACGGTTGACGATCGCATCTATTTGATTAAACAAACATCTAACAGGTAAGTATCAAAATTCATAGGCAGACAGCCAGCAAACATCAAAGCAGACTACATGCTGCTCTGCGAAGCCATCAAAAAGGAGTTCTCCAATGACTGCCTACAGGCAGGGCTAACCGCAGCCCTAGCCGTGAAGGAAGGATGCTCAGAGCCGACACAGGCCTACTACCAGAGACTCCTACTTGCATATTTCGGATCTCAAAATACACCAGGGATGGAAGAAGACCATAATTTCAAGACCTTCTTCATCCAAAACCTCCATCCCACTGTGAGTCATCACCTTGGAGTTACAGCTAACCCAAGGTCAAACTCAATAAGTCAGCTGAGAGAGTTCACACACTATGTGTTCCAAAAACAGCAACAAAGCCGCAACAAGCACGCTGAGCCTGCCACAGTGCTAGCTATTAACGATGCATCTAACACCTTGGAGTTGGAAGGAGCTCCTCACTCTACTCCACCTCCTACACCATGAGTACATAAACAGCTGAAACATTTTTCCAACCGACCTCATCGAGATCAAAACCAGACTAGGTCCTCTGGATCTCATTTAGGACCAACTTTGCGAAAACTTGACTACCGTCATAGACCATATCCTCCGGATAGGTCACAAGAGCACGGTACGGACTACCATGATGACGGATACCAATACGAAGACAAGCGTGACAGCGACAAATGGTCTCCATCTCATCACAGAAGCTCAGAAGTAGAGACCTATCACAAACCTTGGAAGAAAGAAGAAACTCCTACTCTCAGTAGAGAAGATATTGAAATTGTCAAACACCTCCTAGCGGAGATTCAAAGCAACAAAGAAAATAGAATTGCTAACATCCTAGCTACAGTGGGTTAAAAAAGTATTTAATCAGACACCAATTGTGCAAGTTCTCCCACTTAAAAGATGAGAGAGGTCTCCAATTTTCATCATAGGTATACCTCAACTATGAGAGACAAAATGAGAAAAAAAAATCCAGAAAATCACATTGAAGTATTTTTAATGAATTAATTGATAAATTCCTTGGTAAAATAAGTATTTGGTCAATAACAAAAGTTCATCTCAGTACTTTGTTATATACCCTTTGTTGGCAATGACAGAGGTCAAACGTTTTCTGTAAGTCTTCACAAGGTTTTCACAAACTGTTGCTGGTATTTTGGCCCATTCCTCCATGCAGATCTCCTCTAGAGCAGTGATGTTTTGGGGCTGTCGCTGGGCAACACGGACTTTCAACTCCCTCCAAAGATTTTCTATGGGGTTGAGATCTGGAGACTGGCTAGGCCACTCCAGGACCTTGAAATGCTTCTTACGAAGCCACTCCTTCGTTGCCCGGGCGGTGTGTTTAGGATCATTGTCATGCTGAAAGACCCAGCCACGTTTCATCTTCAATGCCCTTGCTGATGGAAGGAGGTTTTCACTCAAAATCTCAAGATATATGGCCCCATTCATTCTTTCCTTTACACGGATCAGTCGTCCTGGTCCCTTTGCAGAAAAACAGCCCCAAAGCATGATGTTTCCAATTTCAATTCAATTCAATTCAACTTTATTTATATAGCGCCATTTCACAACAACAGTCATCTCATAGCACTATCAACTGTAGGGAGGACCCCCACAGTTGCAGAAAGACCCCAGCAATCAGGCGATCCCCTGTGAGCAAGCACTTGGCGACGGTGGAGAGGAAAAACTCCCTTTTAACAGGAAGAAACCTCCAGCAGAACCAGGCTCAGGGAGGGGCAGTCATCTGCTGCGACTGGCTGGGGGGTGAGGGGACAGAGAAGAAGAAAAGAACAGACATGTAGAGAGCAAACAGCACGATGGGGACTCAATCTATGGGAGAGAACAAACAAATGTTAATGACCAGCAAAAAAAAAATATTTCATAGAGAGTGAGGAAAGGAGTGAGGCCCAGTGCATTACTGGAGGTCCCCCGGCTGACTAAACCCACTTCCACCCCCATGCTTCACAGTAGGTATGGTGTTCTTTCTCCTCCAAACACGACAAGTTGAGTTTTTACCAAAAAGTTCTATTTTGGTTTCATCTGACCATATGACATTCTCCCAATCCTCTTCTGGATCATCCAAATGCTCTCTAGCAAACTTCAGACGGGCCTGGACATGCACTGGCTTAAGCAGGAGGACACGTCTGGCACTGCAGGATTTGAGTCCCTGGCAGCATAGTGTGATACTGATGGTAGCCTTTGTTACTTTGGTCCCAGCTCTCTACAGGTCATTCACTAGGTCCCCCCGTGTGGTTCTGGGATTTTTGCTCACCGTTCTCGTGATCATTTTGACCCCACGGAGTGAGATCTTGCGTGGAGCTCCAGATCGAGGGAGATTATCAGTGGTCTTGTATGTCTTCCATTTTCTAATAATTGCTCCCACAGTTGATTTCTTCACACCAAGCTGACTTACCTATTGCAGATTCAGTCTTCTCAGCCTGGTGCAGGTCTACAATTTTGTTTCTGGTGTCCTTTGACAGCTCTTTGGTCTTGGCCATAGTGGAGTTTGGAGTCTGACTGTTTGAGGTTGTGGACAGGTGTCTTTTATACTGATAACGAGTTCAAACAGGTGCCATTAATACAGGTAACGAGTGGAGGACAGAGGAGCCTCTTAAAGAAGAAGTTACAGGTCTGTGAGAGCCAGAAATCTTGGTTGTTTGTAGGTGACCAAATACTTATTGTCCACCATAATTTGCAAATAAATTCTTTAAAAATCAGACAATGTGATTTTCTGGATTTTTTTCTCATTTTGTCTCTCATAGTTGAGGTATACCTATGATGAAAATTGGAGACCTCTCTCATCCTTTAAGTGGGAGAACGTGCACAATTGGTGGCTGACTAAATACTTTTTTGCCCCACTGTATATCAGCTATGACAACTCAAAACAAATGTTCCAAATGAAGAAAACGCAAGAAGAAAATCCCTTTTGCAAATGAGGAAGAGCCAAAGGACTCAACGCAGTCCAGTGCTGTTATGACAGCCCATCCACAGGTCACAGACCACAACTCTAACAACATTTAGCAACTCTGTGTCAAACCACCGGTTCCACAATTTCTATGCGATTTAAACGAGGGGGGGGGGGTGGCACGGAAATTCTACCTTCCACTGACCCTTGAAGACGTGATGTGCCAGGACGCTGTTTTAGACATCGCTGCTGACATCACTCTCATGTCACACAACCTTTTTGACAAACTACGTGTAGCCGCAAACCGCGCACATAAACATTTAAAACTGGAACCCTGTTCATTAGCCGTGCGGCCATATGCGCTCACTAAAACAACCCTGTTGGGCGTATCACTACTAAACATCTCCATTGGACCCATGACCTTGACACATCCAGTCTATGTGTCCAAGCTTGACGCCATTCCATTGCTTGTCAGCAAAGACCTACTGAACCGTTTTGAGCCACTAATTGATTTCAAGAACCTCAAACTATGGGCTCAAACTCAACACCCTCACCCATTTGACCTAACAAGGACAACTGAATCACAGTGCTTTGTTCTGAACACTTTGGACATCCCAAGTCTCACACAACTAGCACTGTTGGAACAATTGAAAACAATTGAAAGCGACTGCAAAGACCAAGGTGAGTACTGTCCTCAAGAAGTCAAAAGTCACCTTCAAACACAAGGTCAAACCAAAGACTCAAATGACCTTGAAAACTCAATGGCCAAACAGAAAACTCCAAACGGCCCCCTTGATACCCTTGATTCAACGTTGGTGTCACATTTTGAAACCCACCTACCCACCCTACAAGAGCCACACCAACCGGCTGTCTAGACCCTTCGAAACCTCAAGTTTTTGCGACGATGAACCAAACTTTTCCAAACGCTAGGCGCACATTTACTCAAGCTTGTGACCAAATGATCCATGAAACCATTGAACACCGGTCGGATAAAACTGTACATGCGCTCCCTGCGTCTAAAACCTTTGACATACCAAAATTTAAACCACTTCCTGCGTCACAACTTTCTCTGCAGCTACATAATGGCATCGTATTCCTGCTTCCGACGAACCATCATTGCCACCGCTCAAAGTTCCTCGAAACCAGAGGGGGGTGATGACTGCCAACACCCATACCATTCCAGCTGCAGAATACAAAAGCATCAAAACGACATACAATGCTCCCAAGGCTGTATTTCAAAAACATTTGGACCGATTCTCCAAGCGACACAAAGTGTACAACAACCAAAGACTCTCATATGACAAACTGCAAAGGGGGGACAAGATCGTCCACCCTACTTTTGTACCGCAAGCACCAGAAATCAATTTACAGGAAAGGAAAATCACTCCAAAATTCCTGCCCAAGTGGATGAATCCACACATTGCCAACAACAAACTTTGGCCACTCAAGTGCCAAACCCAGGACCCCATTTTCAAATGGGCTCACCAAAATCAGAGTAAACTTTACCAAAACCCCATGGGACTTGTCGGGTACAACATTGTCAAAGTAAGTCTATAAATAAGATTAAAATCAAGCCTACATCTGAGAAATAACTGTTAGCTAACTACTAGCCTCAGGTACACTTAGTCAAATTTCTCTAAACAATCAGTTAAGTGCATCAAAAACTTCAAAAAGAAAAGAGTAAATTAAAACCAAATTACCCCTTAAACTAATTTCAAAGGCCTCTGTAAAATCTAATAAATTTTAGTCAACTTATTATTATCAAATAGTACACACAAAACATTCAACACCATTAGTTTGAGCTAACAACATCAAAATTTCCACTAAAGGTGAAAAACAATCTAAGGTTTAGAGTTCAATCTCCAAAAGAAATTGTTCCATCTCTGAGAATAATTTTCATTTGCCAATCAGGTGTCTAAAGAAAGATCAACAAGAAGATTAAGATCCAAAATCACTTACTTTTTATCTGCTTGCCAGGATGATGGCCCTCCTGTTTATCAGTTTAGCCATCTGCCTAGCAATTACACCCACTGTTACCCTGTCAGAACTGGACCGAGTCAAAACAAAAAGTCAACAATCCTTAGGTGGATTCTCAAGAACAACCTCATCCTTAGAGCCTCTTGTTAGCCTTAGCACGTCTACTGTTAACTCGGTCAACACCACTAAACCAAAACACCAGGTCATCGAACCACAAACCGTTACCAAAATCGTACAAGACACTGTGTTGGTTTTGAATGCTTGCTCCGAAGCTTCAGTCAAACTCAACAAGGTCTTGAACTCTTTGCTCTTTGTGTTAAAGATTGACTATGCTCACACACAGCCAATGTCTATGTTACTCCCAGAAGTAGCTAGAAACATTAGCTTTTCAGTTAACATGTTAGCAATGAACATGCTATCACATCATCTTATCCTTTTCACAGTAAATCCAAATTTACTTCTCGTTGCCATTCAAAGAATAATGATGACATCCCATGTCCACTCAGTATTTCCGAACAAAAGCCTCAAATACCCTATGATTTGGACTTCTGTGGAACCATGGTTTAGTCTAGCTAAACCAATTCAATTTGAACCTCCTTGAGTTACTTCGATATTGATTAGCCTAAATCTCTACCTCAAGTATGAGCAATAATTTTGTAATTTTGCTTTTGATCTGGACTCCTAAGATTTTTGAATACATGCATGCATATATACAAATATATATTCTTTGCACTCTATTTAGATTTTTATGCACATTTAAACTACTTTTGAAATTTTGAATAGATATTTTTCAGCAAACCCAAAACATTTATCTTAAGTATGTCAAAACCCACATACTTCTAGTTCACACTTTTGTACCCCGAATTTTTAAGTCATTACAGACATATACAGGATTCTAGTACATCCTAGACAATTATACAATGTTTATATTTGGTCATACCCAAATTATTTTTGAAAATTTCTAGAAGTTTTTCCGAAAACCAAATTTGAAGATCTACACTTAGGAATAGATACTGTTTACAAGCTTAAGACTTATGGACATCAGAACCTTTAGTTCAGCATTTGGATCAAGAATCGCCAAATTGGAATTTGATGCCTAGGATTGCTATCAACGCTGACCAAAACTCACCGTCAATACCAAAGGGGGGAGCTGTAGCATCATCTCACTTTGGCTCATCAATAAAATTATTCTTCAGTTTAAAGACATTGTTTCACCCAGGAAAAGGACAGTCAAGAACTGCTCTCTCATCCCAGGACCACAGCTGAACTAACACAGCTCAACATTGCCCTCTACTGGCAACTCTGGGACATGCTGGATTTAACCAGTGAACCTTTTAATCACATCTTTGTTAAGACTCACTTCTCAACATCTTCCTCTTTTTCAGGACACCATGGAAAGCAGGTGGACTCTGATGTTTTGATGTGGACAATCCATAATGGGTTTGAAATATATTAATCCTTGATTTAAATATGTGCATGTTAAAATGTTTAAATGAATGTTTATTATTGCATGTTAATTTAAAAACACTAGTTATAAAGTTGCATGAACACCAAAATAGGTTAGAGTTTATAATTAAGTGTATGGATGAATATTCCAGTTTTAAGACATGTATAAGATTTGCCAAAACGTCTCTCAAATCATGTGACCGATCGCGGCCAATCTCTGCTTGACAACGGCTCTCTCAAGGTTATTGGCTGTTACAGACAAAAGCCTGTTTGTTCATTGGACTAAAGTTCTTAAAGCCCGCCCACGAAGGAGGACTATTGGCTGGGGTTCCTGTCAATCAGAGAAAGCCCGAGAAAGTTTTCAACAGATAAAAAGGAGAGAGACCCCTTTCTTCACCAGTTTTCTCCCTTGTCTCTTTTGGCTCTTTTCTCTTGGTCCCTTTGTCTTGTCTTCACACCAGATGACTGCACAGCACCATGGGAGAACAAAGGACATTTCTCCCACGTGTTTTTCTTGTTTTTCTTTAAATGCCAAGGAATTAATCTTTTTCTTTCTTGAGCTCAAATCCTAAATTTGAAATCAAACTCCATTTCTAGACATTTATTTTTATAACTTTTTCCTGTTAAACTTTCTTTAAAACTCACCGTTTTTAGTTTTGACTTTATGTTTACAAATTTTATGGACCAACTCCACACTAGAAGCTAATTTCATCTCCACAAAGTCCTAAGATCTGTTAATTTTACTATTGGATCAGATTTTTAATTGTTCTCGAATTCCTCATGGGAAGCCACAGATCCTCAACGCAGCCCGCCATCACAGCTGCCTGAAGAAATCAAAACGCCACGCTAGACCTCAGCCCTCATGATCAACACATCAAAAATCTCTTCTTGTGACAATGGGCTGGAAAGCCGTTGTACTATGCAAGAATATTTGCGGGTCAAATATTCCGACTTTTGGAGCCATCTGAGAACTACAGGACGACACAGAAGAATCTTCATTAATCTGGGTCACGTGAGCGGCATTCTTTATTCATTTGCTGAATAAAACGTCTGAGACTTGAGAATAATTCAGTAACTGATCAGATGCAAAATTAAAGAGCAATTAACATAACTCTTCTTTTCCTTAAAATCCCGTTTTCATTTTCTTAAGAGTAATCTAGAATTTTCCATATAATTAGTTTAATTTTCCCCATAAATTTGCATTCTGTTTTCCATAATCTGCTAACTTCAAAATGATCTAAATTCAGCTTACATTTTCACCCTGGTTCTGCAAATGTTCACATTGTTAATTTATCATTTGCAAGTTTAATTTCATGGTTAATGAAATCACTGCAATGTACTTTAATCATCGTTCCCTTTAATAAATATGTGAAAATGAGAGAAGTTGTTGGGAATTTATTTCATTCTGAGTCTGGTTTTAAAGTCCCCAGTATCGAATTCACTAAAATTTTGAGACTGATTATTAATTAATTTATCGAGTGATTAAACAGGTATAAAGTGAAATTAAGGATTAAAGTGCTCCTTAAAGAGGAGCTGGTGCCCCACGAGTGTTTATTAACTTTTTCCGTGTGTGTGAACCCAGAGTTCATCTCAGGTCCCGATACATTAATACAAATTAAATAAATTTTATACCTGATCATAATTATTAATCCCATTTCTCTGCATCAGAGTATGATGCATACCTGCAAACATTTAGGTTTCAGAATACGTGAGGTTTTCACCTGGGGTGAGAGTTGAAAAATAGGCTATTAATAGCTTATATGATGAATAGCCTATAATATAATAGAAAATACTGCATCTTTGCTTCTTTTATTTTTGTTTTCTAATTTATGAAGAAAACCTCACAAATTTATCAGAGTAAAGTCTCAAATGTACAAGAAAAAAAAAACCTAAATTAGCACTACACACAAATTATGAGAAAAGGTTGGTTTAAGTGGACCAAAAAATCTTTCAAATTTACAAGGAAAAAGTAGCAAATTTAGAACAAAGCTGCCATAAGTTCAGGAGAAAAACTTCAAACTGTCCAGAACAAAGTCACATCTCAGTAACTTTTTAACTATTTTGGGGTAACTACTCTTATGTACGTATATTTGAGTAATAATATACAGCGATAACCTACATTTACTTGTGTACAGTTTAAGGCTACTCTACCACCTAAATCAGAATTTTTTTAAATTGAAAATGTGGAAATTTTTATGTGAATTTGGAGAGTTCTAGTAAATTACCTACTTTTTCATATGATTATTTTTATTCTTTTTTTAATTAAAATAATTATTCAGAATTTCCTACTTAGTGTTTAACTTGCTGTACCGTGGGTCTCAAAGTAACGTAATTTCAATTCTCTGTATGTGCTGTACATATGACAGAATTGACAATAAAGCTGACTTTGACTTTTTTTTTTGTGTGTTGTGGAGGAAGGAATCAGACAAGACCACGAGCTGACGACACCGACTTTATTCACCTCCAACAAATATAACAGAATGCCCTGGGTGGAGTGCCACTTCTTATTGTGTCACCACAGCCCCCCACCTTGAACACCCAGAAAGGGCTTTAACCCTCTGGCACCTCGGGCTTCAGCCGGCGCCCATAACGGCTGTAACGTGGGGCCGCCAGGCTGGCCGAAGTGCCTTGCTGTTGAGGTGGGTAGGAGACAAACTCGGTCTCTGGCGAGCGGTCCTCTGGAGGGGGAAAGGGTGGGGAGGGGAAAGACCTAGTCTCTTGCCAACAGTTCTCTGTAGGGGGGCCACCAACTTGCAGAGCCACCGTAGGTGGGCATCCGCGTCAGGGAGCTTGAGCCAAAACCACCTGTTCGTCTGCCAACACATAAGCGGGCTTAAGCCTGTCAATGCAGACAGTTTCCTTACACCCCTCCCCAAGTCTAATACAAAGTGCTTTGCCCCTGTTTCCAGCACTCTGAACGGGCCATCGTACAGCGGACGCAGTGAGGTTCTGTGGGCATTGTGCCTGACAAAAACTAATTTGGCGTTCTCCAAGTGCTTTGGAACAAAGGTACGGGGAAAACAATGGTGCACCGGGCCCGGTACGTTGGCAGCCCCTGTACTGGAAAAAAATTGCGCGGGCAGATCGGTCCTGGGCGCGGGACTCTCTGGTAGAAATTCCCCTGGGATCCACAACAGCTGAGAAAAGAACAAGTTCTGCCGGAGAAGCTGCCAAATCTTCTTTAGATATGGAGCGCAACCCCAATAGGACCCAAGGTAGGCGGTCGACCCAGTTTGCATCCATTTGTGAGGCTCTGAGTGCTGCTTTAAGCAACCTGTGAAAACGTTCGCACAACCCATTAGCCTGAGGGCTGTACACAGTGGTGCGGTGGATTTTGACCCCCAGGCTATCGGCCATCGTGGTCCAGAGTTCTGAAGCGAATTGCAGACACCTGTTGGAAGTGATGTCCGACGGAGTTCCAAACCGTGCGACCCAAGCCAACAAAAACGCGCAAGCTACCTCGATGGATGTGGTAGAAGCCAGCAAGACCACTTCAGGTCAATGCGTGGTGTGGTCCACGATTATCAAAAGGTGTGTGTAACCCTGTGATGGCAAAACGGGGTCCACTAAAACCATGTGTACGTGGTCGAACCTCCTGGCTGAAATTTGAAACAGCTTGAGGGGGGCTTTGGAATGTTTGTGCACATTTGCCCGCTGCCGCACGACACACGCTGCAGCCCATTCTTCCACATTCCTGCGTAGGTGAGGCCAGACAAATTTTGGCCCCACCAGTTTAACCGAGGTGCGCATGCCGGGATGTGAAATGGAGTGGACAGACTCAAAAATGCGGTGGTGCCAAGAGCTCGGAAGCACTGAGCGGGGGCAGCTGGTGGAGACATTGCAGAGCAAGGAGGGGCACCCTTCTTGCACCACCCTGCTCTCCAGCCGCGGACTGGAACGCGCAAACATCTGCATCCTCAATTTGGTCGGTGGCCATGGCTGGGAAATCTATCCCCATGTAGACTGAGGAGACCAACGCATGCAACAGGCAGTCAGCCATGACATTAAGCTTACTGGCTATGTGTTGAATGTTGGTAGTGAAATCTGAGATTGCGACCAAGTGCCGTTGCTGCCGAGCCGACCATGGTTGCGATACTTTGGACATTGCATACGTTAGTGGTTTGTGATCAGCAAACGTGGTGAACTCGTGGCCCTTGAGCCATAACTGGAAATGACACGAAGCCAGTTGGAGAGCCAACAACTCCAGGTCAAAAGTGTTGTATTTGCTCTCATTGTTGTGCAAAGTACGGCTGAAAAATTCAAGTGGCTGCCATGACCCAGAGACTTGCTGCTACACCACGACTCTTACCGTGACATCAGATGTGTCTGTGGTGAGTGCTATCTGCACTGACAGGGTTGGGTGGGCCAGCAAAATTGTGTTAACGAGTGCCATTTGTGTTTGTGAAAGCCTGGACCCACTCGGGGGTCCAGTCAATGCTGCCCGTGGGCTTCTTTTTTTTGAGCGCGCCATACAGTGGTTGCAGCAGTTGGGCTGCCCGGGGGTGGGGGGAGGACAGTTATAAAAACTGACTATCCTGTAGCACCCTCACAGTCTGTGGATGCAGAAAATCTGACACTGCACGCATTTTATCCAGCAGCAGGATGGCGCCAAAAAAATCAATCACTGGCAGCCCAAACTGGCACTTTGCCAGGTAAACAATAAGCCTGTGCGCTTCTAACCATTGGAAAACTTGTTTGAGATGGGCAAGGTGCTCCTCCTCTGATGCGCTAGTGACCAAAATGTCGTCTAAGTAGACAAAAACAAATGGCAAGTCAGAGAGTACCGTGTCCATCACTCTTTGGAAAGTTTTTGCTGCGCCCTTTAACCCAAATACATGTGTAAAAACTCGGAAAGACCAAAAGGAGTTATTACCACCATGTTGGGAACGTCCTCTGCATGAACTGGGACCTGGTGGCAACCGTGGACCAGGTCCACTTTTGAAAAAAATGCACGTCCCGGCCAGATGCACAGAAAAATCCTAGATGTGCAGGATGGGATACCAGTCATGTTCCATGGCATTGTTCAAGAGTCGGAAATCGCCACACGGCCACCACAACCTATCGGCCTTGAGCACCATGTGCAGCGGGGATGCCCAAGGACTGTTGGAGTGCCTAACAATGCCTAATCCCTCTGAGTTAGCAAACTCCTCAAGTGCGCTGGCTAGTTTAACCGCATCCAGGCGGTGAGGGCGCGTGAACACAGGCAGGCCTTTTGTTGTGATGAAATGCTCGACCCCGTGCTTGGTTACTGTAGCAGAAAAAGTGGGACTGGTGAGTGCTGGGAACTCGGAAAGCAAACGCTGGTTCTTACCCCTGGAGCTAGAACATTAGCGTGTGTTCTCCCTGAGCTATGCAGGGCAAGGAGGAAAAAGAAAAACCATCCGCTAACCATCTGTTGGCAACATCAAGTAGCAGTCCATAAGTACACAGAAAATCAGAACCTAAGATGAGGACCGAACATGCAGCTACCATAAAGTCCCACTGGTAATTGTGTCCATGTAAACGTACAGTCATCGTCCTTTCTTCAAACGTCCTGATGTGGGATCCATTAGTGGCCGTAAGAGCCGGGCCCCTGTCTTCTGCCAGCCAGTCCGCACTGACCAGCAAAATGAGGCTTTTCTGGGAGCCAGAGTCTACCAAAAAACATCTCCCAGGACTGTGTCTGTGTTCAAAAGCAGATTCTCCCTGTCGCCAGCGGTTGCAGCTGCTACTGACCGCTGGCTGTCTCGTTTCCCGGCTTTCTTGAAGTGGCACAGTGGTTGACAACATTGTGCTTCCTTGCCAAAATGGCGGTGATAAAAACACAGCATCCTGGTCCCATGTCTCCGGGTGGCCGTCCCTTCCACCACCATCGGCTCCTCGACCTCGCTGGATTCCTTTGGAGATCCCGGTGTCACTGCATGCATGCTGTGAGCCTTGTTTGCCAGGATGATGCTGTCTGCCTCTTCTGCCAGCACGTGGTAGTTCCTGGCCATCAGCAGCGCCGAGTTAGCGAGGATCGCCCACGCTGTAGCTAGTAGGTTCCTGAGGAAGAGGTGGGTAAATAGGAAAAATCTGTCATCTTTACCCATTAGCACAAGCATGCTCTTCATAAGTTCCACAGCCAATCTGTCTCCTAACTCCAAGCGTGTGAGGAGCTTCTCTGCCCTCTCCCCATCCAAAAGGGTATAATGGTGCAGCAGCATCCGCTTGAGAGTGTCGTATTTTCCTTGGGCTGGCGGGTCTTGGAGTAGACTCATGGCTTATTGCGTGGCACACACGTCCAGCGATGCCACCACATAATGGTACGTTGTGTCATCTGTCAAGACTCTGCGGAGGGCGAACTGGGCTTCCATGTGAATCAACCAAGCGGCCAGGTTGTGAAGCCAAAAGTCCGGGAGTCTGACTGCAGCGGCACATACAGCAGTGGGAGCCTGCGGCGGAAGTGCCTCCGTGATGGTGCTCAGTCCATGTTCCATTTCACGTCTCTAGGTCACCAGTGTGAAGGAAGGAATCAGACGAGACCACAAGCTGACGACACTGAATTTATTCACCTCCAACAAATATAACAGAATGCCTTGCGTGGAGTGCCACCTCTTACTGTGTCACCACAGTATACTTTATTCAGTCCCCAGAGGGAAATTCAGGGCATTCACCTGGATGGATGAAGCAGCCACGGTACGGCACCAGTCCCTTCACCATTCACACCTAGGGCCACTTCAGAGTCTCCGCTTAACCTAACCTGCGTGTTTTTGGCCTGTGGGAGGAAACTGGAGCACCCGGGGTAAACCCACGCAGATACGGGGAGAACACGCAAACTCCACACAGAAGGGTCACTGATGGTCAGGGGTGGGATCAAACCTGTGACCTTCTTGCTGTGCTGCCACAGTGCTAACCACCAAGCTGCCCAAATAACAGACTTTTTAAGAAACTTCATGAAATTTGAAACTTTGTGAAAAATTTTTGCTCATGGATTGACATTTTTTCTTGAATTTGTGACTTCTGCGTTACATACTGGCATCTTTTTTTCTTCCGTCTTTACATTTTTGCCTCAATAATTTTCTGTCATCTTTCCATTGATTTAGTCCTTAATTTATTTTTAATTTTTGCAAATGAGCTACATTTCTCTTGTGATTTTCTGACCTTTGTCTCAACAATGTATTAATTTTATTTTTCTTAATGAATTTATTAAATCTTTAAAATAACTTCCCGTGTTTACATTCTCAATGACTGTAACTGTACATATGTGAATTTTTTTCCTCATAAATTTGCAACTTTTGTCAAGAATTTGTAACGTTAATCTTTTAAAAGTTTACCAGAGTGGTGGTCTAGTTGATAGAGCATCCGCCCCACAACCAGGAGGTCATGGGTTCTACTCCTGGCCAGGTCATACCAAAGACCATATAAAAATGGTACTTCCGGCCTTCTAGCTTGGTGCTCAGCATAATAGAATGGGGGAAGGAGAAGTTGTTTGTGGCGGCGCCTTGCATGGCAGCGACCCCTCTGATTCTACATGTGATTAACATTGTAGATAGGAGAAATGTCTGTGATTTTTTTTTTTTTTTAATCGGACAGGCCCGGAAGAGTTAAACCCGGGGTGTCCAATCATGTGCCATGGAGGGCCAAGACCCTGAAGGTTTTCTCTTCTACCCAGTCTCTTCAGCAGGTGTTTTCACTGATCAGTGGGAAGAAATTTAGTGGAATCTGCTGTTGAAGACACTGGTTGGAGGTAAAGCCTGCAGGGTCTTGGCCCTCCATGGCACATGATTAGACACCCCTGAGTTAGACTCAAATGCAGGCTTTTCCAGTTCACAAGGGTTTATTAAGCAATGAAACAAAGCTTAGCACAGTGACTGGAAAAATACTAAAATAAACTCAGAAGGAAATAAACTAAGAACAAGGGACCAAAGATTAGAAACCAGGACTTGGAGACACAGAGGAGGATACCATAACAGGAATACTGTCACAGCCCAGAGCAGGAGGGGAGAGCTCAACTTACACTAAACTTCATGATGGTGATACAGGACAGCTGGGACACACAGAGGAAAATCATCAGAGTAATGAGGTTGCATAACAAGGCGTAAATTATGAATTATAACTACAACCACAGGGATTCACTTGTTAAGGGCAAAAATTGGATAATTCTGACCGATGTCACACCATTATGTGTGACGGTTGAATGCTGCTACTTAACAAATTGGACCAAAAATAAAAGGGATGATTTTTTTTTTTTTTGGTCCCAGTCCAGCCCTGGCTAAGACAGCTAGTAGCAGATGTTTTTCTTTAATGGTTGCGTTGTCATTCAGCCACTGTGCACTGCTTGAATTAGAGAGAAAGAAGCTGTTGTCATTTTGGTATAAGTAAATTATTACTGTAAATCCAAGCTGTCACTGTTTTTATGTATCATCACAAGAATGTGCCGCTAGTCCAGCAAAAGCTACCGGTACTCAAATACTTTGCAAGCAGTTTCATGAAATGGTCAGCCAGAAAGCAGCTCATACCAGCTCGGACGTCGCCCGGGTTAACAAGGTCAGGAGTTCCTGGCAGAGGGGGGCGAAGGACAGAGCTGCGTGGAGGAATCTGATCAGATCTAAATGAAACAGTTATTGTCGCCCACGACAGACTGCTGTGATGATGATGATGACGTACCATGTTCACTAAGTAGAAGCCAGGGAGGAGATGTATGAAAGATGATAACTGTAACAAAATAATGTGTGTGCGTGTGTGTGCCTGCGTGCGTGTGTGTGTGTAAATGAGTAGGACTTAGGAGGTCGTAATTGGTCTATCCATTCATGTGTGCTTTTCTTAGCTGAGCACTGTCCTGTCCTGACATTTTCACAACAGCTCACTGACCTCCATAGACAGCAATTGAGCTCCTCAGTTTGTGGGTTGCCAGGTCAGATGGGTGGATAATGTGTGTGGTCTGTTGGCTGTATATTGTAGGTTGCATTTAATAAGCAATCCGACAACTTTGAATTATGGGAGTTTTTTTGGAGAAACATGATGTTGGCGTGTATGAGAGGATGCTTTCTGTTTATAATCATGTTTTAATGAAGCATGTTTTCAAACGAACTGAATTGTCTGTTTTGATGGTAAACACATTATCAAGGTTTTAAGTATGAAGTTCCAAATCGCAGTTTGCATATTATTTTTTGCAAATCCATTTCTGAAAGCAACACATAGCCCACAGCTACAAAAATTGTATTAAAAGATAGCCGACTGAAAAGTATGTCCATGTAGATACTCAGTACTTGGGCAGGGCTGCTTTTGCATGAATTACTGCATCAATGCAGCATGGTATGGAGGCAATAAGCCTGTGTTATGGAAGCCGAGGTTTCTTTGATAGCAGCCTTCAGCTCATCTTCATTGTTGGTCTGGTGTTTCTCATCTTCCTCTTGGCAATACTCCATAGATTCTCTATGGGGTTTAGGTCAGGAGAGTTTTCTGACTCATCAAGCACAGTGATACCATGGTCGTTAATCCAGGTTTTTGTACTTTTGACAGTGTGGGCAGGTACTAAGTCCTGCTGGAAAATGAAACCAGCATCTCCATAAAGCTTGTCAGCAGAGGAAAGCATGAAGTGCTCTAAAATTTCCTGGTAGATGACTGGGCTGACTTTGGACTTGATAAAACATAGTGGACCAACACCAGCAGATGAAATGGCTCCCCAAATTATCACTGACTGTGGAAACTTCACACTGAACCTCAAGTAACTTGGAATCTGTGCCTCTCCACGCTTCCTCTAGACTCTGGAACTTTGATTTCCAAATGAAAGGACTTGGCACCTGATTTGGGGAGAAACCTAGTCTTCCATAACACCTCAGCAGTACCAAAGGCTGATCTCCTCCACATCCACGCCACACTGCACTAAGTCATGCAAAAGGAGCCATGACCAAGTATTGAGTGTGTACATGGACATGCTTTTTAGTCGACCAGCATTTCTATTAAAATCATTTTTTATATTGTTCTTACATAATATCAGTTTTTTGAGAAACTGATTTTGGGTTTTTATTGGCTATTCAATTCAATTCAATTCAATTCAACTTTATTTATATAGCGCCATTTCACAACAACAGTCATCTCATAGCACTATCAACTGTAGGGGGGACCCCCACAGTTGCAGAAAGACCCCAGCAATCAGGCGATCCCCTGTGAGCAAGCACTTGGCGACGGTGGAGAGGAAAAACTCCCTTTTAACAGGAAGAAACCTCCAGCAGAACCAGGCTCAGGGAGGGGCAGTCATCTGCTGCGACTGGCTGGGGGGTGAGGGGATAGAGAAGAAGAAAAGAACAGACATGTAGAGAGCAAACAGCACGATGGGGACTCAATCTATGGGAGAGAACAAACAAATGTTAATGACCAGCAAAAAAAAAAATATTTCATAGAGAGTGAGGAAAGGAGTGAGGCCCAGTGCATTACTGGAGGTCCCCCGGCTGACTAAACCTATTAGCAGCATAACTAAGGGAGGGTTCAGAAACACATGATCCCTCCCTAATTGTAGGCTATATCAAAAAGGTAGGTTTTAGCCCTATTCTTAAAAACAGAGATCGAGTCTGACTCCCGAATCCAGATTGGCAGCTGATTCCACAGGAGAGGAGCTTGATAACTGAAGGCTCTGCCTCCCATTGTACTTTTGGAGATTCTAGGTATTACAAGTAATCCTGCATTTTGGGAGCGTAGTGCTCTGTTAGGATGATACGGTAGTATCAGATCTTTTAAATAAAAAGGAGCCTGATTGTTTAGAGCTTTGTAAGTAAGAAGAAGGATTTTAAACTTAATTCTAAACTCTATGGGAAGCCAATGAAGGGAGGTCAGAACCGGAGAGATATGATCTCTCTTTCTAGTACCTGTTAAAACTCTTGCTGCAGCATTTTGGATCAGCTGAAGACTTTTTAAAGATGTTTTAGGACAGCCTGATAATAAAGAATTACAATAATCTAATCTCGAGCTAACAAAAGCGTGGATCAGCTTCTCAGCATCACTCTGAGACAAGATGCTCCTAATCTTGGCAATATTACGCAAATGATAGAAGGCAGTCTTAGAAACAAATTTAATATGTGAATTGAAGGACAAATCCTGATCAAAAATAACTCCAAGGTTCCTCACAGAGCTATTAAGAGAAAGAGTAACTGCATCCAAACTGAAAGTTTGATTTGGAAAGGAATTTCTAAGGTTTTTTGGACCAACAAGAATGACTTCAGTCTTATCTGAATTTAATAGCAGGAAATTACAAGTCATCCAAGCTTTGATTTCCTTAACACAGGCTTCTAACTTGGCTAATTGATTAGTATCATCTGGCTTCATTGACAGGTATAATTGTGTGTCATCTGCATAACAATGAAAATGTATACAGTGCTTTCTAATAATGTTGCCTAACGGAAGCATATATAAACTAAAAAGAGTAGGGCCTAGCACAGATCCCTGTGGAACTCCATGACTAAGCTTTGAGCTGAAAGAAAACTCATCATTTACATGAACAAACTGGAACCTATCAAATAAATAAGATCTAAACCACTGCAACGAAGTTCCATTAAGTCCAACATAGTGTTCTAATCTATCAAGTAGAATATTATGATCAATAGTATCAAAAGCTGCACTAAGATCTAAAAGGACAAGTACAGAAACTAGTCCATTATCAGATGCGATGAGGAGGTCGTTAGTGACCTTCGCTAAGGCTGTTTCAGTACTATGATGGATTCTAAACCCAGATTGAAACTCTTCAAGTAAACCATTTCCCTGCAGGTGGTCAAATAATTGCGTAGCAACAACTCTTTCTAAGATTTTTGAAATGAAAGGGAGATTAGAGATTGGTCTATAGTTAGCTAAAGCTCCTGGATCTAGCGTTGGCTTTTTGAGTAAGGGTTTAATTACAGCCGTTTTAAAAGCCTGCGGTACATGGCCTAAAGTTAATGAAGAATTGATTATATGAAGAATAAAGCTACCAATAAGTGGGAAGACTTCTTTAAATAACCTGGTAGGAATAGGGTCTAAAAGACAAGTTGAAGGTTTGGATGAGGAAACTATTTTGTCTAACTCACAAAGGTCGATTGGAGTAAACTCATCAAGACAGACATCAATAGAAGGAGTTGTAGTAGTTACAGTATTTAAGTTAACTGTGGGAAGAATCTGATTGATTTTATCTCTGATGGATGAAATTTTATTATTGAAAAAGTTCATAAAGTCCTGACTAGTAAGCTCTAAGGGGATGCTAGGATTGACAGAGTCCTGACTCTTTGTCAACCTGGCTACAGTGCTGAAAAGAAACCTGGGATTATTCTTGTTCTCTTCTATTAATGCAGAGTAATAACTCGTTCTAGCTTTTCTAAGAGATTTTTTATAAATTAAAAGATGATTTCTCCAAGCTAAATAGATTTCATCTAAATTAGTAGAGCGCCATTTTCTTTCTAATTGACGAGTCTTCTGTTTTAAGCTACGAGTTTCTGTGTTGAACCAAGGAGTTAAAAATCTCTGATTAGACTTTTTCTTTTTTAAGGGGGCCACCAAGTCTAGAGCCTGATGCAGAGAAACTGAAACACTATCCACCACGTTATCAATTACAGAAGGAGCACGCTGTCTATAGCTTATTTCCGTTGTGTTGACACATGGCATAGAGGAAACAATCTGCATAAATTTGGAAACAGCATCATCTGAGAGGCATCTACTGTGATAATATTTTTCTTTAGGAGCCAAATAGTCAGAAATAGTAAAATCAAAGGTTAACAGACAATGGTCTGACAGTACAGGGTTATGAGGAGACACTACAAGATTTTCTATTTCTATGCCATATGTCAGAACAAGGTCCAATGTATGGTGGAGGTAATGAGTAGAATTTCCTACTTTCTGAGAAAACCCAATCGAGTCTAATATTGAATTAAAAGCCACATTAAGGCAGTCACTATCTACATCCACATGTATATTAAAGTCCCCTACTATAATTATTCTATCAGATTTCAGCACTAAATCAGCTAAGAAATCAGCAAATTCGGATAAAAATTCTGAATAGGTTGATGGGGGACGATAAACTATGGCAAATAAAATTGGGTTTAACCTGAAATTGCTAAAGTGCCCAACACTGAGGACCAGGCCCTCAAAGGAATTATAACATGTTTTTTGCTTTACATTAACTAGTAATTTGGAATGGTAAATTGTTGCTATTCCTCCTCCACGACCAGAACTTCTGGGATTTTGACAGTTTAAATAACCAGAGGGAGTTGATTCATTTAAACCAACATAATCCTCTTGCCCTAACCAAGTCTCTGTAAGGGAAATTAAATCAATCTGATGATCAATTAACAGATCATGGACTAACAGAGACTTGGGAGTTAGAGACCTAATATTTAATAAACCACATTTAATTTTTAAATTATGAGGAGGAACAGAGGCCAAATCATTCAGTTTAGAGGCTTTATGTTTAATTTGAGTTTTACCAATATTTTGCTTTATCACTTTGGGATGCTTATACATTATATTTTTATTTACTTTGGAGGGAGCAGACAGCGATTCTCTGATGGGGAAGACAGGGGCTAAGCTGAGGGGTGGCGGATGAAGAGGAGCTGCAGAGAGGCGTGTAAGACTGCAACTCTGCTTCCTGGTCCTGGTTCCTGGCTATAAGCCATAATCGTCAAAATTAAAAGAAATTAACACTGGAAATTTATCGCTTTGTGTGTAATGAATCTAGTTTCACTTTTTGAATTGAATTACTGAAATAAATTTACTTTTCGATGATATTCTAATTTATCGAGATGCACCTGTTTATTGTTAACAGATCTTGTTCCATGTGCCCCTTTTTTGAAAGTTAAGCCCCTGCCACTCAAATGGTCTGTGCATGGCCCTGCTGAATGACAACAGACTCCTAGCACCCCTAATCTATAGTCATGAAGTGTTTTGAGCGACTGGTGTCCCAGCACATCAGGAACTGTCTCCCCCCACTCCTTCAACCCCCACCAGTTTGCCTACAGGGCGAACCGGTCCATAGAAGATGCCATCGCCACCACACTTCACAGAGCGCTGAGCCACCTGGAGAACACAAAGATCTATGTGAGGATGCTCTTTGTGGACTACAGCTCACCGTTCAACACCATCATCCTGGATATCCTGATCAACAAACTGCGCCACCTCCAGATTCCCCCACCACTACCACCTGCTTCTGGATTAAAAAAAAAAAAAAAAAAAAAAACTTTCTCATCAACCGCCCACAAACAGTCAGATTTGGCCCCCACCACTCCTCCTTACTGTCACTCAGCACTGGCTCCCCCCAGGGCTGTGTGCTAAGCCCTCTACTGTACTCCCTGTACACCTATGACTGTATTCCAACCCACCCAACCACCGTCATGGTGAAGTACGAGTGGGGGCTGTGGTCTTTTTGTTGTTTTATATGGGTTTATATGTTGATCTGTATGTTGATCTGCATATTAATTCATATACAGTTAGGCCCAAAAATATTTGGACAGTGACACAAGTTTTGTTATTTTAGCTGTTTACAAAAACATATTCAGGATACAATTATATAATCAATGTGGGCTTAAAGTGCAGACTTTCAGCTGTAATTTGAGAGTGTTCACATCCAAATTGGAGTAAGGGTTTAGGAATTACAGCTCTTTAATACGTAGCTGCCTCTTTTTCAAGGGACCAAAAGTAATTGGACAATTGACTCAGAAGGCTGCAAAAAAAACAAAAAAACAAGGCTGCATGGGCTCTTCCCTCGTTAACCTGTCATCAATTAAGCAGTTAAAAGGTCTGGAGTTGATTCCAGGTGTGGCGTTTGCATTTGGAAGCTGTTGCTGTGAACACACAACATGTGGTCAAAGGAGCTCTCAATGGAGGTGAAACAGACCATCCTGAGGCTGAAAAAAAAGAAGAAATCCATCAGAGAGATAGCAGAAATGTTAGGAGTGGCCAAATCAACAGTTTGGTACATTCTGAGAAAAAAAGAGTGCACTGGTGAACTTGGGAACTCAAAAAGGCCTGGACGTCCACGGAAGACAACAGTGGTGGATGATCACAGAATCCTTTCCATGGTGAAGAACAACCCTTCACAACATCCACTCAAGTGAAGAACACTCTCCAGGAAGTAGGTGTAGCAGTATCTAAGTCTACCATAAAGAGAAGACTTCATGAGAGTAAATACAAAGGATTCGCCACAAGGTGCAAACCATGAATCAGCCTCAAAAATAGAAAGGCCAGAATTGACTTTGCCAAAAAAAACCTGAAGAAGCCAGCCCAGTTCTGGAACAGCATTCTTTGGACAGATGAGACTAAGATCAACCTGTACCAGAATGATGAGAAGAAGAAAGTTTGGAGAAGAATTGGAACAGCTCATAATCCAAAGCACTACATCTTCTGTAAAACATGGTGGAGGCAGTGTGATGGCATGGGCATGCATGGCTTCCAATGGCACTGGGTCACTTGCGTTTACTGATGATGTGACAAAAGACAGAAGCAGCCAGATGAATTCTGAAGTGTATAGGGATATACTTTCTGCTCAGATTCAGCTAAATGCAGCAAAGTTGATTGGACGGCGCTTCACCAATGATCCAAAACATACTACAAAAGGAACCCAGGAGTTTTTTAAAGCAACAAAGTGGAATATTCTGCAATGGCCGAGTCAATCACCAGATCTCAACCCAACTGAGCATGCATTTCACTTGCTCAAGACAAAACTTAAGGCAGAAAGACCCACAAACAAGCAACAACTGAAGACAGCTGCAGTAAAGGCCTGGCAAAGCATCACAAAGGAGGAAACCCAGCGTTTGGTGATGTCCATGGGTTCCAGACTTCAGGCAGTCATTGCCTGCAAAGGATTCTCAACAAAATATTGAAAAGCAACATTTTACTTAGGGTTATGTTTATTTGTCCAATTACTTTTGAGCCCCTGAAATGAGGAGCGTTTGTATAATAATAGCTACAATTCCTACATGTTTAATCATATAGTTTTGTTGAACCCCTTGAATTAAACCTTAAAGTCTGCACTTCAATTCCGTTGTAGTTGTTTCATTTCAAATCCAATGTGGTGGCATGCAGAGCCCAAATCATGAAGATTG
The DNA here is from genome assembly GCA_020510985.1 of Pholidichthys leucotaenia. Classification (NCBI taxonomy): domain Eukaryota; kingdom Metazoa; phylum Chordata; class Actinopteri; order Cichliformes; family Pholidichthyidae; genus Pholidichthys; species Pholidichthys leucotaenia. Next base: position 423,866,900 of record CM035842.1, on the reverse strand, counting down.
TGTCACTGTCCAAATATTTCTGGGCCTAACTGTAAATGTATAAATACTGGACAATGTCCAGGTTTCCAGTATCTCCCCCTGTTACAGTGACATCTGCTGAAATTACCACAGCTGCTGTGACTTCCCTGGTGACTGCCATGACCTTTGGCTCTAGTGGAGGCACTACATCAGGAGAAGACTGGCAGCCCCTCCAGGTATCTGATCCAGATGTCCCATTTGTGAGAAGGTATGTTAAGATGGGCAGCATGCCAAATCTTCTAGAAAAGAGAATTCTTTTTACTGAAAATTGCTGTTATGGCAGCAGAAGAGACTGTGTATGCAGAATGGTGTCCTTTGTCGGAAGGTGATTGATCCCCATACATGTGAGCCATGTTTTCAGATTGTGTGTCCAGCTTTTAAGCATTAGGAAGTCAGTGGGAAGAAATTCAGTGAAATCACCTGTTGAAGACACTGGGTGGAGGTAAAACCTGCAGGGTCTTGGCCCTCCATGGAATGAGTTTGACACCCATGGTCTAGAAAGAGCTCTTTGCTTCTACCCATTATGAGTTCTTTGTGGTGTGACAATCTGATATTCAGACCTTTTTAAAGGCTATCAGTCAGGACTTAACCAGCTGAAATTAATTTGCACTGATGGGGGGATGGGATGGCTTCCTAAACGCTGATGAATTTCAGCTGGTTTCTTGGTTTTCTATGCCTTGTTGCACCTCTTTTTCTTCATGTGTTCAATATTTATTCCATGTGTCATTCCACTTTATTAAATATAACTTATTTTGTGAACATTTACCTTGATTTCTTTGTCTGAATTACTTGGGTTGTTACTGAGATCTGGTGAAAATCTCAGGTCAATGGCTCCATCAGAAATATGTTTAATGAGAAAAATGTTGACGAGTTCAATACTTATTTTCCCCACTGCAGCTTACTGTATATGATTACCATAAATATAATGAATTGTTTGTATATCCTGTTATCACAATGCTGCAGGAACTGTAAAAACAGTAATTACAGACCAAAAAGAGCATCTAAGTCACACCCCCTCTACGTCCACACATGGGACCTTAAATCGGAAAAATTCTCTATTGAAATGAATTGCAAGAGGGACATTATCTTTTGAACCCCATCAAATTTTGTTACAAGTTACACATGTTTGCCAGTTTAAGATATAATTTTCCACATAATTAAAGTTTTCAGCCATCATATAATAACAGTAATATTTAAGGTGTGTCCCAGTTCACCCCTTCACCCTCACCCTTAGCCCTACCAAAGTGGAGGGTAGGGCTAAGGGTGAGGGTGAAGGGGTGAACTGGGACATATCCTTAGTTTTTGTGAACACACTTAGTGGACAACATCTCCCATCATCCCACATCACCAAACATGATCATGGTGGTTCCTCTCTCAAAACTCACCTCCTGTTTCCTGACCGATGAAAGGAGGATCCAACGAGGAGAGGACCTTTCCTGGACCAAGAAGGCTAAAACTTGCCTCCATTTCCTCCACAAACTGAGGAGAGCACGAGTCCCACACCCCATCATGTGCTCAATCTACTGGGGCACCACTGAGAGCATCCTCACCAGCTGCATCACGGTATGGAATGGAAGCTGCACCACCTCCTGCTGGAAGACACTACAACGCACAGTGAAAGAAGCCAGCAAGATCATCAGTGGCCCCCCGCCCCCAGACATCTACCTCACCTGCCTCACCCGCAGAGCCATCAACATTGCAGGTGACACCTCCCACCCCTCACACTCCCTTTTAAGCCCCTTGCCCTTGGGGGAAAGGTACCGGAGCCTCCGGGCCCGCTCCACAAGACTGCTAAACAGCTTTGTTCACCAGGCCATCAGGACCCTGAACTCCCCCCCCCCCTCTTCACCCGGACCATAACGCAGCCACCCACACAATAACTACCTCAGCTGTTGGCACAGAAAGACTGGCACACCAACAGTAATACATCTGCTGCTGTATGTCTCTGCCCTTTACTGCAACCATTTGCACAAATGTCATATCTGCTGCTGTCATTGCAATATTGATCATGTGCAATCCTATCTGTCACTGTCTGCACCTACACTACCGTGTTGAACTTGCAGCTACGAGTGTTACTGCTCTCCCTTTTTCTGTATATAGGATTGCTGGGTTTTATCTTTTACCATTATGTGCACTATGGTTAGTATTAATGCTGTTGTTTTTCCAGCCTTATTCTTTTTTTTTATTGCGCACACCACTGAAGAGAAACGCCATTTCAATTCTCCTATATGTCCTGTATGTATAGTAGTATTGACAAATAAAATGTTTGAATTGAGTTGAATTGAACAACACAAATGTATTTGTTTTATATTTTGAGAGCTGAAGCTGAGCCAGAGGACTGTTAGTTACTTCACCCTGGGCACTCTTTGAAAACAATGACATCATTATATGAGACTTACCTACCTTAACAGCTAGATAACAACGGACATCGTTATTTATATAGAAAATTCTTTTAAATTGACAAAAATCATATGTGTATCTTGTGGCAAAACTTGATCAGGATCAAAAGATAATTTCTCTCTTGCTTTTCATAGGAAATGTTTTCATATTTAAAGTCCCATATGTGGAAGTAGAGGGGGTGTGACTCATACTCCAGCGAACTCACCTGAACACCCAGGAGTAAATAAAATGACCACACACCACACGCCCTGTACTGCAGGTTCCACTATAACACAAAGTGCAGTGAGGGCCTGAATTCATATTAATATTCTTTAATCCATTAATTGGGCTACAGTAATTGTGTTAGCGCGTTAATATTCCCAGCACTAAAAATAATTAAAGTAAAGATGCAGTCATTTCAGAAGACCAATTCCCTCATTTTACCAAACTAAATCAACTGCCTTTTCTGCTTCTTTACTTTGCTTCATCACCATTTTCTTAGGGGATCGCTTCAGCTCCTGCTAGTGTTTACTATGAGCCTCTTTATTAAAACAATGCTTTAATATCCATGTAGGTATTGTGACGTTTGCAGGGGTTCACACAAAAAGACAATGGAGCAGATGACTGTGATCAACCAGATTTATTTTACACACACCCCGACCCCAACCTGCAACTTAGTACCCAGAGCAGTGGAGGTCATTCCCACAGACCTCTGTTTACATCATGGTTACACACACATGATACATCTTGCCCTAATCCTGCTAAACACTGCTGGGCCATTATAATGCAGTTATAATGACACAGCAGTATAACTCAGAAGTAACACATTTAACACACACAGTAATGTTTCAAACTGGCAAAGCATGCTGGGAAATCCCTGGCTCCCTTAAAATGGCCCCGACGTTACACTGCCCCCCCCCGGACTGGTCTCTGTCCCCAGAAAATTCAAAGTCCACTTTCAGAAATCCAACACGAGTCAGCCCGGTGCCAGGGCGGCATGCACGGGCCATCTGAGTCTCGGTCAGAGCATCTGGTTGGGGTAGGGTTCCGGTTTGGCCATCAGCGGGCGGATGGACACATCTGACAGCCTCTGTAGGACCACGCACAGTCCCTTCCCTGGCAGCGGGAGTCCCAGGCCCGCTCCGGCCGACTCCCACCGCTGCCAGTTGTCCCAGGCGGCCGCTGGCCCGCGTCCATGCGTCCAGCCCTTGCCGCGCCTGGAAAGTGGCCGCATCTTCGTCCTGCTCGCTCCGCTGCGTCGCTCCTGTGCCTCTGTGACGTCATCTGCCGGGGGAAGCATCTGCAGGAGGCGGCTTTTTCCCCGTCCATTCCACCTCGCTCTAATTTAGCGTCGGCGAGGGGCCAGTTTGTCGTGTGCTGTGTGCGGGGCGGTACCATGCCATGTACCCTGGCACTGTGCAGCGGAAGCCGTCCTTCCTTGCGTCGCCACGGCTGTTTCCTTCGTGCACGCGCTGCTGTGATCTGCCGTAGCTCCTCCTCCACTCGCTCTCAGCGCGGCAGCCAACTCGACCTGGGCCAGGCGGTCATCCAACAAGTTCTCGCCGTTGTAGCGGGGAATCTTGGCCCGCTGCTGGATGGATGGGACGGTCATCTCCCGGTAGATTGCCGCTCCTAATTGCTCTGGAATCGCCAGCCCGTCCTGCCCTGAAAAGGGCGGGAAACGGGGCTGGTTTGCTCTGCTCCGTCCATCGCAGCGAAGCTCTCCAGGGGCTGGCGTCTCTGCTCTATACTCCGTTCCCGGCTGAGCGATGAATCGCTCCGGCCGCTGTACCTCCGCCTGGATCCTCATCTCGCTCCATATCCCACTCCTGACACCAGTGTGACGTTTGCAGGGGTTCACACAAAAAGACAATGGAGCAGATGGCTGTGATCAACCAGATTTATTTTTCACACACCCCGACCCCAACCTGCAACTTAGTACCCAGAGCAGTGGAGGTCATTCCCACAGACCTCTGTTTACATCACGGTTACACACACATGATACATCTTGCCCTAATCCTGCTAAACACTGCTGGGCCATTATAATGCAGTTATAATGACACAGCAGTATAACTCAGAAGTAACACATTTAACACACACAGTAATGTTTCAAACTGGCAAAGCATGCTGGGAAATCCCTGGCTCCCTTAAAATGGCCCCGACGTTACAGTATGATTATGAGCATCCACTGAATGCCTGTGTGGATGCACATGTGGCTCCAGAGTTCCAAATTAATTACAATTGAAAACACAGCAGTGTATAATAATGTGAGAAGCTGTAGTTCCAGTGTGAGGTCACAACTTTAAGCCTTCGTTGCCATGTCCTTCCTGCAGGAGCCGCCCAGCACCAGAGACATGGAGCTCTACCACCACCCAGTGTTCCACAGAGGACCTGCAGAGTCCAGAAGACACCTGACTCAGAAAACCTGCACAGAGGAGCTTCCTTTCATTAAAAACTGTCTTGCATTCACCATGCAATAGTTCAGAGGTTTTCTTTATTTCAGTTCTACAAGGTGAATCAACATGCTCTGGTCCTTCTGTGTCTGTTTCTTCATGGAGGAGTCAGACATCAGCCTCAGTGGTCCTCTGCTGCTGGTAAAGGCTCACATCCTGATGAGTATTCAGAGGAAGACACCGACACGTCTGCAGGCAGTCAGAGTGCTGGGATCGAGCTTGTAAGGATGTCATCGATTAGCAAGGTGCAACAAGAGAGGCAGACCAGTGTGGGCTTGTTATTAATGCCGGCACCAGCGAGCTCAATAAGTACTCCTTCATTCCCTTCAAAAATCCTTTATTCTGGGTGTAAGCCACGAATGAATCAGCAAGTAAAGCGCCGAACTTCATCTCAGACTGATAGCAGCTTCTAGCAGGCGTCTCAGGTGTAAAGAAAACATCATCTCACCCTTCGGTCATGCACATGCATAGTTTCTGCACGTCTCTCTTCACATTGGCATTCAATGGCACTAAGCCTCATTTGGTGCAATGTGATGTGCTTTAATTTCTGTGGGATAAAAGTGTGTTTGGCCCTGTGGTGGGAGTGTGAATTCAATGTCATGGTCGAGGATGGTTATAGAAGTCAACCTGCAGGCCTGCTGCTGAATAATGTGATCTCAGTGTATTTACAGGCCAACATTTACTGCAGCTGAAGCATTAAACACTGGCAGATATACATTTAGCAAAAGCCACAAATGTATAAATGTAAATTAAGCACACCTTTTTAAGACAAAAGTTGCAATTTGGGGGGGGGCAATTTTTAAGAAATTTTTGGAGAAAAAAGTCATTAATCTATGACAAAAAAGTTGTTAATTTTTTGAGAAAAGTCACTAATTTAAGAGAAAGAGGATGAAGCTTTATGAAAAATAAGTTGCAATTTTTAAGAAAAAGTTGCAAATTTGAGAAAAAAGTTGCAAATTTATGAGAAAGTGGTTGCAGTTTTATAAAAAAAAACACGTTGCAATTATGCATAAATGTTATTAATTTAAAAGAAAAGGGTTGTAAATTTTTGAGGAAAAAGTAAATTTTTTAAGAAAAAAAAAGTCACTAATTTAGGAGAAAGGTTGCAGCTTTATGAATAATAAGTTGTTTATTTTTAAGAAAAAAGTTGCAAATTTTAAAGAAAAAAGTTGCAAATTTGGGGAAAAACGTTGCAAATTTGCAAAAAAAAAGTGATTAATTTATAAGAAAAAAGTTGCAATTTTGGGAGAAATAAGTTGCAAATTTATGACAAAAAGTTGCAAATTTTTTGAGAAAAAAGTCACTAATTTATGAGAAAGTGGTTGCAGCTTTATCAAAAATAAGTTGCAATAATGCAAAAAGTTATTAATTTATAAGAAAAAGATTTATGAGAAATAAATTGGGTGGAAAAAAGATTATCAGATACACTGCAGCCTATGGTGTTGGGATTTAGCACGTTATTGTGAAGTGCGGTGTAGTGGCGGGCACTTCCTGTTCTGCCACTGCACTGCCCTATAAATACCAGAGGGCATCCACACCACTTCACCCCTTCCTCAAGCTCCCGGGTGAGCTGCCGGTGCCTTGGCCAAGATGGTTTGAGGCGTTCCAGACCTACATCACCGCGCTCGACCTGGATAAGTTCGACAAGTTAAGAGCACATGTGCTACTTGATCACAACCTGAGTATTGAGGGCCAGCGTGTCCTGCGCACACTCGGAGCTTCAGACTCTTTTGAAGACATCGTCGAGCTGCTAGCAAGCCACTTTCATACCCTGGATAGCATGACTGTCCGGAGGATTCACTTTCAGCAGCGACATAAACCAGTGGGTGAGCCTATTCATCAATTTGTCACCAACTTAAGGCAGTTAGCTAGCGAGTATTGCTTTGGGCCGCTGGAAGATGAATTGGTATGTGACCAGCTTGCGGAGCACACGTGTAGTGCCGCATTGCGGGCTAGGCTGCTTACGGTGCTGAATGATTTAGCATTAGCCAGGGCTGTTGAGCTAGCTCTCCAACTGGAGGCCGCAGACAAGCTAGCATCGGAGCTAAACTAGCGGTAGTCAAATCAGCGGCTGGAGCCTCCTGCCACGGCAAATGTTGCAGACTTGGACAGCGAGGATAGCTTGGACGATGACACTATGGAAGCCAATGCTGCCAGCCGAAAGTTTGTCCCAGGAAAACTCCTATGCAAGGGTTGTGGGTCAGCGACAATCCACAACAAGGCCTGGCTAGAGGGAAGCGATGCAGCAGATGTGGATGTTTGAACCATTATGCTAGGGTATGCCGTGTATCTGAACCGGAGAGCCCACGGAAGAAATCACTCCACTCCCCCAGCAACCATTCATACGGTGACCCCAGTACCAACAGGTACACGTTCTGCACAGTGGAACTGGACAGCATGGAGGTGCCGCTGCTGCTTGACACGGGGGCAGCGGGGTCGTTGCTCAACTGGGCCACGGTGAGGACGTTTTTCCCCCACTGCAGGGTAAGCAGTAACCCAGCACCGCTTTATGGTTATGGAGGTGGCAGGCTGTGCACGGTTGGGACTTTGGAGTTAACGGTCCGGTACAAGTCTGTAATGATGGTTGATTTCACGTTCCACATGACAGCCGGAAGCGATAACATCATGGGCTGTGACTTGTTGTACGGACTGGGTTTCACCATTAAAGATGACGCTGGGGAGGAATGGTCAGGTTGTGGCCAGTGGAACCCTCCGGTTCCAGTGGTCGATGAGGACGTTGTGTGGGATGGAGAGCAAACGGACACCACGGCAGTCAAGCAGGACCCTTATGTGTGTGTGTGTGTGTGTGTGTGTGTGTGTGTGTATATATATTGTGGTGGACACACATACGTGACCTGCTTTTGGACTCACATTTTAGACCAGAACAAAGGCAGAGCTTCCTTGGTGATTACAGGAAGCTGCAAGAGTGTTAGCTTTGGTATGCAAAGCTTGAGACTGTGGGGTATAATTATAGGATTAAAGAGGGGATGCATTGTAGACAGTGGGGGTGATATCATGGAGAGAGGATGCATTGTTACTGTCATTATAATGCAATGTGGTCTGTGAGACATGTTACTTGTGAACTGCAAGAGTCCTGGTATTTAAGGACGAGAGTTCCCTGTGTTGCTCTCTTTTCTGCTTCGTGATGTTGGAGATGTGAATAAAGCTGACTCAAGAGAGAACTCTGTCTCGTCATTCTCACATTCCCACAATATATATATACTGTATGTATATATATATATATATATATATATATATAGGGCAGCGTGGTGGCGGAGTGGTTAGCACTGCGGCAGCACAGCAACTCACCCTTGGCCGGGGGATCCTAGGTTCGATCCCAGCCCCCGACCAACACTGATTTGTGTGGAGTTTGCATGTTCTCCCTGTGTCTGCGTGGGTTTACTCCGGGATTTCTCCGGTTTCCTCCCATTTGCCAAAAACATGCAAGTTAGGTTAATTGACATCGAACTGGGGATTCTCAATTGTCCTTAGGTCTGACTGTGAGAGTGAATGGTTGTCTGTCTCTCTGTGTTGGCCCTGCAATGGACTGGCGATCTGTCCAGGGTGACCCTGCCTCTCGCCCAAAGATGCTGGGATAGGCTCCAGCCCCCCCGCGACCCGAAAAGGATTAAGATAAGATAAGATAAGATAAGCCTTTATTAGTCCCACAATGGGGAAATTCCAGGATTGCAACAGCACATTAAGCGGAAGAAGATGGATGGATGGATATATATATATATATATATATATATATATATATATATATATATATATAATACACACAGGTGTCTTGTGGGGTGAGAAGAGTAGAGTAATCACAAAAAAACCACAGTAGGTAAGCTAGGCTATCCTTAACTAATGGCATGAGTACAGGGGTATTCCAGGAAAATTATAGTAATATTGGCTAGAATAACACCTGGCATGATATGCAAGCATATATGGAACTGATATGATATGTAGCTGAATGTGGATTAATGAGTCAGCAGGGAACACAAAACTCTTAGCGGGGTAAGTAGAATATAGAGAGAGTAGCCATAAAACTGTGGCATATGGGGAATGACACCACACACCATGTTGCATGTGGACGCATGCACGAGGTGACATCATCACGCCGTGGTGTTACAAGGGACTGTACGGTAGTGATGTTATGTTCGACACCACCCACTCGACACTGATTTGAGCAATATAACTCAGAAGTGTCGTGAGCAGAGTATCAAGCACTGTGTCAACATGGCCACAGTCACGTGACCGTAGTGAGCGTGGCCTTATTGTCACATCACGTGATTTGAGACCTGGCGAGAAATTTGAGTGGGCTGTGCTATGTATGGTAAAATACCTGGGTGAAGGATGAGGCAAGATGACTTGGTGAACACAGCTTTATTGTTGGAACTGTAGCTGTAGTAACACGGCAGGCGTCTGGCAGAGGGCCTGATCAAAGAGGCCGCAACATGTACGCCCTCTGCCTTATACAGCGCAGTGCAGTGACGTGACGGGAAGTGCACGTCACCACACTGCACTTCATAATAAGGTGCTGATTATTGTACATAATATTCTCCCCTCCTTTAGAGAAGTCCAAAACCACACACACAATTGACCCCCCCCCCCAATTTGGAACCCGAATCACACACTAAAATAATGAAAAACAATGCACTAAACTGGCCTAACACACTCACTCAAAACAACCTAAAACAGGGCTGACGGATGGGCTACCGTACAGCCCGCACGGCGGGGTGGATTATCCTGCCACCCATACCTAAAGAAAAAGTCCATAATCAAACTAAAATCACTGGTCACGCTCCTAAACTAAAACAATAAACATACAAAATATGTAGGTTAGGTTAGGTTAATTGGAGACTCTAAAGTGGCCCTAGGTGTGAATGTGAGTGTGAATGGTTAAGGGATAGCACCGTATCGTGGCTGCTTCATCCATCCAGGTGGTGGATGACCCTCAATTTCCCCTCTGGGGATCAATAAAGTATACTAAATCTAAAAAAAAAAATAATAATAATCACATATCATAACATGCATGCCAAAACATAAGAACTATAAACAACCCAATATTTACAGCACAGTCTCTTGGATGGGAGAGGTAGAACCGGCATGGGGGGCCCAGGGCAGCCCCTCAGCAAGCACGCCCCTGGAAGCAGCAGACTTCTGGGACGATGACTGATCTTCTGGAAGATGGAGCCTGACTCCTTCACCACCAACACCGACTGGTCCACTGTGTTTTATCAAGACCAAAGTCAGCGCAGTCGTCTACCAGGAAATTTTAGAGCACTTCATGCTTCCCTCTGCTGACAAGCTTTATGGAGAAGCTGATTTCATTTTCCAGCAGGACTTGGCACCCCCCACACTGCCAAAAGTATCAAAACCTGGTTTAATGACCATGGCATCACTGTGTTTGACTGGCCAGCAAACTCTCCTGACCTAAACCCCATAGAGAATCTATGGAGGATTGTCAAGAGGAAGATGAGAGACACCAGACCCAACAATGCAGACGAGCTGAAGGTCACTATCAAAGCAACCTGGACCTTCATAACACCTCAGCAGAACCACAGGCTGATCACCTCCATGCCACGCCACACTGATACAGTAATTTATCCAAAAGGAGCCCCGACCAAGTATTGAGTGGTACATGGACAGACTTTTCAGTCGGCCAACATTTCTATTAAACTATTTTTTTAAATTAATTTTATGTAATATTCTAATTTTTTTGAGAAACTGAATTTGGGGTTTTCATGGGCTGTAAGCCATAATCATCAAAATTAAAATAAATAAACACTTGAAATATATCACTCTCTGTGTAATGAATCTATATAATATATGGGTTTCACTTTCTGACATGAGTGACAAAAAATATTGAGCTTTTTCATGATATTCTAATTTTTTTAGATGTACCTGAATGTCACCAGATGCAAGGCTGCATGAAATAAAACAATAAATAAAAAATAGTAACAGTTTGCTTCCTAAGGCTAAATGATTTAAGAAAGATATCAAATCATTTGGGGGGGGGGGGGGTTGCATTCGTTGCACCGCCTTGGAACGATATGGACTTGATATTTAACAGCTTCAGCATGCATTAATTTTTAAATTATCACAAAATATATATCAATAAAATTTTGAACAATTGTCAGAAAATGTCTGTATGTGTTAAGTTAAATAACAAGCATTCATGGCATGACAGCAGCATGAGCATTTTAATTTAGGGGTAAAATGAACAGCTGCAGCTGTCTGTATTTACCATGAAATTAAAACACCCAAGCACGGTGTTGTGGTTCTTTGTGGCTCTGACTAAATTCTAAATCTGATCGTGTCCAGCATCTTTTAACAAAATGCATCTGACTTTATTGCGGTGGAGACATTGATATATCTCAGCGTTTTTACTTGTTTACAGCGTTAGCATCTTAGCAGTGGAGCTAACAAATGAAGCTACTGTCTGTGAGGTCACTTTTTAAGGTCATCTTCCCATCCCTCAATAATTGTGGGAAGTGGTATGATTATTTTACTCTTCTTGAGGTGCAAAAGGCTGTGTTCCCACATTTCTGATGCCAAAGTCATTGTTTTTTAACAAGGAAAAGTGTCCCGTTTCAGTAACAACCACACGTTCTAAACTAGTACTGGAAGTTGCACCTATAATTCAAGCAAGCCATCATGGGGGCTAGGAATAAGGTGGATAGAACCCTCTCAAATTTCCCGCGAGCCCTCAAGTCATGCAATGTGACTGACATAACGAGGCCTTGCTTGCTATGGTCACGTGACTGTGGGTGTGCTGAAACAGCGCTCGATGCACTGCTCATGATGCTGTGGTGGACCACTAGAAGGCTCCACTCACACCCAGTGACTTGGGGAGAAGGGTGGAGAGACAGGAAACATTTATGTGTGTGCACTGGCGCTAAGATTCATTGATGATGTTGCTGCAGTTGAATAAAGTTCTGAACTGGCAGCTCTCATGTCTCGTCATTTCATTCCTCCACACTGGTGACCTACAACGCTGATAATGCTCAAAAAGGAAGATGAAGCGAGTTCCTCTGCGGGAACACCCGCGCTAGGGTTTCCCTCTGAGACCCCAGCCTCATTCGTCATGGCGGTCAAGCTCCCGGACTTCTGGCTCCATGATTCCGCTGCCTGGTTCATCCACGTTGAGGCTCAATTTGCCCTCTGTGGGATTTCTGCAGACGACACGAGATACCATTACGTGGTGGCTTCGCTCGACCCGCACTACACTCAGCGCGCCATGAGCTTGCTCCAAGACTCCCCGCCACCTCGCACTCAAACAGCTGCTGTTACGGAGTTACACCATCTCCAACGGGGATAGAGTGGAGAAGCTCCTCTCTCACTCTGAGTTAGGCGACGGCTCGGCTGTGGAGTTAATGGAAAGTATGCTAGCTTTGCTGGGCACGGATGATGGAACTTTTCTCTTTGCCCATCTCTTCCTGAGGATCTGCTGGTTTTGGCATGGACAATTTTGTCCAACTCACCGCTGCTGGCTGCCAGGGACTACAAACACGCTGGCAGAAGAAGCAGACTACATTATCCTGGTGAATAGGAGTTTTGGTGTCCAGGAGGTGACAGCAGGACCTTCGGCGGAGTCCACGGAGGCTACGGAGCTGACAGTTGTGGCCAGGATAGCCACTCGGATACACTGGAGCAGGACTATGTGCTTCTACCATCAGCGTTTTGGCGCTGACGTGCAGCGTTGCGTCCTGCCATGCCGTTTCAAGATGTACCAGCCAGCGGTCAGTAGCAGCTGCGACCGCTGGCAACAAGGAGAAGCTGCTTTTCCTCGAGGACACACGTTCCGGGAGACGGGTTTTTGTTGACTCTGGTTCCCAGAAAAGTCTTATTTTGCCAACTGGTGTTGATAGACTCGCTGAAGGTTGTGGCCCGTCATTAACGGCCGCTAATGGCTCCCCTGTCAAGACATTTAGAGAAAGGTCAGTGACTGTGTGTTTTCATGGATGCAACTACAAGTGGGACTTTGTGGTAGCTGCCTGCTCGGTTCCTATCAAAGGTGCTGATTTTCTGTATGCTTATGGTCTCCTTGTAGACATTGCTAATACTAACTAACTAACTAACCTGCACTTATATAGCGCTTTTCTAGTCACAAAGACCACTCAAAGCGCTTTCATTAATACTAACCCTCTATTCTAAGGGCCTATAGGAAACAAATATCTAGGGACAATTTAGAACAGCCAATTAACCTAACATGCATGTTTTTGGCATGTGGGAGGAAACCGGAGAAATCCCGGAGTAAACCCACGCAACACGGGGAGAACATGCAAACTCCACACAGATCACTGTTGGTCGGGGGCTGGGATCGAACCCACGATCCCACGATCCCCACAATCCCCCGGCCGAGGGTAAACTGTGCTGCCGCAGTGCTAACCACTGCGCCACCGTGCAGCCCAGACGTTTAGTTAATCCTGTTTCTTTTTCTTCACTGCCTTGTACGACTCGGGGAGCTTGGCCCCTAACATATGCTAATTTTTTAGCCTCAGGGGATGTGCACCAGTGCTTGCTTTCAGATTTTCCCTCGCTCACAGTGGCTACCTTTTCCGCTACTGTGACCAAACATGGGGTTGAGCATCTTATCACCACAAAGGGCTCTCCAGTTTTCATGCACCCACGCTGCCTTGCCACAGCTAAGCTAGCCATCGCGCAGGAAACATTTGCTAACTTGGAACTTTTGGGGATCGTCAGGCACTCCAGTAGCCCTTGGCTGTTACCGCTGCACATGGTGCCCAAGTCCGATGGTTCATGGTGGCCATGCGGTGATTTCCGTCACTTGAACAACATCACGGAGCACGACCGATACCCCATCCCTCACATTCAGGATTTTTCAGTGCACCTGGCGAGAATGTACATTTTTTCTAAGGTGGATCTGGTTCACGGCTACCACCAGGTCCTGGTTCATGTTGAAAACGTCTCAAAAATGGCGGTAATAACACCTTTCAGCCTTTTTGAGTTTCTTCGCATGCTGTTTGGGCTTAAGGGCGCAGCTCAGACTTTTCAGAGGATGATGGACGCGGTGCTCCGTGATTTGCCATTTGTGTTGGTCTACCTGGATGACGTCCTGGTGGCTAGCGCGTCTTAGGAGGAGCACCTCTCTCATTTGAAGCAACTTTTCCATCAGCTGGAAGCACACGGATTGATAGTTAATCCAGCAAAATGTCAGTTCATGTTGCCGGAGATTGATTTCTTGGACCATCGCATCTTATCTGAGGGTGCAATTCCGCTGCCGGATAAAGTGCGGGTGGTGTCGGATTTCCTGTATCCGCAGACCATGAGGGCGCTGCAGGAATTTTTGGGGATGGTTAATGTTTACAACCGTTTCCTTTCCCGGGCAGCCCAACTGCTACAATTCCTTTACGATGTGCTCAAGAAGAAGAAACCCACAGATGGCATGAACTGGACCACCGATCGGGTCCAGGCTTTTTCAGGCGCCAAAGTGGCGCTCACCAGTGCAGCTTTGCTGGCTCACCCATCCCCTTCGGCGCAGATTGCGCTTACTACGGATGCATCTGACATCACAGTCGGAGCAGTGGTGGAACAGTACGTCTCCGGTTCATGGCAACCTCTTGCCTTTTTCAGCTGCACACTACACGATAACAAGCATAAGTATAGCACTTCCAACAGTTATTGGCTCTCTACCTGGCCATGCGTTACTTCCAGTTTTGACTTGAAGGTCATATATTTACCGCGTTTGTTGACCACAAACCTCTAACCTACGCAATGTCCAAAATCTCAGAACTGTGGTCAGTACGTCAGCAAGGTCATCTAGCCGCAATATTGGAGTTCACTACCAACATTCAACATGTGGCTAGCAAGCTCAACGTTGTGGCCGACTGTTTGTCACGCACGCTGGTCTCTCCAGTCTACTTGGGCATTGATTTTTACACCATGCCCGCCGTCCAACCAGGAGACGCGGACATTCTTGTGCTCCGTTCCTTGGGTACGGGCCTTAAACTGGAGAGCAGGGTGGTACAAGAGGGTTGTCCCCCACTGCTTTGCGACATCTCCACTGGCCGTCCCTGCCGGAGTGAGTCCGTTCACACCAGGGTGTGAGTCTCTCTCACACCCTGGCGTATGCACTTTTAAGCTTGTGGGGTCTAAATTTGTTTGGCCCCACTTACGCAGGGATGTGAAAGAGTGGGCTGCTGCTTGTGTTGCGTGCCAACGGGCTAAGGTTCAGAGGCACACCAAGGCCCCCCTCAAACCTTTCAGAATTCTGAGCAGGAGATTCGACCACGTCCATGTGGACTTAGTGGGCCCCCTTCTGCCATCGCAGGGTTTCACACACCTTTTGACGATAGTGGACCACACCACGTATTGGCCAGAGGCAGTCCCGTTGGCTTCCACCACTTCTGCCGATGTAGCCCACGTATTTTTGTCATCTGGGGTCACACGTTTCGGTTCCCTGTCGGACATTACCTCTGACAGGATCCCCCAGGTCGTTTTGGAACTCTGGTCCATTATGGCCGAGAGCCTGGGAGTCAAAGTGCACCGTACCACTGCATACAATCCACAGGCTAATGGTTTGTGCGAGAGGTTCTACAGGTCACTTAAAGCCACATTTAGAGCCTTGTTGACCGACGTGAATTGGGTCGACCACCTCCCTTGGTTCCTACTTGGGTTACACTCCACGCCCAAGGAGGATCTTGCAGCTTCCCTGGCTGAACTCATTTTTGATCAACCGTTGCGGATTCCGGGTGAATTTTTGCCGGAAGGTCTCGCGCCTGGTACCGACTCATCTGCGCATTTTTTTTCCGAGGGTCAAGTCAAGTAGCGTTCAGGGGCCGTACTTTTGTTCCAAAGCATTTGGAACATGCCAAATTTGTTTTCGTCAGACACGACGCCCACAGGACTCTGCTGCATCCGCTTTACAATGGCCCTTTCAGGATTTTGGAAATGGGTGCAAAACATTTTGTGTTGGATTCCGGGGGATGCAGAGAAACCATCTGCATAGATAGACTTAAGCCCACTCATGTGTTGGCAGATGAGCAGGTGGTGCTGCCCCAGGCTTCCCGGCATGGACGCCCGCCTGCAGTGGGTTCACAGGTTGGTTTTTCCCCTACAGAGGACTTTTTGCCAAGACCACAGACTGAGTTGTTTCCCTCCCCGCCTCGACCTGGAGACTCCTCAATTGGCCCGACTGCTCCACGTTACAGCCGTTATGGGTGATTGCTCAAGCCCAAGGTGCTGGACTGTTAAGGCCCTTCTGGGTGTTCGGGGGTGGGGGGGGGCAGTATGGTGGACCACTAGGAGGCTCCACTCACACCCAGTGACTTGGGGAGAAGGATGGGGAGATGGGGAACATTTATGTGTGGGCATTGACACCAAGATTCATTCATGTTGTTGCTGGAGTTGAATAAAGTTCTGAACTGGAAGCTCTCGTGTCTCGTCATTTCATTCCTCCACAATGCAAAAAAAATGACAAGACATTGGACAGCTCCCATTACTATAATAAAAAAAGACTATTTATCAGAGAATTGTTTATCAGAGTTTGTATGTTGTATTTTGTTCTATTAAATTTAAAAAGAAAAAACTGCACATGACACTTCCGCTTTATATTGTGCAAATCAGTGTTGGGACACCCCTTCACGGCTGCACATGGCCAAAGTCGCTGTAGAGTGTAGCTGTCTTACCGGCCACTGCTGAAATTCACCAGCCACTGGCCAGTGTTAATGTCAAGCCCTGCATTCTCTCTCTTTCGCTCTCTAAAATATATATCTAAATATATACAGTATATATATATATATATATATATATATATATATATATATATATATATATATATATATATATATATATTTGGTACCCCGCTGGTAAATTGTTGGTACGCCTCTGTAAATGAAAGAAAAACCCACAATGGTCACAGAAATAACTTGAATCTGACAAAAGTGGTAATAAATAAAAAATTCTATGAAAATTAACCAATGAGAATCAGACAATGCTTTTGAATTGTGGTTCAACAGAATTATTATTATTATTATATTATATTATATTATTATTAATTATTATAACTTGTAACCAGTCAGTCGGCCTATTTAAAAGGTGACAAGTAGTCACTGTGCTGTTTGGTGACATGGTGTGTACCACAGTAAACATGGACCAGAGGAAGCAAAGGAGAGAGTTGTCTCAGGAGATTAGAAAGAAAATTATAGACAAGCATGTTAAAGGTAAAGGCTATAAGACCATCTCCAAGCAGCTTGATGTTCCTGTGACTACAGTTGCGCATGTTATTCAGAAATGTAAGATCCACGGGACTGTAGCCAACCTCTCCGGACGTGGCCGCAGGAGGAGACAGATAATATGAATGGTAACAAAAGAGCCCAGAACAACCTCTAAACACATTCATGGTGAACTCCAAGATCAAGGTACATCAGTGTCAGATCGCACCATCCGTCATTGTTTGAGCCAAAGTGGACTTCATGGGAGACGACCAAGGAGGACACCACTGTTGAAAACAAATCATAAAAAAGTCAGACTGGAATTTGCCAAACTGCATGTTGACAAGCCACAAAGCTTCAGGGAGAATGTCCTATGGACAGACGAGACAAAACTGGAACTTTTTGGCAAGGCACATCAGCTCTATGTTCACAGACGCAAAAATGAAGCATATCAAGAAAAGAACACTGTCCCTACTGTGAAACATGGAGAAGGTTCTGTTATGTTCTGGGGCTGCTTTGCTGCATCTGGCACAGGGTGTCTTGAATCTGTGCAGGGTACAATGAAATCTCAAGACTATCAAGGTATTCTAGAGAGAAATGTGCTGCCCAGTGTCAGACAGCTTGGTCTCAGTCGCAGGTCATGGGTCCTGCAACAGGATAATGACCCAAAACACACAGCTAAAAACACCCAAGAATGGCTAAGAGCAAAATGTTGGACTATTCTAAAGTGGCCTTCTATGAGCCCTGATCTAAATCCTATTGAACATCTGTGGAAGGAGCTGAAACATGCCGTCTGGAGAAGGCATCCTTCAAACCTGAGACAACTGGAGCAGTTTGCTCATGAGGAGTGGGCCAAAATACCTGTTGAGAGGTGCAGAAGTATCATTGACAGTTACAGAAATCGTTTGATTGCAGTGATTGCCTCAAAAGGTTGTGCAACAAAATATTAAGTTAAGGGTACCATCATTTTTGTCCAGGCCTGTTTCATGAGTTTGTTTTTTAAAATAATTCTGTTGAACCACAATTCAAAAACATTGTCTAAACTGTTTTCAGCTGTGCTAACATGATTGCACAAGGGTTTTCTAATCATCCATTAGCCTTCTGACGCAATGAGCAAACACATTGTACCATTGTACCATATCACTGGAGTGATAGTTGGTGGAAATGGGCCTCTATACACCTATGTAGATATTGCACCAAAAACCAGACATTTGCAGCTAGAATAGTCATTTACCACATTAGCAATGTATATTAGATATTAGAGTGTATTTCTGATTAAAGTTATCTTCATTGAAAAAAAACAGTGCTTTTCTTTCAAAAATAAGGAAATTTCTAAGTGACCCCAAACTTTTGAACGGTAGTGTATATACAGTATATATATATATATATACGTATACTGTATATACTGTATATATATAGCAAGAGAGAGAGAGAGACAGAGAGAGAGAGAGGTTTTATTCACTGAAAACTGTCCTTCCACAGAATTTTTCCAGCAATGACTACAAATTCTGAAAGCTGTCTATCCATTCAGAGGTGGACATGATGGTATGTTTTGGATCATTGTCCTGCTGTAGAACCCAAGTGCGCTTCAGCTTGAGGTCACAAACAGATGGCCGGACATTCACCTTCAGGATTTTTTGGTAGACAGCAGAATTCATGGTTCCATTTACCACAGCAAGTCTTCCTGGTCCTGAAGCAGCAAAACAGCCCCAGACCATCACACTACCACCACCATATTTTACTGTTGGTATTTTTTTTTTTTATTTTTTTTTTTTTGTTACTTATTTGTACCCGTAGGTAGATTTGGTTTGCAGTCTGGTGACAAGCCACCGGCTGCCGGTCGCTGCGTGCGCGAGCGCCCTAAACCTACATGTTTTTGGTATGCGGGAGGAAACCGGAGAAATCCCGGAGTAAACCCACGCAACACGGGGAGAACATGCAAACTCCACACAGCTCACTGTTGGTCGGGGGCTGGGATCGAACCCACGATCTCATGATCCCCGCGATTCCCCCGGCCAAGGGTAAACTGTGCTGCCGCAGTGCTAAACCACTGCGCCACCGTGCAGCCCATGTATGATGGTAGGTATGATGCCGGACTTTTATGCCGGACATAATGGGACA
Source organism: Pholidichthys leucotaenia (assembly GCA_020510985.1). Taxonomy (NCBI): domain Eukaryota; kingdom Metazoa; phylum Chordata; class Actinopteri; order Cichliformes; family Pholidichthyidae; genus Pholidichthys; species Pholidichthys leucotaenia. The sequence goes on along the minus strand of CM035842.1, from coordinate 423,847,759 downwards.
CACACCATCTAAAAAGTTCAACTTTTGTCTCATCAGTCCACAGAGTATTTTCCCAAAAGTCTTGGGGATCATCAAGAAGTTTTCTGGGAAAACTGAGATGAGACTTTATGTGCTTTTTGCTCAGCACTGGTTATCGTCTTGGAACTCTGCCATGCAGGCCACTTTTGTCCAGTCTCTTTCTTATGGTGGAGTCATGAACACTGATCTTAACTGAGGCAAGTGAGGCCTGCAGTTCTTTGGATGTTGTTGTGGGGTCTTTTGTGACCTCTTGGATGAGTCGTCGCTGCGCTCTTGGGGTAATTTTGGTTGGCCGGCCACTCCTGGGAAGGTTCACCACTGTTCCATGTTTTTGCCATTTGTGGATAATGGCTCTCACTGGGGTTTGCTGGAGTCCCAAAGCTTTGGAAATGGCTTTATAACCTTTTCCAGACAGATAGATCTCAATTACTTTGTTTCTCATTTGTTCTTGAATTTCTTTGGATCGCAGCATGATGTCTAGCTTTTCAGAATCTTTTGGTCTACTTGACTTTGTCAGGCAGGCCCTATTTAAGTGATTTCTTGATTGAGAACAGGTGTGGCAGTAATCAGGCCTGGGTGTGGCAAGAGAAACTGAACTCAGCTTTCCAAAGATGTAATAAACCACAGTTAATTTATGCTTTAACGGGGGAGGGGCGGTCACTTTTTCCACACAGGGCCATGTAGGTTTGGATTTTTTTTGCCCTTAATAATAAACACCTTCATTTAAAAACCACATTTTGTGTTTGCTTGTATTGTCTTTTTCTAATATTTAAATTTGTTTGATGATCTGAAACATTTTAGTATGACATACAAAAAAATGAGAAATCAGGAAGGGGGCAAACACCTTTTCACACCACTGTAGAGTATTGCCCTTTTTCAGGTTTTCAACTCAAATGCAGTTCTGACAGTCAATCACCAGATGGCAGTCTTCATTAGACGTTTCATTACACTGTGTCACTCATGAAGCAATTGTCTCAAAGTTGCTCATTGTTTCATGAGGCCTCGGTTTTAACATCACTACTGTACAGTGGAAGTCATGCTCTTTGGCGCTCCGCCTTCCATGAAACACCTGCCTGTACCCAATCTCTACTAGCTTGTTTGTGCTACCTGTTAGCCTGTTCAATAAAGCTAACCTCAACACGTGGATGAGTCTGTTGGCCTCATTTCCAGATATAACAATTGGTGACAAGGTAACAAATTGGTCTCCTGAAGGAGAATGAGTTATTTTCCTGAAGAATGGAAGCGTGTTTGGCACCACTGCCCTCATTCCTCACCAAGCCAGGTGAGCCGTCCATTCCATGGCCTTGTTGGTTTGAATCATTCGAGACGTATGTGTCAGCTATGGATCTAGCTAAAGCTAGCAAGCTTTGACTGCATGCTATGTTGGTGCACAGTCTCGGCAGCGAAGGACAGCGTGTATTTAGAACATTGGGTCCTGCGGACACCTATGGTGAATGTGTCGCCTTGCTGGCCAGACATTTTGTGGCACCCGAGAGTGTGTTGGTACAGAGAATTAGGTTTTGCCAGTGCCGACAGGGAGCAGGAGAGACGACACAGCAATACATCGCCGACCTCCGATATCTGGCGAGTGCATGCAGGTTTTCCCAGTTGGAAGACGAGATGGTGTGGGACCAGCTAGCGGAGCACACCACCAACACGAAGCTGCAGCAGAAGCTATTGATGTCGCCGGACGACATGCCGCTGGCAAGGGCAGTGGAGTTGGCGTTTCAGTTGGAGACTGCTACCCAGCTAACATCTCAGCTGGGAGCTTCACAACAACAATCTCTGCAAACACGCACAGTTACCCCAGCGGAAGAGCTAGTCAACACCGCAACCTTTTTGGAGGATGCCGAAGTGAACACTGCAGGGCGACAAGACATCATGGTATGCCGACTGTGTGGTAACTGTGGTTCCTCTGCACGCCAGACACACACATGCTCCTGCCCAGCAAAAGGACAGAGATGCCAGCACTGCAGTAACTAACTAACTAACTAACCTGCACTTATATAGCGCTTTTCTAGTCACAAAGACCACTCAAAGCGCTTAGTAAGCACTCAGTAAGCTTAACCATTTTGCAAAAGTGTGCTGTTCAACACTGTAAACAACAATGCAATTCAATTCAATTCAACTTTATTTATATAGCGCCATTTCACAACAACAGTCATCTCATAGCACTTTCAACAGTAGGGGAAACCCCCAACAACTGCAGAAAGACCCCAGCAATCAGGCAATCCCCTGTGAGTAAGCACAGTGATGGTGAAGAGGAAAAACTCCCTTTTAGCCGGAAGAAACCTCCAGCAGAACCAGGCTCAGGGAGGGGCAGTCATCTGCTGTGACTGGCTGGGGGGTGAGGGGATAGAGAAGAAGAAAAGAACAGGCATGCAGAGAGCAAACAGCATGACAGAGACTCAATCTATGAGAGAGAACAAACAGATGTTAATGACCAGAAAAAATATTTCATTGAGACTGAAGAAAGGAGTGAAGCTCAGTGCATTGTTGGAGGTTCCCCGGCTGTCTAAACCTATTAGCACCATAACTAAGGGAGGGTTCAGGGGCACCCGATCCCACCCTAACTATAGGCTATATCAAAAAGGAAGGTTTTAACCCTATTCTTAAAAAGAGAGATCGACTCTGACTCCCGAATCCACATTGGCAGCTGGTTCCAAAGGAGAGGAGCTTGATAACTGAAGGCTCTGCCTCCCATTGTACTTTTGGAGATTCTAGGTATAATTCTTCATTTTGGGAGCGTAGTATTCTGTTAGGATGAAAGGGCACTATTAAATCTTTTTTTTTTTTTTTTTTTTTTTAAAGGGGGCCTTGTAGAAACTGGGTGTAGAGACTGGGTTAATCATCTCAGAGTGGATGCAGAGGGTAAACAGAGAAGGACAATAGCTATGGAGATTATGGTGAGGTAGCAGGAAGAAGGAGTTGGGGGGAGAAGGGATGAATGTATTGTGATGTGAGATGTCAGGTAGATGTGAGATGGGCGGTTGGTATAAAAGGAGAACCCATGGTGTATTGAGACATGCTTTTCTGTGTATGACTGTTGTGAGAGTGAATAAAATCGTCTGCTGCATAAATCAGTCTTGTTATTTACACTTTCCACACTGGTGACCCCTTGATGAATTATGGAACACGAGGCAAGAACCCCGGAGTCGGCCCGGAAGGGAATCCCCAGCGACGCGGCAAGCATCCCAGAAATGGCCCGGACGGGAACCCCCAGCAACGCACGCGCTGTTTCGGTCAAACTACCGGACTTTTGGCTGCACGACCCGCGGTCTTGGTTCCACCACACCGAGGCTCAGTTCGCCCTCCAGGGAGTAACGGCAGACGACACCATATGTGGTCGCAGCGCTGGACGCTCGTACGTCTCGGCAAGTAGCGAGCCTGCTCCACCAGCCTCCAGCCTACGACAAATACGGGACTCTCAAGGCCGCGCTGACCCAGCGCTACACGCTCTCGGACTGTAAGAGAGCAGAGAGGCTCCTGAGGCGCTCCGAGTTAGGAGATGGTTCGGCGGTCAAACTGGTGGAGAAGATGTTGGCGTTAATGGGCACGAATGACGTTCGCCCACCTTTTCCTCCGGAACCTCCCAACAGAGGCGAGAGTGGTTCTTGCCAATTCGTCATTGCTGGCCGCATGTGACTACCGTGCGCTAGCCCAAGAGGGAGATTGGATCATCCTCACCACCAGAGCCCTCACAGTGAACGCGGCGGCGTCGGAATCCAGCGAGACGATCAGCGGAGGCGAGGAGCTGCCGACGGTAGCGGCATCGAAGGCCAGGAAGCGCCAGAGAGACACGGTCTGCTTCTACCACCGCCGCTTTGGAGAGAACGCACGAAGATGTGCGCCACCGTGCCAATTCAAGTGCTCGGGAAACGCCAAGGCCGGCAGTCGGTAGCAGCTGCGACCGCCGGTGAAGAGAACAAGCTGCTCTATGTGACCGACTCGCGCTCGGGGAGACGGTTCCTCGTAGACACCGGAGCCCAGAAGAGCATCATTCTGCTGTCCTACGCCGACCGGCTAGCAGGACCTAGCGGCCCCGGGCTGTTAGCAGTAAATGGCTTGGGCATTAAGACTTTTGGTGAGAGAACACTGACTTTATCCCTACACGGCCGTATGTACGAGTGGACTTTTGTCATAGCGGCACTGAGTTTCCCAATCCTGGGAGCTGATTTTCTGTGTGCACATGGGTTACTAGTCGATGTTGCTAACAGGCGCCTGGTTAATGCACTGTCTTTTGATTCTCTCCCCTGTACAGCTCGAGGGGCCGGGCCAATAATGCAAGCCAACGTCACAGCTCCAGGCGGTAAGTTCCACACACTGCTCACTCAGTTCCCAGCACTCACGGTCCCGACGTTTTTGACGGCCATCGCTAAACACGGGGTGGAACACTTTATCACCACCACCGGGCCGCCAGTTTTCGCACGACCTCTGCGCTTGGATGCAGCTAAACTGGCCATAGCGTGCGAGGAGTTTGCCAACCTGGAAAGGTTGGGCATCATCAGGTGATCGAACAGCCCATGGGCATCCCTGCTACACATGGTCCCAAAGGCCGAGGGATCATGGCAACCGTGCGGAGATTTCCGCAGATTGAATAACGCCACAGCGCACGACCGCTACCCAATTCCCCATATTCAGGATTTTTCCGTTCACCTCGCCGGGGCACGCATTTTTTTTCTAAAATAGACCTGGTACGCAGTTACCACCAGGTCCCAGTGCACACGGAGGACATACCCAAAACAGCGGTAATAACTCCGTTTGGCTTGTTTGAGTTTTTACGCATGGCCTTCGGATTAAAAGGAGCGGCACAGACATTCCAATGCATGATGGATGCGGTGTTGCGCGATCTCCCGTTTGTGTTCGTCTACCTGGATGATATCCTGGTGGCCAATGCGTCCGAGGACGAACCCGTAACCCACCTCAGGACGTTTTTCCAGAGGTTGGAGGAGCACGGGTTAATAATCAACCCAGCGAAATGCCAGTTCGGCGTGACGGGGATTGATTTTTTGGGGCACCGCGTCTCACCGGAGGGAACGATACCTTTGCCCAACAAAGTGCGCGCCGTGGCGAATTTTCCCCAACCTTAGACAGTCAGGGAGCTGCAAGAATTTTGGGGGATGGTCAACTTTTATAACCGGTTCCTCCCCCTCGCAGCTCAACTCATGCAGTCATTGTACGCCGCGTTCAAGAAAAGGAAACCCGCAGACAGAGTTGAATGGACTCCGGAGCGAGAGCAGGCATTCTCTGAGGTTAAAACAGCCCTGGCAAATGCCGCACTGTTGGCGCACCCGGACCCGGCAGCCCGGATAGCGCTCAATACCGACGCCTCGGACGTGGCTATAGGGGCCGTCGTGGAGCAATGTGTTGCCGGTTCCTAGCAGCCGCTTGCTTTTTTCAGCAGGGCTTTGCGCGACAGTGAGCGTAAATACAGCGCGTTCGACAGAGAGTTGCTGGCTCTCCACCTGGCCATACGCCACTTCCAGTTGTGGCTGGAAGGGCGCAGCTTCACCACGTTCATGGACCACAAGCCGCTAACGTTAGCGATGGCCAAGGTTTCGGAACCATGGTTGGGTCGACAGCAGAGACAGCTGGCCGCGATCTCGGAGTTTACGACCGATATTCAGCATGTGTCGGGTAAAATGAATGTGGTAGCGGACTGTCTCTTGCGCGCAGTAGTGACCCCGGTCTACGTGGGGATAGATTATACAGCCGTGGCCGCAGAGCAGATTGGCAATATGGATGTGTGCGTGCTTCAGTCTGGACCAACAGGGTTAAGGCTGGAGAGCAAAGTACTGTAAGACGGCAAGCCCCCCCTAATCACGCTCTGGCGCACCCAGGGGTGCGCATGTCAGTCAAAATGGTGGGAGCGAAGTTCATGTGGCCAGGCCTGCGCAAACAAGTGAAAGAGTGGGCTGCAGCCTGCGTAGCCAACAAGCCAAAGTACACAGACACACGAAGGCTCCTTTGGAGCTGTTTCGTATACCGGTCAAGAGGTTCGACCATGTTCACGTGGACCCTGTGGGCCCCCTCCAGCCATCGCAGGGGTGCATGCACCTTCTGACAGTGGTGGACCGCACCACACACTGGCCAGAAGCAGTCCCGTTGGCGGCAACCACGTCCATGGACATGGCGCACGCTTTTTTGACGACATGGGTGGCACGTTTTGGAATCCCGTCGTACACCACGTCCGACAGGGGCCCTCAGTTTGTTTCCGACCTCTGGTCCGCGATGGCCCGTAGCCTGGGTGTTGCAAGTAATCGCACAACCACGTACAACCCACAGGCCAATGGGTTATGCAAGCGTTTTCATAGGTCACTGAAAGCAGCGCTCAGGGCTTCGCTGACGGATGCAAATTGGGTAGACCGGTTGCCGTGGGTTTTATTGGGGTTGCGTTCCGCACCAAAAGAGGATTTGGAGGCTTCCCCGGTGGAGCTTGTTTTTTCTCAGCCACTGCGGTTGCCCGGTGAATTTTTGCCAGATAATCCCGCGCCGGACAACTGCCCATCTCAGCGTTTGCAGCATAGTGCAGACACAGGCACACTGCCGGGCCCGGCCCACCACTGTTTTCCACGCACTTTTGTGCCACAAACTTTGAAGAATGCGGCGTTCGTGTTTGTCAGGCACGATGCCCACTGCCCTCCATTGCGCCTACCCTACGATGGCCCGTTCAGAGTGCTGGAAACAGGGGACAAACATTTTTTGTTAGACTTGGGTGTCATCAGGAGAAAATATGCATAGACAGACTTAAGCCCGCCTTTGTGGTGGCGGACGAGCAAGTGCTGTTAGCTTGGGCCCGTTGGGGCGGGAGACCCCCACTGAGAACTCCCCAGGTAAACGATTCATCAGAGCAATCAGAGCAGCCACACAGGCAAGTCGAAGGTTTCACCCCCCTCGCCATGGCCCACCCGCAGACAGACACACCCCCAGGAGCCCCCCGCCGGCACAGCAGCGCTGCGGAGGCAGTAAACTCCCTTTACAGCAGATATAGGAGGAGACTGAAGCCAAAAGGATGTGAGGACTGAAACTCGGCCTGACATTCTGGGGGGGCCGTGTAGAGACTGGGTGTAGAGACTGGGTTAATCATCTCAGAGTGGATGCAGAGGGTAAACAGAGAAGGACAATAGCTATGGAGATTATGGTGAGGTAGCAGGAAGAAGGAGTTGGGGGGAGAAGGGATGAATGTATTGTGATGTGAGATGTCATGTAGATGTGAGATGGGCGATTGGTATAAAAGGAGAACCCATGGTGTATTGAGACATGCTTTTCTGTGTATGACTGTTGTGAGAGTGAATAAAATCGTCTGCTGCATAAATCAGTCTCGTTATTTACACTCTCCACAGCCTGATTATTTAGAGCTTTGTAAGTGAGAAGAAGGATTTTAAACTTAATTCTAAACTCTATGGGAAGCCAATGAAGGGAGGCCAAAACCAGAGAGATATGATCTCTTTTTCTAGTACCTGTTAAACTCTTGCTGCAGTATTTTGGATCAGCTGAAGACTTTTTAAAGATGTTTTAGGCCAGCCTGACAATAAAGAGTTAGAATAATCTAATCTAGAGCTAACAAAAGTGTGGATTAGTTTCTCAGCATCACTCTGAGACAAGATGCCCCTAATCTTGGCAATATTACACAAATGATAGAAGGCAGTCTTAGAAACAAGTTTAATATGTGAATTAAAGAACAGATCTTGATCAAAAATAACTCCAAGGTTCCTCACAGAACTATTAAGAGAAAGAGTAACCACATCCAAACTAAGAGTTTGATTTGGAAAGGTATTTCTAAGGTTTTTTGGACCAACTAGAATGACTTCAGTCTTATCTGAATTTAGTAGCAAGAAAATACATGTCATCCAAGCTTTGATTTCCTTAAGACAAACCTCTAACTCGGCTAATTGATTACTATCATCTGGCTTCATTGACAAGTATAATTGTGTATCATCGGCATAACACTGAAAATGTATGCAGTGCTTTCTAATAATATTGCCTAGCGGAAGCATAAAAACTAAAAAGAATAGGGCCTAGCACAGATCCTTGTAGAACTCTGTGACTGAGCTTTGAGTTGGAAGAAAACTCATTATTGACATGAACAAACTGGAACCTATCGGATAAATAAGATTTAAACCACTGCAGCAAAGTTCCATTAAGTCCAACAAGGTGTTCTAGTCTATCAAGTAAAATATTATGATCGATGGTATCAAAAGCTGCACTAAGGTCCAAAAGGACAAATACGGAAAAGTCCATTATCAGATGAAATAAGGAGGTCATTAGTGACCTTCACAAAAGCTGTTTCAGTACTATGATGGATTCTAAACCCAGATTGAAACTCTTCAAATAAACCATTTCCTTGCAAGTGGTCAAATAATTGTGCAGCAACAACTCTTTCTCAGATTTTTGAAATGAAAGGCAGATTAGAGATTGGCCTTAGCTAAAACTCCTGGATCCAGTGTTGCTTTTTAAGTCAGGGTTTAATTACAGCAGTTTTGAAGGCCTGCGGTACATGGTTTAATGTTAATGAAGAATTGATTATTTGAAGAATAGAACTACCAATAAATGGGAAGACTTCTTTAGACAACCTGGTAGGAATAGGGTCTAAAAGACAAGTTGAAAGCTTAGATGAGGAAACTATTTTATCTGACTCTAAAAGGTCAATTGGAGTGAACTCATCCAAACAGATATCAGTCAAAGGAGTTTTAGTAATTACTGTATTTAAGTTTGGATGTCTAAAACGGATGTATTTAAGTTTGGAGGTCTAAAAGACAAGTTGAAGGTTTGGATGAGGAAACTATTTTGTCTAACTCACAAAGGTCGATTGGAGTAAACTCATCAAGACAGACATCAATAGAAGGAGTTGTAGTAGTTACAGTATTTAAGTTAACAGTGGGAAGAATCTGAATGATTTTATCTCTGACTGATGAAATTTTATTTTTGAAGAAGTTCATAAAGTCCTGAGTAGTAAGCCCTAAGGGAATGCTAGATTTGACAGAATCTTGACTCTTTGTCAGCCTGGCTACAGTGCTGAAAAGAAACCTGGGATTATTCTTGTTCTCTTCTATTAATGTAGAATAATAACTTGTTCTAGCTTTCCTAAGAGATTTTTTATAAATTAGAAGTTGATTTCTCCAAACTAAATAGATTTCATCTAATTTAGTGGAGCGCCATTTTCTTTCTAATTGACAAGTCTGTTTTAAGCTATGGCTTTCTGGGTTGAACCAAGGAGTCAGAAATCTCTGATTAGACTTTTTCTTTTTAAAGGGGCGACCAAGTCTAGATTCTGATGCAGAGAAGCTGTATCACTATCTACCATGCTATCAATTACAGAAGGAGCAAGCTCTCCATAGCAAATCTCTGTTGTGTTGACACAGGGAATTGAGGAAACAATCTGCTTAAATTTGGGAACAGCATCATCTGAGACAATCTACTGTAGTAATATTTTTTTAATGAGCCAAATAGTCTGAAATCATAAGATCAAAAGTTAACAGAAAGTGGTCTGACAGTGCAGGGTTATGAGGAGACACTACCAGATTTTCTATTTCAATGCCATAAGTCAGAACAAGGTCCAACGTGTGGTGGAGATAATGGGTAGAATTTCCTACTTTCTGAGAAAACCCCATTGAGACTAATATTGAATTAAATGCCATATTAAGGCAATCACTCTTTACATCTACATGTACAGTGGGGTAAAAAAGTATTTAGTCAGCCACCAATTGTGCAAGTTCTCCCACTTAAAAGATGAGAGAGGTCTCCAATTTTCATCATAGGTATACCTCAACTATGAGAGACAAAATAAAAAAAAAAAAAAAATCCAGAAAATCACATTGAAGGATTTTTAATGAATTAATTGGTAAATTCCTCGGTAAAGTAAGTATTTGATCAATAACAAAAGTTCATCTCAATACTTTGTTATATACCCTTTGTTGGCAATGACAGAGGTCAAATGTTTTCTGTAAGTTTTCTCAAGGTTTTCACACACTCTTGCTGGTATTTTGGTCCATTCCTCCATGCAGATCTCCTCTAGAGCAGTGATGTTTTGGGGCTGTCGCTGGGCAACACAGACTTTCAACTCCCTCCAAAGATTTTCTATGGGGTTGAGATCTGGAGAAGACTTTCAACTCCCTCCAATGATTTTCTATGGGGTTGAGATCTGGAGACTGGCTAGGCCACTCCAGGACCTTGAAATGCTTCTTACGAAGCCACTCCTTCGTTGCCCGGGCGGTGTGTTTGGGATCATTGTCATGCTGAAAGACCCAGCCATGTTTCATCTTCAATGCCCTTGCTGGTGGAAGGAGGTTTTCACTCAAAATTTCACGATACATGGCCCCATTCATTCTTTCCTTTACACGGATCAGTTGTCCTGGTCCCTTTGCAGAAAAACAGCCCCAAGGTATGATGTTTCCACCCCCATGCTTCACAGTAGGTATGGTGTTCTTTCTCCTCCAAACATGACAAGTTGAGTTTTTACCAAAAAGTTCTATTTTGGTTTCATCTGACCATATGACATTCTCCCAATCCTCTTCTGGATCATCCAAAATGCTCTCTAGCAAACTTCAGACGGGCCTGGACATGTACTGGCTTAAGCAGGGGGACACGTCTGGCACTGCAGGATTTGAGTCCCTGGCGGCGTAGTGTGTTTCTGATGTAGCCTTTGTTACTTTGGTCCCAGCTCTCTGCAGGTCATTCACTAGGTCCCCCCATGTGGTTCTGGGATTTTTGCTCACCGTTCTGGTGATAATTTTGACCCCACGGGGTGGGATCTTGCGTGGAGCCCCAGATCGAGGGAGATTATCAGTGGTCTTGTATGTCTTCCATTTTCTAATAATTGCTCCCACAGTTGATTTCTTCACACCAAGCTGCTTACCTATTGCAGATTCAGTCTTCCCAGCCTGGTGCGGGTCTACAATTTTGTTTATGGTGTCCTTTGACAGCTCTTTGGTCTTGGCCATAGTGAAGTTTGGAGTCTGACTATTTGAGGTTGTGGACAGGTGTCTTTTATACTGATAATGAGTTCAAACAGGTGCCATTAATACAGGTAACAAGTGGAGGACAGAGGAGCCTCTTAAAGAAGAAGTTACAGGTCTGTGAGAGTCAGAAATCTTCCTTGTTGTAGGTGACCAAATACTTATTTTACTGAGGAATTTACCAATTAATTCATTAAAAATCCTTCAATGTACTTCCGGTTATGGCTGCCACGTAGGACGGACGTGTCTCGCTCTGCTCTGCTCCTGGAAAAAAAAAATCGGCAAATAACTCTCTCATTTGGGACAGAACGTATCCCAGCATTTGGGCGAGGATATGTCGGCGAAGCCTAAGGCTGGAAAACCAGGAAAAGGAAAAAGCGAGCCGCCGAAACAGTCCAAATTAACGGACTTTCAGGTCTGTGACGCAGCAAACAAAACTCCATATATGGCGGAGGAGGCTGGCAACGCTGCGATTTCTGCGGGGAATGGCGCAGATGCGCTGATGGCAGCCATGAGTTCAATGAGAGCGGACTTTTCCTCTAGATTTGATGGGATTATGACAGCGTTGGAAGGAATAAGAAAGGAATTGGGTGACTGTGTAGAACGAACGGCGCAGATGGAGCTCCGTCTCGCTAGTGCTGAAGATGACGTCACCCGTCTTCAATTAAAGGTGCGCACTTTGGAAAAAAAAAATAAATCTCTGGAAGATAATATTTTGGATTTGGAATCTCGGTCGAGACAGAATAATTTGAGGCTGGTGGGTCTTCCAGAGGAATCAGAAGGTCGGGACGTATGTTCCTTTCTGGAAAAGTGGATTCCGGAGGTGCTGGGCAGCGAGGAGTTGCAATCAGCAGTGGTTCTGGAAAAAGCACATCGTATTGGCCCACGGAGAGATAAGGGACCGCCGAGGACCTTAATTATGAAGTTTCTTAGCAACAGAGACAGGATGAAGATCTTCAACGCTGCACGTGCTAAAGGAGAGATTAAACACCAGGACCAGCAGGTGCGGTTCTACCCAGATTTGGCCACAGGAATCCAGCAATTGAGGAAGCAGTTTGATCCCGTACGTAAGGAGCTGCGCAACCTTGGGATTCGTCATGGTGTAATCTATCCTGCGAGACTGCTGACCACGTATGAGGGCAGAACCCACATCTTCAAGACCCCAGAGGAGGCGCAGGAGTTCATCAAGAAGATCAAAGAAGAAGAAGAGACTGGTGGGAGCTAAGCATGAACAAAATATAAGGTAGAATAATTAAGCATTTGCACAGGCATCTGACTGACTTGAAGTAAATAGTAAGTTTACAAAATATAGATTGTATTATATATTAAAAAAACAAAACAAAAACAAAACAAACAAAAAAAAAAACTATGATGTACAAAGTTGTTAAAAATTTTGGAGTTAAGTTGGAAAACTACAGAGGAGAGTTAATGTTACGTCATTAAAAGCAGTAGAGTTAGGGTGATTGGGAGGATGAAGAAGGAGTGGCTTAGGCTGTTCCCCGTGGGTGTGGAACGGTCGATGGCTATATCGGGAGACAGAATTTTTCTTTTGATTTTGGGGGGTTTGCCACAAGTGTGGGAAGGGGAAATTTGTTTGTGTGTAGTTTGTAGGATGAATGTTCAACCACTCATGTTTTTGCTTCTCTGTATGAGCATGTTTACACTGCAAGGTAATCCCAAACTCTCTATTGATCATGGACCAAAGTGTTAATCTTAATTTAACTTCATGGAATTGCAGAGGTCTACAAAATTTAAAAAAACTTAAACAAGTTATGAATAAAATAAAGGACATGGGTTCAAGAATTGTGTTTTTACAAGAAACTCATCTGATAGAGGAGGATGTTAAAAGAATTAGGAGTAGATGGCAGGGAAGTGTATTCACCTCTTCATTTTCATCCCGAGCCAGGGGAGTTATGACTCTCATACATAAATCAGTTCCTTTTCAAGTGAAAAATGTAATTGGAGACAAATTTGGAAGATATGTAATCATTCAAGGTTCTTTGCTATTAGAAAATATAAATCTTGTGAACTTATATGGTCCCAATATAGATGATCAGAAGTTCTTTGCTAATTTATTTCTCATCTTATCATCACTTACAGGGCAACATATAATAGCAGAGGATTTTAATTGTACATTGAATCCAGGTGTGGATAGATCAACAGGACTGGATTGTACGCACATTGGATGTAGGATGACTATTAATCATTTTATGAAAGAATTGAGATTGTTAGATATATGGAGAGAAATGAAACCACAAGTTAAAGCCTATTCTTGTTATTCCAGTACCTACAAGACATTCTCACGTATTGATTATTTTTTGATTTCCACAGAATTAAGGTCCAAGATTCAAAACTGCTTTTATGATAACATCGTGATCTCTGATCATGCACCCTGTTGTCTAATATATGTAGATAAAAAATTGACAAAGGAATCAGGTAGATGGCAATTTCAGCATAAATGGCTTCAGGATGAGGAATTTGTCAAGTATATAGAAAAACAGATAGACGAGTTCTTTGACATCAATACTACACAAACATCAGCATGTGTAAAGTGGGAGGCTTTCAAAGCTTTTATTAGGGGACATATTATTAGTTATACAGGATCAAAATCTAAGAAGACTCGAGAGGAGAGAGCTAAATTGGAACATAAAATAAAAAATCTTCAGGAAAAAGTGTATGCAGGAAGTGACCCAAGGTTGGAGAATGAATTACTGATTTTGAGAGCTGAATACGACAAAAAATCAGCGAATAGAGCTGCCTCGAGTCTTCTAAGATTGAAACAATCTTTTTATGAACAAGGTGAAAAATCAGGAAAATTATTAGCATGGCAGATTAAACAATTGGAAATTAAAACACCAATTACCAGTATTATAAGTAAAGGACAGGTAGTTATAGATCCTTTAGAAATTAATAGAGCCTTTAGAGATTACTATGAAAAATTATATGATACCAAAAATGAACCTGATTTAACAAAACTAAATGGGTTTTTGAACGAACTATCTATACCGTGTATTCCAAATGAAAACAGGGAGATATTGGAGTCTAAAATTAGTCAAGAAGAAGTTGGGCTAGCCATTGATAATATGAAATCAGGAAAAAGTGCAGGACCAGATGGTCTTCCAGTTGACCTTTATAAAAAATTTAAGAATAAATTAATAAAACCTTTTTTGGAAATGGTTTTAGAAGCATTTCAAAATAATAATTTACCATCATACATAAATAATGCCTTAATTATACTGCTGCCAAAACCAGGTAAGCCCTCTAATAAATGTGAAAATATGAGACCAATAAGCCTATTAAACGCCGACCTTAAGATAATCTGTAAAATTTTAGCAAGACGAATACAAGAAATTTTACCAAATATTATTAATCGAGATCAGAATGGCTTTATAAAGGGTAGACAAGGCTTCCATAATGTAAGAAGACTATTTAATATTATTTATTTTAATAAAGAAGCACCGGATACAGCTCTCCTATCATTGGACACCGAAAAGGCCTTTGATAGAGTTGAATGGCCCTTTCTTTTTGAAGTCCTACAAAGGTTTGGACTTGGAAATAATTTCATAAAATGGGTTCAAATAATATACAATAATGCTACAGCAGAAATCCTAACAAATAACAATATTTCAAAACCAATAAAAATCAATAGAGGATGTCGACAAGGCTGTCCACTTTCACCTTTACTGTTTACTATGGCAATTGAACCTTTAGCGATAGCGATACGTTTACATTCACAAATATATGGAATTAAAGTTGGACCAACAGAACATAAAATCTCCCTGTACGCCGATGATATAATTTTGTTTATGTCGAATCTAAAAAAATCAATTCCAACCTTGTTGAATTTAATAAAGAATTTTGGGGAAATATCAGGATATAAAATAAATAAAACTAAATCTTCAATATTAATGCTAAATGAGACCCAGAGAAATTACCCAGCCCCTGAGGTAAATCAATTCAAGGTTGTAAATCAGTTTAAATATTTAGGAATCCAAATTATGCCTAAGCTAGAATCAGTCGCCAGTGTCAACTATGAAGCCTTAATGTCAGATATCAGTGAGTTAACTCAGAGATGGATGTCACTACCAATGTCGATGATCGGGAGAATCAATATACTTAAAAGTAATATTTTACCTAAAATACTTTATTTATTTCAATACATTCCCTTATCACCACCTTTAGATCTATTCTCAAGAATAAAAAAAAAGTTAGTGGAATTTATATGGAACAACAGGAGGGCTAGATTACGTTTGTCTTTATTATATTTACCATTTGATCGTGGAGGTCTGAAATGTCCAAATTTTATGTTGTATTATTGGTCGGCACAACTGAGGTCTATGACATATTATTTTTCATCAAATGATCTCCCTCACTGGACTGAAATGGAATCATACAATTTACCTTTACCTCTTCCCATATTCATATACTCAGATTCGGCAAAAAAATTACAAAAACAAGTTAAAAATCCATTTGTAAAGCATATGATCAAAATATGGTGTGAAGCTAAAAACTATTTAAAAGAACCACAGTTATTGTCACAATTTAGTCCAATATGGGGTAATCAATATTTTAAACCAGGGAGAGCGGACGCTGTATTTAAAGTATGGAATTTAAAAGGGATACAAAAGATTCAGGATTTATATTTGCCATGTGCAGACAACATAATGTCTTTTGAAGAGCTGAGGATCAAATTTAATCTCAATAGAACACATTTTTTTAAATATCTTCAACTTAGAAACTTTATTCGATCAAATCAAAATAAAGCTCTCACTCGACCTATTTATTCATCCTTGGAAAAAATGATGATGAAAGATAGTAAAAGAAAGGGTATTATTTCAGAGTTTTATAACTCATTGACACTATCTTCAAGTGAAAATTCACTGAAAAGATTAAACTACTGGAAAGAAGATCTGCAAATTGAAATTTCAGAGGAACAATGGGAATTGGCTTGTACAGAAGCTCAAACCAAATCAATAAATGCACGCCTTAAATTGATACATTTCAAATGGTTAATGCGGATGTATGTTACACCGGAGGAGTTAAATAGATATAACAAAAATATACCAGATACATGCACAAAATGCATGGAAAGTAAAGGAACCCTATTTCATTGTTTATGGGAATGTAGATTAATAAGAATGTTTTGGGAAGAGGTGAGGGTAACAATTGAAAAAATAATCTCAAAACAAATCATATTGAATCCTAAACTGTTTTTGTTGGGTCTGTACCCAGAAAAGCATAATTTTAATAAAAGTGAAAGAACATTCATAGACCTCAGTTTGCTTAATGCCAAAAAATGTATTGCACTATTATGGAAAAAGACTCATAGACCAGATGTGACTCAGTGGTTAAGACAGATGTTAACAAACCTTCCATTAGAAAGAATAACATATATACTAAAATCAAAGGAAATTGTGTTTGAGAATATATGGAGACCTTTTATTGATTATGTAAAAAATTTAAACATAACTCTTGAAGAAGAAGGTGAATGATGTGTGTGGACCTTGTAAATTCCAAACTGGTGAACATAATATGTATACTAATGTATTGGATTGTCTAGACTAAACAGAGGAGCATTGTTGAAGACTTGATTTTGTTGGTGGTTGTTGGTGTTTTTAGTGCATTTTTTTTTTTGTAGTACTTTAGTGTTAGTGTTTGATTGTTTGTATCATGTTTGTTAAAAAAAAAAAAAGGTTCAATAAAGATATTGTGGAAAAAAAAAATCCTTCAATGTGATTTTCTGGATTTTTTTTTTCTCATTTTGTCTCTCATAGTTGAGGTATACCTATGATGAAAATTGGAGACCTCTCTCATCTTTTAAGTGGGAGAACTTGCACAATTGGTGGCTGACTAAATACTTTTTTACCCCACTGTATATTAAATTTGCCTACTATAATTATTCTGATTCTGATTCTGATTTCAGCACTAAGTCTGCTAAGAATTCAGCAAATTTGGATAAAAACTCTGAGTAGGCTGAGGGAGGATGATAAACTATGGCGAATAAAATTGGGCTTAACCTAAAATTGCTCGAATGCCCAATACTGAGGACCAGGCCCTCAAAGGAATTATAATGGGGGTTTTTTGCTTTACATTAACTAGTAATTTGGAATTGTAAATTGTTGCTACTAGTTCCACAACCATAACTTCTGGGATTTTGACAGTTTAAATAACCACAAGTGTCATATTCGCCCCTTTGGGGCAGAGAGACAAGCCCACGCACTGAATGGTATTTGTGACATTTATTAACAAAAATAACATAAAGTTCAAAAAAGGTGCCAACAATACAAAAATGCAAAGCAAGAATAACTTACAAGATTTGCCTCAGAGCTGGGCGGGCTCTGGAGAAGTAAAATACTTCAGAGGCTGGGAGTAGAAGAATGAGTAGTTAAACCAATATAGCCACAACACACAGTGAATGAACAGAGCTTAAATACGCAGAGGGAAATGAGCTGCAGGTGTGAGTCACTAAGCAAGCAGGTAACCTAATTAAACCAACTGCCCACAGCTGAGCTGAGAGAGGGGCAGGCCGTGAGCAGTGAGAGGGAGTGTCTGGGAAAGGGGCACAAGTGAAAACAAATCAACAATAAATACAGAAAACTAACACAATCAAACTAATCAGATATACAATACTTAGAAATAAAGTGAGGAGTAAAAACAAGAGCTCAGACACATGACAGAGCCCCCCCCCTTTAAGGGGTGGATTCCAGACACCCCCAGATAACACCCAAAAGACCCCCCCCCTCCCGTGAGAGAAAGAGGTACATAACACAGCCACCCCGGGTGGGAGGTGGGGGAAGAGGCTAGGAGGGAAACACAAACCCACTCATGACCCACACCTGCACAACACCAGGCCCCTGGGCCCCTTTAGACAGGAGAATCAAACAGTTTGGGTGGCCGACCAAAGTCCCAGACCAGCCGGATGGCCAGGTGGTATGAATCGGGTGGCCTGCCGGAAAACATAGGCCACCCAACCCGGCGGCCCAGTCTATTGGGCGGCCGGCCTGAGTTCTTCAACCACCATGACTGGAGAGGTGACCTAGGAGGTGGCTCCCCCACGGGGAGACCCAATGATGGGAAGCAGGGCCGGAGGGGGAAGACCACGATGGTGTCTGGTGGTGGAGGAGAAAGGCGGTCCATGACAGCATCTGGCATACGAGCAAGGGGGACCACAACACCCTTGATAGTCTTGGGCTGAGGAGTAGTAGCACCCATGGGGGTCCCAGACTGGGACATAGCTGCACCTGCGGTAGCTCCGGGCTGGAACTCTGCTTCGCCCGTGGTGGCTCCGGGCTGGAGAATGGCTGCACTCGGGGTGGCTCCGGGCTGGAGCATGGCTGCACCCGGGGTGGCTCCAGGCTGGAGCTCTGCAGCAACCACGATGGCAACGGGCTGGAGCTCTGCAGCACCTGTGGTGGCTCTGGGCTGGAGCACTGCAGCACCCTCGGTGGCCCTGGACTGGGCCAACGCTGCACCCTCGGTGGGCCCAGACTGGGCCAACGCTGCACCCACGGTGGACCCCGGGCTGGGCCGTAGCACCCATGGCGGGCCCATACTGAAGCACAGCAGCCATGTCGGGTTAAAGCTGGGGCACAGCACCAACGAAGATCCCTGGCCGGGACATAGCACCCACGGAGACTCGGACCATGGAGGAGGAACCCAGACGATGGACCTTGGGCAGAGGGGAAGCTGCACCCATGGAGGGCCCGGTCTGGACCGAAGCTGCACCCACAGAGGTCCCGGGCTGGGACGGTACACCCACGACAACCTCAACAGAGGGAGCTGGACCCAGGACGACCTCCAGTGGCAAGCCTTGACCCACAGAAATCTCTGGCAGTGTTGGTATGTCTCCGGTGACCCTGGGAGAAAGCTAAGACACACATAGAAAAGAGGGTTCAGGGTCACCGGCAGTGGTGGTGCTCGGCAAGGTGAGCTCAGGTGCAGTGGGCGGCTGCACCTGGCTCTCCTCACCAAGAGCCAGGCAAGATTGCTCTAAAACAGATAATAGAAAAACAAAGGAGAGCACATGCCTGAGCTCGAGCTCCATCGCCGTCCAGGACTCCAATGATCCAGGCGATGATGTAACCTCGGCTCGGCCCTCTGGAGGTCCAGCTCCAGTTCCAACTCTGTTACGGTGGCCCCTGCAGCAGGCATGATGGTTGTAGCAGTTTTGGGGCCCCCAAACAAAAGGACCCACACTGGTGGTTCATCCAGCATGGCAGCAGGGGGTCAACTCACCGCTGGCCCTGGAACTGGATCCTCCAGGGTCTCGGGCTCCTCCAACTTCCAGCAGTTCTGTTCTGGGGCCGGCGGACACTCAGGAACAGATGGGGGAGACACGGAGAGGGCAGGTGAGTAGTTGATTGCTGCAGCAGGAGGAGAGAGCTCAGGGGACTGCGTGTCCTGAGCCTCCCTACCAGGAATCAGGCAAGGCATATCATTATAAACAGAAGAGGGAAAAAATGACACTTGCCTGTTTTCCCAGTGTAGGATGTTGCCTACTGCAGTGGGTGGAGTGTCGCTTCTCTCCGTGACTATGGTTAATGTGGGCCCCTCAGAGGATTGTTGAGGAGCCGCCCCTGTACTCACGAGAACGGACGCAGCCGAGGAACAAATGTAGGACCTCTCGGCAGTGGGAGAGGACACCGAAGGAGAGGGAGGAACAGCAGCTACAGACCCAAGGGAAGCTGATGATGCAGACGGAGAAGAGAGGAGGGAGGGCTGCACTGCTGAGTGGGACTCCTGCTTCGGTGTTGGAGAAGAGGCTGTCAGAGAGGGGGAGTTATTCCTCCGTCAGTCCGGAGTGGGACAACGGCACCGCCGTGGAGCTGGTGACGCACACACTGTAGCTGGAGATGGTGAGCCGGGAGAGAGGATGGGCTTCTGCCGTGGGGAGCGCCTCCACTTTGGCTCCGCTGAAAACGCTCCTACCCTCAGATCAGGAAATGATTGCAGGAGCGCAGACACCGTGGATAACAGCTTTGAGAATTCGGGATATCTCCACAGGATGGGATGCGCCTCCAGGATTCCCACCGCTCCATACAAACATTCCCATGTCTTCTTGGGTCCCCGGGCAGCGAAAGCCTCATCCACAAAGTCCTGGATGAAGTCCTCCGCCCATTCCTCCTCCACTGTTGGAGACCCTGCTGCTTGCTTGAGCGAGATCGGTGCGCTGGGGACATAATTAGCTCCACAAGACAGGTGCGTAAAAAAAACACAAAAAGGTGAAAAAATGCACAAACACCTCAGCTGAGTTTTTTTCACTGGCAGCTTTATTCTGTCATGTTTGCCCCTTTGGGGCAGAGAGACAAACCCACATGCTGAATGGTATTTGTGACATTTATTAACAAAAATAACATAAAGTTCAAAAAAGGTGCCAACAATACAAAAATGCAAAGCAAGAATAACTTACAGAATTTGCCTCAGAGCTGGGCGTGTTCCGGAGAACTAACTAACTAACCTGCACTTATATAGCGCTTTTCTAGTCACAAAGACCACTCAAAGCGCTTTCATTAATACTAACCCTCTATTCTAAGGGCCTATAGGAAACAGATATCTAGGGACAATTTAGAACAGCCAATTAACCTAACATGCATGTTTTTGGCATGTGGGAGGAAACCGGAGAAATCCCGGAGTAAACCCACGCAACACGGGGAGAACATGCAAACTCCACACAGATCACTGTTGGTCGGGGGCTGGGATCGATCCCACGATCCCCACAATCCCCCGGCCAAGGGTAAACTGTGCTGCCGCAGTGCTAACCACTGCGCCACCGTGCAGCCCCGAGAAGTGAAATATTTCAGAGGCTGGGAGTAGAGGAATGAAGAGTAGTTAAACCAATATAGCCGCAACACACAGTGAATGAAAAGAGCTTAAATACACAGAGGGAAATGAGCTGCAGGTGTGAGTCACTGAGCGAGCGGGTAACCTAAATAATCCACTGCCCACAGCTGAGCTGACAGAGGGGCAGGCCGTGAGCAGTGAGAGGGAGTGTCTGGGAAAGGGGAGGCACAAGTGAAAACAAATCCACAATAAATACAGAAAACTAATAAAATCAAACTAATCAGACATACAATACTTAGAAATAAAGTGAAGGTCTGAGCTCAGTAAAAACAAGAGCTCAGACACATGACAAGAAGGAGTTGATTCATTTAACCAACATAATCCTCTTGTCCTAACCAAGTCTCTGTAAGGGATATTAAATCAATCTGATGATCAATTAACAGATCATGGACTAGCAGAGACTTGGGAGTTAGAGACCAAATATTTAACAATCCACATTTAATTTTTAAATTACGAGGAAGAACAGAGGCCAAGTCATTAGATTTAGAGGCTTCATGTTTAATTTGAGTTTTACCAACTTTTTGTTTAATCACTTTAGGATGCTTATACATTATATTTTTATTTACTTTAGAGGGAGCAGACAGTGATTCTGTCATGGGGAAGACAGGGGCTAAGTTGAGGGGTGGCGGATGAAGAGGAGCTGCAGAGAGGCATGTAAGACAGCGACTCTGCTTCCTGGTCCCAACTAAGAGTAGTCAAGGTTTTGGAAATTTGGATAAAAATGATGCCAGCTTGTTAGATAAATGAGACCCACCATCCAAAGTGGGATGGACGCCGTCTCGCCTAATAAGACCAGGTTTTCCCCAAAATGAGATCCAATTGTCAGTGTAGCCCACATTGTTTGCAGGACACCACACAGACAGACAGCGGTTGAAAGATGACAAGCGGCTAAACATGTCATCACTGCTCAGATTGGGGAGGGGCCCAGAGAATACTACAGAAGCAGACATCATTTTTCCAAATTCACACACCGATTCCACACTAAGTTTTGTGACTTCCGACTGCCGGAGTCAGATGCCATTAAAGCCGGCGTGGATAACAATGCAGTGCAACAAGCTCACCACCCAGCTCAGCTGGACTGCCTATGTCAACCACCATTAATTCAGTGGACTGTAGTAATTCGGCATACAAGTGGTGCACAGTAACGCGCAATAGTATCAATCTGCCATTGCTACTGGACACCGCCACTACCAGGTCACTGATGAACTGGATCACTGTGAAGAGGTTCTTCTCTCGGCATCCAATCAGGACAGATGCGGTGGAGCTCTACGAATACAGACACACCAGAATCAGCCTCATAGGAACCATCACATTAATGGTTCGCTACAGGTCCAAAGTCCTCCCAGCGTTCACCTTCCAGGTAGCAACACATGGTGACAACATCCTGGGGTGTGACCGCTTTCACAAATTAAGTTTCACCATCACCGACCACCAAGGGCTTTGTTTAACTGCTGCTAACCGGAGATTACTTCACCTAGATGTGGGCAAAGCCGCTCCAAGCTTCGCATCGCACGAAGTGCAGAGCACGGACTTGACTCAGATCCTCACCAGTCAGAAGCCTCACACAGCCGCCATTCAGCCATAGAAGATTGAGTCCGTGGCCAAGAAGGACCCCAGTGAATGATGCCAACCCAGAGCTCGTCCTGCCACTGGCGAGAATGTCACACTGCCACAACCGCAACCAGCATCAGGGATGAGAGAGCAGCAGCAGTGCTGCCTGAAGCCAACCAGGTCCTCACTCACGGTGCTTGATTGGGTTTGGGTCCGCCGATCCGAATGCCCTCAGGACCTGCAGATGCTCCTGTCACTGTCCATGCAGATCACTGTGCAATTGGGGCCAGCCACCTTCCATTAACACAGCTGTTTAACATCTACCAATAGCCAGGCCATGTGTATGCTTAGTTAGCTTTTCGAGCCTCCCACTGAGCTGTACCCAGTTGTAGTACTCATCACTGTTATGCACGACATGTGATCCTGACTATATGTGTGTTTGTGTAGTGGCCATATGCCACCACAATTGCTAGCTACCCCATTAAGGTTAAGTCACCAGTAAGGTTCTGGTTTTTCGAGGGGGTGGGTGGCATATGGGGAATGACACCATGCACCAAGTTGCATGTGGATGCACACATGGTGTGATGTCATCACACCATGGTGTTATAAGGGACTGTACAGCAGTAGTCGTGCTCTTTGGCACGCCGCCTTCCATGCAACACCTGCCTGTACCCACTCTCTAGCTTATTTGTGCTACCTGTTAGCCTGTTCAATAAAGCTAACCTCAACGTGTGGACAAGTCCGCTGGCCTCATTTCCAGACATAATAAAATCCATAAAAGCTGTCATGAACCGAGCCGGGTTGTTCTTCGGGCTCGGTTCCAACCCGCTGTGGCTCAGGTTTATCTGTGTAGTTATATATTATGTTATCTTTTGAGTTTCTTGTAGTTTCTATTTTCCCCTTCTTTATTTCCCTACCTGTAGCCACTGCATTCTGGCTGGCAGCTGTGAGGCAGCCTCCTTTGGCCTACACTCATGTGGGCACTGTCTGACATTTGCGGGTCTGACCACGCCCTTTCTCTCATGACAGACAGCTGGGTCCACTCCGGTAATTGCCTTTCCTGCGCTTCACCCAGGTGCACCCAATCTTCTTTGCCAGCAATGCTTGTACTTGAGCAGCTCTCTGCCAGTCAAGCATTGCTGGACTATTGCATTGTCTTTACGTTTATGCCACTGTACACTGTGGTCTGCCCGCTTCTCGTCCCGTCCTGAAGCCAGTAAGTGTACACTTTCGCCTTTTTGTCTGTCAGCCTTGTTTTTGAACTGTTTATATTGTGCCACTGTACACTGTGGTCTGCCTGCTTCACGCCCATTGTGTAGCCATTTAGTGTACCCCGTCACTGTTTTTGTATGTCTATATTTTGGGAACTGTTGCCTTCGTTAATAAATGTGTTGTGGTGCAACCCTGCGCTTAAATCCATTCTTTCTCCTCACTCCTCCATGCGCTGCGTAAAAGCACACAAGGAGATAGTGACAGAATAGTCCAGCCAGCAGAGGATTTAGCGGGTTACTCCCACACATCACTTTTTCTTTTTTGAACTGTTTCCTCACCCAACTGTTTTTGCCCTACGATGCCTTCGGCGCGCCGTTCCCACACCGGCCGGAGCAGACGATTAGCAGGGAATCCCACGGTGGAGGAGGAATGGGCGGCGGTCTTTATCCAGGGCTTTATGGATGAGGCCCATGAAGCCCACGGACCAAAGGCAAAGTGGAGCTGCCTGGATTCAGCTGTAATTATCCTCAAGGCACATCCAGGGCTCTGGAGCTATCCGCAGTATGAGGGGCTGTTGTCTTTGGTCTGTGCGTTGGATGAGGCGTTTACCAACCTGAGGAGGTGGGCACTCTCCACGAAGCCCAAGCAGAGACGCTTTCCACAGCCTGCTAGCACCGCTTCCTCAGCATCGCCATCAGCTTCAGCCGCCCGTAAGCAGCACCATCCTGCGTGGAGATGCCAGGAGAGGCCCTCATTGCCTTCGGCAGCCATCATGCCTACAGCTGCTGTGAGGTCTGCCAGGGCCACCCCGGGAACACCCACTTCCGTTGCCATGGAGACGGCTCCTCCGCAATCCTTTGAAGGGGCCAAAATCACTGTTGACATGGAGAGGGATGACTGTCTGCCTGCCACAGCTGTGAACATCCAACACTGGGATGACAGGCAAGTGTTTTTTCATTCAACTCAATTAAATCATGATAAACCTTGTCTGTCTCCCGAGGGAGAGGCCCAGTCTCTGCAGTCTCTGGGCTCTCTCCTCCAGCTGCAAACATTTACTCTTTTCCTGTTATCTCCGTGTCTCCTCTATTTTTTCCTGAGCACCCGTTGGCCCAAGGTCAGAGCCTTCAGACAGTGGAGGAGCCGGTGGCCTCGGAGGATTCCGCTCCGGAGCCAGCATGGAGACGTCCCCCTGCAGCCACGCCAGAGGAATCCCCAGCATTGGAGCCGTTGCAGGAGGACTGTGGGACTGCAATCACCATCTTGCCAGCTGCGGAGGCAACCACAGTAGATTGGGAGCCAGAGTCGGACCTCCTAGAAGCCAGGCCCGAGTCTTCATCACCAGGATCGACGGAGTCCTGGATGGTGGTGGAGCTCGAGCTCAGGCAAGTTATCTCTCTTGTTTTTCTTATGTCTGTGTTAGAGAGATCTTGCTTGGCTCTAGGGGAGGAGAGTTGGGTGCAGCCCTCAGCTGCATCTGAACTCCCCTCGCCGGGCTCCACCACTGTTCTCCCTCTGTTGTCCCTGAGCTTCCGCTTAGGGCCACCGGAGGAGATCTACCATCTTCTGGGATCTCCAGGGGTTGGGTCTCACCGCCAGATGACGTCATGGGTCCAGCTCCCCTTCTGCCAGAGGCCGTCGAGTGGGTCCCTCCGCAGGCTGAGGCTCCATGGGTGTGGCATGCTGGTCACAAGTGCTGCAGAGCTCCAGCCGGAGTCCACCACGGGTGCAGCTGTGTCTCAAGCCAGGACCACCGAGGGTGCTGCTGGTCAGCCTGAGGACGTCGGGGCCTCCACTCCTCAGCCTGATGCCATCGTGGCTTCCTCCTCCTCCCTGTCTGATGCCGTGGGGATTCCCTTCCTACGGTCCGGTCACCCACAAGTGAGCCTCCCGGTGGGCAGGCCGCCTCCTGCTCCACCCTCTGGTCCTGGTGGCTCAACAGCGCTGGCTGACTGCCGGAAGGAGTCTCTGGGCCAGGTGGCCTGTGTTTTCCAGCAGGCCACCGGACTCTGTTCGCTGGACTGTCTGCTGGGCATGGGACTCTGAGCAGCCTCCTGAGCCTCCAAGCCTTTGGACTTGGGGGGGTTAGTGTGTTTTCTGTTGTGGGCCCTGGGCACGGTGTATTTTGTTCCCTCCTTGCCTGATCCCCCTACCTCCCACCCAGGTTCGTTGGTTGTTGTTCCTGCTGGGGGGGGGGGGGGGGGGGGGGTCCTTTCTTTTCTGATGTTGCCGTGGGTGTCTGGAATCCACCCTGGGGAGATCGTGACAAAAAGCCATAAAAGTGGGATATCAGTAACATCGGCCTGATGAAGCAACTTTACATCTGGCATGCATCTTATAGAGGCTGCATTATGCCAACATCTAGCCAATGTCTTGCCAATGCACAAGCAACCTCTATAAGATGTATTCCCGATGTAAACTTGCTGATGTTGGCTGGATGTGTGCGCACTGCTGGGGCACGTTACAACCAAAGTCAGATATAAACAGACAACAGAATACACAATAAACGGAGTCTGAGGGAACTCTTTAGTCTTATTACTGGTTTTATTCTATTTTATTATCTTATTTATTGGATTTTACTGTTGCACTGGCTGGAGATGCAAAGCAATCTTGTTGCATATTTGTTGTGCAATGACAATAAAGGTTTCCAATTAAGCGATATTATACAAGAGGAAGTACAGTAATGAATATAGTAACTGCGGGTGTGATACGTCATAAGCCCTCCGCTATGTGTCGTACTTACTGTTGTTTATATTGCTTAATTCTAATTCCAATTCTCTTCAACTTAAATGAATATTTAACATCCATGTCAATAAATTCACTGACTTGTAGTGGACTGATTCTTCAGTAAAAACATTTCTTAGTTGTGTGGATTTTCTGTTCAGCTTTTCAATTTATAAAACTGGAACCACAACAGATTAAATTAATCTGCAAACTTGAAAATGAAGAATGAGAAACACAAACTTTAAATAGAATAGACTGATAGTACTTGGAAAATTAAATATTAAATGAGCTGTGTAATTGAGACAGGACCCCAGTGAATTCTGGATGTTTTCGTCTCCAAAGCTACAGGAAATGACTTGGACAATTAACCTACAATGAATTTCTCAAGTTTGTCCCTGTGCAAAAACTACATTTCTTGGTGGTTGTCCGGTGTGTGTGTGTGTGTGTGTGTGTGTGTGTGTGTGTGTGTGTGTGTGTGTGTGTGTGCGTGTGTGTGTGTTGTGTGTGTGTGTTGTGTGTGTGTGTGGCGGGGGGTGGGGGGTGTCATAGAAAAGTTTGCACCAGTCTGTCAACATGACAAACTGAATCTAACAGTGTTTCCGTTATTCTGACTGGACAGATTGTGCAGTCTAAAAATATTCACCCCTAAACAAGTCAGTAGGAGACTTTCTTCTGACAGGGGAGAGGGACTGCCACCATCATGTTCATGGCTTTTTTTAACTGGGAGCAGAACTACAGCTGATTTGCATCTGTTGCAGAATGTAAGGCTACAGCCAGGCAATTGTGAAGCTTACTGATGTTTCCACAAGCCTTTATTTCTGTTCTTTCCATCGTTTAGTTAGAGCACAGATCCTATTTTTGTCAGGATCCTGACATTGACTGTGCTATGTCCTTGCTTTGAGTTATGTTTTGGGGGGTTTGTTTTGGTTGGGACATGAGCACAGCCCGTGCCCTCGCTTTTGTTATTTTAGAGACTCTATTATTTTCTTGATTATTATGATTTGTATTGTTATTCCTGTCATGGTCTGGGTTTTTGTTTTAACTGTCATAACCCTCCTCACACGCTTTTACACAGCGCAACGAGGAGGGTAAGGAAGAATGCATTTACATGCTGGGTTGCACTACCGCACATTTATTGAACAAAAAGGTAAACAAAACCCCAACTGTACAAAACAACAAAACAGCACAGGGCACAAGAGGAGTCCTCCAGGACACTCACAGTCACTGGGTGAGAATATCGGGAAAATAGCACATCCAATACTCACAAGCTGGAGCAGTCCAAGTAAGTCCCAAGGTGCCCTGGCAAAAAACCCTCATGCATGACAGTACATCTCATAGACGATTCAACGGACCAGCATTGTTTGACTGGCGAACGCCGCTAAAGTACAAACATTGCTGGTTCCACAAATTGGAGACAGCTAGGCAAGGCGTGGAAATGACGATCACCGGAGTAGAATCACCTAGCTGTCAAGAGGGAGGGGATGTGGTTGGACCAGCGAATGTTAGACAACGCCCACCTGAAAGTAGGTCAAAGAAGCTGTCTAACAGCCGCCGGCCAGAGTGGTGGCTACAGGCATGGAAAAGAAAAGACCAAAGACAAAAACACCACAAGAACTAAAAGAACTAAAAAGATAGTGTGGGCGACCCCCACAGCCTACGGACAAGCAGAGCGTTCAGCTGGAGCAATTAGCAGAACAGTGAGATGTATGGACTGATATCAATAGGCAGCCTCTCTTTGTCTAATCCCTGCGCCAGTAATCCTGCTATAGATATGTGTGACTCTAATGCAAATGTCCATGCCTTCCTGCAGTTACTGTGATGCTAATGTGCCATGCATGCATTGTCTAGCTGGGTATATAAGTCAACCATATCGCTTGCTCTCTCTCTTACTCACTTTTTGATCACACGCATTGCCTGTTTGCTGACTAGAGACAGAGGGCTCACTCCAGCGCGCTCCCACAGCGCTGGAGTGACCCTCGTGTTGGAGGATGAATAAAACACCCTTTTAAACTTCAGTTCGCCGTGTCCTGCCTGCACTTATTCCGTGCCTCCACACTGGGTACCCCTTATTTCAAATCTGCCACACTGGTGACCCCGAATACAAGAACACACTGACGACGAACGAATGCAGCCCCCGGCGGTGACTCCGACGACAAGCGAATGCAGCTGCCTGACGCAAATAGACTGCCCTCCCTTCTGCCACACGGGAGACCTCGATGCAGAACCGACACCAGGCAAACTCCCTCGGAGATCATCCACGACCGGGAAGGCTGCAGAAAGCGTCATGGTGCGACCCTCGCCTGAGATTGGAACATCCACGCTGGGACCGGCCGAGGGACAAAGAGCGTCTACTCCCTCTCACCGCTCCTCCGCATCCACACGAGCGCGCACGCACCTCGTCCTCTCTCCACGACGGCGACCTCAAGGGCTGAACGGAGAACACAGCGCGTGGACCAGAACGCACCATGACCCGGAACGAGCGAACGACAGCAACAGCCAAGACAGGGAGGACCATCGGCGCCGACAACGCTGATCTTCATCAAGCTCCCTGACCCTGACCCACCTCTCAACAGCGGACCACCCACGCACCGAACCCCCGCACGCACACCGGGGGGTTACGAGGACAGCGCACCACGCACGGGACAATACCGGCTCCACAGACCGCCATCGTCCTCCGCTGCTGCACACGCCTGAGAAACACGGCCGACCGCCATCCTCGGAACCTTGAGGGCTGCTCACACACCTGAAGCACACATGCAGCCCGCACACAGGATTTTGTATGGGTCTCAGCCACGGCGCACAATGGGAATTCAGCCATCAGCTGTCCCCGATGGTTTTAGGGCTGCACCCGCACCTAAAGCCAACCCGCCAAGTCCCTCAGCTTTTGTTTTTTCTCACAGCCGCTACGCATCCTCGCAGGACTGAGCCGCGAGAGCAGTCAGAGACAATTTTTTTCTTCTCACAGCCACTGTGGATCTCTGCCACGTTCAACGGGACAGCCCCTCAACATCGTGGATCCACATGCAATTTTTGCGTGGCCCAGACAACTTCGCCGTCCCGGGCCGGCACTTGCTACCTCCACCCCCCCTCCCTCCACCTCCGCCTCGACAGAGCTTTTCCCGCAGCTCGCTACCAAAGCCGGACGATCGAGGCCTCAGCCCCCTGCTGAGCCCTCTGGGGGGGAGTAGTGTGAGCGACCCCCACAGCCTACGGACAAGCAGAGCGCTCAGCTGGAGCAATTAGCAGAACAGTGAGATGTATGGACTGATATCAATAGGCAGCCTCTCTTTGTCTAATCCCTGCACCAGTAATCCTGCTATAGATATGTGTGACTCTAATGCAAATGTCCATGCCTTCCTGCAGTTACTGTGATGCTAATATGCCATGCATGCATTGTCTAGCTGGGTATATAAGTCAACCATATCGCTTGCTCTCTCTCTTACTCACTTTTTGATCACACGCATTGCCTGTTTGCTGACTAGAGACAGAGGGCTCACTCCAGCGCACTCCCACAGCGCTGGAGTGAGCCTCGTGTTGGAGGATGAATAAAACACCCTTTTAAACTTCAGTTCGCCGTGTCCTGCCTGCACTTATTCCGTGCCTCCACACTGGGTACCCCTTATTTCAAATCCGCCACAGCACAATACATAAATACCCCAACACCCGAGCCACAGAGAACGGCCAGAACTGAGCCTAAAGCAAAACACCGGCTCGGTTCAAGACATTAACAGCGTCTTTTGTTAATTTCTGGTTTTGCATTGCGAGTTCTTGCTTGGTTGATAATTATTCATGGCTGTTTTATGATTTCTTGATTATTGATTGTTCACGGGTGTTCTTTTGTTGTTCTGTTTATAGAGGTCGTGCGCTGCCTTTGTTATCGCGCAATTACATTCACACTCATGTTTATGATCTCGCATCTCGCTCTTGTTTCTGGTTCAACTTTGGAAGTTTGTTTTTGTTAATAAATCATGCCAAGAAACTGCTCTGCACATGAGTCCAATCCTTTGCCCCAGAGGGGCAATCATGACAATTTTGTCTTCTTTGTGCTAGAGAACACCATGTGATCTAAAGGAAAGAGACATAAAATAAAAACGCGCTTTTGCAAAACTGCTAACAATAAATGTCGACACCAGATCAATGCTTTATTTTTAAAGTCAGAGGTCCCAGAACGCAGAGATCATGGCATTCCTACAGGTCACTGGGGGAGCTAAAGTACCTGGACAATTTTTTTTAAAAAAAGTTACTGCTACTAAAATGACTAAACTCACAAAGAAAAACACAAAAGAAAAAAATTGGGCAACCTACATGCTAAATGTTCCTACTAAATAAACCTACAGCACTGTAACATTTCCTTTTGCCTCTGTGCTTCCATATCAGCCCATAAATTGTCCACAGAGTCCTTAGTCTTAGTCCTTAGTCCACACACAATGCTCTGCACTGTGTGTATTTATACATTTACATATTTATTCCATCTAGCTACAATGCTCCGCACTGGGTGTGTTTATGTTTATGTTTATATTTATATATCTATATATTCATTCCATCTAGCTACATTGCTCCGCACTGTGTTTATATATTTACATATTTATTCCATCTAGCTGCAATGCGCCGTACTGTGTGTTTATATACTCATATATCTATCCCATCCAGCTACAATGCTCTACACTGTGTGTCTGTGTGTATATATATATATATATATATATTTATAGTAATATGTACATATGTATATTAGCTGCTCTTGCTTGCTTGCCTTTTTTTTTTTTTTTTTTTCCTTGCCTTCTGATTGTTGCTCTGAGTGTTGCTATCCCTGTGCTGTTGTAATCCTGGAATTTCCCAGTTGTGGGACTAATAAAGGCTTATCTTATCTTATCTTAGTTGATCCTGTTTCTTTGTTTAGCCATCTTCATGTCTCCAGAATGCAGTCTAAGGTCTTCACTAGGGCTGCAACAAACTTATTATTTTGGTAGTTGACTAATGTAACGACTATTTCTTTGATTATTCAACTAATCGTGATTGTTTCTCTCATGTCCATCTCTGCTTTAATATAACATTTTATAAGCAGTTTCCAGAGCTAAATACAAAAAACAATAAAGCTGTATTAATTATCACAAGTTTAAGGCTTTATATAAGATAAGATAAGATAAGCCTTTATTAGTCTCACAATGGGGAAATTCCAGGATTGCAAGAGCACAGGGATAGCAACACTCAGAGCAATAATTAAGAAGATACGGAAGATATAAATAAGAGCAGTGGATATACATACAATGTCAATTAAATCATTGATTAAATATCTCATAACTGAATTACTGATCTGCTCCGACCCACAAACTTAACATTTGGTGAGAAGTTTTCTATAAGTGCATTTTTACCTCCGCCAGGCCAAAAAGGCCAGGAGGAGGTAATGTTTTTGCCGGGGTTTGTCTGTGTGTTTGTCTGTTTGTCTGTCTGTCTGTCTGTCTGTCTGTCTGTCTGTCTGTTTGTCTGTTGGTTAGCAAGATAACTCAAAAAGTCTTTGACGGATTTCCATGAAACTTTCAGGCGTTGTTGGAAATGGTACAAGGAAGAACTGATTAAATTTTGGGGATGATCTGGATCACCGTCTGGATACAGGAATTTTTTAAAGCATTCTTTAACACTGTGACATACGGCTATTTTCAACATGTGCGCAGGCGCAATGGAGGGCGCTGGTCATCGTGTCTGACCAACATAAACTCCGCGTTCTTCAACGTTTTAGGCACAAAAGCACGCGGAAAACACTGGTGGGCTGGGCCCGCCACCGTGCCTGTGTTTGCGCGACGCTGCAAAAGATGAGACGGGCAGCTGTCCGCCGCCGGATTATTTGGCAGAAATTCCCCGGTCAGCCATAGTAGCTCCGCAAAAAGAAGCTCTCTGCCAGGGAAGTTTCCAAATCATCTTTGGCCGCGGAGCGCAACCCCAATAAAGATAAACTAACTAACTAACTAACTAACCTGCACTTATATAGCGCTTTTCTAGTCACAAAGACCACTCAAAGCGCTTTCATTAACACTAACCCTCTATTCTAAGGGCCTATAGGAAACAGATATCTAGGGACAATTTAGAACAGCCAATTAACCTAACATGCATGTTTTTGGCATGTGGGAGGAAACCGGAGAAATCCCGGAGTAAACCCACGCAACACGGGGAGAACATGCAAACTCCACACAGATCACTGTTGGTCGGGGGCTGGGATCGAACCCACGATCCCACGATCCCCACAATCCCCCGGCCAAGGGTAAACTGTGCTGCCGCAGTGCTAACCACTGCGCCACCGTGCAGCCCATAAAGATTAGATGTACCACGAAGGTCGAGTGCAAGCAAGATGTTTGTGTCTGTGAACATTCCGTCTTTTGGCGAGTTGATACGTAAGAATGTTTACAGTTTGATGAGAAGGTTGCTGCCATGTAACAATCATCTTATATCAGCAATTGTCAACTCATCACTCACACTTCACTCCAGCATTTGGAAGTGGTGGCGTTCCATTTTATACTGAGTCCATTATTGTATGTTATTGTTGTTACAAGACCGCCGACTGTCTGCTGATCTGTATATACTTTTATTTATTTATTTATTTATTTTCTACTCCTTTTAGTTCTGCATTTAATATGAACCCTGAGTTTGAAATAAACGTTTGAATTTTGAATAAAACCCACGCCAACCCATCTACCTAATTGGCATCCGTCAGTGAAGCCCTCAGTGCTGCTTTCAGTGATCTAAAACGCTCACATAACCCATTGGCCTGTGGGTTGTACGCAGTTGTGTCATGACTTCTTTTGTTTTTTCTTTTGAATTCTTGGATGGAACATGGGTGGGCAATATAAGCTGCGGATTCAGCCATCACTTATTTCGGATAACTTATGTTTAATTGTATAATCAGAGGAGCTATTGTCTAATTTGACCTTGTTGGATTTTATTACCCCCTTTGTTATATTATTCACTTTCTTTTAACCTGTACTCTTAATCTATTCAAAATAAAAACATTAATTCATTCATTCATTCAATTGCAACGCCCCCAGCCTGGAAGTTTGCAGATGCAGGACATGGACACAACACCAACACTTCAGTTTATTACCTCTGCCAAGGAGGTAATGCTTTTACTACTGAACCACTAATCCTATCATTGTGAATCCAATTGCTACTCAGATGTTTTCATGGTCAAGGAATCTGACAACGTACACACAAACACTGTATGGGGGGAACTGTGGCGCTTGGCGGAGGTCTGCGCTCTCCGAGTGCTTTTCTAGTTTTAACAATATAATTCAGTATTCACTGCACTTAGGAGTGATATTTCAAGCCGTTTGATATAATTTTGATGATTATGGTTATATGTTTTTACCGGGGCCCCACCCTGGAGCCAGGCCTGGGGGAGGGGCTCGAAGGCTAGCGTCTGGTGGCCGGGTTTCCACCCATGGGACCCGGCCGGGCTCAGCCCGAAGGAGTTACATGGGTCCGCCCTCCAGTGGGTTCACCACCTGCAGGAGGGATCATGGGGGTCCGGTGCTATGTGGATTAGGTGGCGGTCAAAGGCGGAGACCTTGGCGGACTGATCCCAAGCTTTCTAAACTGGCTTTTGGTACGTGGAATGTCACCTCTCTGGTGAGGAAGGAGCCTGAGCTGGTGTACGAGGTTGAGAGATACCGGCTAGATATAGTCGGCCTCACCTCAACACACAGCTCCGGTTCCGGAACCAGTCTCCTGGAGAGGGGCTGGAGCTTGGCCTTTTCTGGAGTTGCCCCGGGCGAGAGGCGACGAGCAGGGGTGGGTATTCTTGTATCGCCCCACCTTGCTGCATCTATATTGGAGTTTTCCTCGGTGGACGAAAGGGTTGCTTCCCTGTGCCTTCGGGTTGGGAAACGGGTCCTGACCGTCATTTGTGCCTATGCACCAAATGATGTTTCAGAGTACCCACCCTTTTTGGAGTCTGTGACTGGGTTGCTGGAGGGTACTCCTCCTGGAGACTCCATTGTCCTACTGGGGGACTTCAATGCGCACGTGGGCAATGACAGTGAAACCTGGAGGGGGGTGATTGGGAGGAACGGCCTGCCCGATCTGAACTCGAGTGGTGTTCAGTTATTGGACTTCTGTGCTAACCACAGTCTGTCCATAACGAACACCATGTTCAAGCATAAGGGTGTATATGTGCCAGGTGCACATATAGATGTGCACCTGGCACCAGGACACCCTAGGTCGCAGGTCGATGATCGATTTTGTTATCGTATCATCAGACCTACGACCGTATGTCTTGGACACCCGAGTAAAGAGAGGTGCAGAGCTGTCAACTGATCACCACCTGGTGGTGAGTTGGATCCGATGGCAGGGGAGGAAGCCATTCAGACCTGGTAGACCCAAACGTATAGTGAGGGTGTGCTGGGAGCGTCTGGCTGAGGCCCCTGTCCGGGAGGTCTTCAACTCCCACCTCCGGAAAAACTTCAACCACATTCCGAGGGAGTCTGGAGACATGGAGTCTGAATGGGCCATGTTCTCCACCTCTGTTGTTGAAGCGGCGGCCCAGAGCTGCGGCCGCAAGGTGGTCGGTGCATCTTGTGGTGGCAACCCCCGAACCAAGTGGTGGACACCAGTGGTGAGGGGGGCCATTAAGCTGAAGAAGGAGTCCTATCAAGCTTGGTTGTCTTGTGGGACTCCCGAAGCAGCTGAGGTGTACCGGCAGGCCAAGCGGAGTGCAGCTCGGGTGGTTGCTGAAGCAAAAACGCGGGTATGGGAGGAGTTTGGTGAGGCCATGGAAAAAGACTTTCAGTCGGCTTCAAAGAGATTCTGGCAAACTGTTCGGCGGCTCAGGAGGGGAAAGCAGCTCCCCGTCCACACTGTGTATGGTGCGGATGGGACACTGTTGACTTCAACTGGGGATATCGTCGGGCGGTGGAAGGAATACTTCGAGGATCTCCTCAATCCCACTGATACGCCTTCCACAGAGGAAGCAGGGTTTGGGGACGAGGGGGATGACTCGCCTATCACAGGGGCTGAGGTCGCCAAGGTGGTTAAAAATCTCCTTGGTGGCCGGGCCCCGGGGGTGGACGAGATTCGCCCTGAGTACCTCAAGGCCCTGGATGTTGTTGGGTTGTCATGGTTGACACGCCTCTGCAACATTGCGTGGAGGTCGGGGGCAGTGCCTTTGGCATGGCAAACTGGGGTGGTGGTTCCTCTCTTCAAAAAAGGGGACCGGAGGGTGTGCTCCAACTTTAGAGGGATCACACTCCTCAGCCTCCCTGGGAAGGTCTATGCCAAGGTACTGGAGAGGAGAGTCCGGCCGTTGGTCGAACCTCGGATTCAGGAGGAGCAATGTGGTTTTCGTCCTGGCCGTGGCACATCGGACCAGCTCTTTACCCTCTCGAGAATTCTTGAGGGTTCGTGGGAGTTTGCCCAACCAGTTTACATGTGTTTTGTGGACTTGGAGAAGGCATTTGACCGCGTCCCTCATGGATTTTTGTGGGGGGTGCTTCAGGAGTATGGGGTATCGGGCTTGTTGTTACGAGCTATTCGGTCTCTGTACGACCGTTGTGACAGTTTGGTTCGTATTGCCAACACTCGGTCGGAGTCATTCCCAGTGAGAGTTGGACTCCGCCAGGGCTGCCCTTTGTCACCGATCCTGTTCATAATTTTTATGGACAGGATTTCTAGGCGCAGCCAGGGAATGGAGGGTGTCATGCTTGGTGACCACAGGATCTCATCTCTGTTGTTTGCAGATGATGTTGTCCTGTTGGCTTCATCCAGCAATGACCTACAGCTCTTGCTGGGACGGTTTTCCGCTGAGTGTGAAGCGGCTGGGATGAGAATCAGCACCTCCAAGTCCGAGTCCATGGTCCTCAGCTGGAAAAAGGTGGATTGTCCTCTTCGGGTTGGGGACAGGCTCCTGCCCCAAGTGGAGGAGTTTAAGTATCTTGGGGTCTTGTTCACGAGTGAGGGGAAAATGGAGCGAGAGATCGACAGACGGATTGGAGCAGCATCTGCAGTGATGCGGACGTTGTACCGGTCTGTTGTGGTGAAGAGGGAGCTTAGTTCTAAGGCAAAGCTGTCGATTTACCAGTCAATCTATGTTCCTACTCTCACCTATGGTCACGAGCTTTGGGTAATGACCGAAAGAACAAGATCGCGGATACAAGCGGCTGAAATGAGCTTTCTCCGTAGGATTGCTGGACTCACCCTCAGAGATAGGGTGAGGAGCTCAGTCATCCGGGAGAGGCTCAGAGTAGAACCGCTGCTCCTCCACATTGAAAGGAGTCAGTTGAGGTGGTATGGGCATCTGATTAGGATGCCTCCTGGACGCCTCCCACTTGAGGTGTTTCAGGCACGTCCCACTGGGAGGAGACCCCGGGGCAGACCCAGGACTCGGTGGAGAGACTATGTCTCCCAGCTGGTCTGGGAACGCCTTGGTATCCCCTCTGAAGAGCTGGAGCAGGTGGCTGGGGAGAGGGAAGTCTGGGCTTCTCTGCTTGAACTGCTGCCTCCGCGACCCGGACCTCCGGAAAAGCGGTAGAAGATGGATGGATGGATGGATGGATGTTTTTATTTATTAAATTACAAATTGGGATATTCTAATTAACCCAGATGCACTAACATTCAGAATGAAGGCTTGTAGCCGCCAGGGGGAAAACATAATGCCTCGCATCTTAGATAAGAACAAAGTGCAGAGTTTCCTTGGAGATAACAGGAAGTTGTGAAAGTGTGATCTTTTGTGTGTCAGAGAATGCATTGTAGGATCCTTTGTGTTTCAGAGACTGTGTGGGGGGATGTTAAAGGATTAAGGAAGTGAATGCATTGTGACCTTTTATGTGAATGCAATGTTTCTTGTGAGAAACATTTCTTGGGAGACCTGAGTATTTAAGGGACGAGTTTTGTGAGATGTCCTCTTGCTACTATGCTCATGTTGGAGGTGTGTAATAAACTGCTTGAGACAAACTTGCCTCGTCATTTACACACTCCACACTGGTGACCCAAGACGAAGCATGCAACACAAAGAGAATTCCCCGGAGCCAGCCTCGTTGGGAGCCTCCAGCCAAGCGTATGCCGTTACAATCCAGCTACCGGATTTTTGGCAGCACAATCCGCGCTCCTGGTTCCACCTGGTTGAGGCGCAGTTCGTCCTCCGGGGGATATTGGTGGATGACACGAAATTCTACCATGTGGTCGCAAAGCTCGACACCCACACGGCTCAGCATGTGGAGAGCCTACTGGAGCAGCCACCAGCCAGCAACAAATACGGCGCGTTGAAGGCCGCACTCATCCAGCACTACACACTCTCGGTTGAAGAGAGAGCAGAGAGACTCCTGGCGCGGACCGGGTTAGGAGATTGCACGGCTATTGACCTGATGGAGAGGATGCTGAGATTGAAAGGCTCGGACGACGACCACTTCATTTTTACCCACCTCTTCCTCAGGAACCTTCCGTCAGCGACGAGAGCGGCCTTGGCCAGTTTGCCATTGCTGGCCAAGCGGGACTACTGTGCGCTGGCCCGGGAGGCACATCGGATCATCATGGCCAGCAGAGAGCTCGCGACCACGGCGGCAGCGACGGAGCTCGGCACGACGACCGGAGATGGCGAGGAGCCATTGACGGCGGTAGCAGAACCACCGACGATGGCGGCGGCGGGGGCCAAGGAACGCGGAGGAGACACCCTTTGTTTCTACCACCGCCACTTTGCAGAGAAGGCACGCAAATGTATACCACCGTGCCAGTTCAAGCACTCGGGAAATGCCAAGACCGGGGGTCGGTAGCAGCTGCGGCCCTCGGGGAGGAGAACAAGCTGCTCTACTTGACGGACGCATGCTCGGGAAGGCATTTCCTCGTGGACACCGGCGCCCAGTTGAGTTTCATCATGCCGTCCTACGCTGACCGGCTGGCAGGATCCAGCGGCCCCGAGATGGCAGCAGCAAACAGCTCGGAGATTAAGACCTTTGGTGAGAGGACTCTACTTCTGTCGCTACACGGCTGTACATTTGAGTGGACTTTTGTCATAGCAGCATTGAATTTCAATATATTGGAGGCTGATTTTTTGTGCTCACATGGTTTGTTGGTTGATGTCGCTAACAGGCGCCTGGTTAATGCACTGTCTTTTGATTCTATTCCCTGCACAGCTCGAGCGTCCCAGCCAAAAGCACAAGCCAACGTCACAGCTGCAAGCGGTAAGTTCCACACAATGCTCACTCAGTTCCCAGCACTCACGGTCCCGACATTTTCGGCAGCCGTCGCTAAACACGGGGTGGAACATTTTATTACCACCACCGGGCCGCCCGTTTTTGCAAAACCTCGGCACTTGGACGCAGCTAAACTGGCCATAGCGCGCGAGGAGTTCGCCAACCTGGAGAGGTTGGGCATCATCAGGCGTTCAAACAGCCCATGGGCTTCCCCACTACACATGGTCCCTAAAGCCGACGGTTCGTGGCGACCTTGCGGGGATTTCCGCAGGTTGAACAACGCCACAGCGCACGACCGCTACCCGATCCCTTATATCCAAGATTTTTCCGTTCACTTGGCAGGAGCGCGCGTTTTTTCTAAAATAGACTTAGTCCGCGGTTACCACCAAGTCCCAGTGCGCGCTGAGGACGTACCCAAAATGGCGGTGATAACTCTGTTTGGTCTATTCGAGTTTTTGCGAATGCCATTCGGGCTTAAAGGGGCTGCACAGACATTCCAACGCATGATGGATGCGGTGCTGCGCGATC
The DNA here is from genome assembly GCA_020510985.1 of Pholidichthys leucotaenia. Classification (NCBI taxonomy): domain Eukaryota; kingdom Metazoa; phylum Chordata; class Actinopteri; order Cichliformes; family Pholidichthyidae; genus Pholidichthys; species Pholidichthys leucotaenia. Next base: position 423,808,767 of record CM035842.1, on the reverse strand, counting down.
TCCCTTTCGTATTCGTCTACCTGGATGATATCTTGGTAGCCAGCGTGTCCGAAGACAAACACGAAAACCACCTCACGGCAGTTTTCCGGAGGTTGGGAGAGCACGGTTTAATAATCAACCCAGCGAAGTGTCAGTTTGGGATGACGCAGATTGATTTTTTGGGGCACCGTGTCTCTCCCGAAGGAGCAGTTCTGCTGCCTGACAAGGTGCGCACAGTAGCAGATTTTCCCTGACCACAAACGGTCAGGGCGTTACAGGAGTTTTTGGGAATGGTGAATTTTTATAACCGTTTCCTCCCCCCGCACAGCGCAGCTCATGCAACCGCTGTACGCCGCGCTCAAAAAACAGAAACCCGCGAATAAGCTCGAATGGTCCCCGGAGCGAGAGCAGGCGTTCTCGGAAGTCAAGGCAGCCCTGGCAAACGCTGCATTGTTGGCACATCCAGACCCAACGGCCCGCATAGCGCTCACTACTGATGCGTCAGAAGTGGCCATAGGGGCGGTCGTGGAGCAGCGTGTAGCCGGGGCTTGACAGCCGCTCGCCTTTTTCAGCAGGACTTTGCGCGATAGTGAACGTAAATACAACGCGTTTGACAGGGAGTTGCTGGCTCTCCATTTGGCCATTCGCCACTTCCAGTTCTGGCTGGAAGGGCGCCGTTTCACCGCGTTCGTTGACCACAAGCCACTAACATTCACGATGGCCAAGGTTTCAGAACCACGGTCGGGCTGACAGCAGAGACAGCTGGCCGCGATCTCAGAGTTTACTACCGATATTCAGCATGTGTCGGGTAAACTGAATGTAGTGGCAGACTGCCTCTCACGCGCCGTGGCGGCCCCGGTCCGCATGGGGATAGATTACACAGCCATGGCCGCGGAGCAGGTTAGTGACGCGGATGTGCGCGCGCTCCAGTCTGGATCAACAGGGTTAAGGCTGGAGAGCAGGGTGCTGCAAGACGGTATGCCCCCCCTAATCTGCGATGTCTCCACTGGGCAACCGCGTCCCGTGGTACCGGCCGCGTGGCGCCGCCACGTTTTTGACTCGGTTCATTCTTTAGCGCACCCGGGAGTGCGCGCGTCGGTCAAGATGGTGGGAGAGAAATTTGTGTGGCTGAGCCTTCGCAAGCAAGTGAAAGAGTGGGCAGCAGCCTGCATGGCGTGCCAACGAGCCAAAGTACACAGACACACGAGGGCTCCCTTGGAGCCGTTTCACATCCCGGCTAAGAGGTTCGACCATGTTCACGTGGACCTCATGGGCCCCGTCCCGCCATCACAGGGGTGCACGCACCTTCTGACGATGGTGGACCACACCACGCGCTGGCCGGAGGTGGTTCCACTGGCGTCAACCACAGCCGAGGAGGTGGCGCGCGCGTTTTTAACAGCATGGGTGGCGCGTTTTGGAGTCCCGTCGGACATTACGTCCGACAGAGGCCCTCAATTTGTTTCCGAACTTTGGTCAACAATGGCCCGCAGCCTGGGTGTCACAATTCACCGCACAACCGCGTACAATCCACAGGCTAATGGGTTATGCGAACGTTTTCATTGGCCATTGAAAGCAGCTCTCAGGGCATCACTGACGGATGCAAATTGGGTAGACAAGCTACTGTGGGTTTTATTGGGGTTACGTTCTGCGCCTAAAGAGGACTTGGAGGCTTCCCCAGCTGAACTCGTTTTTGCGCAGCCACTTCGGCTGCCCGGGGAGTTTCTCCCAGATAATCCTGCGCCGGGCAGCTCCCCGTCTCAGCTGTTGCAGTGTAGCATTGACACAGGCACGCTGGTCAATGCCCTGTCCACCACAATGTCCTGTCCACCACAGTTTTCCGCGCGTTTTTGTACCTAAAACTTTGAAAAACGCAGAGTTTGTTTTTGTCAGACACGATGCACATCGCCCCCCACTGCGACCACCTTATGATGGACCGTTCAGAGTGCTGGAAACAGGGGACAAGCATTTTTTGCTAGATTTGGGGGGTAGGAGGGAAAAGGTTGGCATAAACAGTCTCAAACCCGCTTTCGTTGTGGCAGACGAGCAAGTGCTGTTGGCGAGGGCCCCTCGGTGTGGAAGACCCCCACGGGGAGCTTCCCAGAGTAAAATTTCCCCAGAACACCTGCAGGGACTGACAAAAGGTTTTCACCCCCAGACAGCAGCTCCCCAGCATGACAGCACCGCGGAGGCGGTGAATCCTGGTTACAGCAGATACGGGAGAAGACTGAAGCCCAAGCAGCATGTAGATTGATGTGTAATGATTCTGTCACAGCATGCAGACTGTTAGTCTTTTGTTCAATCCAATATGCTCGGGGGGGGGGGGGGCGGTGTAGCCACCAGGGGGAAAACATAATGCCTCACATCTTAGATAAGAACAAAGTGCAGAGTTTCCTTGGAGATAACAGGAAGTTGTGAAAGTGTGATCCTTTGTGTGTCAGAGACTGTGTGGGGGGATGTTAAAGGATTAAGGAAGTGAATGCATTGTGACCTTTTATGTGAATGCAATGTTTCTTGTGAGCTGTAGGGAGACCTGAGTATTTAAGGGACGAGTTTTGTATGAGATGTCCTCTTGCTACTATGCTCATGTTGGAGGTGTGTAATAAACTGCTTGAGACAAACTTGCCTCGTCATTTACACACTCCACAGGCTAATATTAACGAAGATGAAAAAGAGATGGCGACTCCTGTAATTCAGTCATTTACTGCATTCAACACGTTAGCCATGGCAGCCCCGCCCTCAGCAACCAGAGAGCTGATTGTCAAACAGCTAAGCTAACATAAACAGCACGTACTAACACTATTGTCATTCTTCTAAAGCTTGAAACAGTTGGCCATTGAAAATAAGCAGCACTAACTTTCTTTACTCACTAAAACTTACCAAGCAGACGGTAATGTCATGGATCCTGGGTGCCGTCGTTTCAGATGCTCATGCATCACTGTAGTGCTGCCATGATAGGAAAGGTCTGCCTGGCTAAGTCTGCACTTTGCTTGTTTGGTTTTTGGTTTTCTGTTTAATGTTCCCATACTACAGAAAGTTTGTCAACTTGTTTATCTTTTGTCTTCGCCATGCTGTGCTCCTCTTCTTCTTCGCTGGAAATTGTTCACGCATGTCGGACAGCAGGGGCGCTACTGCCCACAGCAGTTCTGGTCGTGTATTGCAGTTACAACTGAACATTTCCACGGCATGTAACTAAAGTTTAGAATTAAACGATTTGTTGACAATAAAAATCTTTGTCGACAAATTTTTATTGTTGATGTTATCGACAGTGTCAACTAATTACTTCAGCCCTAGTCTTCAGCAGCGTTTATAATCTGTGACTTGGAAGCCAGGAGACGACAAGGCAATGGAAGCATCAGTCCACTGTTGTCCACTACTATTACTGAAGGTGGCAACAGCATTGTACTCATTCTTGCTCGGTGTACATACTGGTTTTCCCCATTTTATTTTATTAATTATTATTGCTGTAAATGATTCTGTTTGCTGCTGCAGTCTCTAAATTTCCCTGCCATGGGACGAATAAAAGATTATCTTTATCTTATCTTATTGTCTGCTAGCAACAGATCCAGCTAGGCTAGCATCACCTTAGCACTACGCGTCCTCCTGCCTCCACAGGGCTGTCCACAGCCAAAACGTTTGCCTGCCAGTTTAAAGAAATTAAATTATGCTGCTGTATTTTGGGAAATTCAGTTCACTCCTTGATACTGAGAGCTAATTCAAACCACACACTACGTCACTATGTTACCTGAAATGCCACCGCCCACCAGCTAACATCCAATAAGCAACTTTTGCATTACGAGTGTGCATGTGCGGACTATGTGAGCTCCAAGTTCACGACTACCAAACATTCCGGTAGCCGCCTTGCTTTTGTATAGAGACAGTACTGTCACACCTGAACAATTGCCGTTTAAAGTCTGCTTTAAGCTTTAAATCGCCGTTATGCCAGGTGCACATTGTGCTGTAGTGAAGTGTGGAACGTCATGTATCATCTAGAGCGGTGGAAAAGCAAACTTGCAGCATACATGCGTGTAACTTCGGGACCAGCGTGTGCACATGTCCGCCGCCATTCACGTTATATACATTCCCCATGGAGCTGAAGGATTCGGACGGACGTAATTGTTTGATTAAAGCAGTAAGTCTATATTATAACATAATTAAACAGTGTTGTGTATTGTTCAAGTTCTAGCCGAATTGACACGAGTCTAAACCCTGAAGTAGTAGGTACGGACAGGCAGGCCTGGATCTAGGATATAGTTCTTTGTATATTGGTAATGAAGCTTGATTTACACACACATGTAATTAAGGCCATTGATAAGTAGGCTGGTATAAAATAAAACTGCAAATCATTGAAAACGTGTGGTACTTAAACTATAGTAGTATCAACCTATAGATCTAAGTAAGCAGGCTATGCCTTATAGTGAAATTTACTCACAATGATAAAACCAAAGTTGAGCTGTCAAACCACTCGCTTACCTTCTTTGTAGCTGTTTCGGAGTTTAGCAAGTAAGGGTACTTGGTGCTTTAACAACAAAAAATCTGCTATGTCAGCGTACATACAGGGGGGCCATTTTGGCCAATTTCTGCAATGTGGCCGCGAATACGCGCGACTAGTTCATCCTTGCGTTTGCAGGTACAACCGGGAAGACCCCTACGCATACAATATGCTCATAGATCAGGAACTTTCCATAAATTAAATGTATCGATAAAGCATGTTTGGTAGCCACGTTCCCATGATGCTTTGCGTGAGCCGAAATGCGAAAGTCGCTTATTCAAAATGCAGCTAAAATAGGTAAACAAGGCATTTTTTTGTACAACAAATAAAGACTAACAACACAGACAACATTAAATAAAACACAAAATGTTTATATTCAAAGTGAAACATGTTACATCCTACATTGTATTGACATGCTCTTAGTCAAAACTATTATTGAATGCTTAGTGAAACCACTGACGTATATCTGTAACCTGTCTCTCCAAACAGGTATATTTCCCAGTGCAATGAAAATAGCTAAAGTAATTCCGATAAACAAGACGGGTGACAGAGGGGAACTTTCAAACTATAGACCAGTTTCACTATTGCCACAATTTTCCAAGATACTTGAAAAAATATTCTGTGAGAGAATTGACAACTTCATACTGAAGAATAATTTATTGTGTGAGCAGCAATATGGGTTCAGACACAAGAGGACAACTGCATATGCTCTAATGGAATTTATAGAAAAAATATCAACTGCCATTGAAAATAAAGAGTATTCAGTTGGGGTATTCCTGGATCTTAAAAAAGCATTTGATACAATGGATCACAATTTATTATTAAAGAAACTACAAAATTGTGGTATTTGTGGTGTAATCTGTAATTTGTAATCTGTAATTTGTGGTGTAATCACATATGTAATCTAAGGATTACATATGTGGAGCCACTAGGGGGCGACACAGACCGGATGTTGTCAGGAGTACAGCATGACGGATAATAATATGGCGGAGTTCGTGTGTTAATGTTGTTGCAGCCAGTTAATAAAGGAGGCTCCGTGTTCACCCAAAGCAGCAGTCTTTATTCATAAAAGAACCCAACACAACATGGTGTCAGAAGTTGGTGCGCTTTGAGGTGAGAAAAGTCAGCTTTGCAACCGGCTAGCGGCTATGTCAGACGAAGTTCAAAGAGCTGCAGCTGCGCCAATTGATCCAGTAATGGCGGCGGCTACTCCAGCGGCAACCTTCACCATTAAACCACCGGAGCCCTTCGACTTTGCGAGACCCCAAGAGTGGGAAAAGTGGATAAGACGTTTTGAGCGTTTTAGACTGGCAAGTAACCTGAATAACTCATCTGAGGCGAACCAAGTAAATACACTGGTTTATTGCATGGGAGATGAGGCTGACGACGTGCTAAGAGGGCTCGAGCTAACGAGTGTGCAGCGCCAGCAGTACGATGCCGTTAAAACAGCCTTTGATAGACATTTCGTTCCCAGAAAGAACGTGATTTATGAACGAGCAAAATTCAACAAGCGAGTGCAACAGCCGGCAGAACCAGTAGACTCGTTCATAACAGCACTCTATGCACTGGCAGAAAACTGTGAGTACGGTGCACTTCATGATGACCTCTTGAGAGACAGGCTTGTAGTGGGTCTGAAAGATTCGTCGCTGTCAGAAAGAATGCAGCTTGACAAAGATCTTACCCTAGCTAAAGCTATAACAATGGCAAGACAATCTGAAGAAATAAAACGACAACAAACTGACCTAAGAGGTGAAACTAGCATTATCAGAACAGCCGTGGATGCAGTACACATCAGAAAAGCTAAGCCAAACAAGTTCATAATTAAGGAACAAAAACAGATTAAGTCCTCAAGGCCTCAGCAGACAAAACAAAACAGTAAAGTTTGTTCCAAGTGTGGCAAAGCACCAGCACATGCAGCAGTACAGTGCCCAGCTAAAAACGCGGAATGCCATAACTGTAAAAAACGTGGACACTATAGTAGAGTCTGTAGGTCCAACCCAACTGTGAATGAGGTCACTGACAATGCAGACAGACTTTTTCTGGGTGAAGTGGATCTAGGAGAGGATCCATGGCTGGCAGACATAAATGTGAGGGGAAATAAAGTGACTTTCAAGTTAGATTCTGGAGCGGACGTCACAGCGGTTTCTGACCAATCATTTGAAATCTTCAAGAAGAAAAATGAACAGTTGGAAAAGGCACAAAAACCACTCTACGGACCGGGTGGAACTGCACTAACCGTGTTGGGGTCTATGACAGAGACTATTACATACGGTGACAAGAGCGCTACTGAGAAAATCTATATTGTCAAAAATCTGCGCATGGCACTACTGAGTAGAACAGCTTCCGTGAGACTGAAACTAATTGCCAGAGTTGACACTATAGACCAAGAGACAGTGAGAAAAGCGTACCCCAAGTTATGCGATGGACTTGGGCTTGTTCAAAAGCCATACACGATTAAACTGAAACCTGATGCTAAGCCCTTTTCGCTCAAGGTGCCAAGGCGTGTGCCACTGCCGCTCATGGGTAAAGTGAAAGAGGAGCTCGAGAGGATGGAAAAGTTGGGAGTCATCAGTCGTGTGGAGCAGCCAACAGATTGGTGCTGTGGCATGGTTGTAGCTCCCAAAAAGGACAAAGAAAAGGTGCGTATCTGTGTGGACATGACACCTTTAAACGAGTCAGTGTGTCGCGAAAGATACATCCTCCCGTCTGTGGACCAAACGCTAGGCATGCTCACAGGTGCTCAGTATTTTTCAAAGCTTGATGCAAATATGGGATTTTGGCAAATACCACTGTCTAAAGAGTCGGCCTTTCTCACCACATTTATTACGCCATTTGGCAGATACCACTTCAACCGTTTGCCATTTGGTATTTCCAGTGCTCCTGAACATTTCCAAAACATGATGGTGACTGAGGTTACAGCGGGTCTTGACGGAGTCGTCTGTCACATGGACGATATCCTGGTCTGGGGATCCACCAAGGAGCAGCACGACGCAAGACTGCACGCTGTCTTGAAGCGCGCGGAGAAAGCCGGCGTTATGTTGAATATGTCAAAATGTGAGTTTGGCAAAAGAGAGGTCAAATTTCTTGGGTTTATTGTTTCAGCAGAAGGAATGAGGCCAGATCCAGACAAAACCCAAGCTGTTCAGGACATGAAAGAGCCAAGCAACGTGAGTGAGCTCAGGAGCTTTCTCGGAATGGTGAACCAGCTGGGGAAGTTCATTCCGAACCTTTCTGAAAAGGACAAACCATTGAGAGACTTGCTTTCAACAAAGAACATGTGGTACTGGGGGCATGAACAACAAAATGCGTTTTGTAATCTCAAACAAGAACTGTCCTCTGCTCCTGTATTGCAGCTCTATGACCCAAACAAACCACAGAAAATATCTGCAGATGCCTCTTCATACGGATTGGGAGCAGTCATGCTACAGAAGGAGAGAGACGTGTGGTCACCAGTTGCTTACGCTTCTCGATCATTGACACCTACAGAGCAGCGCTACGCACAGCTGGAAAAAGAAGCGCTGGCTCTCACGTGGGCCTGCGAAAGATTCAATGACTTTATCCTGGGTCTGCACTTTGAACTAGAAACTGATCATAAGCCACTAGTGAGCCTGCTGGGAGGGCAAGCTTTGGATGCGCTTCCACCGCGTATACAGAGATTTCGTATGCGCCTAATGAGGTACTCATACACTATAAAGCACATCCCTGGCAAAAGTCTAACCACTGCCGACACGCTCTCACGCTTACCGCTCACAAACAGTGTTACTCACACAGACACAGATCTTATGGAGGACATTAACATTTATGTTGACTCTGTGCTAGAGGGACTCCCTACAAGCAGCAAATATCTTGCAGATCTCCAAGAGCAACTGCAGTCCGACAGCGTCTGTTCACAAGTCATGAAATACTGCACAGAAGGCTGGCCGGATCGTAACCAGCTACAGGGAGCGGTGAAGCACTACTGGTCTGAGAGAGCCGTTTTGAGTGTGCATAACGGACTACTACTGAGAGGCACGAGGTTAGTTATCCCTGCTAACATGAGAAATGCAGTTTTGGATAAGATACATGAGGGCCACCAGGGGGTGGTTAAATGCAGAGAGCGCGCCCGTCAGGCTGTATGGTGGCCAGGTTTAAGCAACCAGATCAGTGAAGTTGTACTCAAATGTAGACAGTGCATACAGGAAAGAGTTAATGTGAGAGAGCCTTTAATGCCCACAGATTTACCAGAAAGGCCATGGCAGAAGTTGGGAGCTGATTTGTTCACACTACAAGACAAAAACTACCTGTTATTAGTGGACTACTTCTCAAGGTATATAGAGATTGCCCAGCTCAGCCCAACTCGCTCTGCCAATGTCATTGTGCATTTAAAATCAATGTTTGCACGTCACGGAATACCGGAGATACTGATCACGGATAACGGCCCGCAGTTTGCGAGTCAGGAAATGGAAGACTTTGCAAAGGAGTACTGTTTTGAGCACGTGACCAGTAGTCCCAGGTACCCCCAAAGTAACGGTGAGGCAGAAAGAGCTGTCAGAACAGTCAAAAATCTTATCAAGAAAGCCAGTGATCCATACAGAGCACTGTTAGCCTACAGAACCACAGCGTTGGCAAATGGCTACAGCCCAGCACAGCTTCTCATGGGGCGTAGACTTCGTACCACCCTGCCAATGCTTCCAGAGGCCTTGCAGCCATGCGTGCCAAATCTGCAACAAATTCGTCACGTGGAAAAGGAGAGACGGATGAAGCAAACAGAATGTTTCAACAAAAGACACAGAACGAGAGATTTGGATAAACTGTTACCCGGAAACTCTGTTTGGATTACAGATGCGAAAGCACAGGGCACAGTGACATCTGTCCACAAAACCCCACGGTCCTATGTCATTAGTGGACCACAAGGGACAATCAGGAGGAATCGCACTCATCTTGTGCCTATGTCGATACCAAAGACTGAGATGGAACCACAACGGACCCAGTCAAATGGAAAAGACACTCCTACAGAAACTGTTTCTGAGCCCAATGCACAGGAAACACCAGGTGTTGTTAGAACCAGGTCTGGTAGAGAAGTGATAAAACCAAAGAGACTGGATCTGTAGAGTTGCATGTTAATATTTGTGAAAACAGTGTTGAAGAGAAAAAAAAAAAAAAGAAATGTTATATTTTGTGTTTTCAGCTAAAAGGGGTCAACTTGGCTTCAGTAAGGGGGATGTGGTGTAATCTAAGGATTACATATGTGGAGCCACTAGGGGGCGACACAGACCGGATGTTGTCAGGAGTACAGCATGACGGATAATAATATGGCGGAGTTCGTGTGTTAATGTTGTTGCAGCCAGTTAATAAAGGAGGCTCCGTGTTCACCCAAAGCAGCAGTCTTTATTCATAAAAGAACCCAACACAACAGTATTAGGGGGGTAGCACTGTCCTGGTTAAGTAGTTACTTAAAGAATAGATATCAGTATGTATGTGTTGGTAACAAAAACTCACAGTTACTGAAGGTTACTTGTGGAGTCCCACAGGGTTCAGTTTTGGGGCCATTGCTATTCAATATGTATATAAATGATATATGTAAAGTCTCGGAAAAAATGGATTTAATATTGTTTGCCAATGACACTAATCTATTATGCAGTGGAAGCAATTTGGAACAACTTTTGAATACACTCGGAAAGGAATTAGGAAAGCTTAAACTGTGGTTTGATTCAAACAAATTAACGCTCAATTTAAGTAAGACAAAATTTATAGTTTTTAACAACCATCACAACAACTTAGTATCTAAACTCAGTGTAAATGGTGTAGAGATTGAAAGGGTATCTGAAACTAAATTTCTTGTAGTAATAATTGATAATAAACTGTGTTGGAAGTCACATATTAATTATATTAAAGGTAAAATATCTAAATCAATCGCAATACTACACAGAGCGAAATATTTGCTGAATCAACCCACATTATATACCTTGTATCATTCATTAATACTCCCATACATGACATATTGTACTGAAGTATGGGGAAATACATACAAAACAAACATATATCCAGTCTTTATGCTTCAGAAGAGAGCTATTAGAATAATAAACAAAGCTGCTTACAGGGAACCAACAAACCCACTTTTTCTTAAATTCAAAGCTCTCAAGTTGAAAGATCTGGTTGACTTTAAAACTGCAGTAATAATGTTTAAAGTGAAGAATCTATCACTGCCCGCAAATATCCAAAAGTTGTTCCAAATAAGGGAGAAACAATATCATTTCAGAGGAACATGTATATTTCAAAAACCTTCAGTGAGAACTACCACCAAGCAACACTGTGTTTCAGTGCAAGGAGTCAGATTATGGAACGATTTTGGACCTGAATTAAAATTATGTACAACGCTTGGACAATTTAAACAAAAACTAAAGGAAGAAATACTCCAAACATATATACAAGATGACATGTAAAATCATATAAGGATTGTCATATCCTTGTGTCATGTTGTGTTGTTGCTTAGTTTTTTTTTTTGTCACATTTTGTCTTAGCTTTGTTCTGAATTGTAATCGCTCTTGTTTTGTTTTTCTTTTGAATTCTTGGATGGAATATGGGTGGGCAATATAAGCTGTGGCTTCAGCCATCACCCATTTCAGATAACTTATGTTGAACTGTATAATCAGAGGAGTTATTGTCTAATTTGACCTTGTTGGATTTTTTCCCCTTTGTTATATTATTCTGTTTCTTTTTAATCTTTACTTTTAATCTATCTGAAATAAAGATTCATTCATTCATTCATTCATTCACTGTTCTACTGTATGAAAGCTCAGTCTGGTCAACTGGATTCAAGTGTTTTTTACTCTGAATTATTTCCCCATTCATCCAAATGGCTTTGTCAGTCAGGAATTAATGTGCAGAAGGATGTTAACAGACATATAATAACAGCAGCCGTAACTATGGTCCAGCACCAACATTTTGAAAAATAAACAAAATGAGCGCTATTCAAACAGAAGAGAAAAAGTGCTATAAGTGAATGCCATTTTCCATTTACCATTGTAAAATAAGAGTGTAAAAAATAAAAAGCTGATAATCAGCTACCGGTGGTTAACCGCTCTCTGGACTGAAAAGAGATGTTATGCAGCAGGTACTAGAACGTACCACCAGATTGCCATTACAACGTGGTGACATCACATTCCGACGTGCTGTAAAACCTTTAATAAATGGGGTTCTCTTATATAGCGGGTTTTTTTTTTTTACTCACCTCTGGATGACCAAAGCGCTTTACAGATATCCTGCTATTCAATTCAATTCAATTCAATTCAGCTTTATTTATATAGCGCCATTTCACAACAACAGTCATCTCATAGCACTATCAACTGTAGGGGGGACCCCCACAGTTGCAGAAAGACCCCAGCAATCAGGCGATCCCCTGTGAGCAAGCACTTGGCGATGGTGGAGAGGAAAAACTCCCTTTTAACAGGAAGAAACCTCCAGCAGAACCAGGCTCAGGGAGGGGCAGTCATCTGCTGCGACTGGCTGGGGGGTGAGGGGATAGAGAAGAAGAAAAGAACAGACATGTAGAGAGCAAACAGCATGATGGGGACTCAATCTATGGGAGAGAACAAACAAATGTTAATGACCAGCAAAAAAAAATATTTCATAGAGAGTGAGGAAAGGAGTGAGGCCCAGTGCATTACTGGAGGTCCCCCGGCTGACTAAACCTATTAGCAGCATAACTAAGGGAGGGTTCAGAAACACATGATCCCTCCCTAATTGTAGGCTATATCAAAAAGGTAGGTTTTAGCCCTAATCTTAAAAACAGAGATCGAGTCTGACTCCCGAATCCAGATTGGCAGCTGATTCCACAGGAGAGGAGCTTGATAACTGAAGGCTCTGCCTCCCATTGTACTTTTGGAGATTCTAGGTATTTTTTTTTTTTTTTTTTTTTTTTTGTTACTTATTTGTACCCGTAGGTAGATTTGGTTTGCAGTCTGGTGACAAGCCACCGGCTGCTGGTCGCTGCGTGCGCGAGCGCCCTAAACCTACATGTTTTTGGTATGCGGGAGGAAACCGGAGAAATCCCGGAGTAAACCCGCGCAACACGGGGAGAACATGCAAACTCCACACAGCTCACTGTTGGTCGGGGGCTGGGATCGAACCCACGATCTCATGATCCCCGCGATCCCCCGGCCGAGGGTAAAACTGTGCTGCCACAGTGCTAAACCACTGCGCCACCGTGCAGCCCATTACAGTATTACAGTAATACAAGTAAGAAGAAGTAAGTAAGTAAGTTGTAAGTAAGAAGAAGGATTTTAAACTTAATTCTAAACTCTATGGGAAGCCAATGAAGGGAGGCCAGAACCGGAGAGATATGATCTCTCTTTCTAGTACCTGTTAAAACTCTTGCTGCAGCATTTTGGATCAGCTGAAGACTTTTTAAAGATGTTTTAGGACAGCCTGATAATAAAGAATTACAATAATCTAATCTCGAGCTAACAAAAGCGTGGATCAGCTTCTCAGCATCACTCTGAGACAAGATGCTCCTAATCTTGGCAATATTACGCAGATGATAGAAGGCAGTCTTAGAAACAAATTTAATATGTGAATTGAAGGACAAATCCTGATCAAAAATAACTCCAAGGTTCCTCACAGAGCTATTAAGAGAAAGAGTAACTGCATCCAAACTGAAAGTTTGATTTGGAAAGGAATTTCTAAGGTTTTTTGGACCAACAAGAATGACTTCAGTCTTATCTGAATTTAATAGCAGGAAATTACAAGTCATCCAAGCTTTGATTTCCTTAAGACAGGCTTCTAACTTGGCTAACTGATTAGTATCATCTGGCTTCATTGACAGGTATAATTGTGTGTCATCTGCATAACAATGAAAATGTATACAGTGCTTTCTAAAAATGTTGCCTAACGGAAGCATATATAAACTAAAAAGAGTAGGGCCTAGCACAGATCCCTGTGGAACTCCATGACTAAGCTTTGAGCTGAAAGAAAACTCATCATTTACATGAACAAACTGGAACCTATCAGATAAATAAGATCTAAACCACTGCAACGAAGTTCCATTAAGTCCAACATAGTGTTCTAATCTATCGAGTAGAATATTATGATCAATAGTATCAAAAGCTGCACTAAGATCTAAAAGGACAAGTACAGAAACTAGTCCATTATCAGATGCAATGAGGAGGTCGTTAGTGACCTTCGCTAAGGCTGTTTCAGTACTATGATGGATTCTAAACCCAGATTGAAACTCTTCAAGTAAACCATTTCCCTGCAGGTGGTCAAATAATTGCGTAGCAACAACTCTTTCTAAGATTTTTGAAATGAAAGGGAGATTAGAGATTGGTCTATAGTTAGCTAAAGCTCCTGGATCTAGCGTTGGCTTTTTGAGTAAAGGTTTAATTACAGCCGTTTTAAAAGCCTGCGGTACATGGCCTAAAGTTAATGAAGAATTGATTATATGAAGAATAAAGCTACCAATAAGTGGGAAGACTTCTTTAAATAACCTGGTAGGAATAGGGTCTAAAAGACAAGTTGAAGGTTTGGATGAGGAAACTATTTTGTCTAACTCACAAAGGTCGATTGGAGTAAACTCATCAAGACAGACATCAATAGAAGGAGTTGTAGTAGTTACAGTATTTAAGTTAACTGTGGGAAGAATCTGATTGATTTTATCTCTGATGGATGAAATTTTATTATTGAAAAAGTTCATAAAGTCCTGACTAGTAAGCTCTAAGGGGATGCTAGGATTGACAGAGTCCTGACTCTTTGTCAACCTGGCTACAGTACTGAAAAGAAACCTGGGATTATTCTTGTTCTCTTCTATTAATGCAGAGTAATAACTCGTTCTAGCTTTTCTAAGAGATTTTTTATAAATTAAAAGATGATTTCTCCAAGCTAAATAGATTTCATCTAAATTAGTAGAGCGCCATTTTCTTTCTAATTGACGAGTCTTCTGTTTTAAGCTACGAGTTTCTGTGTTGAACCAAGGAGTTAAAAATCTCTGATTAGACTTTTTCTTTTTTAAGGGGGCCACCAAGTCTAGAGCCTGATGCAGAGAAGCTGAAACACTATCCACCATGTTATCAATTACAGAAGGAGCAAGCTGTCTATAGCTTATTTCCGTTGTGTTGACACATGGCATAGAGGAAACAATCTGCATAAATTTGGAAACAGCATCATCTGAGAGGCATCTACTGTGATAATATTTTTCTTTAGGAGCCAAATAGTCAGAAATAGTAAAATCAAAGGTTAACAGACAGTGGTCTGACAGTACAGGGTTATGAGGAGACACTACAAGATTTTCTATTTCTATGCCATATGTCAGAACAAGGTCCAATGTATGGTGGAGGTAATGAGTAGAATTTCCTACTTTCTGAGAAAACCCAATCGAGTCTAATATTGAATTAAAAGCCACATTAAGGCAGTCACTATCTACATCCACATGTAAGTGGTGAGTTGGTGCTGCACTGCATCAGTGCCTGCGGCATGGTAGGGAGATCGTCACTTCCTTGTGGTAACGTATCGTCACTTCCTGTTTTGCTGTCTGCCTGTGTGGTTTGCTCTCCAGCTCTCCAGCCACTAGCTATGGCTACTAGCTCTCTTTCCTCTCCTCCTCTGGTGTGCTCTCTCTGTCAGATGTTTAGCTACACCTCTGCCTCTTTTAGTGATAACGGTAAATGTAATAAATGTTGTCTTTTTGAGGCGCTCAAGGCGAGGTTGTCTGATTTGGAATCCCGGCTCCGCTGCATTGAAACACCGTCTGCGCCAGTTAATCTCAACGGACGCCCATTAGCTGCAGCGAAGCTAGCTAGCTTAGGTCCCACTGTCAGCGGTTCCCCGGCTCTCCTCAGCAGCGAGGAGACTGGGTGGGTGACGGTGAGAAGGAAGCCTAGTCGCAAAGCCCCGGTTCACCACCAACCTGTTCACGTTTCTAATCGTTTTTCCCCGCTCAGCGACACACCCGCTGAGGAAAAAACTCTGATCATTGGCGACTCTGTAGTCAGAAACGTGAACCTAGAGACTCCAGCGGCCATAGTCCAATGTATTCCTGGGGCCAGAGCAGGCGACATCGAGTCAAATTTGAAAATGCTGGCTAAAAGTAACTGTAAATACTCCACAATTGTTATTCACGCCGGCATTAATGACATCCGTCTCCGGCAGTCGGAAGTCACGAAACTTAATGTACAATCGGTGTGTGAGTTTGCAAAAACGATGTCTGCCACTGTAGTATTCTCTGGGCCCCTCCCCAATCTGACCAGTGATGACATGTTTAGTCGCTCGTCATCCTTGAACCGCTGGCTGTCTGTGTGGTGTCCTAAAAATGACGTGGGCTACATTGACAATTGGAGCTCTTTTTGGGGAAAACCTGGTCTTATGAGACGAGACAGCATTCATCCCACTTTGGATGGTGCTTCTCATTTATCTAACAATCTGGCATCTTTTTTATCCAAATTTCCAAAACCGTGACTACTCAGAGTTGGGACCAGGAAGCAGAGTCGCAGTCTTACACGCCTCTCTGCAGCTCCTCTTCATCCGCCACCCCTCAGCTTAGCCCCTGTCTTCCCCATCAGAGAATCGTTGTCTGCTCCCTCCAAAGTAAATAAAAATGTAATGTATAAGCATCCCAAAGTTAATGTAGTTAATGTAAAGCAAAAAACATGTTATAATTCCTTTGAGGGCCTGGTCCTCAGTATTGGGCACTTTAGCAATTTCAGGTTAAACCCAATTTTATTTGCCATAGTTTATCGTCCCCCATCAACCTATTCAGAATTTTTATCCGAATTTGCTGATTTCTTAGCTGATTTAGTGCTGAAATCTGATAGAATAATTATAGTAGGGGACTTTAATATACATGTGGATGTGGACTCACCAGTCCACCCACTCACATACACATTCATACACTGATGGCGGCAGAGCTGCCATACACACACAGGCGCTAGCCTGACCCACCAGGAGCAGCTGGAGGTTCAGTGTCTTGCTCAAGAACACTTTGACATGCAGACTGCAGACAGAGCAGAAATCGAACCACTGACCCTCCAATTAGTAGTCGGCTACACTACACCTGCACCACAGCTGCCCCCAATGAATAAGGGAGTCATTAAATAACACTTAACAATAACATTCCATATACAGTACATACCTGTTATGATTACAATAAATACAATGCACAATTTGTTATGTCGGAATTACCTCTGTAATGACGAGGCCAGGCGCACAGTTGAACTTCACTTTATTAAAAGAGTTGGTCACACAACACAGCCACCCGGCAAAGAGGCCGAACAGAGATGCCCGCTGGCATTTATAGGGCGGTGCAGTGGAGGAAAGAGGAAGTGGCGGCCACTACACTGCACTTCACAATAATGGCACAAATACAACATTACACCCACACACACAATTAAGACCCTCCCAAATTTAGGACCCGAATCACGCACTAATTGAAACTGAAATTACTAAATGGCCTAACACATTCACACGACAAAGCTAAACTAGGGAGGACGGGCAGACTACCGTCCTGCCCCACACAGCAAGGTGGATTGTTCTGCCATCAGTAAAACAAAGTCAATAAATAACTTAAAAGCTTTGCCGTGTTCCTAAACTAAATAAAACACACCCAGAACAATAACAGTTTAAACTTCTTTTTTAACACATACAAACATATGAACATTAGAACATTAGAACTCTCTCTTTGTTGTTTTTGGGTTGTTGTTTTTTTTTTCACACTCACACTACTGTCCTTCTGGCAGAAAGGGGTAGAACTGGTTTGTGGGGGTTCCAGGGCAGCCCCTCGGTAGACCCGCCCCTGGAAGCGGCATGCCAGCAGGATTGTAGCTGACCTCATAGATGAGAGCACCTCTTCTCTTTGCCATCAACCACCTCTCTCATCCAGACCCGCCATGTGAAGCCTCCTTCCAGGCATGCTGCAGCTCACTGGTGTGCCTCCACGAGCCGTCCGACGGCTGGAAATAGGCTGTGCCCCGCTCAGCCACAATGTGTAGTCGCTCTTGGTGTTCCTCTGGTTGTAGTTTGGCCCACATCTGCCGTGGACATCCCTCCTCTCGAGCCCAGGCCAGGTCTGCAACTCTCAGAGGAGTTCTGCTCAGCCTGCAGTGTTGCTGATTGGCACACGGTCCCTCCATGCCTGTCGGTCTGGCCCCAACTCCTTGTAAAGCTGCTGCAGCGATCACCACTGTAGCTCCAGATCCTTCAGCCCACTGCGGCCGAGCTCCGGAGGAAACTGAGGCTAGCTCGTCGACGTCACCTGCCAATGCAGGCACCTCGCTGCCACGCTTGGTACCCTCTTCCACGGTACCCCGAGCGTTGGCACTGAGACCCTCCTGCGTCCAACCTGAGTGAGGCTGGTCCTGCTTGACCGCCATGGTGCCCGGTAAATTTTCATCCCACACAGTGTCATCCTCCACCACCGGAACCGGATGGTTTCGCTGGCCACAACCAGTCCACTCTTCCCCAGCGTTGTCTATAATGATGAACCCCAGTCCATAAAACAGGTCACAGACCATGATGTTGTCACCTCGGGCCATTACGTGGAATGTGAAGTCAGCCATCACCGCCGACTTGTACCAAGCCGTTAACTCCAGTCTTCCAACTGTGCGCAGCCTTCCACCTCCATAACCATAGAGCGGCGCTGGGTTACCTCTTATTTTGTAGTGGGGAAAAAAAATTTCCTCACCGTGGCCCAATTCAATAATGATCCCTCCGCCCCTGTGTCAACCAGCAGCGGCACCTCCTCACCATCCAGCATCACCTTGCAGAACGTGAACCCATTGGTACTCGGGGATACCGTATAGACAGTTGCCGGGGCGTGTGACGTTGTTTTTCTCCGTGGGCTCTCCGGCTTGGACATACAACATACCCTGGCATAATAGTTCAAGCGTCCACACTTGCTACAGCGATTCCCTATAGCCAGGCATTCCCTAGCCTTGTATTGGTGCTTCATGGACCCACAACCCATACAAAAGGGTTTTCTTGGGGCAGACCTTTGGCTGATAGTGTTGGTTTCCGCGTTGTTGTCGGCCGCGCTATCCTCACTGTCTGGGTCCGCTACTAATGCTGTGGCAGTAGGCCCCAGCTGCTGGAGTGATTGGCGCCACTTTAGCGCTGAAGCTAGCTTGTGTGCGGTCTCCACTTGGAGAGCTAGCTTGACAGCTTCAGATAATGTCAGGTCACTCGGCACCGAGAGTAGCCTAGCTCGTAAAGCATTGCTGGTCGTGTGCTCCGCCAGCTGGTCACGTACCATTTCTTCCTCCAGTGGCCCAAAACGACACTCACTAGCTAGCTGCCTCAGGTCAACGACGAACTGGTGGACAGGCTCACCTTCCCTTTGGTGTCGCTGCCGAAACCTAATCCTCCGGACGGTCACGCTATCCAGGGTGCTGAAATGGCACGCTAGCAACTCGACCATGTCCTCATACGAGTCGGAAGCCCCTAGTGTACACAGGATACACTGGCCCTCAAACCCCAAATTATACACCAGAAGTGCACGTGCCCTCAGTTTATCTAGCTTACCCAGGTCGAGCGCCACAATGTAGTTTTGAAAGGCGGCAAACCATCTTGGCCAGGGCCCAGGTGGCTTGCCCAGGAGCTCCAGGAAGGGCAGAAGCGGTGAAACACACTCCTCTGTGTTTATTCTTGTCACCAAAATGTTATGTCATAATTACCTCTGTAATGACGAGGTGCACAGTTGAACTTCACTTTATTAAAGGGTGATCACGCACAACACAGCCACCAGGCAGGGGCATCGGCAAAGAGGCCGAACAGAGACTCCCGCTGGCATTTATAGGGCGGTGCAGTGGCGGAAAGAGGAGGTGGCCACCACTACACCACACTTCACAATAATGGCACAAATACAACATTACACAACTGTCTGTATACAGTATTCTGTTATCATAATGCTGCAGGTGCGGACAAAACAGCAGCTACCTAAAAAAATATGGCGCCTCTGTTCACAAGGAACATTTTAGCCATGTCCCATCTAGTCCTTAAGTGTATCTATGGGAGCAACCAGGTGGAACGACATAAAATAATTAACATAGTGCACAACCAATAGTCAAAGAGCTCTGTCTCAAGGGGAAGACTCTCATTGGTCCTGCTGCTGAGAACATGACCTGATTGGCCAATGCAACCAGTTTTTGGCAGTCTTTCACCAGATTTCAGTTCTTGGACAAGATGGTAGAATGTCAGTAAACAAACCAGTGGAAAGTCTTTCTGACAACATTTGAGGTGAGAAATAGTCGGTGCAGTTAATGAATCTGTGTTTAGCATCAACAACCGCTGGTTTAAACGTTCAGGATAACGTTGCTGCAGGGTTTTTTAAACAAGCTTTATTGGGAATAATGTAAATGGCATCGCTACTGCTGACACTAAGAAATGCTTAAAACATTTAAAAAAAAAAAAAAAAAGATATCCACCTTATTCCTAGCCCCCATGATGCCTTGCGTGAATTATGGGTGCAACTTCCGGCACTAGTTTAGAAAGTGTGGTGGTCACAGAAACTGGACACTTTTCCTTGTTAAAAAACAATGACTTCGGCATCAAAAATGCAGGAACACGGCCTTTTGCACTTCAAAAAGAGTAATATAGTCATAGCACTTCCCAAGACTATGGAGGGATGAGGAGATGACCTTAAAAAGTGGCCTCACAGAGAGTGGCTCCATTAGTTAGCTCCACTGCTAAGATGATAACTGTTTTGTCGGAAGATGGAGCCAAAGGATGAGACCAGGGGTCGAACAGAACACAGGTTTATTGAACAGGGCAGTGCAACCAAACCACACCAAACCGCTGTGCAGAGAAGATGGCCAAGAGACCGTTCTTCCTGCCTGCAGCCCCTCTTATAGTCATGGGTGGTGGTGGAACCGGAAAGCGGAGCCACCACCCCGCACCACACCAATAAGAGCACTAAATAGACACATAACATGAACCATATAAATAACTATATAACACTAACGCTGTAAACAAATAAACGCTCTGCGATATATCAATGTTTCCACTGCAACAAAGTCGGATGCATTTTGTTAAAATATGTTGGACATAGTCAGATTTACCTCAGAGCAGACATACAGTCTAGTCAGAGCCACAAAGAACCACAACACTGTGCTTGAGTGTTTTAAATTAAAATGCTCATGCTGCCGTCATGTCGTAAATGCTTGTTATTTAACTTAACACGTACAGACATTTTCTGACAATTGTTCACAATTTTATTGACCTACATTTTGTGATAATTTAAAAATTAATGTATGCTGAAGCTGCTAATATCAAGTCCATATCCTTCCAATGCAGTGCAATGAATACAAAAAAAAACACCTATTTGACATCTTTCTAAAACCGTTAAGCCTTAGGAAGCAAACTGTTACTATCTTTTTAGTTATTATTTTACATCATGCAGCCTTGATTCTGTTGACATGTATAACCGTCACCCCTGTGACAGTCATACAGGTGAAAACATAGCTGCTGCTTCTGTCTGTCCTGTGTCTGGGCCGCCATCACTCCAACTGTCCTTTTTAGTTTTCAGAGCATGATCTGCTCATTGCTGCTGAAGCCACAGGTTTAGGAGCCTCACACCACAAACAGCAGCAGGTACCACGACGACGCAAAAACATTCAAAAATACAAAAACTACGAGTGATGAAAATAGCTGCCACTTGACTGCAAAACAGGTGTGTTGTCCGGCAACCGGAAGTTGTGCCCATAATCGTTTCCACAGCAGCTGCCTCAGGAATAAGGTGGATAGAAAGTTTAAAAATATAAAGAAGAAACCATGTCAGCCAGGATGGAGCTAAGCAGGTATGCTCACTGTCTTTTCAATTTTTTATTATTATCTTGTACCTTTTTGTTCTAATTTACATTTCATCTTTGTTTTACTAAATGAAAACATAGTAAATATCCTTATTCAAGTATAAAAACGATCAAACTTTAATACTGAGCTCAAAGAAACGGTCACTGTTACACGAGAAAAAATTAGAAGATAAAAAGAAATGTGTCTTCCCCAAAAGCTTCATTTAAAATAAGCATCGTTTTTTTTTTCTTTTTCATTCTATTAAAAGTGTTTGTAAATAAATAAAGATCACGTGGCTGGTTGCTGCTGTTGTCTATGTGGAAACACCTCCCTCTAGCGGAGCTTGGCGGTATGGCAAAAATAACGGCACCCTGTGGACGATACCATGTGGTTCCTGGAGGGGGGGGTGCACTCACAAATTAGCAGCAACCAAAAGGGCAGCAACGCTCACCGGGCTGATATGGTGGGATTTATAGAAGAGAGATTAAATAATTATAGTTTTTTTCCCCACAAATAGGGCTTTTGTAGTATGTCAGTGTGTTGTTTTGCTCCCCGGGCGTGGGCAGTAACCCGTGGGCTCCAGCGGTGCTGAGGCTGTTCTGGCAGCTGCAGGAAGCGCAGCAGGCTCGGGCTGGGCCCGCCTTACCCACACCGCTCAAAGTAACGGTTCTGCGGCAGCTAGCCACCCGCTCGGTTCCCTGTCGCAGTTACGTTCGCTCGCCATGGCTCTGTGCGGGGGTGTCGGAGCCATGGCTCTGCCCAGCGAGCTCATCGTCCACATCTTCTCCTTTCTGTCCGACCGAGACAAGCTCCGGGCCTCGGCCGTTTGCGCCCGCTGGAGGGAGTGTCTCTTCTACCCGATGCTGTGGACCGAGCTGAAGCTGCGGGTAGGGGGACGCGGCAGCGCCGCCGGTACCGACGAGGCCGCCAGGCTGGAATTCCTCGTGCGCAAGTTCGGCTCCTTCGTGCGGGAGCTGCACCTGGATTTCACAGCGCTGGAAGTCAGCCTGAGCCCGGACCAGCCTAACGCCGCCGATCCCGAGAGCGACCCGCGGGTGCTGGAGCGCTGGAGAGAGGCCATGGGGCACTACCTGGACCGGGTCATGTGTGTGTTCGCCGGCATCAGAAACAATAGGTGAAGAAACTCTTGAATGTTTTTGTTTTGCTTTTTAAACGCACCGTGTCGCAGTTAGCTAGCTAGCTGTAGCCAGTTAGCTATAAACAAACCTCGGCTTTAACAGTTACGTAATGGTGTGACTGCAGCGCAGCCAGTTTCCCGCTGACAGCATGTATGGACGCGACGCGCTGTGTGTGTTTCTCTTCTGGTCCATGTTGGGCTGGTTCCCCCACAGAAGGTGAGAGAAAGCAGCGGTGGTGGGAGCTACAGGGCTTTGTTGGGGCTGACATGCTGAGGTCAGCAATAACAGGCTGCAGTCCGCCACTGTTCAACTGCTGCACCATCGAGCATAGATGACAGACGTAATACAACCACCAGGCAAGCGCAATATCTTGGCTGTCTACCTTTAAAATATTAAAACGAATTACAGTCATTAATGACATTTTCCTTTCAGGTCAAGTGTGAGGAAAGCAAATATGAAATCAAACAAAAAGTCGCAATTGGTATTTAGTTGCATCTCATCAGACAAATTTAATTCTTTGAGGCATGGACCTCATTGATGAAAACTAATGCTCCTAGTGAATCAGGTTCCAGCAAAATACATGAGTGTGAATGAGAGGGAGGCAGGTGGAAGAGTGAAGATGCAAGCAGTAGAGGTAGTGAATGTAGATGAGTTTAAATACCTGAGGTCAACCATCCAAAATGATGGAAAATGCACAAGAGAGGTGAAGAAGAGACTACAGGCAGGGTAGAGATGAGTGTCGTGGGTGTGTGTGATTTGTGACGGAAGGATAGCAACTAGAGTGAAAGAGAAGATTTACAAGATGGTGGTGAGACCTGCTGTGATGTGTGGTTTGGAGATGGTGGCACTGACAAAACGACAGGAGATGGAGGTGTCAGTTGAAGATACTGAGATTCTTACTGGGAGTGACTAGGACAGACAGGATTAGAATTAAATTAAATCACCCTTTATTGTCATTCAACTGTACAACCAATCATGTACGGTAGAACAAGTTTGTGTTTCTCCTATGTACAGCGTTAATCACACACACCCCAAATGCAGAATCAGAGGGCCGCTGCCACAAATTTCCCTCCTCCATTCCATTTTTGCTGAGCACCAAGCTGGACGGCAGGAAGTTCCACTTTTATATGGTCTTCGGTATGACCCGGCTGGGATTTGAACCCCTGCCTCCCGGGTGTGGGGCGGATGCTCTACCAACTGAGCCACCACTCCGGAAATGTGTATATCAGAGACAACTCAGGTTGTGACCAGGAAGAAGTAACATGTTTTTCTAAACTCTGTTGAATTACCCTTTTAAAGAAGATTTAGGTTAATTGGCATCAAACTGGGGATTGTAAATTGTTCTTGGGTCTGACTGTGAGAGTGAATGGTTGTCTGTCTGTCTGTGTTGGCCCTGCGATGGACTGCCGATGTGTCCAGGATGGACCCTGCCTCTCGCCCAAAGATACTGGGATAGGCTCCACCCCCCCGCAACCTGAAAAGGATTAAGCGGAAGAAGATGGATGAAGAAGATTTATAATCCTTTCCTTTGTTTTGACTAACAGCTGTCTCATTAAGGCTGTTCTTCCTGCTGTACTTTCAGACTAATTTGCGTATTTAGACATTTCAGGTAGGTTTTAGAAATACAATTACAAGATGATTATTAGTTTTTTCTGTTGATTGGCCAGTAATTTTTTTTTTCTCAACTTGAGCTAGAAAAAGAGGGCATTAATTACAGCACCCTCATATAATTTTCTACAGATGTCTTACAAACCCAGACCATTCCGCAGTTACATAGAAATAGTTTTGTTTCATATCTGACCCCCTTTCCTTCCCCCATAAAACAAGTGACTGAACAGCCTCCAGGAGTGGTGACTCCATCATTTTTGGAGCTCCTTTCTAAAGTTCCTTGAAGTAGTTCGACATTCTGCTGTACGTGTGCCTCTGTGTTAAAGGTGATGCTGGTGTGGTGGTGATGGTGCTGTGGTATCTGGGTGTGTGTAGTGGCTGCTGAAGAGAAAACTAACACAACACCGTCGTGCCACTTTGTTAGGTCAGCCTTTGCAGTGTTTGGCATGGTGGCAACATGTTTTTCCGGGGGGGAAGGGGTGTCAGAAACGCATGACACTGTTGTAACTGAAATATGTTAATTTTATACAATTTATTTCTTTTTTTTTTAATTTGCTCAGTAACTTTGCATTTGGAACTTACAGTACTATTTGAAATGTTGTACAACCAAGGCTTGAATGTTGGAATATTGGGGAGTTGGGGTCCCACCCAGACGTCTTGTGTTTGGACTTTTTACTGGTGTGTCCTTCTCTCCTTCCTCTCTTGCACCCTCTGCCTCAACACTTTCCTCTCCTTGGCTCCTCTCTCCTGTCTCATCTTTCGCTCGCTGAGCCCTGTCTAAGGCTGCGTGTCCACCAAACGCGTTTTTTTTGCTCTGGGCGACTGTTTTCTATTCATTCTTTATGTAGTCCAGCATTTACAGCGCTGAGCACCCTCGGTGCTGAAACACTCTCAGCAGTGGCCACTTTTTGTTGCGGTGCTCAGGGCTGAAAAAAGTTCAACTTTTCAGGCTACAGCTGAGCTCATCAATGTCGGACCTTTTTAAGCAGCCAATCAGAATTGAGGAAGGGCGGGACATAGGATGCCGGTATAGTCTGTACCCAGACTCCTGTTTTCCATGTCATATTTTGCATCCAGAGCAGCTACCAATTAGGACTGTGCGATATGACCAGAATTTCATATCATGATGTAAGTAATCTTATTTGACGAAAATGTATATCACGATATACATTTTCACTAAATTCTGTAGTTTATATGCAATAACCAATAAAAGGACCATCTCTTTTTCTACATTTTAAATTGCATACTGAAAAAAAATCAATTGTGTAAATTCATCTGTCATTAATTTTATACACTTTTCCCTCTTAATAGTGTTGTTATAAAATTGTTTTTTAATGTGCATTTGAGATGACTTCAACTGCATTAGTTACCACTACTTGACTAATTAAAAATGATTAGAAATCAAGTTACATTAAGAGCCAGTTTGTTCCTCCAACATGTTTTAATGTTCTGCTAGAGGTTTCTTCCTGCCAAATTTTTGATTTATTTTTTTTTGTGTACTTTATTGATCCCCAGAGGGGAAATTGAGGGCATCCACCTGGATGGATGAAGCAGCCACGGTACAAATGGGAGTTTTTCCTCTCCACTGTCGCTAAGTGCTTGCTCACAGGGGATCGTCTGATTGCTGGGTTTTTCTGAGACTGTGGGGGGTTTTCTGCACTGGGGCGCCACGAGACGGCTTCTGTTGTGATGTGGCGCAGTATAAATAAAGCTGAATTGAATTGATGATTTATTTAGTGTCTATGCAGCCACTGTCATGCACTTTTGCAGCTTTAGTAATATTTTTTCAGACAAAATTAAGAAACTCAGCAGTAATTTAAACCAGAACGATGGTCTGATACACGTTTCCTGTTAGCAACAAGTTAGCATCGTCATTTAGCATTTGCCGTTTTATAATTAGAGATGGTGCTAACGTTACTTGCCTCCAATTAAAACAAGGTTAGAGGACCGTCCTCTCTGATGCAGCACGGTGGGGGGAAAAGTCCCACATCCCCAGCACAGAAGTAGCGTCAAAACTTTAGCTACTATGACGCTACACCAGAACCCACCTGATGCACTGTGGGTGAGAGGCGAGGCAGTGACAAGTAGAAATGGGGTATGTGTCCCGATATAAACAAAGTTTCATATGAAACGGCAGACGTTTTTTATTGTGTCACTGATAATGTATCATCATACCGCACAGCCCTACCACCAGTACTAGAATACGTTTCCTGTCCATTGATATTTAGAGACTATTAAAAATTAAGTAGAAAGTCTGACCATAGGAAAAGCGGAAGTGCTGAGCTGTGAGTGACAAGCTGGGATACAGGGCACATACTTTTTTTTTTCCTAGAGCGCAGCGCACAAGTGCTGAAAAAAAGACATTCAGGGCGGTCGGGCGACAAAAAAACGTGTTTGGAAACGCAGCCTAATTCAGGTTCTCTCTCTGTGGTGTTATACAGAGCAGCCAGAAAGTCTTCACAGTGCTTCACTTTTTCCACATTTTGTTATGTTACAGCCTTGTTCCAAAATGGATTAAATTCATTTTTTCCTCAAAATTCTACACACAACACCCCATAATGACAACGTGAATTTTTTTTTTTTTTTGCAGATTCATTAAAAATAAAAAACTAAGAAATCACATGTACATAAGTATTCACAGCCTTTACCATGACGCTCAAAATTGAGCTCAGGAGCATCCTGTTTCCACTGATCATCCTTGAGATGTTTCTACAGCTTAATTGGAGTCCACCTGTGGTAAATTCAGTTGATTGGACATGAGCTGGAAAGGCACACACCTGTCTATGTAAGGTCCCACAGTTGACAGTGCATGTCAGAGCACAAACCAAGCATGAAGTCAGAGGAATTGTCTGTAGACCTCTGAGACAGGATTGGCTCAAGGCACAAATCTGGGGAAGGGTACAGAAAAATTTCTGCTGCTTTGAAGGTCCCAATGAGCACAGTGGTCTCCATCATCCGTAAATGGAAGAAGTTAGGAACCACCAGGATTCTTCCTAGAGCTGGTCGGCCATCTAAACTGAGTGTTCGGGGGGAGAAGGACCATAGTCAGGGAAGTGACCAAGAACCCGATGGTCACTCTGTTAGAGCTCCAGTGTTCCTCTGTGGAGACAGGAGAACCTTCCAGAAGGACAACCATCTCTGCAGTAATCCACCAATCAGACCTGTATGGTAGAGTGGCCAGACAAAAGCCACTCCTTAGTAAAAGGCACATAGCAGCCCGCGTGGAGTTTGCCAAAAGGCACCTGAAGGACTCTCAGGCCATGAGAACCAAAATTCTCTGGTCTGATGACTCTTTGGCGTGAATGCCAGGCGTCATGTTTGGAGGAAACCAGGCATCACTCATCACCAGGCCAATACCATCCCTACAGTGAAGCATGGTGGTGGCAGCATCATGCTGTGGGGATGTTTTTCAGCGGCAGGAACTGGGAGACTAGTCAGGATAGATGGAAAGAAGAATGCAGCAATGTACAGAGACATCCTGGATGAAAACCTGCTCCAGAGCACTCTTGATCTCAGACTGGGGCAACGGTTCATCTTTCAGCAGGACAGCGACCCTAAGCACACAGCCAAGATATCAAAGGACAACTCTGTGAATGTCCTTGAGTGGCCCAGCCAGAGCCATACCTGCCAACTACTCCGGTTTTGCCGTAATGGTTACGGTTTTCAAGACCCCATTCCGGGTTACGGCTTTATTAATCAAAATTACGGTTTTTCACTAAAAATTCAGTCAAAAATTTTAAATCGTAAAAAAAAAAAAAAAAAGCAATTCCAAACACGAGATCGTTAGGAATCGTATCTAAATTTAGAACACAGCAACACGTGATGGCGGCCGGGATGGTCACACTTTTTCAGTGCTGAGACAAAGTTGCTGACTTTGCCACTAAAATCACTAACGAACAGCGAATATTGGATCAACATTTGTGACGCACAGGCTGAATTTCCACCTTGGTTGAACCAGCTTTTGAAGTAGAAATACCCCTTTATTCGCCTTTCACCGGGCTCTGTGAGTAAACTGAGTAGCGTTTCTTTTCGTGGTTCGCTGCTACGCTTTACCTGAAGCGTTTGCTAAGCTAACGCTATCGCTATTGAGGGTATTGAGGTTTCTATTCTTGCGCGAAATCCCAGAGAGGCATGCGTACATGGCGAGATGTAAACACGATGTAAACTGCTGCAGACGTTCGCACGACTGCACTTCAACCCTGGCAAATGGACCATGGATTCGACATCTAAAGGGAGAATACATTTTAGGGAGAATATATTTTATATATATTATAAGGGAGTTTTTCCTCTCCACCGTCACCAAGTGCTTGCTCACAGGGGATCGCCTGATTGCTGGGGTCTTTCTGCAACTGTGGGGGTCCTCCCTACAGTTGATAGTGCTATGAGATGACTGTTGTTGTGAAATGGCGCTATATAAATAAAGTTGAATTGAATTATATAATGCCTAAGATTCTGAAGAACATGTGCTGTGTAATTGCAAGCCTTGTCATGCTTGGTGTATCATGTAAACACATAAAATATCAGAGTGATTTTGCCGTCTTTTACACACGTGTCTTATACAGTGCTAGTATAGCCTGCTGATATTTCTAGTCTTCTAGTTACCTCCGCCAAGGAGGTTATGTGATCATCAGCGTTGGTTTGTCTGTTTGTTTGTTAGCAAGATAACTCAAAAAGTTATGGACGGATTTTCATGAAATTTTCACAGATTGTCAGAAATGGGGTATCCTACAGATGATTAGATTTTGGTGGTGATCCGGATCACCGTCTGGATCCAGGAATTTTTTAAAGGATTCTTTTTTTTTTTTTTTAATTTAACATTGCGAGATAGGGCCATTTTCAATATTTTATTTATGATGTTAAACACTGTATGGGGGGAACTGTGGCGCTTGGCGGAGGTCTGCGCTCTCAGAGTGCTTTTCTAGTATTCATAATACATCCCATCTGGCCTATTCGAAGTTCTGTGCAGTGTTAAGATAGTCTTTTGAATGCAAATTTAATGAATGAATGAATCTTTATTTCGGATAGATTAAAAGTAAAGATTAAAAAGAAACAGAATAATATAACAAAGGTGAAAAAATCCAACAAGGTCAAATTAAACAATAACTCCTCTGATTATACAGTTCAACATAAATTATCCAAAATGGGTGATGGCTGAAGCCGCAGCTTATATTGCCCACCATATTCCATCCAAGAATTCAAAAGAAAAACAAAACAAGAGCGATTACAATTCAGAACAAAGCTAAGACAAAATGTGACCAAAAAAAAACTAACAACACAACACAGGCTGGATATGACAATCCTTATATGATTTTACATGTCATCTTGTATATATGTTTGGAGTATTTCTTCCTTTAGTTTTTGTTTAAATTGTCCAAGCGTTGTACATGATTTTAATTCAGGTCCAAAATCGTTCCATAATCTGACTCCTTGCACTGAAACACAGTGTTGCTTGGTGGTAGTTCTCACTGAAGGTTTTTGAAATATACATGTTCCTCTGAAATGATATTGTTTCTCCCTTATTTGGAACAACTTCTGGATATTTGTGGGCAGTGATAGATTCTTCATTTTAAACATTATTACTGCAGTTTTAAAGTCAACCAGATCTTTCAACTTGAGAGCTTTTAATTTAAGAAAAAGTGGGTTTGTTGGTTCCCTGTAAGCAGCTTTGTTTATTATTCTAATAGTTCTCTTCTGAAGCATAAAGACTGGATATATGTTTGTTTTATATGTATTTCCCCATCCTTCAGTACAATATGTCATGTATGGGAGTATTAATGAATGATACAAGGTATATAGTGTGGGTTGATTCAGCAAATATTTCACTGTGTGTAGTATTGCAATTGATTTAGATATTTTACCTTTAATATAATTAATATGTGACTTCTATGTCAAATGTTAATATTTGTTTGACACTGCGGCCCCTGGACCCCGGCTAGCTACTAGGCTTTTCAGGTTTGAAAGTTGAAGAAATATGAGGTTGTTAGCTACATTTAACTAGATTTAATGCTAATATTTGTTTGGCAAATATTAGCATTATTATTATTAGCATTAGCATTATTAGCATTAGCATCGGCCCCTGGACCCCGGCTAGCTACTAGGCTTTTCAGGTTTGAAAAGTTGGCAGGTATGCAGAGCCCAGAATTGAATCCAATTGAACATCTCTGGAGAGATGTGAAAATGTCTGTGCACCGACGCTTCCCATCCAACCTGATGGAGCTTGAGAGGTGCTGCAAAGAGCAATGGGCCAAACTGGCCAAAGATAGGTGTGCCAAGCTTGTGGCATCATATTCAAAAAGACTTGAGGCTGTAACTGCTGCCAAAGGTGCATCAACAAAGTATTGAGCAAAGGCTGTGAATACTTATGAACATATGATTTCTTAGTTTTTTATTTTTAATAAAGTTGCAAAAATCTAAAAAAAAAAAAAAAAAAAAACTTTTTTCACATTGTCATTATGGGGTATTGTTTGTAGAATTTTGAGGAAAAAATAATTTAATCCCTTTTGGAATAAGGCTGTAAATGTGGAAAAAGTGAAGCACTGTAGAAATGGGTTGGAAAATACAAATTGTCATATTTTGTCCTGCATGATTTTTTTTTATCATGATTTACATAAATGAGACAAATACTGTATGTACATTTTTTGTATTTTTATAAGTGTTTTTTTCCTTTGAGAAAGAGAACGAAAAAAAAAAAAAACAATAGTAATTTACTTACACATACTTAAATTATATGATCAGAGGTTCAGGTTCCTTTATTTGTACCCATAGGTAGATTTGTTTTGCAGTCTGGTGACATCCATATTTACAAGCCACAAATTACATTCAACATAGACACAAACACAGGCACACATGAAGCCGACTATAAACATGATAAAAGATAAGATAAGATAAGCCTTTATTAGTCCCACAACGGGGAAATTCCAGGATTGCAACAGCACAGGGATAGCAACACTCAGAGCAACAATCAGAAGGCAAGAAAAAAAACAAGCAAGCAAGAGCAGCTAATAAACATATGTACGTATTACTATAAAATATATATATATACACACACACACAGACACACAGTGCAGAGCATTGTAGCTGGATGGAATAAATATATGAATATATGAACACACAGTGCAGAGCATTGCAGCTAGGTGGAATAAATATGCAAGTATATAAACACACCCAGTGCTGAGCATTAAATAAAAATAAAAATACTCAAGGCTCCACCAATCAGGACATAAGACAAAGAGATGAGAGAAAAAACAAAGAGATAAGAGAGAAGGGTCATATTAAAAAGTTAAAGACTAGTCAAAGAGGTTAAAAACTCAAAAGTCTAAAACCTAATAAAAGATTTAGAACCCAACTAAATCCTACAAAAATAAGTAAATATAAAATAAAATTAATAAATAGGTAACTAAATTATGTGCAATATATTGTTGCAACTTGTTCAACTCTTTGACAGCAGCAGGGACAAAGCTGTTTTTGTAGCGCTGGGTTCTACTTTTTGGGACAGCAAACCTCCGTCTTGAGGGAAGAAGCTGAAAGTGTCAGTGCAAAGGGTGGGAGTCATCATTTAAAATGGAGGTAGCCATCCTCTGTACCTGTCTGGTGTACAGGGATGTCAGGCTCAGCTGTGACTCACCAAGCAAACGACTGGACCATCTAACTACCTGATCCAAGGATTTCCTCTGTTTCAGTTTTATCTGACCAAACCATGACACTAAAGAAAAGGATAAAACAGATTCAATAAAAGCCCGATAAAACATTGTCATTATGGTTTGGTCAATTTGGAATCGTGCAAGTTTTCTTAAACAATGCAGATGTTGCTGACCCTTTTTGCACACCCTTTCACAGTTCACCTCAAAGTTTAATTTACTATCAATAATCATCCCAAGATATTTGTAGGATTGTACACATTCGGTGGTCTGGCCTTTTAGTACAGTGACTTTGTGCCTGGGAGTTTTCCTCCTAAAGTCAATAATCATATCTTTAGTTTTTGTCGTATTCAGCTGCAGGTAGGAATCCTCACACCAGTGAACAAAGTCATCAACTACTGGGCCGTGGCCACTCTCACCATCCTGGAGGAGACTGACAATGACTGAGTCATCAGCATACTTTATAATGTGTCTGTTGTCATGTCTGCTCCGACACATGTTTGTGTACAGGATGAAGAGTAGTGGTGACAACACACACCCCTGAGGAGAGCCAGTAGAAAAACACTTTAGGTCAGACAATGTACCATTGACCCTTACTCTCTGCGTCCTGTTGGTTAAGAAATCCAGAATCCAACCCACCAGATTATTGCTCAAATCAAATTGTTGCAGGAGCCTTTCAACTAAAATATGGTATTAAAGGCGGAAGAAAAGTCCACAAATAAAAGCCTGGCGTGTGTCCCATTAAAATCCAGATGTTTAAAAAGCATGTTAAACAGAGTGACAGTGGCATCCTCCACTCCTCTGTGAGGTCTATAGGCAAACTGCAGAGGATCCAATGCATGCTCAGTCTGCTTTAGGACCTCACATCTGACCAGTTTTTCAAAAATTTTCATTAAAATTGAAGTCAAAGCATCCATCCATCCATCTTCTACCGCTTTTCCGGGTCCGGGTCGCGGAGGCAGCAGTTCAAGCAGAGAAGCCCAGACTTCCCTCTCCCCAGCCACCTTCTCCAGCTCTCCAGGGAGGATATCAAGGCGTTCCCAGACCAGCTGGGAGACATAGTCTCTCCACCGAGTCCTGGGTCTGCCCCGGGGTCTCCTCCCAGTGAGACGTGCCTGAAACACCTCAAGTGGGAGGCGTCCAGGAGGCATCCTAATCAGATGCCCATACCACCTCAACTGACTCCTTTCAATGTGGAGGAGCAGCAGTTCTACTCTGAGCCTTTCCCGGATGACTGAGCTCCTCACCCTATCTCTGAGGGTGAGTCCAGCAATCCTACGGAGAAAGCTCATTTCAGACGCTTGTATCCACAATCTTGTTCTTTCGGTCATTACCCAAAGCTCGTGACCATAGGTGAGAGTAGGAACGTAGATTGACTGGTAAATCGACAGCTTTGCCTTAGAACTAAGCTCCCTCTTCACCACAACAGACCGGTACAACGTCCGCATCACTGCAGATGCTGCTCCAATCCGTCTGTCAATTTCTCGCTCCATTTTCCCCTCACTCGTGAATAAGACCCCAAGACACTTAAACTCCTCCACTTGGGGCAGGAGCCTGTCCCCAACCCAGAGAGGACAATCCACCTTTTTCCAGCTGAGGACCATGGACTCGGACTTGGAGGAGCTGATTCTCATCCCAGCCGCTTCACACTCAGCGGAAAACCGTCCCAGCAAGAGCTGTAGATCATTGCTGGATGAAGCCAACAGGACAACATTATCTGCAAACAACAGAGATGAGATCCTGTGGTCACCAAGCATGACACCCTCCATTCCCTGGCTGCGCCTAGAAATCCTGTCCATAAAAATTATGAACAGGATCAGTGACAGAGGGCACCGATGAAGTCGGTCAAAGCAACTGGTCTAAAATCATTTACCGTTTTAGGACAGCTGGATTTTGGAACAGGTACAACCACAGCATCTTTCCAGATCTTGGGCACATGTTGTGTCTGTAAGGACTTATTGAAAATGTAGTGAAATACAGGACTCAGTTCATGTGTACAGGACTTTACCAAGCGTCCACATATATTATCAGGGCCCTGACTTTTGTTCACTTTTACAGCACAGAACTCCCTTTTAATATCCTGCACCTCAATATTAAAGTGCTGATTGTCTTTGAGTTTCGGTTTCAAACCTTGGGTTTCTGTGCTAAAATCAAAGGAGTCAGGAGAGGTGGGTATAGTCGCCAGAAATTCTACTCATGTAAAAGCAGTGTCATCTTATGAAATTAATAATTAAAAGTAGACACCCAAAAAATACTAGTTGAGTAAGGTACACACTTAAAAACTTGAGTAATGACTTCAGCCTTGAAGGTTTTAGGTTTTTCTTTAAAACTTATAGCAATTTTCTTATAGTTTTCTACTTTCCTCTGTAAATTTATCTAAATTTGAAACCATTTTCCTGAAATTTGTAATTTCCACTTGTAAAATTATGGCTTTTCTTGTACATTTGAGACTTTTATAAATTTGTAGATTATTTTATGGCTAATTCTTTTTTATATAAATATTATAAATTTGAGACAGATTGTGGTAAAATTCACTTTTTCCACATACAATTTAAAGTTTTGATTATAATTTTGCAGAGCCAGAACAGAACAATAATTTACAGTGGTGTGAAAAAGTGTTTGCCCCCATCCTGATTTCTCATTTTTTTGTATGTTTGTCACACTTAAATTTTTCAGATCATCAAACAAATTTAAATGTTAGACAAAGATAACACAAGTAAACACAACATGCAGTTTTTAAATGATGAATGAATAAAACAGAAGCAGATCACCACTCCCAACGCTCACCCAAGCGACTGATCAGAAGACCACCGCAGGCACTCTAAGATGCCACCTGACATGCAAAGTGCCACAGCTCTTGGGGTAATTTTGGTCAGCTAACCACTCCTGGGAAGGTTCACCACTGTTGCATGTTTTCACCATTTGTGGATAATGGCTCTCACTGTGGTTTGCTGGAGTCCCAAAGCTTTAGAAATGGCTTTATAACCTTTTCCAGACTGATAGATCTCAATTACTTTGTTTCTCATTTGTTCCTGAATTTCTTTGGATCGCAGCATGATGTCTAGCTTTTAAGGATCTTTTGGTCTACTTTACTTTGTCAGGCAGGTCCTATTTAAGTGATTTCTTGATTGAGAACAGGTGTGGCAGTAATCAGGCCTGGGTGTGGCAAGAGAAATTGAACTCAGCTTTCCAAGGATGTGATAAACCACAGTTAATTACCTCCGCCAGGCCGCAGGCCAGGAGGTTATGTTTTTGCCGGGGTTTGTCTGTCTGTTGGTTAGCAAGATAACTCAAAAAGTTTTGGACGGATTTCAATGAAACTTTCAGGCGTTGTTGGAAATGGTACAAGGAAGAACTGATTACATTTTGGGGATGATCCGGATCACCGTCTGGATCCAGGAATTTTTTAAAGGATTCTTTAACATTGTGAGATAGGGCCATTTTCAACATGTGTGCAGGTGCAATGGAGGGCGCTGGTCGTCGTGTCTGACGAACACGAACTCCTCGTTCTTCAAAGTTTTAGGCACAAAAGCACGAGGAAAACGGTGGGCCGGGCCCAGCAGCGTGCCTGTGTTTGCGCTACGCTGCAAAAGCTGAGACGGGCAGCTGTCCGGCGCGGGATTATTTGGCAGAAATTCCCCGGGCAGCCATAGGGGCTGCGCAAAAACAAGCTCTCTGCCGGGGAAGCTTCCAAATCCTCTTTTGGCGCGGAGCGCACCCCCAATATAAAACCCACGGCAACCTGTCTACCCAATTTGCATCCGTCAGTGAAGCCCTGAGTGCTGCTTTCAGTGATCTGTGACAACGCTCGTATAACCCATTGGCCTGTGGGTTGTACGCGGTTGTGCGATGAATTGCAACGCCCACAGCCTGGGAGTTTGCAGATGGAGGAGATGGACACAACAGCAACACTTGAGTTTATTACCTCCGCCAAGGAGGTAATGCTTTTACTGCCATTTGTCTGTCTGTCTGTCTGTTACCAACATAACTCAAAAAGTTATGAACGGATTTTGACCAAATTTTCAGGAAAGGTGTGTAATGGCACAGGGAACAGATGATTAGATTTTGGTGATGATCTGAGAGTGCATACCTCCACCAAGGGCTTTGTTTGTATTTGTGCAGCAGGATTACACAAAAACTACTGGATGGATTTGGATGAAATTTTCACCAGAGGTGGTTCTTGGCCTAGAGAGGAACCCATTACATTTTGGGGATGATCTGGGAATGCATACCTCAGCCAAGGCTCTTCTCACAGTCTGTCAGCCACAAAACTCCAAAACTAATGGACAGACTTGGATGCAATTTTCACCACAAGTGGCGATAGGCCTACATACAAGCCCTTTACATTTTGGAGGTGATCCATGAGAAACGGAAGGAGCCTTGGCGGAGGTATGAGCTCTATGAGTGCTTTTCTAGTTTATGTTTTAATGGGGGGGAATCACTTTTTCACACAGGGCTATGTAGGTTTGGATTTTTAAAAAAAAAATTTTTATTTTTTTTTACCCTTAATAATAAATGCCATTTAAAAAAACTGCATTTTGTGTTTACTTGTGTTATCTCGGTCAAATATTTAAATTAGTTTGATTATGTGAAAGGTTTAAGTGTGAAAAACATACAAAAAAAATGAGAAATCAGGAAGGGGGCAAACACTTTTTCACACCACTGTAAGTCTGATTTCAAAAAACTATAATTATGAATAAATTTAATGAAATTAGCTAAAATGACCAAAGATGCACTTATTTCTGATATTTATATATTTTTACATATTTATTTTTTATTTTTTTTTTAGAAATCTCTTCACCACCCAGACAACAGGAGAAACCTCCTTTATTTTGAAATCCAAATGTTGGCGGGTTTAGTTTGTTTGAAGACTGGAGAATGTTGATGGATTAAAGATACTGACTTTGTGAATTTTGATCATTTTAAACTGCCAGGTAGGGGTGTGCCATATCGTATCGTTCACAGTAATAGCGGTATAAATTTTGATTCTGGTGTAAAGATGAATATCACGATATTTGGGGTTCTGCTGCTTGACGATGTCACATTGCATAGAAACAGCAAAACAACATAGCAACAGGAAGCTGCAGCTCTGAAGTCAGACCGTCATTGTCTACTGCTGATCCCCTAACTACATTTTGTGATAATTGGTCTAATTTTCTGGTCACTCTCTCTCCTGTCCAGCTCCGAGTCAGTGAAGTAGCACATCAACGTGTTCTACCTTCACCCAGAGTCTCCAGTTGAGTGGAAATATTTAGGTTTCACTTTCTGTTTCAGACTGCTGTCATGTTAAAAAAAAAAAAAAGTGCAGCAGTTCTGCCTGCCTTTTTTCCACATGTCAACACTGCAGGAGTGGTATTAACGTTGGACAGTGTGCCACTCAAAGTGGCTGTATTTTACTTCCATTTTGGCCACTTCCATCTTGATTTTTTTATTAAACCATCCGAAGAGAGAGAGAGAAACAAAACATTAGTTCAGTGCAACAACAGCCAGAAGCCCCAGGACAGGTCCATGCAATGGGAGCAGGTAAAGTGATTCATCATAAAACCCCACCTCTGGGGACTTCCGGTTATGGCGGCCACGTAGGAAGACGTGGTTCACTCTGCTCTGCTCCTAAAAATAAAAAGTTGGCAAATAACTCTCTCAATTGGAACAAAACCTATCCCAGCGTTTGGGCGCGGATATGCCGGCAAAGCCTAAGGCTGGGAAATTAGGTGGAGGAAAAACTGAATCGTCGAAACAGTCCAAGTTAACAGACTTCCACGCTCGTGACGAAGCAGAAAAATCTCCAGAGATTATGGCGGAGCAAGCTAGCGGCGGAGCGGTGACTGCTGGCGAGGGCACAGGTGCGGTGCTCGCTGCCATTAGCTCAATGAGAGCAGACTTTTCCTCTAAATTTGATGGGATTATAGCGGCGATAGAAGGAATGAGAAAAGAAATAAGCGACTGTATGGAACGAGTATCGCAGGTGGAGCTCCGAATTTCCAGCGCTGAGGATGACATCACCAGCCTACAATTAAAGGTGCGCACATTGGAATTAAAAAATAAACGTCTGGAAGATAGTGCCCTGGACTTAGAATCCCGGTCGAGACGGAACAGTCTGAGGCTGGTGGGCCTCCCGGAGGGAGCGGAGGGACGGGACCCATGTTCCTTTTTGGAGGGGTGGATTCCGGAAGCGCTGGGCAACGCGGAGCTGCGGTCATCGGTAGTCTTAGAGAGCGCCCACCGAATCGGCCCACTGAGAGATAATAAGGCACCACCGAGGACGCTGATTATGAAGTTCCTCAGCTACAGAGACAAGATGACGATCTCCAACGCGGCGCGAGCTAAAGGAGAAATTAAATACCAGGATCAACAGGTGCGGTTTTACCCAGATTTGGCCACAGGAATCCAACAATTAAGGAAACAGTTTGACCCTGCCCGTAGAGAGCTGCGCAACCTTGGGATTCGTCATGGAGTGATTCATCCGGCAAGACTGCTGGTCACATATAAAGGGAGAACCTGCACCTTCCAGACCCCTGAGGAGGCGCAGGTGCTTATCAAGCAGATCCAAGAGAGACTGGTGGGAGCTAAGCATGAAGCATGAACAAGATATAAAGGTAGAATATTTAAGCATTTGCACAGGCATCTGACAGATCTGAAGCATATAGCAAGTTTACAAAATATAGATTGTATTATATAAAAAAACAAACAAAAACCTATGATGTACAAAGTTGCTATAAAATTTTGGAGTTAAGTTGGAAAACTATAGGAGAGAGTTAATGTTATGTCATTAAAAGCAGTAGAGTCAGGGTGATTGAGAGGAGAAAGAGTGGTTTGACTGATCCTCGCGGGTGTGGAGCAGTCAATGGCTATAGCGGGAGACAGAATTTTTTTTTTTGATTTTGGGGGGATTACCACGAATGTGGGAAGGGGGAATTTGTTTGTGTGTAGTTTGTAGGATGAATGTTCAACCACTCATGTTTTTGCTTCTCTGTATGAGCATGTTTATATTGCGAGGTAATCCCAAACTCCTTATTGATCATAGACCAAAGTGTTAATCTTAATTTAACTTCATGGCATTGCAGAGGTCTACAAAATCTAAAAAAACTTAAACAAGTTATGAATAAAATAAAAGACATAGGTTCAAAAATTGTGTTTTTACAAGAAACTCCTCTAATAGAGGAGGATGTAAAAAGAATTAGGAGAAGATGGCAGGGAAATGTGTTCACCTCATCATTTTCATCTCGAGCCAGGGGAGTTATGACTCTCATACATAAATCAATCCCATTTCAAGTGAAAAATGTAATTGGAGACAAATTAGGAAGATATCTAATCATCCAAGGATCTTTGTTATTAGAAAATATAAATTTGGTGAACCTATATGGTCCCAATATAGATGATCAAAACTTCTTTGCTAATTTATTTCTTATTTTATCATCACTTACAGGGCAACATATAATAGCAGGGGATTTTAATTGTACATTGAATCCCAGTATAGATAGATCAACAGGACTGGACTGTATGCACAATGGATGCAGGATGATCATTAATCATTTTATGAAAGAATTGAGACTGCTAGATATATGGAGAGAAATGAAACCACAAGTTAAAGCCTACTCTTGTTATTCTAATACTTACAAGACATTCTCACGTATTGACTATTTTTTGATCTCCACAGAATTAAGGTCCAAGATTCAAAACTGTTTCTATGATAACATTGTGATCTCTGATCATGCACCTTGCTGTCTAATATATGTAGATAAGAAATTGACAAAGGAACCAGGTAGGAGGCAATTTCAGCATAAATGGCTTCAGGATGAGGAATTTGTTAAGTACATAGAAAAACAGATGAGTTCTTTGATATCAATACTACACAAACATCAGCATGTATAAAGTGGGAGGCTTTCAAAGCTTTTATTAGGGGGCATATACGGTTGACGGTTATGCTGTTTCATTCCATCTAGCAACAATGCTCTGCACTGTGTGTGTTTATATATTTGCATATTTATTCCATCTAGCTACAATGCTCAGCACTGGGTGTGTTTATATATTTATATATCTACATATTATTCCATCTAGCTACATTGCTCCGCACTGTGTGTGTTTATATACTTGCATATTTATTCCACCTAGCTGCAATGCTCCGTACTGTGGGTGTTTATACAGTATATTTACATATTTATTCCATCTAGCTACAATGCTCTGCACTGTGTGTTCATATATTCATATATTTATTCCATCCAGCTACAATGCTCTGCACTGTGTGTCTGTGTGTGTGTGTATATATATATATATTTTATAGTAATACGTACATATGTTTATTAGCTGCTCTTGCTTGCTTGTTTTTTTTCTTGCCTTCTGATTGTTGCTCTGAGTGTTGCTATCCCTGTGCTGTTGCAATCCTGGAATTTCCCCGTTGTGGGACTAATAAAGGCTTATCTTATCTTATCTTATCTTATATTATTAGTTATACAGGTTCAAAATCTAAAGACTCGAGAGGAGAGAGCCCAATTGGAACATAAAATAAAAATTCTCCAAGAAGAAGTGTATGCAGGAAGTGACCCAAAGTTAGAGAACGAATTACTGATTGTGAGAGCTGAATATGACAAAAAATCAGCGAATAGAGCTGCCTCGAGTCTTCTAAGATTGAAGCAATCTTTTTATGAACAGGGTGAAAAATCAGGGAAATTATTGGCATGGCAGATTAAACAATTAGAATTTAAAACACCAATTACCAGTACAGTGATCCCTCGCTACTTCGCGCTTCACCTTTCGCGCCCTCAGTGCATCGCAGATTTTTCAAAAATATTCATCAAAAATTCAAAATTGAGAAATGATGGGCGGGTGCTAGCAGAAGGCAGGGAGACTACATTAGACCATCAGGTATCAACACGGAGAGCCGCACAACTCAAAAATCCACCTCTCTGTTTGCTGTTCTCGTGTTGGCTCGGCTTGGAAATCTCGCAAGCTGATTGGCCGAGACGTTTCACCCTGCAAGCTGATTGGCCGAGACATTTCACCCACCTTCTCTCCCTGCCGAACGCCCATCAGCGAAGGAAGACCGCATTCATTGCTCTTTATCGCTCGTGTTGCTTAGTCTCGCCGCATGGAACTTTTTGCTGTTCTCTTGTGCCATTTTGTGCGAAATAGTCTTCCCGTCGAGCCACTACGCCGCCTTCTGCAGCTTCTCCAGCTCTATCGAAAGCTGCCCTCGACGATGCTGCGCCTCTAGCACCTCGTGATGAGGCGTCACCTGAGGAGCAGTAAAGCTCTCATTAACCTGTGCAGTAAATCATCTTCATCTTGAGTTACGTATCTTGTTATAAGAATAAAAGAGTTCTAAAAACATATTTATGTACACTTTATTTACATCTACGTATGTATGTACACTTACACACACACACACACACACGTATCATATGAGAGAGAGAGTGAGAGAATGAACGTACGTATTATTTATGGGTGACGTCATTAGGGGTGATGCTACTTCGCGGTTTTTCACTTTTCGCGGTCGGTTCTGGAACCCATTAACCGCGATAAGTGAGGGATCACTGTATTATAAGTAACGGACAGGCAGTTGTAGATCCTTTAGAAATTAACAATGCCTTTAGAGGGACTTCCGGTTATGGCGGCCACGTAGGAAGACGTGTTTTGCCCTGCTCTGCTCCTAAAGATAAAAAGTCGGCAAATAACTCTCTCATTTGGAACAAAGCCTATCCCAGCGTTTGGGCGAGGATATGCCGGTAAAGCCTAAGGCTGGGAAATCAGGTGGAGGAAAAACTGAACTGCCGAAACAGACCAAGTTAACGGACTTTCACGTTCGTGACGAAGCAGAAAAATCTTCAGATATGGCGGAGCAAGCTAACGGCGGAGCGGTGACTGCTGGCGACGGCACAGGTGCGGTGCTCGCTGCCATTAGTTCAATGAGAGCAGACTTTTCCGCTAAATTTGATGGGATTATAGCAGCGATAGAAGGAATGAGAAAGGAATTAAGCGACTGTATGGAACGAGTAACGCAGGTGGAGCTCCGAATTTCCAGCGCTGAGGATGACGTCACCAGCCTACAATTAAAGGTGCGCACATTGGAATTAAAAAATAAATGTCTGGAAGATAATGTCCTGGACTTAGAATCCCGGTCGAGACGGAACAACCTGAGGCTGGTGGGCCTCCCGGAGGGTACCGAGGGTCGGGACCCATGTTCCTTTTTGGAAAAGTGGATTCCAGAAGCGCTGAACAACGCGGAGCTGCAGTCATCAGTCGTTTTAGAGAGCGCCCATCGAATTGGCCCACCGAGAGATCATAAGGCACCACCGAGGACGCTGATTATGAAGTTCCTCAGCTACAGAGACAAGATGACGATCTCCAACGCGGCGCGAGCCAAAGGAGAAATTAAATACCAGGATCAACAGGTGCGGTTCTACCCAGATTTGGCCACAGGAATCCAACAATTAAGGAAACAGTTTGACCCCGCCCGTAAAGTGCTGCGCAGCCTCGGGATTCGGCATGGAGTGATTCATCCTGCAAGATTGCTGGTCACGTATAAGGGCAGAACCCACACCTTCAAGACCCCTGAGGAGGCGCAGGAGCT
This sequence comes from Pholidichthys leucotaenia, assembly GCA_020510985.1. Lineage (NCBI taxonomy): Eukaryota > Metazoa > Chordata > Actinopteri > Cichliformes > Pholidichthyidae > Pholidichthys > Pholidichthys leucotaenia. The sequence continues at coordinate 423,766,599 of CM035842.1, read as the reverse complement.
CATCAAGCAGATCCAAGAGAGACTGGCGGGAGCTAAGCATGAAGCATGAACAAAATATAAGGTAGAATATTTAAGCATTTGCACAGGCATCTGACTGATCTGAAGCATATAGCAAGTTTACAAAATATAGATTGTATTATATATTAAAAAAAAAAAACCTATGATGTACAAAGTTGCTATAAAATTTTGGAGTTAAGTTGGAAAACTACAGAAGAGAGTTAATGTTACGTCATTAAAAGCAGTAGAGTCAGGGTGATTGAGAGGATAAAGAAGGAGTGGCTTTGGCTGGTCCTCGCGGGTGTGGAGCAGTCAATGGCTATAGCGGGAGACAGAATTTTTTTTTGATTTTGGGGGGATTACCACGAATGTGGGAAGGGGGAATTTGTTTGTGTGTAGTTTGTAGGATGAATGTTCAACCACTCATGTTTTTGCTTCTCTGTATGAGCATGTTTACATTGCGAGGTACTCTCAAACTCCTTATTGATCATAGACCAAAGCGTTAATCTTAATTTAACTTCATGGAATTGCAGAGGTCTACAAAATTTAAAAAAAACTTAAACAAGTTATGAATAAAATAAAAGACATAGGTTCAAAAATTGTGTTTTTACAAGAAACTCATCTAATAGAGGAGGCTGTAAAAAGAATTAGGAGAAGATGGCAGGGAAATGTGTTCACCTCATCATTTTCTTCCCGAGCCAGGGGAGTTATGACTCTCATACATAAATGTGTATGAGTGGCAGTGTGTGTGTGTATATATATATATTTTATAGTAATACGTACATATGTATATTAGCTGCTCTTGCTTGCTTGTTTTTTTTTTGTTTGTTTTTTTTTTTTTCTTGCCTTCTGATTGTTGCTCTGAGTGTTGCTATCCCTGTGCTGTTGCAATCCTGGAATTTCCCTGTTGTGGGACTAATAAAGGCTTATCTTATCTTATCTTATCTTAAATCAATCCCATTTCAAGTGAAAAATGTAATTGGAGACAAATTTAGAAGATATCTAATCATTCAAGGATCTTTGTTATTAGAAAATATAAATCTGGTGAACTTATACGGTCCCAATATAGATGATCAAAATTTCTTTGCTAATTTATTTCTTATTTTATCATCACTTACAGGGCAACATATAATAGCAGGGGATTTTAATTGTACATTGAATCCCAGTATAGATAGATCAACAGGACTGGACTGTACGCACAATGGATGCAGGATGATCATTAATCATTTTATGAAAGAACTGAGATTGCTAGATATATGGAGAGAAATGAAACCACAAGTTAAAGCCTACTCTTGTTATTCTAATACCTACAAGACATTCTCACGTATTGACTATTTTTTGATCTCCACAGAATTAAGGTCCAAGATTCAAAACTGCTTCTATGATAATATTGTGATCTCTGATTATGCACCCTGCTGTCTAATATATATAGATAAGAAATTGACAAAGGAACCAAGTAGGTGGCAATTTCAGCATAAATGGTGTCAGGATGAGGAATTTGTTAAGTACATAGAAAAACAGATAGATTAGTTCTTTGATATCAATACTACACAAACATCAGCATGTATAAAGTGGGAGGCTTTCAAAGCTTTTATTAGGGGGCATATTATTAGTTATACAGGTTCAAAATCTAAGAAGACTCGAGAGGAGAGAGTCCAATTGGAACATAAAATAAAAAATTCTTCAAGAAAAAGTGTATGCAGGAAGTGACCCAAAGTTAGAGAACGAATTACTGATTCTGAGAGCTGAATATGACAAAAAATCAGCGAATAGAGCTGCCTCGAGTCTTCTAAGATTGAAGCAATCTTTTTATGAACAAGGTGAAAAATCAGGAAAATTATTGGCATGGCAGATTAAACAATTAGAATTTAAAACGCCAATTACCAGTATTATAAGTAATGGACAGGCAGTTGTAGATCCTTTAGAAATTAATTGTGCCTTTAGAGATTACTATGAAAAATTATATGATACAAAAAATGAAACTGACTTAACAAAACTAAATGGGTTTTTGGACTGATTATCTATACCGTGTATTCCTAATGAAAACAGGGAGATACTAGAGTCTAAAATTAGTCAAGAAGAAGTTGGGCTAGCCATTGATAATATGAAATCAGGAAAAAGTGCAGGACCAGATGGTCTTCCAGTTGACCTCTATAAAAAATTTAAGAATAAATTAATAAAACCATTTTTGGAATTGGTTTTAGAAGCATTTCAAAATAGTAATTTACCACCATACATGAATAATGCCTTAATTATACTGTTGCCAAAACCAGGTCAACCCTCTAATAAATGTGAAAATATGAGACCAATAAGCCTATTAAATGCTGACCTTAAGATAATCTGTAAAATTTTAGCAAGACGACTACAAGAAATATTACCAAATATTATTAACCGAGATCAGAATGGCTTTATAAAGGGAAGACAAGGCTTCCATAATGTAAGAAGACTATTTAATATTATCTATTCTAATAAAGAAGCACCGGATACAGCTCTCCTATCATTGGACGCCGAAAAGGCCTTTGATAGGGTCGAATGGCCCTTTCTTTTTGAAGTCCTACCAAGGTTTGGACTTGGAAATAATTTCATAAAATGGGTTCAGATAATATACAATAATGCTACAGCAGAAATCCTAACAAACAGCAATATCTCAAAATCAGTAAATATCAATAGAGGATGTCGACAAGGCTGTCCACTTTCACCTTTACTGTTTACTATGGCAATTGAACCTTTAGCGATGGCAGTACGTTTACATCCACAATTATATGGAATTAAAGTTGGACCAACAGAACATAAAATCTCCCTGTATGCCGATGACATAATTTTGTTTATGTCGAATCTTAAAAAATCAATTCCGACCTTGTTGAATTTAATAAAGAATTTTGGGGAAATATCAGGATATAAAATAAATAAAACTAAATCTTCAATATTAATGCTAAATGAGACCCAGAGAAATCATCCAGCTCCTGAGGTAAATCAATTCAATGTTGTAAATCAGTTTAAATATTTAGGAATTCAAATTGTGCCTAAGCTAGAATTAGTCACCAGTGCCAATTATGAAGCCTTAATGACAGACATTAATGAGTTACTTCAGAGATGGATGTCACTACCAATGTCGATGATTGGGAGAATCAATATACTTAAAAGTAATATCTTACCCAAAATACTTTATTTATTTCAATACATTCCTTTACCACCACCTTCAGATCTATTCTCAAGAATTAAAAAAAAGTTAGTGGAATTTATATGGAACAATAGGAAGGCTAGATTACGTCTGTCCTTACTATATTTACCATTTGATCGTGGAAGTCTGAAATGTCCAAACTTTATGTTGTATTACTGGTCAGCACAACTGAGGTCTATGTCATATTATTTTTCATCAAATGATCTCCCTCACTGGACTGAAATGGAATCAAACAATTTACCTTTACCTCTTCCCATATTCATATACTCAGATTCGGCAAAAAAATTACAGAAACAAGTTAAAAATCCATTTGTAAAGCATATGATCAAAATAAGGTGTGAAACCAAAAAATATTTAAAAGAACCACACTTATTGTCACAATTTAGCCCAATATGGGGTAATCAATATTTTAAACCAGGGAGAGTGGATGCTGTATTTAAAGTATGGAATTTAAAAGGGATTCCAAAAGATTCAAGACTTATATCTGTCATGTTCAGATAACATAATGTCTTTTGAAGAGCTGAGGATCAAATTTAATCTTAATAGAACACATTTTTTAAATATCTTCAGCTTAGGAACTTTATTTGATCAAATCAAAATAATGCTCTCATCCGACCTACTTATTCATCCTTGGAAAAAATTTTGACGAAAGATAGTAAGAGAAAGGGTATTATTTCAGAGTTTTATAACTCATTGACACTATCCTCAAGTGAAAACTCACAGAAAAGATTGAATTATTGGAAAGAAGACCTGCAAACTGAAATTTCAGAGGAATAATGGGAATTGGCTTATACAGAAGCTCAAACCATATCAATAAATGTACGTCTTAAATTGATACATTTTAAATGGTTAATGTGGATGTATGTTACACCGGTGGAGTTAAATAGATATAACAAAAACATTGATTTCATTGTTTATGGGAATGTAGAAAAATTAGAATGTTTTGGGAAGAGGTGAGGGTAACAATTGAAAAAATAATTTCAAAACAAATCATATTGAATCCTAAATTGTTTTTGTTGGGTCTGCATCCAGAAAAGCATAACTTTAATAAAAGTGAAAGAGCATTCATAGACCTCAGTTTGCTTAACGCCAAAAAATGTATTGCACTATTGTGGAAAAAGACTCATAGACCAGATGTGACTCAGTGGTTAAGACAGATGTTAACAAACCTTCCACTAGAAAGAATAACATACATACTGAAATCAAAGGAAATTGTGTTTGAGAATATATGGAGACCTTTCATTGATTATGTAAAGAATTTAAACATAACTTTTGAAGAAGAAGGTGAATGATGTGTGTGTGGACCTTGTAAATTCCAAACTGGTGAACATAATATGTATACTTATGTATTGGATTGTCTAGACTAAACAGAGGAGCATTGTTGAAGACCTGTTCTTGTTAGTGGTTGTCGGTGTTTTTAGTACCTTTTTTTTTTTTTTTTTAAATTACTTTAGTGTTAGTGTTTGATTGTTTGTGTTATGTTTGTAAAAAAAAAAAAAAAAAAAAAAAAAAAGGTTCAATAAAAAATATTGTGGGAAAAAAAAAACCCACCTCTGTGCAGTTAAGATGTTACAGTTTATATTATTTCTTGTAATATTTGATACAGAACTTTAAAAAAAAAACTAAATCTGAGTGGCTGTTTCTAAAATAAGATAAGATAAGATAAGCCTTTATTAGTCCCACAATGGGGAAATTCCAGGATTGCAACAGCACAGGGATAGCAACACTCAGAGCAACAATCAGAAGGCAAGAAAAAACAACATCTAGTAAACATATGTCCATATTACTATAAATGTATATATATAGACACACAGTGCAGAGCATTATGGCTGGTGAATGTGCAGCAGAAAGTCTAAGCTCTCTCTCCGCGGATGCAGCGGGCCAGCTGGAAGTCTTTGGGCATGATGGTGACCCCCTTAGCGAAGAAGAGACCCACCAGGTGGGCCTCGCTGGTCTCCTGCAGAGCCATGACGGCGAAGCTCAGGAAACGCAGGACGGTCTTGAAGTCCTGAGCGATCTCCCTCACTAGGCGCTGGATGGGCAGCTTACGGATGAGCAGCTCCGTGGATTTCTGGTAGCGATGGATCTCTCTCAGAGCCACGGGCCTGTGACGGCGAGGCCTCTTCACTCTGCCGGTGGCCAGAGCGCCTCTCCAAGCAGCCCTGGTGGCTAGCTGTCTCCTGGGGGGCTTCTTCCTCCAATAGATTTTACGGGCGGTCTGCTTGGTTCTTGCCATCGCTCTTTATTATTCTGTCTTATATTTCTTTCACGCCGCCTAAACTCCAGCCCGGCACCCGCGTCCTTTTCGCTACAGCTCCCGGTATGTCGAGTTTCCCATTAGCACCGGGCGGCGGCCAAGTGCTAGCTAGCACTAACTCCTCCCCGCTGTAACGTCTCCCGCTGCAAACCGTGGCTCCGTCCGCCGACCCGGGAGACCCCCGGGGCGATCCGTGCGTCCGTGATATATATACAGAGTGAAAGGTGTAGAAAGAAGAAGGAAGATAAAACAAAGGCTGTTGCAACAGGCAGCCGACTCGTGTGGCGCCGCCGGTCCGGCGGAACCGGAACCGGAAAAAAATGCAGTTGAAGTCATCTCAAATGCACATTAAAAAACAATTTTATAACAACACTACAAAATTAAGAGGGAAAAGTGTATAAAATTAATGACAGATGAATTTACACAATTAATTTTTTTTCAGTATGCAATTTAAAATGTAGAAAAAGAGATGGTCCTTTTATTGGTTATTGCATATAAACTACAGAATTTATCGCACAGTCCTAATTGGTAGCTGCTCTGGAGAAATAAGAGGTTTTGTTTTGTTTTTCCTGAATATGTTGAAGGTAAATTATGCTGGTCTGTGAAACTGTCCTTTTTGCATAAATTTAAAAGAAAAAAATGCATTCTGCAATATCGTGAAAAATATCGTTATTGAGAAAATCACAGAAATATTGCAATATCATTTTGGGCTCCTTTCCACCAAACCGGTTCCAGTGCTAGTTTGGTTCTGGTGCTGGTGCTAGTGCTTAACCAGTGCTTAACCAGAGTGCTCATAAGAACCAGTTGTCTTTCCACCGATATGGAGCTAGCCGGGAATTATGTCAGAGCTACGTCATTACGTAGTGTGAAGCGCCCAACCCCCGCAGAACACCAGAGAAGACGGAAGGTGGCGGTATGCACCTCTCACTTGTTTGCTCTCCGCCAGTAACCGAGAGAAGAAGAAGAAGTAGCAGCGTTAGCTTGTCAACATGTAGGAGTTGTTGTCTTTGTCTTTGTTGTCTTGTAGGAGTTGGGCTGCACGGTGGTGCAGTGGTTAGCACTGCGGCAGCACAGTTTACCCTTGGCCGGGGGATTGTGGGGATCGTGGGATCGTGGGTTCGATCCCAGCCCCCGACCAACAGTGATCTGTGTGGAGTTTGCATGTTCTCCCCGTGTTGCGTGGGTTTACTCTGGGATTTCTCCGGTTTCCTCCCACATGCCAAAAACATGCATGTTAGGTTAATTGGCTGTTCTAAATTGTCCCTAGATATCTGTTTCCTATAGGCCCTTAGAATAGAGGGTTAGTATTAATGAAAGCGCTTTGAGTGGTCTTTGTGACTAGAAAAGCGCTATATAAGTGCAGGTTAGTTAGTTAGTAGTTAGTCTTTGGGAGCACTGCTTTTATTATTCCAAACCTGTATTACCATCCAAAAACAGTTTTATTCTTAATGGCAGAGAACGGCGGCTACGTTTAAGGACACCGGTAATCATCAATATTTCAGTTATCAGCCGCTGTTAGATCAAGTCTGTAGCGCGAGCATTGACGACACTTTTAAACATAATATTTATGTCATTTCTGTAATAGGTGGTGTTACGGCGCATTACGAGACGGAGGTCGCCTGTTCTGTCATGCCAAAAAGTGATCAGCTTTCCCAAAAAATGATCGCCAGGGGCCATATTGTTATGGGTTATATTAGCCGCTAAATATATATATATTTCAACAGATAAAAACAGTACTTAGTTAGGTATAACAAGATATATTTAACACTTATGATGCATTTTGAACCCTAAACAAACTTGATCTGGGATTAAAAGCAATTAAAATAATGCAGTCACAAGGTTACATGGAAAAATGTATAGATTTACTGCATATATACATGAAGATACTGTATAAATGCATATTCTATGCACCTCCAAACTACAGAGATGTGGAAGGTATACCCTTCTGTGTCATCTATTCTGGTTAAAGTACTGATTTAAGTTTTTATTGATGTTGGGGTAACAAGAGACAGACTGTAAAGTGTTCAAAGTTCTTTCCCCAGAAATGATCTTGTCCAGAGCTGACAGAATGTCATGTGGGACATTGTCAAAACAAGATAAACTCATCATTTTTAAAGCTGACAACTTGGAACATTTTCCACAGAAAAAGTACATAGATTTAAAGTTTGTTGCTGCTTGTTCTTTAAAAAATGTGAAAGAAGTTGTCAAAAATATGTGTAAGTCCTCAAATACCTGATATATTGTCCAATACCCAGAAAAATGAACTTAAGTGCAGTAATTCAGTACTTGTACTTTCACTTCCCACCACTACAATGTTATAGTGATTTGTATTGTCCTAAATAACTTTATATATGAAATGTAAAGTCTTTAACTTTTTAATATGACCCTTCTCTCATGTTTTTTCTCTTATCTCTTTGTCTTATGTCCTGATTGGTGGAGCCTTGAGCACTTTTATCATGTCTATAGTCAGCTTCATGTGTGCCTGTGTAAACACGAGTGAAATTTTTTTTTAAAAATGGCCTAAGATTATGGAAGTATTACCAAAATAGTAAAAAAGACGACATTACTAGTGTCTGGTAGAAAAATCTCCCATAACACAACGCAAGGCACCCATTCATACACAGTATTCATGCCACAAAAAACGTATTTTGCGCTGGATGTCTTTATAATAAAAAAAAGTACTCTGTAAGATGCTAAGATTTCTGTTCTAGTGTCTCAAACGCCCATTTCTGCCGAGGAGAAACGTTCGTGCTAAAAACAGTTAGCTTGTTAGCATAGCTAACCGAAATACTATAGCCACAACAGTGACTAAAAAAATATCCGCACTTTGGCCGTTACATATCAATACAAGCGGATATACAGTATATGTATACATATATTGGTTAACGTCTGGCATTTTAAAGACAATACACTTACCAGCGTGTTTTAAGCAGTTTGTTGTCCAGACTAATCCACGGCAGTGACAATGGTCCGGCTGACAGGCCTGTCCTCCAAAACAGTTCAGATGAGTGGCCCCCTCCAGCTGATCTTGTACTTCTGCTTATGTCTATAGAGCCAAGAAATATGTCTCCTCTTCACTCTAAATCTGTTTGGTTTTGGAATCCGTTGCTGCTCCGCTGTTTGGAAAGCAACATGGCGGTCAGTAATGTTTTGAAGCTGGTCAGTTAACCACGCCCATGGCTGTGGACGTAACCAACGTAAACTGGTGCTGCCACTGGCCCAGCTAGGAGTTGGGGCCGCGATAGCCCCACTTTTGGGAGCCGGGGACTGGTGCTTAAGTCGGTGGAAACCCAAAGAACTGGTGCTAATGACGCAATAGCTCCAGTTAAGCACTGGAACCGGTTTGGTGGAAAGGAGCCCTTTTAGGCCATGTTGCCCACCCCTCCTGCCAGGCACGTAATAATGAGCATAAATTAGTTAATATTGTAGTGGTTGGTGAAGTAAATCCTCAGCAGTTCAGTCACCCTCGCCTTTCCCTCAATTAGCCTGCATATGAAACCTAACCATACCTGTTTGCTTCGAGACTCTTCATTATTATCCCTATTACCAGCAGGTTAAAATGATGACAAATGCCTCTTCTGCTTTTTTTCCTCATTAAAGTACTTAAATAAGCTTGTGCTTTACTCTGACGCAGAATCAGTATCAAGCACAGTGATACCATGGTCATTATATTCAATTCAATTCAATTCAACTTTATTTATATAGCGCCATTTCACAACAACAGTCATCTCATAGCACTATCAACTGTAGGGGGGACCCCCACAGTTGCAGAAAGACCCCAGCAATCAGGCAATCCCCTGTGAGCAAGCACTTGGCGACGGTGGAGAGGAAAAACTCCCTTTTAACAGGAAGAAACCTCCAGCAGAACCAGGCTCAGGGAGGGGCAGTCATCTGCTGCGACTGGCTGGGGGGTGAGGGGATAGAGAAGAAGAAAAGAACAGACATGTAGAGAGCAAACAGCACGATGGGGACTCAATCTATGGGAGAGAACAAACAAATGTTAATGACCAGCAAAAAAAAAAATTTCATAGAGAGTGAGGAAAGGAGTGAGGCCCAGTGCATTACTGGAGGTCCCCCGGCTGACTAAACCTATTAGCAGCATAACTAAGGGAGGGTTCAGAAACACATGATCCCTCCCTAATTGTAGGCTATATCAAAAAGGTAGGTTTTAGCCCTATTCTTAAAAACAGAGATCGAGTCTGACTCCCGAATCCAGATTGGCAGCTGATTCCACAGGAGAGGAGCTTGATAACTGAAGGCTCTGCCTCCCATTGTACTTTTGGAGATTCTAGGTATTACAAGTAATCCTGCATTTTGGGAGCGTAGTGCTCTGTTAGGATGATACGGTAGTATCAGATCTTTTAAATAAAAAGGAGCCTGATTGTTTAGAGCTTTGTAAGTAAGAAGAAGGATTTTAAACTTAATTCTAAATCTATGGGAAGCCAATGAAGGGAGGCCAGAACCGGAGAGATATGATCTCTCTTTCTAGTACCTGTTAAAACTCTTGCTGCAGCATTTTGGATCAGCTGAAGACTTTTTAAAGATGTTTTAGGACAGCCTGATAATAAAGAATTACAATAATCTAATCTCGAGCTAACAAAAGCGTGGATCAGCTTCTCAGCATCACTCTGAGACAAGATGCTCCTAATCTTGGCAATATTACGCAAATGATAGAAGGCAGTCTTAGAAACAAATTTAATATGTGAATTGAAGGACAAATCCTAATCAAAAATAACTTCAAGGTTCCTCACAGAGCTATTAAGAGAAAGAGTAACTGCATCCAAACTGAAAGTTTGATTTGGAAAGGAATTTCTAAGGTTTTTTGGACCAACAAGAATGACTTCAGTCTTATCTGAATTTAATAGCAGGAAATTACAAGTCATCCAAGCTTTGATTTCCTTAAGACAGGCTTCTAACTTGACTAATTGATTAGTATCATCTGGCTTCATTGACAGGTATAATTGTGTGTCATCTGCATAACAATGAAAATGTATACAGTGCTTTCTAATAATGTTGCCTAATGGAAGCATATATAAACTAAAAAGAGTAGGGCCTAGCACAGATCCCTGTGGAACTCCATGACTAAGCTTTGAGCTGAAAGAAAACTCATCATTTACATGAACAAACTGGAACCTATCAGATAAATAAGATCTAAACCACTGCAACGAAGTTCCATTAAGTCCAACATAGTGTTCTAATCTATCAAGTAGAATATTATGATCAATAGTATCAAAAGCTGCACTAAGATCTAAAAGGACAAGTACAGAAACTAGTCCATTATCAGATGCAATGAGGAGGTCGTTAGTGACCTTCGCTAAGGCTGTTTCAGTACTATGATGGATTCTAAACCCAGATTGAAACTCTTCAAGTAAACCATTTCCCTGCAGGTGGTCAAATAATTGCGTAGCAACAACTCTTTCTAAGATTTTTGAAATGAAAGGGAGATTAGAGATTGGTCTATAGTTAACTAAAGCTCCTGGATCTAGCGTTGGCTTTTTGAGTAAGGGTTTAATTACAGCCGTTTTAAAAGCCTGCGGTACATGGCCTAAAGTTAATGAAGAATTGATTATATGAAGAATAAAGCTACCAATAAGTGGGAAGACTTCTTTAAATAACCTGGTAGGAATAGGGTCTAAAAGACAAGTTGAAGGTTTGGATGAGGAAACTATTTTGTCTAACTCACAAAGGTCGATTGGAGTAAACTCATCAAGACAGACATCAATAGAAGGAGTTGTAGTAGTTACAGTATTTAAGTTAACTGTGGGAAGAATCTGATTGATTTTATCTCTGATGGACGAAATTTTATTATTGAAAAAGTTCATAAAGTCCTGACTAGTAAGCTCTAAGGGGATGCTAGGATTGACAGAGTCCTGACTCTTTGTCAACCTGGCTACAGTACTGAAAAGAAACCTGGGATTATTCTTGTTCTCTTCTATTAATGCAGAGTAATAACTCGTTCTAGCTTTTCTAAGAGATTTTTTATAAATTAAAAGATGATTTCTCCAAGCTAAATAGATTTCATCTAAATTAGTAGAGCGCCATTTTCTTTCTAATTGACGAGTCTTCTGTTTTAAGCTACGAGTTTCTGTGTTGAACCAAGGAGTTAAAAATCTCTGATTAGACTTTTTCTTTTTTAAGGGGGCCACCAAGTCTAGAGCCTGATGCAGAGAAGCTGAAACACTATCCACCATGTTATCAATTACAGAAGGAGCAAGATGTCTATAGCTTATTTCCGTTGTGTTGACACATGGCATAGAGGAAACAATCTGCATAAATTTGGAAACAGCATCATCTGAGAGGCATCTACTGTGATAATATTTTTCTTTAGGAGCCAAATAGTCAGAAATAGTAAAATCAAAGGTTAACAGACAATGGTCTGACAGTACAGGGTTATGAGGAGACACTACAAGATTTTCTATTTCTGTGCCATATGTCAGAACAAGGTCCAATGTATGGTGGAGGTAATGAGTAGAATTTCCTACTTTCTGAGAAAACCCAATCGAGTCTAATATTGAATTAAAAGCCACATTAAGGCAGTCACTATCTACATCCACATGTATATTAAAGTCCCCTACTATAATTATTCTATCAGATTTCGGCACTAAATCAGCTAAGAAATCAGCAAATTCGGATAAAAATTCTGAATAGGTTGATGGGGGACGATAAACTATGGCAAATAAAATTGGGTTTAACCTGAAATTGCTAAAGTGCCCAACACTGAGGACCAGGCCCTCAAAGGAATTTTAACATGTTTTTTGCTTTACATTAACTAGTAATTTGGAATGGTAAATTGTTGCTACTCCTCCTCCACGACCAGAACTTCTGGGATTTTGACAGTTTAAATAACCAGAGGGAGTTGATTCATTTAAACCAACATAATCCTCTTGTCCTAACAAAGTCTCTGTAAGGGAAATTAAATCAATCTGATGATCAATTAACAGATCATGGACTAACAGAGACTTGGGAGTTAGAGACCTAATATTTAATAAACCACATTTAATTTTTAAATTATGAGGAGGAACAGAGGCCAAATCATTCAATTTAGAGGCTTTATGTTTAATTTGAGTTTTACCAATATTTTGCTTTATCACTTTGGGATGCTTATACATTATATTTTTATTTACTTTGGAGGGAGCAGACAACGATTCTCTGATGGGGAAGACAGGGGCTAAGCTGAGGGGTGGCGGATGAAGAGGAGCTGCAGAGAGGCGTGTAAGACTGTGACTCTGCTTCCTGGTCCCAACTCTGAGTAGTCACGGTTTTGGAAATTTGGATAAAAAAGATGCCAGATTGTTAGATAAATGAGAAGCACCATCCAAAGTGGGATGAATGCTGTCTCGTCTCATAAGACCAGGTTTTCCCCAAAAAGAGCTCCAATTGTCAATGTAGCCCACGTCATTTTTAGGACACCACACAGACAGCCAGCGGTTCAAGGATGACGAGCGGCTAAACATGTCATCACTGGTCAGATTGGGGAGGGGCCCAGAGAATACTACAGTGGCAGACATCGTTTTCGCAAAGTCACACACCGATTCTATATTAAGTTTTGTGACTTCCGACTGCCGGAGACGGATGTCATTAATGCCGGCGTGAATAACAATTGTAGAGTATTTACAGTTACTTTTAGCCAGCATTTTCAGATTTGACTCGATGTCGCCTGCTCTGGCCCCAGGAATACATGTGACTATGGCCGCTGGAGTCTCTAGGTTCACGTTTCTGACTACAGAGTCGCCAATGATCAGAGTTTTTTCCTCAGCGGGTGTGTCGCTGAGCGGGGAAAAACGATTAGAAACGTGAACAGGTTGGTGGTGAACCGGGGCTTTGCGACTAGGCTTCCTTCTCACCGTCACCCACCCAGTCTCCTCGCTGCTGAGGAGAGCCGGGGAACCGCTGACAGGGGGGCCTAAGCTAGCTAGCTCCGCTGCAGCTAATGGGCGTCCGTCGAGATTAACTGGCGCAGACGGTGTTTCAATGCAGCGGAGCCGGGATTCCAAATCAGACAACCTCGCCTCGAGCGCCTCAAAAAGACAACATTTATTACATTTACCGTTATCACTAAAAGAGGCAGAGGTGTAGCTAAACATCTGACAGAGAGAGCACACCAGAGGAGGAGAGGAAGGAGAGCTAGTAGCCATAGCTAGTGGCTGGAGAGCTGGAGAGCAAACCACACAGGCAGACAGCAGAACAGGAAGTGACGATACGTTACCACAAGGAAGTGACGATTATACCAGGCTTTGGTGCTGTTGGCAGTGTGGGCAGGTACCAAGTCCAGCTGGGAAATGAAATGAGCATCTCCATACAGCTTGTCAGCAGAGGGAAGCATAAAGTGCTCTAAAATTTCCTGGTAGATGGCTACGCTGACCTTGGGCCTAGATGGCCGGTGTTGCTCCACTGCGTTTTATCAAGTTCAACATCAGCGCAGTCATCTGCTAGGAAAGTTTAGAGCACTTCATGCTTCCCTCTGCTGACAGGCTTCATGTTTTTATGCCACAGGAGCCCCAGCCAAGTATTGTGTACATGGATATACTTTTCAGTCGGCCAACATTTCTATTAAAAATCCATTCTTTAAATTGAGCTTGTGTAATTCTAATTTTTTGAGAAACTGAGTTTAGATTTTTCATTGGCTGTAAGTTATAATCAGAATTAAAAGAAACAAATGCTTGAAATAGATCACTCTGTGTGTAATGAATCTATATAAATTTAAGTTTCTGAATTGAATTAACTTTTTGATGCATCTCAGTGAATTAGAATATCTTGAACTTAATTTAATATCCAGAATAGAACAATGATTTCAACTCTGATTCTCAAATATGGTAATAAAAAACTAAATTCATAAAATTAATTAAAATGACCAAAGATGCAGTCCTTCCTGTTATTATATAAGTTTTTATGCCTAAACTCCACACCTTTCCGGTGATTTTAAAATGTAAATATTGGCACGTATGCATTCTCTACCCAGTAATTCATAAAAACTGAAATATTCAGGATTGCAAGTAGTAGTGGTAGTAGTAGTAGTACTGGTACTAGTACTAGTAGTCTTCTTTCAGCTGCTCCCTTCAGGGGTCTCCACAGTGGATCACCTGCCTCCATCTCACCCTATCCCCCACATCTTCCTCTGTAACACCAACCCTCTCCATGTTCTCCTTCACTACATCCATGAATCTTCTCTGTGGTCTTCCTCTTTTCCTCCTGCCTGGCAGCTCCATCTTCAACATCCTTTGTCCAATATCTCCACTATCCCTCCTCTGCACATGTAAAAACCATCTCAGCCTTGACTGTTACTTTGTCCCCAAACCGCTCAACCTGAGCTGTCCCTCCAGTATACTCATTTCTAATCTTGTCCCTCCTAGTCACTCCGAGTGAAAATCTTAGCATCTTCAACTCTGCCACCTCCAGCTCCACCTCCTGTCTTTTTGTCAGCGCCACCGTCTCCAAACCATACATCATAGCAGGTCTCTCTACCATCTTGTAAATCTTCACTTTTACTCTTGCTGCTATCTTTCTGTCACAAATCACACCTGACACTCGTCTCCACCCACTCCACCCTGCCTGCACTCTCTTCTTCACCTGTCTTGTGCATTTTCCATTGCTTTGGATGGTTGACCCCCGGCATTTAAACTCGTCAACTTTCACTACCACTACTCCTTCCATCCTCACCGTTGCACCTGCCTCCCTCTCATTCACACTCATGTATTCTCTCTTGCTTCTACTGACTTCGATTCCTCTTCTCTCCAGGGCATACCGCCACCTCTCTTGGTTCTCTTCCACCTTCTCCCTACTCTTACTACAGATGACAATGTCGTCTGGAAACCTCATGGTCCACGAAGACTCCTGCCTGACCTCATCTGTCAGCCTGTTCATCATCATGGCAAACAAGAAGGGACTCAGAGCTGATCCCTGATGTACAGTGCATCAGGAAAGTATTCACAGCGCTTCACTTTTTCCACATTTTGTTATGTTACAGCCTTATTCCAAAATTGATTAAAATCATTTTTCCCTCAAAATTCTACACACAATGACTGTGAATTTTTTTGTTTTTGCAAATTTATTAAAAATAAAAAAATAAGAAATTACATGTACATAAGTATTTACAGCCTTTGCGCAATACTTTGATGATGCACCTTTGGCAGCAATTACAGCCTCAAGTCTTTTTGAATATGATGCCACAAGCTTGGCACACCTATCATTGGGCAGTTTGGCCCATTCCTCTTTGCAGCACCTCTCAAGCTCCCATCAGGCTGGATGGGAAGCGTCGGTGCACAGCCATTTTCAGATCTCTCCAGAGATGTTCAGTTGGATTCAATTCTGGGCTCTGGCTGGGCCACTCAAGGACATTCACAGAGTTGTCTTGAAGCCACTCCTTTGATATCTTGGCTGTGTGCTTAGGGTCGTTGTCCTGCTGAAAAATGAACCATTGCCCCAGTCTGAGATCAAGAGTGCTCTGGAGCAGGTTTCATCCAGGATGTCTCTGTACATTGCTGCATTCATCTTTCCCTCTATCCTGACTAGTCTCCCAGTTCCTGCCGCTGAAAAACATCCCCACAGCATGATGCTGCCACCACCATGCTTCACTGTAGAGATGGTATTGGCCTGGTGATGAGTGGTGCCTGGTTTCCTCCAAACATGACGCCTGGCATTCACATTAAAGAGTTCAATTTTTGTCTCATCAGACCAGAGAATTTTGGTTCTCATGGTCTGAGAGTCCTTCAGGTGCCTTTTGGCAAACTCCAGGTGGGCTGCCATGTACCTTTTACTAAGGAGTGGCTTCTGTCTGGCCACTCTACCATACAGGCCTGGTTGGTGGATTGCTGCAGAGATGGTTGTCCTTCTGGAAGGTTCTCCTCTTTCCACAGAGGAATGCTGGAGCTCTAACAGAGTGGCCATCGGGTTCTTGGTCACATCCCTGACTAAGGCCCTTCTCCCCCAATCACTCAGTTTAGTTGGCCGGCCAGCTCTAGAAAGAGTCCTGGTGGTTCTGAACTTCTTCCATTTATGGATGATGGGGGCCACTGTGCTCATTGGGACCTTCAAAGAAGCAGAAATTTTTCTGTACCCTTCCCCAGATTTGTGTCTCGAGACAATCCTGTCTCAGAGGTCTACAGACAATTCCTTTGGCTTCATGATTAAAACTATAGCTGCCCCACAGTGGACTGGTAATGTGTCCAGCATGTACCCCAAGGTTCCTAATCACATGTGTGGTGATTTAAAACAAAACAAACCACAGTAGTTGATGTGCAATATTTAACCATATCGATCTTTTCTTGGGGGGTTTGTGCACTCAGGTGTTTGACAGTTCTTTTTTTATTTAGCTAAATGCACTTTGTGGTGTGCCAAGGTCAGTTATGACCAGGATGTAATATATTTTTATTTCAAAACAGGAAACAAATGTTTCCTGTTTTGAAATTGAGATGCCTAAAATGTGACCAGAATAGTTATTTACGGAATTTTATTTTCATTCTATTTATTTAATTGTTGTTCAAGAAGAAAAATATTTCTACTAAATATTACTAAAATATTTTGCTCGCTCATGTGACCGGTCCGTTTTCACCCATCATGGTCGTTGTTTTGCGTTTGGTCGGTCATTTACACTCTCTACCTCATCTACAAACTTATGATTATCCCATGTGAAGTTCATTTGTATTGCGTGGCTATTTTTCCTCTGTGATGCAATTTCTGTGGGACTCCATGACGATGATGGGCGCAGCCATCTTGGTGTTGTGTGCTCAGTTTTCACCCATCGTGGTCATTGTTTTGCTTTTGGTCTGTCATTTACACGCTCTACCACATCTACAAACTCTTAGGATTATCCCACATGAATTTTATTTGTATTACGCGGCTATTTTTACTGTATGATGCAGTTTCTGTCAGGATCGCCGCCGCCATGATCATCGTGGCGGCAGCCATATTGGTGTTGTGAGCTCAAAGTGGAAAAAGGAAGAAGAATAATGAGGATTTCTTCTTCTTTGCCGTATTCCATGTCAGCCATGATTCCTCCGACGCGTGTCTGTCACCTTCTGAACTGTCAGATCAGTACAAATTCTCAGTATAACCGGGGGACGTCAGTGAGTTGACAGGTGCAGTTGCTGTGCTGTGCCACTGGGGGCACCTGACCCATCCATGAAATGTGGACAGTTAAAGAGTTAAGAGCCACTGGTATAAATGAACAACAAAAAAAAATCAGCAGATTACAACAACCAGTCTCTGAACTTTTATTGCTGACAACGGCTTCACCTGCCATCTTTGTATCATTCATTAATACTTCCATACATGACATATTGTACTGAAGGATGGGGAAATACATATAAAACAAACATATATCCAGTCTTTATGCTTCAGAAGAGAGCTATTAGAATAATAAACAAAGCTGCTTACAGGGAACCAACAAACCCATTTTTTCTTAAATTAAAAGCTCTCAAGTTGAAAGATCTGGTTGACTTTAAAACTGCAGTAATAATGTTTAAAGTGAAGAATCTATCACTGCCCACAAATATCCAGAAGTTGTTCCAAATAAGGGAGAAACGAAATCACTTCAGAGGAACATGTTATATTTCAAAAACCTTCAGTGAGAACTACCACCAAGCAACACTGTGTTTCAGTGCAAGGAGTCAGATTATGGAACAATTTTGGACCTGAATTAAAATCATGTACAACGCTTGGACAATTTAAGCAAAAACTAAAGGAAGAAATACTCCAAACATATATACAAGATGACATGTAAAATCACATAAGGATTGACATATCCAGCCTGTGTTGTGTTGTTGCTTAGTTGGTTTTTTTTTGTCACATTTTGTCTTAGCTTTGTTCTGAATTGTAATCTCTCTTGTTTTGTTTTTCTTTTGAATTCTTGGATGGAATATGGTGGGCAATATAAGCTGCGGCTTCAGCCATCACCCATTTCGGATAATTTATGTTGAACTGTATAATCAGAGGAGTTATTGTTTAATTTGACCTTGTTGGATTTTTTTCCCCTTTGTTATATTATTCTGTTTCTTTTTAATCTTTACTTTTAATCTATCCGAAATAAAGATTCAAAAACACAAACAAGAATAAGTGCTACAGCTCCTCAGCTGTACAATTTATTCTTGTATAAAGCAACCTACTTTGTACATTTAGTGCTGCTGACAGCCTGTTAATGCAGTCTTACCATGCAAAACATATCTGACAACACTCCTGTGTGCAGCACGCTGTCACTGCTGCTCCCACTCATGGCTTGACACCCTTACCCTTGCTCTGTGCTCTATGACTTGAATAGAGCAGCACTAGGTTTCAATTAGAGCTCCCTCTGCTGGTGGACTCTATAATTGCATTTAAGAATGTGGTTCCAAACGTGATATTAATAATTGATTTTTGGAAATGGAGTGGCGGGCCACAGTGGATGAGGGGCAGGTGACATGCAGCCCGCAGGCCACCAGTTGCCCATCCCTGAATTAAGCTGTAGAAACATCTCAAGGATGATCAGTGGGAACAGGATGCACCTGTGCTCAATTTTGAGCTTCACGGCAAAGGCTGTGAATACTTATATACATGTGATTTCTTAGTTTTTTATTTTCAATAAATTTGCAAAAATCTCAAAACTTTTTTCACATTGTCATTATGGGGTATTGTGTGTAGAATTTTGAGGGGAAAAAATAATTTAGTCCATGTTGGAATAAGGCTGTAACATAAAGTGTGGAAAAAATGAAGCACTGTGAATACTTTCTGGATGCACTGTATGTGGCAAACGATGGAAGCAGTGAGAAACTCGCTGCATCTCTGCCCTCAACATTCAGCTTATTTAAACAGGACAGCCTCCGTACAGGACCCGTTGTGGCTCTTGTCTCTGTGATTTTTCCTGCTGTCCAAAAAATCACGTTCAAACAAGCAATGGACTATGCAGTAGTTGTTTTGTTCTCAGAGCTCAATTGTTAGGATCATAAACACTCCACTCAGAAGGAAATGGCACGCTTTGTGCCCTTTCAGTGCTCGCTGTCACAGCTGTATTTAGCAATTTCGTCCAAACGCTTCCACCACTAACTGGAGTCTGTCTGGGGAGAGAGTGCCCCACACGGTGCTGGTGGCGGCGGCAGCACCCGATTCTGTGGAAGCCTCCACAGTACCGGGTGCAAACATGCTGTTGGCAATAAAAATGCACTTAACATTTAACAATTTATTTAATAAGCAATAGGAACACATAAGTGAACAATGAGATTTAGCCACACACACACAAAAAGTGAACACTGTGTGTATGGATTCCTGTAATATGTGATGGCAATGGTCTTGACTGCTGGTGAAGTTTACAGTTGTGTTTTCTTATTTTAGCACAGTACACATTCAGTAAAACACAAACTACCACCACCGTAACAGCTTGTGCCTCGTTATGGGTCCATAAATCGATTAATGTTGGCGTTCGTTGTTCGACTGTCTCTGCTAAGCGCCATAACCTTACTGATGATTCCACAGGCAGGCACAGGAAGTGAAAACAAAACCCACCGTTATCAAAATGAAAGCCTGCTTTTTTACTTCAGTGCATAGGCTGGTATAAGGCCTTTTTTTTTTTTTTAAATTACTTATTTTGTACCCCTAGGTAGATTTATTTTGCAGTCTGGTGACAAACCACCAGCTGCCAGTTGCTGTGTGCGCAAGCGCCCCTTAACTCCCTAGCCTGCATGTTTTTGGCATGCGGGAGGAAACCGGAGAAATCCCGGAGTAAGCCCACGCAAACACGGGGAGAACATGCAAACTCCACACAGATCACTGTTGGCCGGGGGCAGGGATCGAACCCACGATCTCACGGTCCCTGCGATCCCCCGGCCGAGGGTAAAACTGTGCTGCCACAGTGCTAACCACTGCGCCACCGTGCAGCCCAATTTTGCAGGTCTCTGTACTTTGCAAAATTAACTATTAATAGGAAAACATTTATGCAAAGATCAAAAAATACATATGTCAGAATTCTTGATCAGGTAATTAACCTAAAATAATAAACCTTTCAGGGGATTATACACCGCAGTTGTTGCGGTTCCTCATTATCCTCCGCGGTAGGCTTGTCCATAGTACAGTACTACATAATTGCAGTTATCATGACAGCCCTATTGTACACAAAATGTGCTTTACATATAAACTTGCCTTTCCTCGCCTTGTCTTACACTCAGAAATGTGACTGTCAGAACTTTTCATAAATATAAATTAATTAATGAAGCAAAGTTTGAACTAAACTATTCCTGAATTCAGTCATGCTCTGGTGGGTGGGATGTGGTCCGTGCGACATGTGGTCGGTGAGCTGCCAGTTGACGTTCACTGCTGTAGATGCTAGTTAGTAAATCTATGTAATGGTTTAATTATTTTTTCTGTTCATCTGTGATTTGAACTATCCCTCATGATAACCCCCCCCTCCCCAACACAGTCCTGCATAAAGCTAGAACCGGCCCTGTGTGGGTGTGATGCCCTGTAATGAAGCGCAGGGTAGCTGTAATTCTTGCCTGTCAAACAGATGATGCAGAATATCTCCTTTTTGCTGAGTTTTTATTCATTTCTGAGCTGTCTGGGTCCTAATGACTGTTGGTCCTGTAGTTAAAGCAATACAGACCATCTATGTGTGTTTGTTGACACTGACGCTGTTTTTCTTGCAGTAAATGTGTTGGTGAAACAGGTTATGAGGTCAGAGATGTGACTGCTGATAACTTCCACATGGTGCTCTCTTCCTACCACTCTGACGGGTTTTTACCCTCACTCACACCCTTCTCTTTCCATTTCTTCATTCATTCAGAAACCTGCAGAAGCTGACTCTGTATGGAGACACGTTCTCTATCCTGAATGATGGACCCGGCATCGCTCACGTGCACCTCGTGTACCAGGGACAGAAGAAGCTGAATGAGTAAGCCTGAGTGTTGGATTTAGTGATTGTTTCTGTCAGGGATGCACCGATCTGATACTGGTTCAGATGCAACTCGGATCACTTGACTGGTATCAGAAACAGTCTGTGATCTGTTTAAATTCAGCTCTGCTTCATATAGTTAACATTGGCCAGTGTCATGCAGTGTTATATTGGCCTGATAAAGAAATAATGCAAAATATTGTGTTGTTGCATATTAGTTGTTTCTAGTACACAGAACTGAGTTCACTTGAGTTCAAATGTTTTTAAGATGTGTCCTTGAGATCTGGCTTCAAGCAGTTAGAGCTAGCCTCCTCCGCTTTGTCTCACCTCCTCCTCTTTGTCTCACCTCCTCCTCTATCTTCTCTCTTTCGCTCTCCTTTTCACTCAACCCCCTTCGGTCTTCACCCAAACGGGTTGGGTGAAGACCGAAGAGGGTTAATGTTACGGGTTAGTCTGTCCGTCTGTCCCACATTGTTTTTTTGTTTTGTTTTGTTTTGTTTTTTTAAATCAACTCCTGCTACAGTTTTGTCCCGATTGTTTTGAAACTTGGTACCATGGTTTGACATACACTGACGATGCACATATTGCAATTTGACTCTGATCGAATGGCCTTGAGGTCAAGGTCAGAGGTAGTTTTTTCCTCAAATCTTGTCTACACAATAACCACTGAAAAAATGATGTAGGCTTTTCAAGTCCATATCATAGTTGCATCTAAGACAAATCTTGGACAGCTTACACCCTGACCTGACTATGGGTTTGGGGTCAAGAGGTCAAAGGGCAATATTCCATTTGCACTATTACTGTAAAATGAGTAAAGCTAGGGCCACTAAATGTGGTACACATGTTCACCCGGTAACCCTGAACTGTGACTATAGGTTTGGGGTCAAAAGGTCAAGGTTGGCATTTCCTGTGCTGTATTACTATGTGAGTAATGTTAGGGTCACCAAATGTTGTACACAAGTTCATCCTGTCACCCTGAAGTGTGTCTTGTTTTTTGTTTCTTTGGGGGTTTTTTTATCCCCCACTGATCAAAGGGACTCTTCGACCCCTTTGGGTGAAAACCAAAGGGGGATGATGTTATTGGTTCATTCGTCCATCTGTCCCACTTTTGTGAAATCAACTCCTCCTACAGTTTTGGTCTGATTGTTTTGAAACTTGGTACCATGGTTTGATATATACTGGTGATGCGCATATTGCAATTTGGTTTTGATTGGATGTTTTTTTGCGTGAATTGTAGCCCCTTGACCTTTGACCTCCTGTTTCACCTCACTTCATAGACAGTAACTGTCTTGTGAAATCAGTTCCTCGTACAGATTTGTTTCCAGTTGTTTTGAAACTTGGTACCATGGTTTGAGATGATGTGCCTATTGCAATTTCACTCTCATTGGATGACCTTGAGGTCAAAGGTCAGGACAGATTTTTCCCTAAATCTTCTAAACACAATAACTACTGAACTTATATTAAACCAGGTGTTGATACTTTTGGCAGTGTGTGTGTGTGTGGGGGGGGTGACAAGTCCTGCTGGAAAATGAAATCGGCTTCTCCATAAAGCTTGTCAGCAGAGGGAAGCATGAAGTGCTCTAAAATTTCCTGGTAGACGACTGCGCTGACTATGGTCTTGATAAAACACAGTGGACCAACACCAGCAGATGACATGGTTCCTCAAATCATCACTGACTGTAGAAACTTCACACTAAACCTCAAGCAACTTAGATTGTGTGCCTCTCCACTCTTTCTCCAGACTCTGGGACTTAGATTTCCAAATGAAATGCAAAATGTACTTTTATCTGAACAGAGGTCATCTGCTGGTGTTGGTCCACTGTGTTTTATTAAGACCATAGTCAGCGCAGTCGTCTACCAGGAAATTTTAGAGCACTTCATGCTTCCCTCTGCTGACAAGCTTTATGGAGAAGCTGATTTCATTTTCCAGCAGGACTTGGCGCCCCCCACACTGCCAAAAGTATCAAAACCTGGTTTAATGACCATGGCATCACTGTGTTTGATTGGCCAGCAAACTCTCCTGACCTAAACCCCATAGAGAATCTATGGAGGATTGTCAAGAGGACGATGAGACACCAGACCCAACAATGCAGACGAGCTGAAGGTCACTATCAAAGCAACCTGGACCTTCATAACACCTCAGCAGTGCCAAAGGCTGATCACCTCTATGCCACGCCACATTGATACAGTAATTAATCCAAAAGGAACCCTGACCAAGTATTGAGTGTGTACATGGACATACTTTTCAGTCGGCCAACATTTCTATTAAAAAACTATTTTTTAAAATTAATTTTATGTAATCTATTTTTTTGAGAAACTGAATTTGGGGTTTTCAAGGGCTGTAAACCATAATCATCAAAATTAAAGTAAATAAACACTTGAAATATATCACTCTGTGTAATGACTCTATATAATACGGTGGGGCAAAAAAGTATTTAGTCAGCCACCAATTGTGCAAGTTCTCCCACTTAAAAGATGAGAGAGGACTCCAATTTTCATCATAGGTATACCTCAATTATGAGAGACAAAATGAGGGGGGAAAAAAATCCAGAAAATCACATTGAAGGATTTTTAATGAATGAATTGGTAAATTCCTCGGTCAAATAAGTATTTGGTCACCTACAAACAAGCAAGATTTCTGGCTCTCACAGACCTGTAACTTCTTCTTTAAGAGGCTCCTCTGTCCTCCACTCGTTACCTGTATTAATGGCACCTGTTTGAACTCATTATCAGTATAAAAGACACCTGTCCACAACCTCAAACAGTCAGACTCCAAACTCCACTATGGCCAAGACCAAAGAGCTGTCAAAGGACACCAGAAACAAAATTGTAGACCTGCACCAGGCTGGGAAGACTGAATCTGCAATAGGTAAGCAGCTTGGTGTGAAGAAATCAACTGTGGGAGCAATTATTAGAAAATGGAAGACATACAAGACCACTGATAATCTCCCTCGATCTGGGGCTCCACGCAAGATCTCACCCCGTGAGGTCAAAATGATCATGAGAACGGTGAGCAAAAGTCCCAGAACCACACGGGGGGACCTAGTGAATGACCTGCAGAGAGCTGGGACCAAAGTAACAAAGGCTACATCAGAAACACACTACGCTGCCAGGGACTCAAATCCTGCAGTGCCAGACATGTCCTCCTGCTTAAGCCAGTACATGTCCAGGCCCGTCTGAAGTTTGCTAGAGAGCATTTGGATGATCCAGAAGAGGATTGGGAAAATGTCCTATGGTCAGATGAAACCAAAATAGAACTTGATTGTAAAAACTCAACTTGTCGTGTTTGGAGGAGAAAGAACATCATACCTACTGTGAAGCATGGGGGTGGAAACATCATGCTTTGGGGCTGTTTTTCTGCAGATGGACCAGGACGACTGATCCATGTAAAGTAAAAAATGAATGGGGCCATTTATCGTGAGATTTTGTGTGAAAACCTCCCATCAGCAAGGGCATTGAAGATGAAACGTGGCTGGGTCTTTCAGCATGACAATGATCCCAAACACACCGCCTGGGCAACGAAGGAGTGGCTTCGTAAGAAGCATTTCAAGGTCCCGGAGTGGCCTAGAAAGTCTCCAGATCTCAACTCCATAGAAAATCTCTGGAGGGAGTTGAAAGCCTGTGTTGCCCAGCAACAGCCCCAAAACATCACTGCTCTAGAGGAGATCTGCATGGAGGAATGGGCTAAAATACCAGCAACAGTGTGTGAAAACCTTGTGAAGACTTACAGAAAACGTTTGACCTCTGTCATTGCCAACAAAGGGTATATAACAAAGTATTGAGATGAACTTTTGTTATTGACCAAATACTTATTTTACCAATGAATTTACCAATTAATTCATTAAAAAATCCTTCAATGTGATTTTCTGGATTTTTTTTTCCTCATTTTGTCTCTCATAGTTGAGGTATACCTATGATGAAAATTGGAGACCTCTCTCATCTTTTAAGTGGGAGAACTTGCACAGTTGGTGGCTGACTAAATACTTTATTCTCCCACTGTATATGGGTTTCACTTTCTGAAATGAGTGACAAAAAATATTGAACTTTTTCATGATATTCTATTTTTTTGAGATGTACCTGTATTGGGATCTTCAAAGAAAACGTAGGCAAGGGACATTTCACTTTTATCGCTAGGTCATAGTCAAAATAGCATGTAAACTATATTCAAAATCTAATAATGCTAGGATCACCAAACTTGACAGACAAGTTCACTCTGAGATTATGACCTCTGACTATGGGTTTGGGATCAAAGGTCAAGGGTAGCATTTCCTATCCCTTCTTAGAGTCATCATCATCCATATTTAAATGAAAATAAAAATATAAAAATGAATTTAATCCATTTTGGAATAAGGCTGTAGCATAATAAAATGTGGAAAAGGTGAAGTGCTGTGAATACTTTACGGATGCACTGTGCTATTGAAGCTCTCTAGGGTCACCACATTTGCTACACAGGTTCACCTTGGGATCCTGACCTACAACTATGCATACAACAGTTTACTGTATATTGTTGTATACTATGTATACAACATTTTTTGTTGTATATTCAAATGATCGGACAATATTCAGGATTCTCTTCAACATGATAAAAGATAGCATCTTTTAAACCCATCATTTAACCTTTCCCATCTCAATAAAACTGGGGCATCACTGAAACAACTGTACTTTTCCAGGTAAGCAAGGTCACTTGAAAACTCAACTACCAAAAACATTAGTTGTACGTCTATGGAAGTTATCCTTGTTCATCATAATTTGATTCGGCCCCGGGCAGCGCGGTGGCTGAGTGGTTAGCACTGCGGCAGCACAGCAACTCACACTTGGCCGGGGGATCCTGGGTTTGATCCCAGCCCCCGACCAACAGTGATCTGTGTGGAGTTTGCGTGTTCTCTCCGTGTCTGCGTGGGTTTAGTCCGGGATTTCTCCAGTTTCCTCCCACATGCCAAAAACATGCAAGTTAGGTTAATTGGCATCAAAACTGGGGATTCTAAATTGTCCTCAGGTGTGACTGTGAGAGTGAATGGTTGTCTGTCTCTCTCTGTTGGCCCTGCGATGGACTGGTGATCTGTCCAGGGTGGACCCTGCCTCTTGCCCAAAGATGCTGGGATAGGCTCCAGCCCCCCCGCAGCCCAAAAAAAAGGATTAAGCGGAAGAAGATGGATGGATGGATGGATGGATGGATGGATGGATGGATGGATTCGGCCCCAATAATTATTTGAAAAACTGCTCTCCTTCAGTGACATGTACAGTGCATCTGGAAAGTATTCACATGCCTCACTTTTTCCACATTTTGTTATGTTACAGCCTTATTCCAAAAGGGATTAAATTCATTTTTCCCTCAAAATTCTGCGCACAATACCCCATAATGACAATGTGGGGGGGAAAAAAGAGATTTTTGCAAACGTATTAAAAATAAAAAACTAAAATCACATGAACATGAGTATTCACAGCCTTTGCCATGAAGTTCAAAATTGAGCTCAGGTTCATCCTGTTTCCACTGATCATCCTTGAGATGTTTCTGCATCTTAATTGGAGTCCACCTGTGGTAAATTCAGGTGATTGGACATGATTTGGAAAGGCACACACCTGTCTATTGTAGTTAAATTAAGGATTTTTATAGGTAATTTAACCCTCAAGCGACCGAGTGGGGTCATTTACGACCCCAGCCATATAATTTAATGTGCCGTCTCTTTATTTTTTATGCAAATTTTCTTTCCTAGCATGAATTTGTCAGTCTACTAATCCTACACACTTTCATAGTTTTTTGCAGGGATCAACCAATTGGTGTGGCGTAGACATCGCAAACTCTTGTGGGGTCATTTATGACCCCGAAGAGAAGCACTGGTTTTTAAACATTGGTTTTATAAATTTTATTCAAATGTTCCGCTTCTAATAGTTAGTTAATCCCTTCACACCTGAAGATGTATATGGGCGGCGCCTGTCTCCGTTTCTCTGACCCTAGGCCACACAGCTACTGTAAGTAGTGAAAGCTACAGCGGGGGGTCAGTCCTCTGGTAGCTCTGTGTGTAACTTTACTTTCCCCATTCCATTATGTGGAGCACCATGCTAGAAGGCAGAAAGCACCATTTTTATATGGTCTTTGGTATGACCCGGCCGGGATTTGAACCCCTGCCTCCCGGGTGTGGGGCGGATGCTCTACCAACTGAGCCACCACTCCGGTTTCCACTTCTAATCAGTACTTTATATTGTATTGCAGTGAACCATGGCTAACAGACCTAGGATAGCAAGATTTACATTTGTCTGTTTGTCTGGATTTGTCTGTTTGTTTGTCTGTTTGTTTGTCTGTTTGTTAGCAAGATAACTCAAAAAGTTATGGACGGATTTTCATGAAATTTTTACAGATTGTCAGAAATGGGGTATCCTACAGATGATTAGATTTTGGTGGTGATCCGGATCACCGTCCACAAGAAAACCGCCATTACGCAAAATGCCATAATAGGTATCATGATCATCATCGTAACTACAATAATAGGTATCATCATCGTGATGATGATATGATGACTATGATGTTGATGATGATACCTATTATTGTAACTGTGATGATAATAACTATGATGATGATGATGATGTTCCAAGAGTGAACTGACAAGGACTGTCTAAATAAATGTAATGTTGTTCTTACAGTCTGCGTTTTGGTTATTTCTTGCAATAAAAGTATTATTAGCAAACACATTTTACATTAGATCATTATAAAATACCTGTCGTAAATACAGGGAGTAGTTTTGGTATGATAAACCTCCAACCAGCCATTTATAATAAGGATCCCTGTACAGAGCACAATGGGGTCATAAATGACCCCACTTGGTCATTTCAGTCCGTAAAATAGCTTGGTCGCTTGAGGGTTAATGTTGGTACATGTATTAGTGTAAATATGAATGTGAGTAGGAATGAAGATTTACTTTCATCACACTCAGTTCCTCGTTAGGGCACCATCCACGTTTTATAGAGGTGGAAACTCTTATGAACGAAGACTCAAGCTTAAGAATTTAGCAATTAGTAAGTTGCACCTTAGTTAATAATTCCATCCATCCATCTTCTACCGCTTTTCCAGAGGTCCGGGTCGCAGAGGCAGCAGTTCAAGCAGAGAAGCCCAGACTTCCCTCTCCCCAGCCACCTGCTCCAGCTCTTCAGAGAGGATACCGAGGCATTCCCAGACCAGCTGGGTGACATAGTCTCTCCAGCGAGTCCTGGGTCTGCCCCGGGGTCTCCTCCCAGTGGGACGTGCCCGAAACACCTCAAGTGGGAGGCGTTCAGGAGGCATCCTGATCAGATGCCCATACCACCTCAACTTGCTCCTTTCAATGTGGAGGAGCAGCGGTTCTACTCTGAGCCTCTCCCGGATGACTGAGCTCCTCACCCTATCTCTGAGGATGAGTCCAGCAATCCTACGGAGAAAGCTAATTTCAGCCGCTTGTATCTTCAGTCTCGTTGTTTCAGTCATTACCTAAAGCTCATGACCATAGGTGAGAGTAGGAACGTAGATTGACTGGTGAATCAACAGCTTTGCCTTAGAACTGAGCTCCCTCTTCACCACAACAGACCGGTACAACATCCACATCACTGCAGATGCTGCTCCGATCCATGTGTCAATCTCTTGCTTCATTCTCCTCTCACTCGTGAATAAGACCCCAAGATACTTAAACTCCTCCACTTGGGGCAGGAGCCTTTCCCCAACCCAGAGAGGACAATCCACCGTTTTCCGGCTGTGGACCATGGACTCGGACTTGGAGGTGCTGATTTTCATCCCAGCCACTTCACACTTGGTGGCAAATCGTCCCAGCAAGAACTGTAGGTCATTGCTGGATGAAGCCAACAGGACAACATCATCTGCAAACAACAGAGATGAGATCCTGTGGTCACCAAGCATGACACCCTCCGTTCCCTGGCTGCGCCTAGAAATCCTGTCCATAAAAATTATGAACAGGATTGGTGACAAAGGGCAGCCCTGGCGGAGTCCAACTCTCACTGGGAATGAGTCCGATCGAGTGTTGGCAATTCGAACCAGACTCTCACAGCAGTTGTACAGAGACCGAATAGCTCGTAACAACAAGCCCGATCTATTGGCAATATTTGATCAGTCTCCTAATAAACCCTTGTGTGAGTTCTTGTCTCTGATGATCAAGAAGATGGACATGAAATCAAACAGTAACTCCCATATGTCTTTCAATTATTTAATAAGAAATGTCAGAATAGGTTAACATATGTGGATAACTTTAAAACGGAGAAGTCACATGTATCATGGGCATCATAGACTGTTACTGAGTTACTTATGAATCAAGCATTTGTGGAACCAAATGAAGCATAGTTTAATTTGTCAGTATACTAGAAATTGGAAAACCATGAAATAGCATTGGTTAGGGAAAGTGGATGTGATTTTTTTTTTTTTTGAAGAAAATGTTAATTAACTTTATAAAAATTTAGAAAATTTGTTTTACTCTGAAAAAGAATGTAAATTGATGAAAGATGACATGCATTTTGAGATTCTTATGGAGGTTTGCATAAATTAGGTTAAAAAAACTTATACCAGGAATATTCTGAAGAATTAAGGTTAAATTGACAACAGACCATCAGCCAAGCAGAATCATTGCGTCCCAACGGGTAGTTGGCGGGCCCACCGGATTCTGTTTCACGGGACCAGCGTGGGTCTGTGGGGAGGCTGGCAAACAGGCTTCTTACCACTTATGGCCCAACTCCCAGGATCACAACGGCTGGCCTCCAGCAGGCTGGGCGAGGTCTTCTCTGATGCACTGAAGAAGGAATTAGTTTACGGTGCAAAGTCCCATCAGAAAGTCAAATTGCATCACAAGCTCATTTCTTCCGATGTTGGTGCTTTAAATGAGTTGGTTTAAGCTTTAAAAAAATTAAACAAAATCTTCTTGCACAGTGATTTTAAGAAAAAGAAGGTTAAATAAGAAAAATGGATTTTAAAGAAAAGAAACAGGGTTTACACAGAGCATGATGGGCTCTGGGCCCTTCTTAACCCTTTAGTTGTCCTCGGCGCCGTATGGCAAAATGGAATGGTTAAAGGGTGGTCAAGGCCCCTAGTGGGCAAGAGTGGTAAAAAAAAAAAAAAAATTGTCAATAAAATAGTTCAGATTTCCAAGCCTATAACTTGAAAGTTGCAAGAGATAATGGCTTACTGTCAATTAGAAGGATGTAGAATATGATCCAAAGTTTCAGATAGGAATAAATTTACGCATCTAATTTCCATAATGTTGCAGCAGCTATGTAAAATACATAACTCAGTCAAAAGTGGACTTTGAACACATTTACACAAAGAATGGTCTGTTTTTTTGGCGCTGTTTTGTCTACAGGGATATGTTTTTATCTAATCTTCAAAGTATATGAACCAGAAAATCAATAAAATGTCAAAAAAACATATATTCCTCTCTTACCAGTTGCCAGGGGGGTGCTCTCTCGCCCACGTGACCGGTCCGTTTTCGTCCATCGTGGTCGATGTTTTGTGTTTGCTCGGTCATTTACATCCGCTTCCACATGTACAAACTCTTATGATTATCCCACGTGAATTTCATTTGTATTACATGGCTATTTTTCCTGTAAAATGCAGTTTTCCTGTGAGAATGCATGACGATCGTGGGCGCCGCCATCTTGGTACTGGTAGCTCAGTTTTTCGCCCATCGTGGTAGATGTTTCGCGTTTGGTCAGTCATTTACACCATGTACCACATGTACAAACTCTTTTGATTATCCCACGTGAATTTTGTTTGTATTACACAGCTATTTTTCCCATATCATGCAGTTTCAGTCACAGTCGCGGCGGCCATGACCGAACATGGCGGCATCCACATTGGTGTTGTCAGCTCAAAGCGGGAAAAGGAAGAATAATAATGAGGATTTCTTCTTCTTTGCTGTATTCCATGTCAACCATGATTCCTTCGGCGCCTTTCTGCCACCTTCTGATCTGTCAGATCAATACAGATCAGTTCAAATTCTCAGTATAACCGGGGGACGTCAATAAGTTGACAGGTGCAGTTGCTGCGCTGTGCCACTGGGGGCATGCGACCCATCCATTTAATGTGGACAGTTAAATTGGAGTTGCAGAGAAAGCTGCTCACAGCTTGACCAACGCCCCAGAGCAGACTGGACAAAGAGCAATAAAACTTAAGTTTTCTCTAGTGTTGCAGGGTGGTCCAAAACTTCCTGAGACCTGAGCTGGCCCAGTTATATATATTATATATCTGAGCTTTGTTCAATAAAGGTATTAAACTCGACCTAAAAAGGAAAATGTAATGAAGCTTTGAACTCTATTGGCCAGTTAAAGTGCATCTATGGACTCCTGCAGAACAGAGGAGAGAGGAGGGGGAGAGAGAGACATTTGATCTGAGGAGTGAAATCCTCCTTAAAGGCCAAATGTCACGTAATTTTTTTTTTCTAAATGACAACGAATTTTGATAAAATACACATAGCTTAAACCAAATATTCATACCGGAGACCATATCACCCACCCATATTTACATAATTGCACAAAATACACCAGGCGAAGGCCCCGCCTTGCTCGCTGGCTTGTGACAGCCAATCCAGACCGCGGCCATGATTTTGACGTCACAAATTTCACCCTGGCTGCCCTGCCTATCCACATTCACACTTATCAACACTGGACAATCATGACGGAAAGTGACAGCGATTGTGAACAAATTAGTTTAGTTTTGTCTTTTTTTGTCTTTTCTTTGTCTTTTTTTTGTCAGTGGTTCAGACAGTGACAGAGGCATAGAACCTTACAGGTTCGAGACGGAATCAGATGCTTTGTCTGATGACAACAGTTCCGACGATGACCAGAGAGCAGAACCAGTGGAAAATGTCATTGAATTGGACATTAATCGCCTCCAGAACTGGGAAGCCGAAGGGGGTCTGTCGAGGGCGCCCCATAAATATTGATTTTTCGGAAGCCATTATTATTACAGTGGAGGAGAGCCGCTGCTGTCAAGAAATTTACCAGATTAGAATGAGAATGGAGGCGCATACCTGTCAAGAGAGACGTTTTCGCCGTATTTTAATACGGGGAAAATGCAATTTTAGCAAATACGGGCATATTGCCATTTCTGTACGCCCAAAAGAAAAATATACGGGGAAAAAAAATTATTGAGTGTGTTGAGGAACACGTCGTGTGTGTGAGACCCCCACAGCTAGGGTGCTGACAGATCGCTCAGCCTGAGCTATTCTCACTACTGTTAGAAGTGTGGACTCAATCATTAGGCTGATGGCCGAGGCGGGCAGATCGATCAGCGGGAGCTATTCTCACTACAGTTAGAAGTCATTAGGATGATGGCCTCACACTTTCAACTGTCCTGCGACTGCGGAACAGAAAGGAATCGCCTTCCAAATCCAGAATTCTGCTTTTTTTATTTTGAGCCGGACGCTGAGTTGTGTTGTTATTGTCAAATATCCATGAATCCTTAAAATATTTGACAATAACAACACGAATTACATTTAAAACATTTCCCAGAAAAGTGTCTGCGGCGGCATGAAATAAAGCGGCGTTGTTGGAGGTTTTAAGTAGAGTTTATTAAATCACACCGCCGTCACAGGATCCCCGCTCCGGCCCAATGTGTGTGCAGGCTGGAGCGGGATCCTCAGGCTCTCAGAGAAGAGACACAAAGTGCGTGTCTGCAGCAGCAGTTGAAGTGAGTCAGAGAGAGGATGAGTTACAGAACCTGTGCAGTATTTGTACCCAACTCAAACAATACATCAAAGCAGATTCACAGCAGTTGGTCTGATCAAAGGGACTGCAGAACAGGCATGAGACATTTGCATTTGTAAGACCTACATAACAATAGGCAGATGCAGCCTCTGTTCCAGCTTGTGGAACAAAGAGGTTACAAGGCACATCTACATATTGATCTGTCTCTAGGTCACAGCAAGGACAGGACGCATGAACACTATACATGAATGGCACATTACATCACGATACATGCAGGGCACATTGCATCACAACACATGAATGGCACATTACATCTCAGTAGTGCAGGGGGGAAAACCAAGAAATAAGAGCTGACTGTCCTGTGTGTTGTGGGGGGGGTTGAGTCAACCCGCCACAGTGTCCCTTATTACCCCGCCATCCCTTATAGCCGCGTTTTACGGTATTAAAATACGGCGAAAACGTATCACTTGACAGGTATGAAAACATTTCCCAGAAAAGTGTCCCTTATTACCCAGCTGTCCCTTATAGCCCCGTTTTACGGTATTAAAATACGGCGAAAACGTATCACTTGACAGGTATGAAAACATTTCCCAGAAAAGTGTCCCTTATTACCCAGCTGTCCCTTATAGCCCCGTTTTACGGTATTAAAATACGGCGAAAACGTATCACTTGACAGGTATGAAAACATTTCCCAGAAAAGTGTCCCTTATTACCCAGCTGTCCCTTTATAGCCCCGTTTTACGGTATTAAAATACGGCGAAAATGTATCACTTGACAGGTATGAAAACATTTCCCAGAAAAGTGTCCCTTATTACCCAGCTGTCCCTTATAGCCCCGTTTTACGGTATTAAAATACGGCGAAAACGTATCACTTGACAGGTATGAAAACATTTCCCAGAAAAGTGTCCCTTATTACCCAGCTGTCCCTTATAGCCCCGTTTTAAGGTATGGGTGAAATATCCAATTTTTTCTTTCTTGTTGCTCACTTCAATCTTCCAGTCTCCATATAAACAATCAATCGGGATACCCCAAGCATCAAACTAAGGTACAATCTATTTCGTCACTTCCGCCTTCTTCCCCAGGCGATTCCGGGGGCCGTGAGTAGGAACGTCAGGCCAAGCGCGGCAGTTTTAAATTAACGAATATTCCGGCGTTACTGAAGCATATGCACCAAGACCCGAACGGATCGGTTCCCTTTTATATCTAGTTTCAAGACATTTTAAGGACCCTGTTACGTGACATTTGGCCTTTAAGACACATGTTGCTGAATAAAGCATAAATTCTTTAAACTTCAGTGACTAAGATATTCTGTTCAATAAAGGAGTATAAAATGCTTCTACATCTACTGTAATTAACTTGTGATAATAAGCATGCAAACATTAATTTCTTCCTGAAAATAGCAGAACATATCAAAGTCATATCAATAAAAGAATTTGAAACCCATATTGTCCATCCCAGAGTTCAACCAGGTCTTTGTTGGCAGGTACTGTCTTAAGAGAAAGAATATGAGTTAGTTAATAGTTCATAAGGCATACATTTCACTGCAAAGGAAAAGGTTAAATATTCCTGATTTGTCCACCAGATGGCACTGTGAAACTGGTTGTTCATTGGAGAGTCTTGGCTTCCCCATCTGGTTTATGTCGCTCAATAAATCTGGTTAGGAACATTGCTTTGCCAAAGAGTCTTGGAGAAGGGGATTAACTTCCACTTTATGGCCGATGGATAGGGTTACAGCTCTACTCCTTGGATGAGAGCAGCAGTTCAGCCAGATTTAGCAGTTGAAACAATTTTTCTTCAGCATAGAATGATTTTAATAAATTGGAACTCAAGGTCACGCTACACTATATAAGATCCCACAGTTGACAGTGCATGTCAGAGCACAAACCAAGCATGAAGCCAAAGGAATTGTCTGTAGACCTCCAAGACAGGATTGTCTCGAGGCACAAATCTGGGGAAGGGTACAGAAAAATTTCTGCTGCTTTGAACGTCCCAATGTGGCCTCCATCATCTGTAAATGGAAGAAATTAAGAACCGCCAGGACTGTTCCTAGAGCTGGCCGGCCATCTAAACTGAGCAATCGGGGGAGAAGGGCCTTAGTCAGGGAGGTGACCAAGAACTCGATGGTCACTCTGTCAGAGCTCCAGTGTTCCTTGGTGGAGAGAGGAAAACCTTTCAGAAGGACAACCATCTCTGCAGCAATCCACCAATCAGGCCTATATGGTAGAGTGGCCAGACAGAAGCCACTCCTTCATAAAAGACACATGGCAGCCCGCCTGGAGTTTGCCAAAAGGTACCTGAAAGACTCAGACCATGAGAAACAAAATTCTGTGGTCTGTTGAGACAGAGATTGAACTTGTTGGCATGAATGCCAGGCGTCATGTTTGGAGGAAACCAGGCACCGCTCATAACCATGCCGATGGTGGTGGCAGCATCATGCTGTGGGGATGTTCTTCAGCGGCAGGAACTGGGAGACTCGTCAGGATAGAGGGAAAGATTTATGCAGCAATGTACAGAGACATCCTGGATGAAAACCTGCTCCAGAGCGCTCTTGACCTCAGACTGGGGCGACGGTTCATCTTTCAGCAGGACAACAACCCTAAGCACACAGCCAAGATATCAAAGGAGTGGTTTCAGGACAACTCTGTGAATGTCTTTGAGTGGCCCAGCCAGATCCCAGACTTGAATCCAACTGAACATCTCTGGAGAGATCTGAAAATGGCTGTGCACCGACGCTTCCCATCCAACCTGATGGAGCTTGAGAGGTGCTGCAAAGAAGAATGGGCCAAACTGCCCAAAGATAGGTGTGTCAAGCTTGTGGCATCATATTCAAAAAGACTTGAGGCTGTAACTGCTGCCAAAGGTGCATCAACAAAGTATTGAGCAAAGGCTGTGAATACTTATGTACACGTGATTTCTTAGTTTTTCTTTTTTAATAAATTTGCAAAAATCTCAGACTTTTTTTCACATGGTCATTATGGGGTATTGTGTGTAGAATTTTGAAGAAAAAAATGAATTTAATCCATTTGGAATAAGACTGTAACATAACAAAATGTGGAAAAAGTGAAGTGCCGTGAATACTTTCTGGATGTGCTGTAGCTTCAGAGAAAACTGAGGCGGGGGATATTGCACTCGCCAGAGTGCTCTTGTCCAAAATATGTCACTGTTGGTATTAAAAGAATGGTTTTGTGCTCTGATGTTTTTAGTGCGGTCTCTGCAATAAAGGACAGACAGCACAAAATCATTCTTTGATTACCAACAGTGACATTGTGGAGAGTTGTGAAGGACGAGACTGAGTGTATTCCTCAGGTTCAGCTTTATTCACAATGACATTCTCCAACATTCAAAAGCAGAAAAAGAGGATGAATCTTCTCACATCTGTCCTTTTATACCAGGACATCAAACATACAATCACGTGGTGCTTAATCAAACATACAGTCACATGGTACTTAATCCCAGTCACAATGTAACCTCCCCTGATCTTAACACCATCCACCTCCTAGTCTCCGGTGGTCAGGAAATCTCTCAAGGCCATCTCCTTGAAACAAAAGGCCAGATCTCACACCCTCCCGTTACCTCTGGAAGGCTCAGTCCCTTTGTTCCCCTGAGACATGAAGTATACAATAAACATACAGTGATATATCTGTGGAGCATCTGAAATCAACATATGTATATATACATACTGTATGTGTGTATACTGTATATATATATATATACCACAACATAATATTTTGGATGGGAGAGCGCGAGAGAGAGTGCTAGCGAGAGCTTGCTGTAACTGCTTGAAGCCAGATTTCAAGGACACATATCTTGAAACATTTGAACTTGAATGAACTCGGTTCTGTGTAACAGAAACAAATGAAAAGCAACAATAGAATATTATGCACTAAAAGTATATAGAGGGGTGCTTCCTGGACTCAAGAACGAGCTTTAGGTTCTCTGAGGTGCTCTTTGGAAACAGCCAAAAAGAAACTCCAAGGCACTCTCATTTCACAAAAATAAAGGCTTTATTGTAATGGCTATGGTCATATAACCCCATTAAAAACAATTAAAAAGCGCCTACGTGTTTCGGCATTCAGCCTTCATCAGGGAGTCAAAAAAAAAAAAGCCTTTTTGACTGGGGTTATATGACCATAGCCATTACAGTAAAGCCTTTATTTTTGTGAAATGAGAGTGCCTTGGAGTTTCTTTTTGGCTGTTTTATTACAGTAGCATGCAAATAATTCTCTATCATGGCCTTAAATATGAAGACAGAAGAAGTGAAGCTATAGAAACCTTTTACCATTTCAGTACAGTCATCGGTGAAATGAACATTTTAAACATTGTGCAGTAAATTTCCTGTAAATGTAAAAAACTGTAGTTTCTCATATTGTAGATTAGAGTTAAATGTTACTGTTTAATTAAGGCCACATGCTGCTTCAATGAGTCCCAGTTTCCTCGTCATGGTGAAGAATAAGCTAACCCAGGGGTGTCAAACATACGGCCCGTGGGCCAAATCCGACCCACCAAAGAGTTCAAACCAGCGCATGGGATGAATTTGCAAAGTGTGAAAATTCAATAGTAGAATACACGAGCAGCATTTTTTTCAATATGAAAGCACCACAGGTGCTGATGCCTCAGTACTTGTGGCATGGTAGCATGGGTATTGTGTCATGCCATCCATGCACAGGTTTGAAATGCTTGGTATTTGTTTATGCAGGTATGACTGTGATGTCACTGTCACAATACATATGAGGTACCTGTCATCCCAGGGTTGTACGCTGGCATTTTGTCAAGGAGCACATAAAATAAAAAATAAAAGTGCAAGAATAAAATTAGGAGCAGAATGAGAAATGCCGGATTAACAGATTCTATTAATTATATTTACACTATGGCATGCAATAGCGGGTAAAAATATCAAAAATTCAACAACTATCACCATAATCATCAACGTTAAATCAGAATGGGTTAAAATGTTTCACTCTGAGTGGAATGTCTATTGAGAGAAGTTCTTGAATTATTTTGCAGAAAAAAAATTCTTATTGAAATGCAGTTTTTCTATAAAGAGAACATGCAATATTGTTTTGTAGCTTCCAGCCCGTTTTCTTCACAGCTGCTCTGACTGCTCACCCCCAGGTTCACCACCATGGACCTCGGAGAGAGATACCAGAAGGAAAAAAAATAATGAAAATGTGGTTATTATTACAGACGTGACAGAACATTTTTAAAGTCAGCATCATCAAATAAACTCTGTTACAGATGTCATGTTTCGACTCAGCTTCAGACATTGGTTTTCTGTAAAAATAACCTCAAATGGTTTTCATACTGTATTTCACACCTCACATCAGCTTTAATTGAGTAAATAAATCAAAGCAATGACAGGACTGTAAAAGTTATTTTAAAGGAAATGATTCAACAATGTCACACCATGTGGTGTTTTTATATTACTAGTATTAAGAGTTGAAAACATTGTCTGAACTTTAGGGAAACCAATTTAACATTAATAATTTATTAATATATGAATCATGTAACCACAGAGCCAGCAGTAGTGAAGCATATCAGCAAAAATAATGTGACAAAACACAAGCTTTAAGAATCAAATGTTGCCATGTTAGGAGGTGTTAATGTGTTAACAGTGAAACTGCTGCATAATTTAAGTGCAAAACTTACTTGTAAAACATTTTTTTTTCTCCTGCTCTTCTGATGTTGTGTGCCAGTTTCTTTGACTTCAGAGAAAGCTCTGCTGTAATTGGTGCGTCGCACTTGAGCAATATGGGAATTGTAGTTTTTATCGATGAGCTGTAAACTACATAAAGACTGTACGTTGTCCTTTATCTTCAAAAGTAAACAGCAAAACGTGAACGTGTCTGAAAAGAAATAATGTGTTGAATAAATGGTGTAGTTCCTGAATATGTGCTTAGTTTGCAGAAACAACTATTTTAAAAGTTCAGCACGAGATCGATTGTTGACAGGAAGTGCTCAGTGGGGCTGTAATAAAGGTGCACTGCCACCTCTACTGGGCCGGCATAGGTATTACAATGACGTTTCAACTGCATTGACGGTAGTGGTGAGCTATGTTTGTGTTTATTTCGAAAACAAAGCATTATTTTGAAATTCTGGCAATTAAAGTCAAGAAAATATGGCCATACAATGATGCAAGCCTTTAGTTCTACTTACTTTTGAATGGACGAGCTGAAACAGAGAGTAGGGATGTGATTTTTCCACTAATTCGCGGAATTCCGCTTTTTTTATCTTCCAAAAATTTTCAGAGCAGATGGCGGCGCGTGCACAACGCGAGGCTCAGCATCTCTTCAGATTTTGCAGATTAGCAGTGATATTTCTGCTCATTTCGGGTCTGTTCGTTCAGAACAGCTTCGCTTTTACATCCTACACCCGAAATGAACTTTTGGACATTGGATTACAAAATAACGACCTTTTTTATCAGCAACCTACGTTTCATCCCTGAGCTCTGGAGAACACCCGATGCTAGGTAAGCTACCCGGCCGACCGGAAGTGCTCGCAGGCAGCGTAGAGACCTTAAACAAAGGTGGGGGAAGCGCAGAGGGCTAAGAGCTAAGCTAAAGCTAACACCGCACCAGCTTTCTCTACCCAGCATTTTCCTCGCTAATGTACGGTCACTGGCGAACAAAATGGATGAGCTATGGCTTCGGATCACCAACAATAAGAAACTTGTGAACTGCAATATCATGATTTTCACGGAAACATGGCTACATAGTGGAGTACTTGACGGTGCTGTCGAGCTGGCCGGACGGCACACTCTCCGGGCAGACAGAGCAGCTGATGACTCCGGTAAGACCAGAGGTGGGGGAGTGTGCATTTATATTAACAAGGCTTGGTGCACGAACTCTGTCACTGTTGGGAGACACTGCTCAGCTAACCTGGAGTTTCTCATGGTTAAATGTAGACCTTTCTATCTGCCACAGGAGTTCACTTTTCACTTTTCTTCATCTTGCCTGCTGAAGATGTTTTGGACTTTATGTAAAAAATATTTTTAACGCCACACGTGATGGATAATGCTTGTTGGAATATTTTAGGAATGCTATCTTCTTGGAACATAAGTCAATATTATACAGTAATAAGTGACATTCAGCTGTTTGTTTTATGTCATTTAAGCACAGTTCATGGGCCGCCAGAAACTGATCGGCTTGCTGCAGGAGTACACCTCACTCAGCTAAAGCCGTTTCTCTTCTGATTCTGAGGCTGACGGCTGCTTTTTAGCAAAGCAGATGTGGCTTTTTGTCCATGCAATTAGCAAAGGTATGTCTGTGAATATTTAATGTGGTGAGGGATTAGTCATAATTTTAGACCCATGAGTTTTGCGTTGGAATAATCAGATATGACATTTGACATCCAGGAGTTGCTATAATCTGTGATAATTGCACTCCAATTTCACTGGATATGTATTACTCCACTTCAAAGGTCTTCTAGTAACTGTTAAATTACAAACAGTAATTTTACTATCAACTCTCTGACAGTTGCAGTACTGTTTTGGATACCTTAATTTTCACAGTGAGGTGCTGTTTTACAGGAAATTATACATCCATGACCCGGAAGTCCCACCCTTTTGTAAACAACCATTTCCTTCTGCCCGTCATTAAAGCGTACCTGTGGTGGTCGTGAAGACGCATTTAACTTGAAAACATTAGGAAAAGGTATTTGTTATTTGGGTAAATAATTGTTGCCAGCCATATACCACCTGAGATATATTGAAATAGGACCGCGGGCATGGCCAGCCAATGAAAACTATGGGCGCCGCCATGACATATGCGGAAGTGACGTCATACCGTTGCTACTGAAAAGACAATACTCAGCGTTTCACCGCGACTACGGTGCTGTTGTCCGTTGTTTTTGTTCTATTATGGCTGAATTTTCTGACTCTGAGGAAGAGTTCATCCAACATGGCTACAGGTTTGAGCCAGAAAGGTCTTCTGAGGGTTAAAGTGACGAAGTGGTCCTCACACACAACGCAATTTCGTCTGAAAGGATTCGTCTGTGCCCTGTTCCGAGATTGCGCAATCACTTTTCCTCTATGATCTTCTGACAAGGTGAGCTGGGTTTGGGTACACAAAAGAAGTGTTTATCTTTGTTTTTTCGCTTATTATTGAGACATCCAAAGGCTTTACATTCCGCCATGTTGCGATATCCATATCGCATTGTATGTTTTTGTTTTAACAAGAGCACCGAGTGTCTGCTGCTCTGTATAACGGCAAGGGAGGAGCCGAATCATCTGCCGTGTTGCGGCAGTTACGACCTCAGATCAGACGAGACGACCCGCTGAATTTAAGCATTTATTTATTTATTTTCTATTTGTTTTAGTTCTGCATTTAATATGAACCCTGAGTTTGAAATAAACGTTTGAATTTTGGTCCTCACACACAACGCAACGCGCCGAGTGTCTGCCGCTGTGTATAGTGGCGAGGGAGGAGCCGAATCATCTGCCATGTTGCGGCCGTTAGGACCTCAGATCAGACGAGACGACCCGCTGAATTTAAGCATTTATTTATTTATTTTCTACTCGTTTTAGTTCTGCATTTAATATGAACCCTGAGTTTGAAATAAACGTTTGAATTTGAATTTGAATATCCCGAAAGCCACTGCTCATCCGGGCACTCCAGGCTCAGCCAGTTCCAGATCGCGGTAGCCACGACACTACGTCACAGGAAGCGTCGTGGCAGGCCATGTAGCCGCTAGTATGGCTGCACCCATGTTTTGCTGACATAGCTGAACAAGCACATCAGCAATGGATTTATATCAAATTGCTTTGAACATGAATTTCAACTTAAACTTGAACTAGAATGTGAGACAGGGGCTCAATATAATATCTTTTTTTTCACGACCACCACAGGTACCCTTTAAACCACAGGTGTCAAACTCATTCCATGGAGGGCCAAGACCCTGCAGGTTTTACCTCCACCCAGTGGCTTCAACAGGTGTTTTCTCTGAATTTCTTCCCACTGATTGCTGATCAGTGAAAACACCTGCTGAAGAGACTGGGTGGAAGTAAAACCTGCAGGGTCTTGGCCCTCCATGGAATGAGTTTGACACCCCTGCTTTAAACCATTTCATGTCTGTTTAAAAAAAAATAGGCAGTGCTAAAACGGCTATAGCTAACTTAATGCTAACTGTTGAGCACAGAGTAGTGATTGCCAGATGAGGCTTTCTGGAGGAAATGGCTCATCTAGACGAGGCCTCATGTGAAACTTCATTTTCTCTACTAGGCCATCGAGTGGACAAAACTTATACAACATGCAGATTTTTACAAGAGTGTTATTGGTTTGTGTAGTTTTTTCATCACACTATAAATTCAAGAAATCTCTGTGTCTGTCACGTTTGTAGGACATCATAGGACAGCCTATGATGTCTGTCTGATGTTCTATGATGCATCATAGGACGTCCTATGATCTCAGGCGTCATAGAACTCACGATACCATCATAAAGATATTCGCAATGCTGTCATCAAGATATGTCTATATTCATAGGACGGCCTATGATGTCTGCTGATGTGTGTGTGTGTGTGTGTCTGTCACATTTGTAGAACATCATAGGACAGCCTATGATGTCTGCCTGATGTCCTATGATGCATCATAGGACATCCTATATGATCCGATGATATCAGGCAACATAGGACTCGCGATGCCATCATATAGACAAATGTGTCTATATAACATCATAAAGACACATCACTCATGATGCCTAGACTAATGTGTCTTTATGATGTCATATGGCTCAAAATTGGCAAGGTGAATAAGTCACAGGGCCAGGCGTTTGTGTTTTCTGCACAACAGATTTCTGCAGCCATGGCCAATTCTACATTGCCGCGAGCAGAGTTGAAAGATCAAGCAGTCTTCGTATTGTTGCTCAAGATGAAACTAAGCAAAAGCGTCACTTTCTCAGCAATGTCGTTTTTAAACCCCTTGCACTCTGGTCAATTTCCCTAAAAACGCCAAAAAATAACTTACCCAAAGTAAATCATACGCTGTTCTTCAACCCTTTGCAGCATCTTCATGGGGTTGGTCTCATTTAAAAGAAAACACTTTGAATTTTTTGGCAAAACAGTCATAATCTCTCTTAAGTGCTCCTGCCACTGAGTAACAGTCATCTAAACATACTGAACTTGAAGAAAATAAAGTTCGCCTGGGTGTTTTTTTGGATACAAATGCTTGCAAATAACACACAGCTGTCAGATCCGGGCTGGAAAATGCAACAGAAATGTAGAACCAAGTGTTATCCAGCTGAGGTCAAAATTTTGTAACAATACCACAAAGAATGAATATATTACACAGCTTTTTTCTCAGGTTGTTCCCAGGCATTTTTGAACTGTGCCAAATTGTGCCAAATGGCACAGTTTGGAAAAACGTCTGTAACTTTTGAATGATTCAATATAGAAGCTTCATCTTGGGCTCTAATGAAAGGTGACACTCAGGGCTGTGTGTGTGTGGGGGGGGGGGTTGTTCATTCATGAATGAATGAATGAACAAACAAGCCCCCCACACACAAAGAAGCATGCCACGTAAAAAATGTTTGGCTTTTTTTTACAAGAAAAAATAACCTACAGTGCAATAAAAATTATACTATCCCCCTCCCCCCCCCCCCGCTACAGAGGAGTGCGCCGTGCGCCGCGGTCCGTCATGTGGCGATGACACACAGTTGTAATTTACCGATCGGTTAAAAGTCATTTTGATTACTATTTTCAGGGATAAAGAATAATTTAGCTTATAACACTTACCTGTCCACAACAGCAGTGTCGCTGGCGAACATCTGTTCCTCATCGTCAGACGAACATGAAGCTCGTCCGCTTGTTACGACTCGTGGTTCTGGTCACGCGACCCGGTCAAACCATGATTCCATTATTGCGGTTTTGCGCTTCCATGATTGCGGTTTTGGCAAACGATTTTTCAAAACAAATAAGAACAGTAGTAATAAAAAAAGACTGGCGAACGCTACCGTTACACACAGCGGCTTACACAAAACAGATTTTACGCACGGGACACACGCTTTCAATCGTCGAACTTCTCTGCTTCAGTTGGCTTGCTGTATTCGCAGCCGTTGGTAGGCGGGTCCTTCTTGCTAAACCCAATTCAAGGCTCTTATTAGTCGAATGAGAGGTCAATCAAATCTAAACCAATCAAAGCACTCCTTTGGCTTTCTGTTTGCGGCTGTGTCTGTAGTGGAAGAACGGAAATGCAGCTTTTTTTTTTTCAGTGCACACTGAGACGCACAGTGTGCGTCCTAGTGCGCACGAGGATGCACTAGGATG
The DNA here is from genome assembly GCA_020510985.1 of Pholidichthys leucotaenia. NCBI lineage: Eukaryota > Metazoa > Chordata > Actinopteri > Cichliformes > Pholidichthyidae > Pholidichthys > Pholidichthys leucotaenia. The sequence goes on along the minus strand of CM035842.1, from coordinate 423,722,387 downwards.
CAGAGACGTGACCGCCCGCGGTATCCCGGAGTGCAAGAGGTTAAAGAGGTGCTGACACAGTAAAAATGTGTAACCCCTAAGAATGCCAGTCTACACTACAAATGTATAAAATGCCAAGCAAGGCGCTGATTTTCTCCGGGTGCTCCGGTTTCTTGGTTTCTATGGGCATGCATGCGCCTTCCTGAATAGGGTCGAGAGCCACTTTTTGCTCAGATCTATTTTCATGATCCTGCCCATAAACTGGAATTACGATGCACCTATCCCTCAACGTCAGGAGATGAAATGGCTGAGGTTTGAGCAGTACCTCCCAGGCATGACTGTGTTGCACGTCAGAAAAGAATCCGTGAAGATCGAACACCTGAGGTTCGAGCAGTACATCGCATGCATGCCTTGCTTAAACCTGCTTTCTACGGGCATGCAGAAATACATGCTTAATCTTGGTTTCTGTGGGCATGCACAGGTATGCACAAGTATATAAAATTCAAGAAATCTGTGTGTTTGTCACATGCACACACTGTGTTCCTATGATTTCACACGACCATATAAGGAGTTCTGAACAACTCCTCCTATGATGTCATATAGACATCATAGGCACATTGTGAGGTCAGAACACTTTCTACGGGCATGCAGAACTGCTTGCTTACAAGCGTAAGCAAGCAGTTCTGCATGCTTGCTTTCAACGGGCATGCAAAAATACTTGCTTAACCATGTCAAAGATCAAAGGCATCACCATGGTTAGTAACGGTAACTTTTGACAGGCAAGCAGAAATGTTTGCTTACACCTGCTTTCTACGGGCATGCAGAAATGCTTGCTTATATTTGGTTTCTACAGGCATGCACGGGTATGCACTAGTTTCAATAAATGCACTGTCTTTTAAGAAATATCAATGATCATAAGAAAAAAAAGAAATAATAAAACTGGGGTGACTCCAGTGAATGTGTTGTTACTTGGTGTGCTTGTACTTAATATCCATTTTTATTAAGAAATAATAAATTTTCAACAGTTTTATACTGGCTTTCCCAGTATATTCAACTCTGTCCTTATTCTCATGCAGGGCACAATAGCAATAGTGCCTCAGCATAATGATGCGTAATAATGATCCAAGCCCTTTGAAACACAACAGACACCACCTTGCAAATAAAAATAGAATTACAAAAATGGGAGGAGCCCGGGGCACGCCATGAAGGTAACAGCATAGAACCTCTGCTCCCGGCACGTTCATATTGAAAAAGCCCTTAAAACGCGAAAACCTACAGAACTACCAGCTCAAGACGATCAACTAAAAGGGCAATGGTAAAAGGCAAGTCAAAAACCAAGAAACAGGCTGAAATCACGGAGTTTGATACTGAAGAAACTGAAGCTAACGACGACAGCATCGGCTTGGCTAGTACTGAAGCTAGCAAAATGGAGGAAGATGACAGCATTGATTTGAAGGCGATAATGATGGAAATCAGGGACTTCAGGAAAGAAAATATGCAACAGTTTGAAGAAGTTGAGGCAGAAATCGAGGATTCCCAGTCACTGTCTACAAGCCACCGGAGACACTGATGGCACGGATTCAGAAAACAGCGTGGACCACTAAACGAAGCACAGGAGGAAAGCGACGCACACCGCTGGAGCCGGGTCAGATGGGACCACCATCAATAAAGGAGAGACTGCAACAATATAGAAGGGAATCCATGTAAAAACGCCAATATAAATTTGCTGTTCAATTTACAACCCAGTTACAGGTAACCTGATTTAACAATGACTTATCTGTGGTTTATTTTTCTTTATACATGTTTCTTCTATTAAGAGATAATACAATAACTAAACACGAGAAATGAGTGAAACCTAAGACTTATTGCCAATCTAAATCAGCTGCCGGGAAATGACTGTTCAGGCATAGTATGGAGGAATTGAGTGACGATGGACGCTCCATTAGAGGGCCCACTCCGACGCAAGTAGCTAACCCTCTTAAAGACTCACAACATCAGGTCTTACAGGGTTTGTTTTTCTTTAAACCCCACAAATGGAAATCCTGTTTTATTTCCTCAAATGTTTGTTATTGTTTTATTTTGCTGCAGTTCAGAGCAGCACTGTTTGGACAAGTGGTATACCTATGTTTATTCCGACTAATCAGAAAGGAAGAAAAAAGAAAAACAAATTATAGCCAACAATCAGACTATCAATGTCATCTCCTTTAATGTAAATGTAATTAACAACCCACAAAAAAGGTCCAAAATACTCTCCAAACTCAAACAAGAAAAGATACATGTAGCCCTTCTACAAGAAACGCATGTATTAGACCAAGAACTTAAAAAGCTTGAACGAGGTTTTTATAAGTATGTCTATGGATCATCATACAAACATGGCCACCGTAGAGGTGTCGCAATTCTCATTTCACGACAGATTTGTTTTGAATATTTATCTGATAAGAAGGATAAAGAGGGGCGATATATATTGGTAAAAGGAAAAATTGATGGCTCATTAGTAACTATTCTCAATATATACGCACCACCAGGAAGTAATTGGAATTTTTATAAACAGATGTTCGAAATGATGGTATCTGAAACTGAAGGAATGTTGATATGTGGAGGGGACATGAATATATGGTTGTCAAAACTGGATAGTTCTAAGAATGATCTAGCACAAAAAAAATCAATAATAAAGAAAATAAACAGTATCATGAGTGAAACCGGAATTATCGATATCTGGAGAGATTTTAACCCTTCTGGACGCGATTATACACATTTTTCTGCCCCCCCATTCTACATATTCGAGAATTGATTACTTCTTCACATTTAATAAAGACAGATATAAGATTAAAACAAGTGATATTGGGACTTCCGGTCTGGACGCCATGGCGACTGCAGCTTAACACTGAAGCTCTCAGACTCAATCCAGGATAACACCTTGAAAATCAAACTTAACGGATTTTTGGAGGAGTGAAAATCAAAAGACAAAATCATCATGTCTAAAGGAAAACAGAAGAAACTGAAATTCTCCAGGCCAGGACACGTATCGGCCGGAGAATCTGAACTGGAAGATCCCCGTTCAGAAGACGAGGAGCTGGTGATAGCTAACAAAAGGGTTAGCCTGAAATCACTATTTGAGGAACTACGACGATTTCGCCGAGATGTTACGGCCGAATTTCGGGAATTCAGAGAAGAATTGAAAAGGACAAACAGCAGAGTGGACCAGGCCGAGAACCGAATCTTGGAAACAGAGGATCGAATAAAAGTGCTCGAAGATTCTGTGCTGGACCTACGCAAAAGACAAGCAGCTATAGAGGCTAAGCTAACCGACCAAGAAGGAAAACAAAGAAGAGACAACATAAGAATTCATGGTCTGATAGAAGGAACCGAAAATGGTTTTAACTCAATGGCAGAATGCGTGGAATCCTTACTAAGAGAGAAATTGGATATTCCACAAACCACCGACTTGAAGATAGAAAAGGCACATCGTTCATTAGCCGCTAGGCCGGCGGCGGAAGCGCCCCCACGTTCGGTGTTGGTAAGATTTTCCAATTTCAAAATAAAACAAGAGGTTGTAAGACTGGCCTGGCAGAAAAAAGGATTTATGCACCAGGAGAGAAAAGTCTACGTGGAACACGATTACGCCCCGGAGGTCCTTAAAAAGCGCAGGGAATACAATGACGCGAAAAAGGTGTTAAGAGAGAAGAAATTGCGCTTTCAGACACCATTTCCTGCGAAGTTAAGGGTCTTCTACGGCGATGAAACGTGTCTCTATAATTCGGCGGAAGAAGCAACAGCTGACATGGCGAAAAGAGGGCTCCCAGTAACGGTATTTAAACCCGCGGCAGACCCGAGTGTGAAGATCAAAGCGCAAACATGGACAACACAAAGACCCTCAAAATCCACGGACCAGCAGCGGGAAACCCAGCACCAGAGCGTCGCGGATAAACTATCCGTTTTCAGGTTGGAATAGCGACCTTTTTTTTTTTTTTTTTTTCCTCTTGAATCAATCCGCACATCCAACGCCCCTCATACAAGGTAACAAACATTAAAGGAGATGCATATTCAGCATGTGGTAAAACATTTCATGGAACAATTATATTATTTGAAACAAATAAGTCTTTGTAATAAAAAAAAAAAAAAAAACTTGTTAAAATAGAAATGTGACAATAATCCACATGTTCTCCTCATACTAACAAATACTGTCTTTGCGTGAATGTTTGATGTGATGGGGGTGGGAGGGTGCACACAATTTCACAGGGTTTAGGCATAAAAGGAAAAAAAAAAAAAAATCATTACAAGTTTGGATTGGGTTCTGAAACTCACGTTAAAAGCATGGGACAACTTACAGGGGTAAGAGAGGGCCCTCAACACGTAACAGAGTTTGAGGAATTTCCCTCAGAGCCTTCACTCCATCAAGGCTCTTACAGGGTCTTTAAAAAGACCTCAGCTCAGGAAGTTCTTTTGACAGCTTTTTGTTTTAAAGTTTTTTACACTATGTTCTTAATGTTTTTCTTGTTTTTAATGTTCTTTCAGTTTCTGAGTAGCACAAAAGAGGGCCACCACACAGTTATACTAAACAAAACAACACAATGGAGAAACAGGGTGTAACCAAAATAATTTCATATAATGTAAAAGGAATCCTGAATCCAGTTAAAAGATCCAAGATTCTAGGCAAAATGAAAAAAGACAAAGCAGGAATAATACCTTTACAAGAAACCCACCTAACAGACGTGGAACACAATAAACTCAGTAGACAAGGGTTTAAAATGATCTCTTCATCTTCATATAAATCAGGGAGGAGGAGGGGAGTAGCGACATTGATATCAACCAAAATTACATTTGAAAAAAAATCAGAACACAAAGATAAAGAAGGGAGATACAGTTTGGTAACTGGGCGGCTAGAGGGAGAAGATATCACCCTGCTGAATGTGTATGCTCCCCCAGGGGCTAACTGGAAATTTTATAAAAATGTATTCGACCTAATGATAACTAAAGCTCAAGGTTTAGTGATATGTGGTGGGGACTTCAATCTTAGACTGAATCCATACTGGGATGCTTCTGGTAATTCCCCACATCAAAATAACACCCAAAACAGGAAGACTCGGATGCTACTAAAAGAATTGGGAGTCTGTGACGTGTGGAGGGAACTCAACCCCAGTGTAAAAGACTATACATTTTACTCAACTCCACATTCATCTTACTCAAGGATTGACTATTTTTTTTATGTTTAATAGAGACATTGGTAGAGTAAAAACATGTAAAATAGGACTGATGGATCTCTCCGACCACAGTCCGATCTACATGGACTTAAATATCCAAAAATACACAAATAATACATTTTCTTGGAGGTTAAATTCAAATGTCCTGAAAGGACCATTGAAAGATGAATTGGAGTCAGATATTCTCAGATATTTGGAAGATAACGATAATGGAGAAGTATCCCCTTTAATACTGTGGGATGCATGTAAAGCTGTAATAAGAGGAAAGATTATTGCAAAACTGGCAACCCAAAAGAAACTAAGACAAGAAAAACTATCCACATTAGAGTCAGAACTTAGGAACCTAGAAAAAGAACACAAAGGCAACACTCATTCTACTGACTCGCTCAAGATTAAGGAAATTAAAAACCAAATAAATGAGATCTACACAATAGAAATCCAGAAGAAACTTACATTTCTGAAACAAAAATACTATGAAGCAGGCAGTAAATCGGCAAAATTGCTAGCCTATAAATTGAGGAAACATCAAACAGAAAGAGCAATCTACAAAATCAGAGACCCAGTATCAAAGGAAATAAAATTCAGAATTCAGGATATTCTTAAAAACTTCGAGAATTACTATAAGAACTTATACTCCCACAAAAAACATAAAAACGCATCCGAGGCATTCCTAAACACATTAAACCTTCCCCAACTTACGGAGTCACAAAATAAAACACTACTGTCAGAAATACATCCTAAAGAATTGGAAAAAGCAATTATGAAACTTAAAGCTAACAAATCCCCAGGAGCTGATGGCTATACAGCAGAGTGGTACAAAACCTTTAAACAGCAACTATCTCCTCTCCTCCTGAAAACATTTAATTATGTCCTCCACACAGGGGAAATCCCCCCCTCCTGGAGAGAAGGGGTCATTGCAGTTATACCTAAACCTGAAAAGGATAAACTAGAGTGCTCCAACTACAGACCAATCAGTGTACTAAATCAGGACTATAAGCTTTTTACCATTATCCTTGCCAAAAGGTTAGAGAATATACTGACAGACCTAATTCATTTAGACCAAACAGGTTTTATAAGACAAAGACAGACACAAGACAACATTCGACGCACTTTACACATAATTCATCATATAAAAAAATATAACTTAAATGCAGTCATATTAGGATTAGATGCTGAAAAAGCATTCGATTCGGTTGACTGGTCTTTTCTATACAGAATCTTATCCAGTTTCAATTTTCATAACAACTTCATTAGAACTATACAGGCATTATATAAAAAACCAACAGCTAAAATAAGGATTAACGGTAATTTATCATCATCTTTTGAACTGGAAAGAGGATGTCGTCAGGGCTGCCCCCTGTCTCCACTGCTCTTTGCAATCTTCATAGAACCTCTGAGCCAATGGATAAGACAAAACCAAAAAATTCAAGGTATTACACTTGGTCAGAAGGAACATAAAATAGCACTCTTTGCTGATGACATTTTAATATACCTAGGGCAGCCGGACACTTCTTTACCAGAACTAACCTCAGTTTTTTCAGAGTATGGAGATTTATCGGGGTACAAATTAAATATGCATAAAACCCAAGTTTTAACATTCAACTATGACCCAAATCATTATTCACTAAGCAAACTCAAAACTAACTGGGAGTCGGAATCTATGAAATATCTGGGGGTCAATATCCCGAAACAACTCAACAAAATTATATCACTAAACTATGATCCACTGGTGACAAAAATAAAATCTGACCTAGCAAGATGTAATATGATACCATTCTTGGGTATTGCACAAAGAATTGAAGCAGTCAAAATGAATATACTTCTACGTCTTCTATACCTTTTCCAAACAATACCGGTAGAACCTCCCAAAAAAACATGGCAGGAGCTGGACAGAAGGATCTCAAGATTCATATGGCAGGGCAAGAGACCTAGAATCAGATATAGAACCCTACAGCTAAACAAAGACAAAGGTGGGCTCGCGCTGCCAAATATCAGGGACTACTTTAAAGCCGCACAAATTAAAACTTTAGTAGAGATATGTAACCCAGTCTACTCTGCACAATGGAAGGAGATCGAATGCCAAATAACAAGTGACATCCCCCTACAGGCGATAATAGGGAACAATGTCTTACCTAAGCTTTTGAATAACACTAACCCGTGGATAGAGACCCCGCTAAAAATTTGGTTTAAGATAGTCAGAGAGAATCAAACTAAAGAGCCCTATCGACTTCTGCAATGGATCGCCTATGATCAGGACTTTACTCCTAATAAAACAGACACCAGATTTAAAAAGTGGAAGGAGAAAGGGCTGATAAAATATTTCGATTTTTTTAAAGGGCAAATCTTAAGAAGTTTTGAAGATTTGAAAAAACAAGGCCTAATAAATCAAGACCTTTACAGGTTCTTCCAGCTTAGACACCACATAAACAATATACTTAAAAAGGAGGTTTTGGAAAGGGCCCAGTCAGGTGTTCTGAAGGTCTTCTTAATGGCATATAAAGGGATCCCAGGGATCAGATACATTTCTAAAATATACCAAGGTCTTCAAGACTTAAAAGGAGACAACACATCTTATATAAAAGAGAGATGGGAAAAAGAGGGGAATTTCACTTTACATCTGGAAATATGGGAAAAGCTAAATAAACAGCAATGGAAAAGTACCTCATCCCTGCAGTGGAGAGAATTTGGATGGAAAAACTTGGCAAGATTTTTCAGAACACCTGCACAAAACAAATTTACCCATAAGGGATTGAACTGTTGGCGCTTGTGTGGTGAAAAGACTGCAAATCATTTTCATGTGTTTTGGTCATGCCCAGTTATCCACCAATATTGGACCAAGGTACAGACAATATTGGGGAAAATATTCAAAATTACAGTTCCCTTTTCTTTTGTAACTTTGTATTTGGGTTTACTACCGGACTCACTGGAAAGACGAGGAGAAAAATACTTATTCAGTGTTTTAATATTGGCAAGCAAAAAAGCTCTAACTAAAAAATGGATGTTGAAGGACTGTCCTACACCTGAAGATTGGACTAACGTGATCCAAGACATTTACTCGATGGAAAAGTTGACATTCGCACTGAGACAGGACATGGATGGGTTCATGAACTTTTGGCAACCCTGGACCGCATATGTGTCTTCCATTAGATCTAATCTTTGACAAATACCATTTCAATAATGGTTCCGCTCTTTGTTCCAATGCTACTCAGATGCTCTTTTATCTTTATTTACTTACTTTTTCTTTTTGTTTGTTTTTTACTGGTTTGTTTGTTTTTTTTATTTGTTTTTTGTTTTGTTTTTTTCTCTTTAATTTCACTTTTTCTTTCACTTTAAAAAAAAAAAAAATAAGGGGTGTTGTAAGAATTAATCTTCCAATGTTGTCAGATATCAGAAAATAAGGGAACATGTGATGAAAATGTAAACACTGCATTGCTGTAACGACCTGTATACCCTTTACAAAAACTTAAATAAAAAAAAAAACAAAAAAACAAGTGATATTGGCACAATTGATCTGTCAGATCATTCTCCAATATATTTAACTATCTGTATGAATGATACTTGCAAAATCACAACTTGGAAACTTAATTCTAATATTTTGAATGATTCAAAAATGAAGGAGAAATTAAAAGAAGAAATTGAAGAATACTTTAAGGAAAATGATAGTGGGGAAGTGTCACCATCCATTTTATGGGATGCTTTTAAAGCGGTTATAAGAGGTAAAATTATTGCCAGCACCTCTTTCATTAAAAAGAAAAACTCGAAAAATTACAAATGGATCTTAAGGAATTACAAAGACAACATAAAATTACTTTAAACAATGACAAACAATATGAAATAAAAAGATTACAAAAAGAAGTTGATAACATATATTCTGATGAAACGCAAAAAAAAGCTTATCTATCTTAAACAAAACTGTTATGAGGCTGGAGGGAAGTCAACAAAATGGCAAGCTTTTAAACTAAGAAAACAACAGGCTGATAACAAAATTTATAGAATAAAAAAAAACCCAAACTGGGATTACACATGATGATATCACAGAAATTCAAGAGAGTTTTGTAACCTATTATAAAGACCTTTACTCACAGCCTAAATTAAACAATTGTGATCACATTGAAATTTTTCTGAGTTCACTAAGTCTCCCCAGTGTCACCGAACAGGAGAACAGTAACCTAATAAAAGAAATTACAAATAAAGAAATCAATGATGCAATTACAAGACTAAAACCACATAAAAGCCCTGGCCCGGACGGCTGTTCTGGTGAATGGTATAAGACCTACAGGGAGGAATTAATTCCAAGACTGAGGGAAGTGTGTAACTGGGTGTTGAAGGGAGGGGACCTACCCCCCCCATGGAAAGAAGCGATTATCACTGTCATCCCAAAAGAGGGAAAAGATAAATTGAATTGTAGCCAATATCGACCAATATCAGTTTTAAACCTAGACTACAAAATATACACGTCCATAATAGCAAAACGACTTGACAATATCATACCCAGACTTATTAATCATGACCAAACTGGTTTTATCCACCAGAGGCAGACCCAAGACAGTATTAGAAGGACCCTCCACGTTATACACCATATTAAAAAAAATAATATTGAGGCATTGCTTATGGGTTTAGATGCTGAAAAAGCATTTGACTCAGTGAGATGGTCATTTCTTTATAAAGTTTTGAATAAATTTGGATTTCACCATAAAATCATTAAGGCCATCCAGGCAATTTACCACAAACCAACAGCCAAAATAAAAATAAATGGTAGTCTTTCAAAACCAGTCTCACTTGAAAGATCATGTCGCCAGGGCTGCCCCCTTTCACCAATTTTATTCACTTTATTTATTGAACCGCTTAGCCAATACATTAGACAAGATAATTTAATTGAGGGAATTAATATACATGGGGACATTCAGAAGATATCACTCTTTGCAGACGATGTCCTAATTTATTTAGGTCAACCAAATAAATCTCTACCTAGATTGATGGAGATATTAGAGAAGTTTGGATCACTTTCAGGTTACAAATTAAATATTGAAAAAACACAAATTATGACCTTAAATTACCAACCCTCAATGGAGTTAAAAAGTAAATACAATTTTAAATGGGACAAAGACTCCATGAAAGTAGAGATACTGGAAAGTTGTTTGAAAAGAATTATGGCCCATTAAATTCCAAAATAAAATCGGATTTAAGAAAATGGAGTCTAATACCAACTTTAGGACTAATTAATAGAATAGAATCAATAAAAATAAGCATTTTACCCCGATTACTTTACCTCTTTCAAACTCTCCCAATTGAAGTGTCAAAACAACAATTTGTAGAATGGGACAAGTTGATTTCTCGCTATATATGGCTCGGGAAAAAACCTCGAATAAGATACAGTACATTACAACTGCCAAAGGACAGAGGTGGCTTATCTTTGCCATGTATGAAGGACTACTACTACTCTGCACAATTAAGACCATTGGTTTGTTTATGTGATCCAATGTTCAAATCTAGGTGGAAAGATATAGAGGAAAAAGCCACTAAGAGCCCTCCTATACAAGCAATGATAGCAGACAGGAAATTGCAATCACATTTGAAAGACCCGGATAATCCCTGGCTAAAATTCACTTTTAAGATTTGGAACGACGTAAGTAGAGAGAACAAACTAACCAAGACTGAAATGATGTTAAGATGGTGCGCTTTTGACACAGAATTTTTACCAAACCGTAATGACACAAGATTTCAAAAATGGACGTCAATGGGGCTCACTTCATATTTCACATTTAACCACAAGGGGGAGCTAGCAGATTTCCAAACCCTTAAATCAAAAAATGGGTTAAACAACCAAGACTTTTTTAGGTACAGTGGTACCTCTACTTACGAACGTCTCTACATACGGAATTTTCAGGTTACGACACGCCTCAACGGGAAAATATTGCCTCTTGTTACGAAAGAAATTTCAGGATACGAAAGGCAAAAAAGTACGCGCTCCTCGCAGCTCCCGTAGTTTACCGAACGTAAACATACTTGTAGCTGCTCTGCCATTGGCTATCGCCTAGCATCTTCCTGGTATCCCATTGGCCACGAAGTGTTCAGGAAGTTCGGGCAGTTTTACATGTGTGTACAGTACAGTATTAACTTTTATTCACTATGGGCCCCAAGAAAGTGATGGAGATAAGTGGAAAAGGAGAAAAGAAGAAGAAGAGAGTTTTTTTGTCCATACAAACAAAGCAAGAGATAATAGAAAGGTATGAAAAAGGGATGCGTTTGGTTGATCTCACCAAAGAATATGGCCGTAATACATCTACGATCGGCACGGTATTAAAACAAAAGGAAGCCGAAGGATTGTTAAAAGCCGACAAAAGCAAACGTCCTTGGATCGGTTCTTCACAAAACGTCAGGCAAAAACTACTGATGAGAGAGAACATGAACCAAAGAAGGCAAAAGGTGACGACGACGACGATAGCAGTTAAACGGTAAATGAACATAATTTTTATTATTCTTTACTTTATTCTTTGTTTTTTTTAAATTATGTACAACTCTCATTTTATGTTTATTGTGCAGTAATCTAATTGTAACATGTATTTGTTACATGTTTTGATGCATTTTTATGATTTATAAAAAATTTATGTCCGAATTTTGGGGGGCTTGGAACGGATTAGGGCATTTACATGTAAAAACGCGTCTCTACTTACGGAATTTTCACGTTACGAAAATACTTCCGGAACGAATGAGGTACCACTGTACCACCGGCCACTTTATTAGGTACACCATGCTAGTAACGGGTTGGACCCCCTTTTGCCTTCAGAACTGCCTCAATTCTTCGTGGCATAGATTCAACAAGGTGCTGGAAGCATTCCTCAGAGAGTTTGGTCCATATTGACATGATGGCATCACACAGTTGGCGCAGATTTGTCGGCTGCACATCCATGATGCGAATCTCCCGTTCCACCACATCCCAAAGATGCTCTATTGGATTGAGATCTGGGGACTGTGGAGGCCATTTGAGTACAGTGAACTCATTGTCATGTTCAAGAAACCAGTCTGAGATGATTCCAGCTTTATGACATGGCGCATTATCCTGCTGAAAGTAGCCATGAGAAGTTGGGTACATTGTGGTCATAAAGGGATGGACATGGTCAGCAACAATACTCAGGTAGGCTGTAGCGTTGCAACGATGCTCAATTGGTACCAAGGGGCCCAAAGAGTGCCAAGAAAATATTCCCCACACCATTACACCACCACCACCAGCCTGAACCATTGATACAAGGCAGGATGGATCCATGCTTTCATGTTGTTGACGCCAAATTCTGACCCTACCATCCGAATGTCGCAGCAGAAATCGAGACTCATCAGACCAGGCAACGTTTTTCCAATCTTCTATTGTCCAATTTCGATGAGCTTGTGCAAATTGTAGCCTCAGTTTCCTGTTCTTAGCTGAAAGGAGTGGCACCCGGCGTGGTCTTCTGCTGCTGTAGCCCATCTGCCTCAAAGTTCGACGTACTGTGCGTTCAGAGATGCTCTTCTGCCTACCTTGGTTGTAACGGGTGGTTATTTGAGTCACTGTTGCCTTTCTATCAGCTCGAACCAGTCTGGCCATTCTCCTCTGACCTCTGGCATCAACAAGGCATTTCCGCCCACAGAACTGCCGCTCACTGGATATTTTTTCTTTTTCGGACCATTCTCTGTAAACCCTAGAGATGGTTGTGCGTGAAAATCCCAGTAGATCAGCAGTTTCTGAAATACTCAGACCAGCCCTTCTGGCACCAACAACCATGCCACGTTCAAAGTCACTCAAATCACCTTTCTTCCCCATACTGATGCTCGGTTTGAACTGCAGGAGATTGTCTTGACCATGTCTACATGCCTAAATGCACTGAGTTGCCGCCATGTGATTGGCTGATTAGAAATTAAGTGTTAACGAGCAGTTGGACAGGTGTACCTAATAAAGTGGCCGGTGAGTGTAGATATAATGAAATTGTAAGGACCAAGACTGATAAGAAGGATAATAAAATTCTAAATATATTCCAAATGGCCTTTAGCACTATTACTGTTCAGAAAATTATAACAAGATTTTATCAGGGATTTCAAGCAAACAAATCCATCAATACCCTATATATTAAGAAGAAATGGGAAAAAGAAACAGGATTAACAGTAGATGATAGTGACTGGGAATCATTATGTACAGTGTAATGGAAAACTACTTATTCAACTATCTGGAGGGAATTTGGATGGAAAAATTTAATTCGCTTCTTTATTACCCCAGTCCAAAAAAAACACCAAAATCTAGGTACCGGTTGTTGGAGACTATGTGGAAATGAAGAGGCCAATCATTACCATGTGTTTTGGGCCTGCCCAAAAGTTACCCCATTTTGGAAAGATACACATAAATGCCTGGAAAAGGTTTTCTCTACCCATGTCCCCTTTGACTTCCTGTACATGTTCTTAGGTCTGGAAATTCCTAACATAGCCTCGTTGGCAGACAAATACTTAATGAGAACTGTACTATTGTCAGCAAAGAAAGTTTTAACGAGAAAATGGCTCCAAACAGACATACCAAGAATTCAGGATTTACATGATACGGTATACCAGATATTTGTGATGGAAAGGATTACCATGTCTTTACGACTACAAAGAGATAAATTTGATAAATACTGGCTTAAATGGACCCAATATACAGGAAATCAAAGGAGAGACTCTGTTTAAGTAAATTATCCCATTGAAGGGAAGAAAAGAGCAGAACTGTAAGAATTTAATACCACTCTGTAAGAATTTAATACCACTTTAATACCACTTGTCCACTGTTCAGTTTTGTTGTTCCCTTGTAATAAAGTACTGCTCTCAATGTAAACAATTTGACCAAGATCACCAATAAAAATATAATTGAAAAAAAAGAATTACAAAAATGATCTAGCTGGGATTTGAACCCTAGCCTTCCATTTGTAGAGCATGTGCTTGACCGCTAAGCCATTACCTCAGGTAAAATAAATATTCACTATCTCTAGAAAATACATTAATGGGAGAAATGCACTCAAAATGTTCCCAAATGGGAGAAGTCCCTGTTTTTGGTGCTGGCTGTGACAAATCCCTTACACAGTCAAACATGACAACACAAAACATGAGGGACGGGGATTTCCATTGTGTATCACTGCTCACTTTATTTCATGTTGCTTGCAAAATCATGAATGGCTTCATGACCCAGTCACATGGTACGACGTCAACACATATGTCAGCAATACACACCTCAAAACGTGCTTCGCCAAATATTACCTGGATAAGCTCGGAGCACCCTCAAAGCTCCGGAGCCTGCCGTCCCATCACTAGCACAGAGTAAACGTAGTTTCTCTCTGTTTTCATCAGTGTTGTGTTTTCTCTGGACTTTTCCCAACAAATTCTCAGCAACAGAACCCCTGACAGCAGCAGCGGGAGTTTGGACCCGGTCCGGTCGAGACCAGCTCCAGGCTGAGCCAGGCTAACAGCAGCAGCAGCCAGACCAGCTCCAGGCCGAGCTAGGCAAAACACCAACAGCAGCAGCCACAGATAGAGTAATGACCAGATAAAGTATTATAGACATCATGTAGACATGGAAATCTCACTGTTTGAAGAAGAAGATTGTTCAGAACTCCTTATACAAAGATATAGAGTGAAGAAGACGAAGAAGAGGTTGCCAACCGAGTAGAATTCTGACTTTTGATACATAGTGATGTTTACTGAGTGAAGTACGTGGCAGTAAGGACTACAGCTCCTGACCAGATAGTGATGATATAGAGTGAAGTACGTGGGGGTAATGCACCTGTAAGCTGGTTGCCAACCACCAATCAAATCTAAAAGAAGAAGAAGATGGAGTGATGGACTAAGAGTGATAATGGCCAAGATATAGAGTGAACACAGAGATTTCTTGAATTATACACACGTGGACAAAATTGTTGGTACCCCTCTGTTAATGAAAGAAAAACCCACAGTGGTCACAGAAAGTACTTGAATCTGACAAAAGTGGTAATAAATAAAAATTCTATGAAAATTAACCAATGAAAATCAGACAATGCTTTTGAATTGTGGTTCAACAGAATTATTTTAAAAAACAAACTCATGAAACAGGTGTGGACAAAAATGATGGTACCTAGGGGTGGGTTCAAAAGATCAATATATCGATATGGATCGATACATGTTTGACTGAGCCGATATCGATCCACAAAATCCGCAGATCGATCTTTTAATATTAATATGTTTTAATATAATATTTTTACGTTTGTGAACATCTGCTGAGTATAATCGGGTCGAAACCGGGTCAGTGAGCCAGGAACAACGGCCGAGAACCATAAACAACCGACGCGCTAACGGAGCTAGCAAGCTAACGGATATGCTAGTTCTTCTTCTGTGGTGTTAAAACGGTTCTCATCCGGCAAGAGTTTCCTGCCGCGCGTGCTCTTTCGTGTTTACACGAGCGGAGATAATAACGTGCGTCTCTTAATTTAGCAACAAAAGTCACCGTAAAGATTGTCCTCAACAGCTTCTGAATATTTTTCATAAATAAAACTTCTGTGTTCCCTGCGGCACGTGCACACGTCTTTTGTGTTTACATGACGCGGAGTTAATAACGTGCGTCTCTTAATTTAGCAGCAAAAGTCACCGTATAGACTGTCCTCAGCAGCTTCTGAATATTTTAAATAAAGCGGGGATAAACGGACTTTTACTCCGTGCAGCGCTGTGTTGGAACATAAAGTTGATGACTGATAAACGGAAAATGCGCGGAGGCTGAAACCCGTGAAGCAGAGACTTGGAGCTGCTGAGACTGTAAGTATAATATTTGTTTCTTTTAACATTTGTGTCGTCAATTAATAATTTATCTGGCATGATGATGGTTTCTTTTACAAACTATGGACACAGAGAGAACTGTTGGTTAAACGCTGTGAATAAATGCAGAATTAAGGTATATTTTATGAGATTATGGACTTCTGCCACTTAAGCGATGTGAAGAGAATAAATCATAATAAAATTAATAAAGGCTGCAGTACAACAAGCTATTTTTACTCAGTAGAACTAAATTGAAATGAACAAACCTTCTCAGGAAATGAATTGAAACCCTTTTCCAACATTGAAAGTTAATTTGTAGTTAAAATATAAAAAAAAACCCTAAATTATTAAACCCTACTGTGGTGTGACGATCTAAAAATATGAATGTTAATTTTACTGTGAAATCTATTCTTTTTATCTGCCTTCAGATGTGTGAAGACTGGAAGCTTCATCCTCACTGAGACCTTCTGAAGGTCAGAGGTCGTCAGTGGAGGAGCATCCCTGCTTCATGTGGATTTCAGCACAGAAGAAGACCTTCAAGATTCAAGATTCAAGGAGGTGCTGCCATCACTTTCTCCACACTAACATGCATTCAATGCAATTTAGTTGTTGTAATGACAAATTCTTTTATTTCTTTTTTAAAGTTCTCAGCAAGAACACAATATTGGTCTTTTTTTTTTTTTTTACAATTTTACTGAGCATTTAATTCTAAATAAATCACTGTTTAACAAGAAATTTTTGGCAATCCTGTACTTTTCTTGTGGTGTTACATAGAATAGCATCACTGTAAACTATGGAAAAAGCAGCTGCTTTAAAATTTGTACTTCCTCACACAACTTTGAGTGCAAAAAAACTCTAAAAGTGCCATAACTTTTTGGAAAAGCTCCCACAAATCCAGGCTTTTTAGGCCACAACAATCACAAAAACAGCTGACAAAATCCTGGAGGGACTGAAATACAGTGAGATTATGTCTGCATGGTTCATGCATTGAATTTGTTTACTTACTCTGGGTGGTGAACTTGACACGACACATCCTTTGCACTAAAGAAAGCACCTGTGAGCACTTTATGAAATGATAAGTTAAATAATAAAAAGTGCATTATTGTAACTGATTTTGGGTCAGTTCTATATGTGATAATTTATGTATTAAAGTTAGAAGATTCTTGGTACAATTTGCAGCATTAGGTCTCGAAGATTTTTGTTTCATGGGAAGTAAAATGGCTATTAAAATGGTAATTCCCCAGATCGAATCGGGATTGAATCGGAATCGAATCGATTCAGAATCTCAAGAATCGGAATCGAATCGATTCTGGAAATTAGGGATCGTTCCCAGCCCTAATGGTACCCTTAACTTAATATTTTGTTGCACAATCTTTTGAGGCAATCACTGCAATCAAACGATTTCTGTAACTGTCAATGAGACTTCTGCACCTCTCAGCAGGTATTTTGGCCCACTCCTCATGAGCAAACTGCTCCAATTGTCTCAGGTTTGAAGGATGCCTTCTCCAGACGGCGTGTTTCAGCTCCTTCCACAGATGTTCAATAGGATTTAGATCAGGGCTCATAGAAGGCCACTTTAGAATAGTCCAATGTTTGGCTCTTAGCCATTCTTGGGTGTTTTTAGCTGTGTGTTTTGGGTCATTATCCTGTTGCAAGACCCATGACCTGCGACTGAGACCAAGCTATCTGACACTGGGCAGCACATTTCTCTCTAGAATACCTTGATAGTCTTGAGATTTCATTGTACCCTGCAGAGATTCAAGACACCCTGTGCCAGATGCAGCAAAGCAGCCCCAGAACATAACAGAACCTCCTCCATGTTTCACAGTAGGGACAGTGTTCTTTTCTTGGTATTCTTCATTTTTGCATTTGTGAACATAGAGCTGATGTGCCTTGCCAAAAAGTTCCAGTTTTATCTCGTCTGTCCATAGAACATTCTCCCAGAAGCTTGTCAACATGCAGTTTGGCAAATTCCAGTCTGGCTTTTTTAGGATTTGTTTTCAACAGTGGTGTCCTCCTTGGTCGTCTCCCATGAAGTCCACTTTGGCTCAAACAACAACGGATGGTGCGATCTGACACTGATGTACCTTGACTTTGGAGTTCACCATGAATGTGTTTAGAGGTTGTTCTGGGCTCTTTTGTTACCATTATCCGTCTCCTCCTGCGGCCACGTCCAGAGAGGTTGGCTACAGTCCCGTGGATCTTAAATTTCTGAATAATATGTGCAGCTGTAGTCACAGGAACATCAAGCTGCTTGGAGATGGTCTTATGGCCTTTACCTTTAACACGCTTGTCTATAATTTTCTTTCTAATCTCCTGAGACAACTCTCTCCTTTGCTTTCTCTGGTCTATGTTTAGTGTGGTACACACCATGACACCAAACAGCACAGTGACTACTTGTCACCCTTTAAATAGACCGACTGACTGATTACAAGTTTGTCGACACCTGTGATGTTAATTAGAGGACACATCTTGGTTGAACATGTCCCAGTGGTCTCATTATTACCTCCGCCAAGGAGGTTATGTGATCATCGGCGTTGGTTTGTCTGTCTGTTTGTTTGTTTGTTAGCAAGATAACTCAAAAAGTTATGGACGGATTTTCATGAAATTTTCACAGATTGTCAGAAATGGGGTATCCTACAGATGATTACATTTTGGTGGTGATCCGGATCACCGTCCAGAAGAAAACCGCCATTACGGAAAATGCCATTTTCGTCAATAACTACTGAACCACTAATCCTATCATTGTGAATCCAATTGCTAGTCATATGTTTTCATGGTCAAGGAATCTGAAAACGTACACACAAACATTGTATGGGGGGAACTGTGGCGCTTGGCGGAGGTCTGTGCTTTCCGAGTGCTTTTCTAGTTTTCAATCTTTTCTAGGGGTACCATCATTTTTGTCCAGGCCTGTTTCATGGGTTTGTTTTTTAAAGTAATTCTGTTGAACCACAATTCAAAAGCATTGTCTGATTTTCATTGGTTAATTTTCATAGAATTTTTATTTATTACCACTTTTGTCAGATTCAAGTTATTTCTGTGACCATTGTGGGTTTTTCTTTCATTAACAGAGGGGTACCAACAATTTTGTCCACGACTGTATAGAGTGATGTATATATAGAGTGATCTGAACTACAGTTGCTTGAATTATACTGTATATAGAGTGATGTCTTAAGATAGAGTAGGTGGCGGTAATGCACCTGTAAGCTGGTTGCCAACCACCAATCAAATCTAAAAGAAGAAGAAGCAGCAGCTGCCAGGCTAACACCAACAGTAGCAACAGTCAGACCAGCTCCAGGCTGAGCCAGGCTAACACCAACAGCAGCAGCAGCTAGACTAGCACTAGGCTGAGCCAGGCCAACACCAACAGCAGCAGCAGCCAGACCAGCTCCAGGCTGAGCCAGCAGCTAGCCATCTACCACCAGATCAGGCCAAGGCTTCAGCAGGCTAGGCTGAGACTCCAATAGCTTGCTGCCTACCACCAGGCTGGGCTGGGCTGCAGCTCCAGCAGTTGGCTTGCTACCACCAGACAGGTTTGACTTTTCCTTGGACATGTTTGATTTTTTTTCTGCCTTGGCTATTGTTTAAAATGCCACCAAAGAAAACAACTACTCATGCCAACAGGGAAATGGATGAGATTGAGCGTTCTCTAAACTTTGTCAGAAGAAATCACCAGTGTCCAATCAACAAAACAAATTGCTTGAACTAATGAATTGTGTGTGTGTGTGTGTGTTAAAGAAAATTATCTTGGATAAAGAAAATAAGCTTCTTGGAAAAAGGTGTGGATGAATTGGAGCAGTACACAAGAATGGATGATATAATTGTGAGTGGATTAAAAGCCAGACATTAGTCATATGCTTTGAGTGCAGCTGGAGCAGGTAGCCATGATGTGGGCGATAAGACACCAGGGGAGATGCAGTCCCTGGAGCAGCAGGTTCTGAAGTTTTTTCATTCTAGAGACATTTTTATTGACAGAAATTTCATCTCGGCTTGTCACACATTCCCACAAAAAGACAATAAGGAAAAAACAGCCATTATCATTTGTTTTACAAACAGAAAAGCCAAAACTGAACTGTTAAGACAAACAAAAGAAGAAGAAGGGTTGACAACGCCGCCGAGGGCACAGTCCAAGGACGGATATTTTTTTCACACATGAGTTGTTCAGAACTCCTTATACAAAGATATAGTGGTGATAATCAAGTCAGTGGCAGTAATGCACCTGTAAGCTGGTTGCCAACCGCCAATCAAATCTAAAAGAAGAAGAAAACAAACAAAAAAACTGAGGTACGGATGTACAGTGGGGCAAAAAAGTATTTAGTCAGCCGCCAATTGTGCGTTCTCCCACTTAAAAGATGAGAGAGAGGTCTCCAATTTTCATCATAGGTATACCTCAACTATGAGAGACAAAATGAGAAAAAAAAAAATCCAGAAAATCACACTGTCTGATTTTTAAAGAATTTATTTGCAAATTATGGTGGAAAATAAGTATTTGGTCACCTACAAACAACCAAGATTTCTGGCTCTCACAGACCTGTAACTTCTTCTTTAAGAGGCTCCTCTGTCCTCCACTCGTTACCTGTATTAATGGCACCTGTTTGAACTCGTTATCAGTATAAAAGACACCTGTCCACAACCTCAGTCAGACTCCAAACTCCACTATGGCCAAAACCAAAGAGCTATTAAAGGACACCAGAAACAAAATTGTAGACTTGCACCAGGCTGGGAAGACTGAATCTGCAATAGGTAAGCAGCTTGGTGTGAAGAAATCAACTGTGGGAGCACTTATTAGAAAATGGAAGACATACAAGACCACTGATAATCTCCCTCGATCTGGGGCTCCACGCAAGATCTCACCCCGTGGGGTCAAAATTATCACGAGAACGGTGAGCAAAAATCCCAGAACCACACGGGGGGACCTAGTGAATGACCTGCAGAGAGCTGGGACCAAAGTAACAAAGGCTACCATCAGTAACACACTACGCCGCCAGGGACTCAAATCCTGCAGTGCCAGACGTGTCCCCCTGCTTAACCCAGTACATGTCCAGGCCCGTCTGAAATTTGCTAGAGAGCATTTGGTTGATCCAGAAGAGGATTGGGAGAATGTCATATGGTCAGATGAAACCAAAATAGAATTTTTTGGTAAAAACTCAACTTGTTGTGTTTGGAGGAGAAAGAATACTGAGTTGCATCCAAAGAACACCATACCTACTGTGAAGCATGGGAGTGGAAACATCATGCTTTGGGGCTGTTTTTCTGCAAAGGGACCAGGACGACTGATCCGTGTAAAGGAAAGAATGAATGGGGCCATGTATCATGAGATTTTGAGTGAAAACCTCCTTCCATCAGCAAGGGCATTGAAGATGAAACGTGGCTGGGTCTTTCAGCATGACAGTGATCCCAAACACACCGCCCAGGAAACGAAGGAGTGGCTTCGTAAGAAGCATTTCAAGGTCCTGGAGTGGCCTAGCCAGTCTCCAGATCTCATCCCCATAGAAAATCTTTGGAGGGAGTTGAAAGTCCGTGTTGCCCAGCAACAGCCCCAAAACATCACTGCTCTAGAGGAGATCTGCATGAAGGAATGGGCCAAAATACCAGCAACAGTGTGTGAAAACCTTGTGAAGACTTACAGAAAACGTTTGACCTCTGTCACTGCCAACAAAGGGTATATAACAAAGTATTGAGATGAACTTTTGTTATTGACCAAATACTTATTTTCCACCATAATTTGCAAATAAATTCTTTAAAAATCCTTCAATGTGATTTTCTGGATTTTTTTTTTTCTCATTTTGTCTCTCATAGTTGAGGTATACCTATGATGAAAATTGGGGACCTCTCTCATCTTTTAAGTGGGAGAACTTGCACAATTGGTGGCTGACTACTGTGGCTGAATACTTTTTTGCCCCACTGTATATGTGAATGAACACTTGACAAAGAAGAACTCCAACATTTCGAGGTAGGCCAGGATTCTCACGAAACAACCCAAAATACAAGCAACTTGGAAAAGAAATTGTAAAGTATTGATTAAATTGAATGGGACACCAGAGGAGGCCAAAGTCATTGTGGTAAGGCAGCTTTCTGACTTGGACAAATTTAAGTGACAATTTAAGGTAGATGCGTATTCTTTATACTGAAATAGGTTTATCACAAAGGAAGTCTTTACATTATGGATTTGTTACAAATTTGCCAAGATGAAGGACACTGTTTGTACTCACATTCACATCAGAAATTGGACCTTGTCTGAAATTATTTGAATATACTGAACATAAACATGAACTCATCATAAACTTATGATGAATTCATTTCTACTTGTACATACCTGTGCATAACCGTCCATGCCCGTAGAATCCCAAGTATAAGCAAGTATTTCTGCATGTCCGTTGCTGAAGAGTCTCCTCCTGTCTCAGATGGCTATATTGCTCACTGTCATGCCTGCGGCGTACTGCTGGAACCTGAGGTGTTTCATCTTCACGGCATCTTTTCTGACGTGCAGCAGTTCTCCTCATTCTATTGCTCTCCATCTGGTGGGTCATCTTCTTTTTCGTTCAGACCACTGGTTGAGAGATAGGTGCATTGTAATTCCAGTTCATGGGCAGGATCATGAAAATAGATCGGAGCAAAAAGTGGCTTTTGACCCTGTTCAGGAAGGCCCGTGCATGCCTGTAGAAACCAAGAAACCAGAGCACCCAGAGAAAATCAGCGCTTTGCTTGGCATTTTACACATTTGTATTGTAGACTGGCATTCTTCAAGGTTACACATTTTTACTGTCAGCACCTCTTCAAAAACTACATTGCTGAGAAAGTGACACTTTTGCTTAGTTTCTTCATCGAGCAACAATACGAAGACTTGTTGATCTGCCAACTCTGCTCGTGGCAACATAGAATTGGCCATGGCTGCAGAAATCTGTTGTGCAGAAAACACGAACGTGCTGTAAAGACTGGCCCCATAAAGACACATTTGTCTATGTGCTGTCATATAGCAATGCCATCTCATCGCGAGTCCTATGATGCCTGAGTTCATAGGATGTCCTGTGATGATCAGGCAGAGATCATAGGCCATCCTATGATGTCCTATAAACGTCACACACACACACACACACACAGATTTCTTGCTTTAATAGAGTGATGATAATGATAATACCTAATTTGTATGACTTGCATTGGCCCCTGTTGTTAAAAGTATTTAAAAACAAATATAAATATAAGTCATAGATAACTAGAACTTCACAAAATGCTTGTAAAAAACAAAATGTTATATAAAAAGTTCCTGAAGCTAAGAACAGTGAAAGATGAACAGAAGTATAAAACCTATAAAAATAAACTAACAAGTATTTTAAGACATAGTATTATAGTGAATTATTTGAAAAGAACAGAAATAACATTAACAACACATGGACATTATTAAGCAAAATAATAAAAAAGGATAGATCCTGTGAAAATCATATCTCTTAGTTATACTCTGAAAATGAAGTTATTACTGGTAATTTAATCGCTGATAAATTTAATGAATATTTTATTAATGTAGGAAAGAAAATAGCTGACGTTATCATAGCTCCAGGAGATGCTGATGAAGTTAACAATATCGTCAACATAAATGCTCACTATGTTTATTGCCAATGCTGATGAAAAATAAATTTTTGAAATTGTACATAAATTTAAAAACAAAAAATCAACAGATTATAATGGTCACAGTATGTTTCTGGTTAAAAATGTTATGTTGTCAAGCATTTTACTCTTATATGTAACTTGAGAGTTGGAAAATTTCCTAAGCAAATGAAAGTAGCTAAAATAATTCCATTGTTTAAATCTGGTGATAAATGCTTGTTCACTAACTATAGACCAATTTCACTTTTGCCCCAGTTCTCAAAAGTACTGGAAAAAAATATTTTCATAAGAATGAATGGTTTCATCAATAAGCACAATATACTCTGTGAACAACAGTATGGGTTTTGGAAGAAAAAAAAAAAAAAAGCACCACTTCACTGGCCTTAATTGATTTCATAGAACAGATTACTGATGCAATTGATGGGAAAGAGCATACAGCAAGGATATTTTTGGATTTACAGAAGGCATTTGATACTGTTGATCATGAACTACTTTTAAGGAAAATACAGACGTATGGCGTCAGAGGTCTTGCATATGACTGGTAATGTAGCTACTTAGATGATAGACACCAATATGTACACATAAACAATGTTGATTCTGTTTTATTAAAAATGATATGTGGAGTGCCTCAGGGCCCAGTGCTGGGACCATTGTTGTTTCTATTGTATATTAATGATTTGTGTTTGGTTGCCAAGGAACTGAGGTGTATGTTATTTGCTAATGATTCCTTTTTTTTTTTTTTTTTTTTGTGAAAATAATTTTGGGCAGCTTCTGGATACAGTGAATAGGGAATTATTAATTATTTAAAAAATGGTTTGACCTAAATAAATTATCTCTTCACCTAAGAAAAACTAAATGTATAATATTTGGGCATCAGACTACAAATAATCATAGACAAAATAAATGATGTTGTAATAGATACAGTTGTTGAAACAAAATTCTTAGGTGTAATTGTTAACAAACTAAATTGGATATCTCATATAATCAAAATGGCCAAATCAGTTGCAATATTGTATAAAGTAAAAGATCTCTTATGTCAAAAATCATTATGCATTTTGTATGATTCACTTATTGTTCCCTATATGTCTTACTGTTCAGTGGTGTGGGGAAATACTTATGACAAATATACACCCAATCTTTTTACACCAAAAAAAAAAAGCTATTATAATAAAACAATACCGTGAGCCAACTAATCCACTATTTACTCTGTTAAATGTACTAAAATTTAAAGATTTAGTAGAATACAGTACAATTCAAATTACGTTTGAGCAGTCAATAAACAACTACTGTTAGATATTCAAAAGCTGTTCAAAATTAGAAAAAGTACATATACAGTAATTTGAGAGGAAATTGTATTTTGGTTAAAACCAAGTTCAGGACAAACACTAAATGGCACTGTGTTTCTGTTGCTGGCAGTATTTTATGGAACTGTTGTCCAGAAAAAAAATTAAAACGTGTTGTGGAGAATGTGCACAAGGATGAGACTGAGTTATTCCTCAGGTTCAGCTTTATTCACAGATCACATACTCCAACAATCTCAAAGCAGGAAAAGAGGAAGAATAATCTCACATCTCCCTCTTTATACCCCGGCCATCTAAACTTAAGTCCACATGGTGTTTAAGCAAACATACAGTCACATTGTAACCCCTTTGATCTTCCACACCATTGTCCTTTAGTCTCTGGTGGTCCGGACATCTCCCCAGGTCATCTCCCTGAAATAAAGGCCAAATCTCGCACTCTCTCGTTGTCTCTTGGAGACTCAGACCTTTTGTTCCCTGAGACGTGCAGCACACAATAAACACACAGCAATACATTTGTGGAGCATATATAACCAACATATGTGCCCACAGTGTAGTATATTTGAAATGTTTAAAATTATGTATAAAGAAAATATAATTTCTCATTATTGTCATGTTGAGTAGAGAAATGGTGCTCTTAAGTGGCTAATTAATTTGACATATATATGTTGATTCTTTAAGACTGGTACTTCTTTGATTAAATTTGTTTCTGTTTTCATTTAAGATGGATTTGATTTATTTTGCGAGTTTAAATTTTTGTTGTCTGTGATGGACTGGCGATCTGTTCGGGGTGTGCCCCGCCTTCTGCCCAGGGATGCTGGGGTGGGCTCTAGCCCCACCACGACCCATAAGGCATTGAGCTGTTGGGAAGACGAATGAATGAATGAATGCAATTTTGCTGTACAGTGTAAGGGGTTGGCATTATATAAGCTTCAGCTTCAGCCTACACCCTTTTCGGTTTCTTTTCTTCTTCCGGTCTTCAGAGAGAGCAGTCGCATTTTCTCTCCCTCCTCCTCCTGCCTCCTTCCCGACCCAACTTCTGCTTGCTGCGTCTGAGTGAGTGTCTGTGCCGTTCTCCTTCTCGCTGATCTCAACCCAAACGGAAAAATGGATCGAGTTGGGCTTTAAATGCAATTGACACCACTTTAAAAGAAGATCGGGCTAGGGGGAGCCCTGGACTCGTGGACAATTGGGAATTCATGGGTCTGTGTGATTCGACTGAGATGCGGAAGACATCTCTATTTGTTTGGCTTGATCACAGGATTTCTATTTTGGCTCTGGAGTTCCTGATGTATCAGAAATTAAAGTTGGGAGAGCTGATCAAAGCGGACCCGGCAACGCTCCTTCAACAACAAATTTGACCAGTCGGGGAGTGCACTGATAGCGGCAATGGTGAACTGAATGATGGTTGATTCAGAAGAATGGTATACATCTGGAGTCGCTGGTGCTCTCCATGGAATGATTTTAAAGCCTGTGTAATTTGAATTGTGAAGCACAGAACAAGAGAGAAGAAAATGCTACACTCTAAGTCTGTGCAGATTCGGCCTTGATCGGCGCCCCTGGACAACTCACTCCTCCAGAGTTAAGGTAAGCGGATGTGTGCGCTGGCTGCTTAACCCAAACACTGCTGCTGCTGTGCAATAATCAGAACTCTCCAAGGACAGCATTCATGAGACTAACATGGAGTTTTTACCATCTGGCATGAAGAAGAGATTATCTCTGGGACATGACTATCTGTGTTTATAAACATGAACTTATAACATCCATCGTTGCCTAGGAGACTATTTTTGTTGTACTTCAGTAACTGATACACCCACACACTGACATCATATACTGATATACACATACTGCCTCTCTCTGCTGCCCTTGTCTTTGTGAGGTCTGATTGTCTGCGCTGTGCCATAGAGAGGTTTTTTTCTCTGTAATCATAATTTAGCTTACACAATTATAAGCTGTATTTTGATAATGAAGTTTTTTTCTCTCCGCCCATTGTGTCATTCTACCCTTCCCTTATCTTCCCTTATCCCCGACCTTTTTGATTAGGCGCCTTGTTACGGCTGCCGTGTCGTTGTGATGCGCTTACATAGCGCGCCAATGTCAAGTCAAATTCCTCGTGTGTTTCTAACATGCCTGGCAATAAAGCTTTTTCTGATTCTGATTTCTGATTCTGATTCTTATTGTTATATTTTCTTTTATCATTTATCATGGATTATAAACTGAATAAAGTATAAAGAGTTTGATTTATTGTCTTGATTAATATAACAAACCACAATACCTTTGTGGTGATGGACTTTTTCTTTCATCTGAAAATGCGAAGAAAAGTGAGCAAGATGTGCTAAATCACTAACATGTACTAAATTGCTAGCATGCTAACTACTCGCTTTTGGCTACTGGTATTGGATGCGTTTTGATTTGGGATTTTCTGAAGCATCGACTTAACAGGTATGTTTTATAAACAAATTACTTTTGCACTTGACAATATTTAATTTGTTTACATGTTTGTGAATTGACAATAGATGTCTTCATGTTACTGGCTAGTGGCTGCATTCAGAAGGGAGTTTTTTTCTCAGTTGCGTAAAATAGCTTTTTAAACAAACAGATCATTAGATTTTGTCCAGTATGGCTGTCTTTTAATAAATTATGCTTGCAGAACTGTTGTATAAAAGCAGTATTACACTTGAGCTTGTTACAGTAGCGGAGGGCACAAGCCGCGTCACGCCCTGTTGGAGTTAGCATAGTCGTGATACCGAACTCATTCTCATGTAATATTGCTTAATTATCCTGAAGCAGCTTTTAATGTTTTGCCTTACATGTTAAGAAAAGTGTGCCTAAATTAACAAAATCCATGCATAACGATGTAAAAGTCAATAAAGCTTTTCTTTCTCATGAATACTAGTGTTTGTGCATTATTTACCTCCTGTAATTATACTGTATATTGTAAGTAGAATCCATAAAATGTATGCTTCATCTGCCAAAAATTCATTAAGGCTCCCAGTTTGGATTCAAACATTTTATCTGCCAACAAATTACTTGATTTGGTTCTTCAAGGTTGAATTGTTGACATTATAACGTGTTCTGTCCAACTTGTGAATAGTCTTTAAGGACATTTATAGCTTATAAATGTTATTTTCCCTGCCAAAAATTGATTAAAGGTCTTAATGTTGATTGAAACAGTTTGCTTGCTTTAAAAATGATTTTATTTGGTTCAGGATTAAATTGTGAATATAATACTGTAACTTGCTCTTTTACACTTGTGAAATAGTCTCAATGGACAATAATACTGTATTTCACCTGTCAAAAATTAAGGGTCTTAATCTGGATTGAAACTCCAAAAATCCAATCATAACAGATTTATTCATGTGCATGTAAACATGGTCAATGATCATGTTTACATGCACACTACTAAAACGGTTATGATTGGATTTCTGCAGTTATCTGATTATTCAAGTGGCCATGTAAACAGAATAAGCCAATAAAGGCCATGCAACTGGGGTCATTAACTCAAGTGGTTTATCCTCCAGTAATCTGTTTATTTAGTGCATGTAAACACGAGAAAACTGATTATTGGCATTATTGATTGATTGATGCCATTTATTTCAAAGAAAATTAAAAACAAGAATAAAACAAAACCACAGTCTGAAAAGGAACAGGATTGAAGTCCAAAGCTTATCCTGTCCTGTTCCTTCTTGCACATATACACACACATACATAGACACATTGCCACATCAACAAATGAAAACCTAATGAGTAAAGATACCAGTAAACAAATCTCGCATGTATTACAAAATCTTACAATAGAAAATCAAAAATGAAACACAATAAGTAAACAACTTCCCACTTGTGGCGGTTCGTTTTAACCCCACAACAGACTAAGGACACTCAGCCCTCTTTTCTGTTTTTCTGCTGCATTACTGAGAAGCAATGTGCCATTCATGTATTTGTGATGCAAACAGGCATGTGTTGTGATGTAATGCGCCATTCTGTATAGTGTGCATATGGCTTGTCCTTACTATGCTTTTTCTGAGCATCTTAGATGTGCTTTGGTGTATTAATGTCTACAGGTAGACGAGTTTCTTCTGTCTCACCTATGTGATGTTAATCGATGCCTTTCATCCTTTGTACTCATGCATCCTGTCCTTACTGTGACCTAGAGACTCAGATCAATATGTAGATGTGCTTGTTAGCCTCTTTGTCTTGCACTTAGAGCGAGGTCTAGCTAATCTGCCCATTGTGATGTATGGCTTACAAATGCAAATACCTCCTGCCTGTTCTGTTGTCCCTTTGATCATTCTAGACGGTGGGGTATGTCTTTTTGATGTATTGTTATGATCAAGTATTTAAGGTGCAACTCTGTAACGCAATCTCCCTCTTCTTCTCTCACTCTGATCCTGCAACTGGTAGACACACACGTGTCCTCCTCTCCTTCTCTGAGAGCTTAGGGATCCCGCTCCGGGCTGCTCCACTATGCACCGGAGAGGGGATCCCGTGAAGGCGACATGATATAATAAAACCTGCTTAAAACCACAGCACTGCTGCTTATTTTTTCATGCCGCCTCACTGGTGACCCCTCGAACACACACACGTTTTGTGCGAAAGCAACCTTCCGAGCTGGACAGCCACACAGCTGCGTTGGTGGCCCCTTGAAGACGCACACGCTTTGTGCAACGCAGCCTTCTGTTTTGGATGGCCACGCTGGCGAACCGACGCTGAAAAAAACGAGCGGCCAGCGAACGCAACACCCGGGCATGAATGCTCCGTCGCCTGAGATCTGCACAACCACGCTGGACCGGCCGCTCTCACTGAGAGCGCACGCACCTCGTCCTCTCTCCGCGACGGCAACCTCCAGGGCCGACGGGGAGCGCAGCGCGTGGAACTGAACGCACCATGGCCGCACGAGCGACAACGATCGCCTCCTCCCTCTCACCGCTCCAACGCTGCTGCACGAGCCCGGGGCACAAAGATCGTCTATTGCCTCGCACCGCACCAACGCGTCTCCACGAGCCCGAGGGACGGAGATAGATCGTCTACTTCCTCACACCGCTCCAACGCAGCTGCATGAGCCTGAGGAACATAAGATCGTCTATTCCCTCCCGCCGCTCCAACGCCTCTGCACGGGCCTGAGGGACTAAAGATCGTCTATTTCCTCTCACCGCTCCAACGCACCATGGCCAATCTACAGCCACAGCTCAACCTGGATTTTACCGGCGCCGTCTGCGCCGTTCTCCACCAAGTTTCTGCACCCTGACTCACCACTCCAGCGGCCCACCCACGCACTGAACCCCCGCGCACGCATCGGGGAGTTACAAGGACGGCGCATCACGCATGGGACAAGTAACGGCTCCACAGACTGCCTTCCTCCTTCGCCGCTGCCTTTCAGGGCTGCTCGCTCACCTGAGGCACGCATGCAGCATACTGGAAGGATTTGTTAACAGTCTCAGCCACGCCACAGACCGCCATCGTCCTCCGCCGCTGCCCACAGAACCTTCAGGGTTGCTCGTTCACCTGAAGCAAGCACGCAGCTCGCCACTGGATTTTTTAATGGTCTTAGCCACGGCACAACGGGATTTCAGCCGTCAGCTGTTCCCGGGAGCTTTGGGGTTGCTTCAGCACCCAAAGCCAACAGTCCCCCTGTTTTGTTTACTTTTTCTCTTACAGCCGCTCCTGCTTTTCTTCATGGCCACGAGAGGAGTCAGAGACTAATTTTTCTTCTTGTGATCTCCGCACGTGCAACGGGACAAACCCTCGACGTCACGGAGCAGCAAGCAATTTTTGCACGGCTCAGGACGATTTCACAGCTCCTGCCGGCACTTACTACCCCTCCCCTCCCTCCCCCTCCGCCTGCAGCGAGCTTCTCCCACAGCTCGCTCACACAGATGGATTATCGAGGTCGCGACCCCCTGCCGCGTCCTCTGGGGGGGAGCGTGTGTGGCGGTTCGTTTTAACCCCACAACAGACTAAGGACACTCAGCCCTCTTTTCTGTTTTTCTGCTGCATTACTGAGAAGCAATGTGCCATTCATGTATTTGTGATGCAAACATGCATGTGTTGTGATGTAATGCGCCATTCTCTATAGTGTGCATATGGCTTGTCCTTACTATGCTTTTTCTGAGCATCTTAGATGTGCTTTGGTGTATTAATGTCTACAGGTAGACGAGTTTCTTCTGTCTCACCTATGTGATGTTAATCGATGCCTTTCATCCTTTGTACTCATGCATCCTGTCCTTACTGTGACCTAGAGACTCAGATCAATATGTAGATGTGCTTGTTAGCCTCTTTGTCTTGCACTTAGAGCGAGGTCTAGCTAATCTGCCCATTGTGATGTATGGCTTACAAATGCAAATACCTCCTGCCTGTTCTGTTGTCCCTTTGATCATTCTAGACTGTGGGGTATGTCTTTTTGATGTATTGTTATGATCAAGTATTTAAGGTGCAACTCTGTAACGCAATCTCCCTCTTCTTCTCTCACTCTGATCCTGCAACTGGTAGACACACACGTGTCCTCCTCTCCTTCTCTGAGAGCTTAGGGATCCCGCTCCGGGCTGCTCCACTATGCACCGGAGAGGGGATCCCGTGAAGGCGACATGATATAATAAAACCTGCTTAAAACCACAGCACTGCTGCTTATTTTTTCATGCCGCCTCACACTAATCATACAATCCGCGAGTGACTCTCAGACTTTCACCCAACCAACCCTAGAGATTAATAGAACAATCTTCCTCCCTATATTTATCTAATTTCTCATTTTTATACATTTTTTTAAAACTCAAAATGTTTGGACATTATTTTAACTCTATATTTAATTCATTCCATAGTATTTAACCCCACAAATTGAAACACAAAAACTTAGTTGTTCGTGCACTCACCGTATTTAAAAGTAGCTCCCCCCCTTAAATGATAACAAACATGTTTTGGATGTTAACTGGCTGTAAATTGTTCCTTACTTTGTACATTATTATGGCCGTCTTATATTCCACCACATCAAAGAATTTCAAACTTTTAGACTGTAAAAATAAGCCATTTGTGTGATCACAGAAACCAGCGCCATGGATAATTCTTATTGCTCTTTTTTATAAAATAATGAGTGGCTGTAATGAACTTTTATACAGTATCTCACAAAAGTGAGTACACCCCTCACATTTTTGTAAATATTTCATTATATCTTTTCATGGGACAACACTGAAGATATGACACTTTGATACAATGTAGTCACTGTACAGCTTGTATAACAGTGTAAATTTGTTGTCCCCTCAAAATAACTCAACACACAACCATTAATGTCTAAACTGCTGGCAACAAAAGTGAGTACACCTCTAGTGAAAATGTCCAAATTGTGCCCAGTGTTAATATTTTGTGTGGCCACCATTATTTTCTAGCACTGCCTTAACTCTCTTGGGCATGCAGTTCACTAGAGCTTTACAGGTTGCCACTGGAATCCTCTCCCACTCCTCCATGACAACATCGTGGGGTTAGAGACATTGCGCTCCTCCACCTTCCGTTTGAGGATGCCCCACAGATACTCAATAGGGTTTAGGTTGGGTGACATGCTTGGCCCGTCCATCACATTTACCATCAGTTTCTTTAGCAAGGCAGTGGTCGTCTTGGAGGTGTGTTTGGGGTGGTTATCATGTTGGAATACTGCCCTGTGGCCCACTTTCTGAAGGGAGGAGATCATGCTTTGCTTCAGTATGTCGTAGTACATGTTGACATTCATGTTTCCTCACTGAACTGTAGCTCCCCAGTGCCAGCAGCACTAATGCAGCCCCAAACCATGACACTCCCACCACCATGCTTGACTGTGGGCAAGACACATTTGTCTTTGTATTCCTCACCTGGTTGCCGCCACACACGCTTGACACCATCAGAATCAAATAAGTTTATGTTGGTCTCATCAGACCACAGGACGTGGTTACAGTAATCCATGTCCTTAGTCTGCTTGTCTTCAGCAAACTGTTTGCGAGCTTTCTTGTACATCATCTTTAAAATGGGCTTCCTTCTGGGACGACAGCCATGCAGACCAATTTGATGCAGTGTGCGGCGTATGGTCTTAGCGCTGACAGGTTTCCCCCCACGCCTTCAACCTCTGCAGCAATGCTGGCAGCATTCGTACGTCTATTTTCAAAAGACAACCTCTGGATATGATGCTGAGCATATGCACTCAACATTTTTGGTCGACCATGGCGAGGCCTATTCTGAGTGGAACCTGTCCTGTTAAACCGCTGTATGGTCTTAGCCACCATGCTGCAGCTCAGTTTCAGGGTGTTGGCAATCTTCTTATAGCCGAGGCCATCTTTATATATAGAGCAACAATCCTTTTTTTCAGATTCTCAGAGTGCTTTGCCATGAGATGCCATGTTTAACTTCCAGTGACCAGTATGAGAGAGTGTGAGAGTGATAACATCAAATTCAACACACCTGCTCCCCATTCACACCTGAGACCTTGTAACACTAATGAGTCACATGACACCAGGGAGGGAAAATGGCTAATTGGGCACAATTTGGACATTTTCACTTAGGGGTGTACTCACTTTTGTTCCCAGCAGTTTTGACATTAATGGCTGTGTGTTGAGTTATTTTGAGGGGACAACAAATTTACACAGTTATACAAGCTGTACAGTGACTGACTACATTGTATCAAAGTGTCATATCTTCAGTGTTGTCCCATGAAAAGATACAATAAAATATTTGCAAAAATGTGAGGGGTATACTCACTTTTGTGATATACTCTTATGTATTTCCCCAAACTTCTGAACAGTAATTTAAATATGGTAAAACCAGTGAACAATACAGAGTATGGAGTGATTTCTGATCCAGTATGTGCTTTGTTCTGCTCATGACCGAAATACTTCTGGACAGTTGAGCTTGTGCATATTTAATGTGAGGTTTCCAGCAAATTTTTTCATCTATAATCACACCTAAAAATTTGTGTTGAACTCTTTCAATATTGATGTTATCTATCTGTATCTTTGCTTGAATATTTGCCTTACCATTTCCAAGTAACATGAACTTTGTTTTGCTGAAATTTAATGATAATTTATTTTTATTAAACCGTTCTTTTATTTTACTGAATTTGGTAGTGATTATGTTCAAAAGTTGCTGTAGATCCTCACCAGTACCCAGAACAGTTGTCATCTGCAAACATCACAATCTTCAACAGTTCATCAACATTACAAATATCATTAATATATAAAATGAAAAGTTTAGGTCCCAACCACTGACCCTTGGGGGACACCACAATGTCCAAACTCTGATTTATATTGTCCCATCTTCACAAATTGTTGCCTGTTTTTTTTAAATAGTTTCTGACCCAATTTAATACCACTCCCCTGAGTCCATATCGTTCCAATTTATTAAGTAATTTTTCATAAGTTAATGTATCAAATGCTAGTTTCAAATCAATAAATGCTGCCACCGTAATTTTTTTTTTCTGTCCATAGAATTAGGAATTTCTTCTAGAACCTCCATTAAAACTAATGGTGTAGAGTGGTTGGTTCTAAATCCATACTGACTGAGTAATTTGTGTTTAGCTATGAACTTGTCTAATCTGTCGTTAGAGTTTTTCCAGTATTTTTGAGAATTGGGGCAGAAGAGAAACAGGCCTGTAGTTTGTGAAGTGGTGTTTGTTTCCTGTTTTGTATAGAGGTATAACTTTAGCTATTTTCATTTTACTTGGAATTGTACTAGTTTGGAATGATAAGTTACAAATGTGTTTCAATGGTTTAAAAATTTCTTGAATAACTTGTTTAACAGCTACCATGTCAGTGTCATTAGTCAGTTGAAACTTTATTTTTGAATTTATGTACAATCTCAATAATTTCCCTCTCTTCCACTGCTGTTAAAAACATTGAATTTGGATTTCTTTCAATTAATTTACTATTCCCCTTTTCAGATAATAATGGATCAGGGATTTTTTTTCCAGAGATAGGGTGAGGAGCTCAGTCATCCAGGAGGGGCTCAGAGTAGAACCGCTGCTCCTCCACATTGAAAGGAGTCAGTTGAGGTGGTATGGGCATCTGATTAGGATGCCTCCTGGACGCCTCCCACTTTAGGTGTTTCAGGCACGTCCCACTGGGAGGAGACCCCGGGGCAGACCCAGGACTCGGTGGAGAGACTATGTCTCCCAGCTGGTCTGGGAACGCCTTGATATCCTCTCTGAAGAGCTGGAGAAGGTAGCTGGGGAGAGGGAAGTCTGAGCTTCTCTGCTTGAACTGCTGCCTCCACAACCCGGACCTCCAGAAAAGCGGTAGAAGATGGATGGATGGATTTTTTTCTGCTAATTGTGGTCCAATATTTACAAAGAATTCATTAAATCTATTTACTGCATCATTTATATTATTAATATTGGTATCATTATCAATATAAAATTGTGGATAATTATTTTGTCTGTCACCATTTCGAATTAGGGCAGCGCGGTGGCGGAGTGGTTAGCACTGCAGCAGCACAGCAACTCACCCTTGGCCGGGGGATTCTGGGTTCGATCCCAGCCCCCGACCAACAGTGATCTGTGTGGAGTTTGCATGTTCTCCCCGTGTCTGCGTGGGTTTACTCCGGGATTTCTCCGGTTTCCTCCCACAGGCCAAAAACATGCAAGTTAGGTTAATTGTCCTTTGGTATGAATGTGTGAGTGAATGGTTGTCTGTCTCTCTATGTTGGCCCTGCTATGGACTGGCGATTTGTCCAGGGTGGACCCTTCCTCTCGCCCAAAGATGCTGGGATAGGCTCCAGCTCCCCCACGACCCGAAAAGGATTAAGCGGAAGAAGATGGATGGATGGACCATTTCGAATTACTTTATTTAATTCCATGTACCTTTAATATTATATTATAATATTATTGGTTTATTCCGACCATGTAACCAGGGTCACTGTTCAAAATACAAACAAGTTCCAGGACTAAACAGTAGATGGCAGCAATATGATATCTGGTTCTTTAAATGTAATTTGTTTTTATCGTGATTAAGATATTGTTGGTCAGCAGCTTCAGTTCAAAACAGAGCAGAAAAGAAAAAACATTTAGGTTGCTCATACTTTGAAGACTCATCATTCAGGTTGTTCATGTTTTGTAAAAGATCAGTGGTTCAATAAATGTAAACATTTCATAATGTACTTGTACTTCTTTGTACTAAATTTGGAGTTGCCATTAGGTTGTTTTGCTATTATTTCACTGGCCCACTTGACACTAAATCTGGCGGTATGTGGCCCCCAAGCTAAAATGAGTTTGACATCCCTGTTCTAACCTTTTAGTTTCTGCGCTGCTATCAGATTGCTTTCAGAAGACTTTGGGGCCAAGATAATCAGCATCAGACTGATTAATGAAGCTGGATCGGTGCATTCCTAGTGCCACATGTTTGTATAAGACACTAATATATTTAATAAGTATGCTATTGTGTTTGTGTTTTTTCTCCTGGACTGTATTCTTAGCTGGTGATTTATGAACAGAATGATGTTAGAATGGCAGTTTGTGATGGTCCACATAAACCATAATTCCCATATTTTAATGTGAAATCACCAAACCTCACAGATGTTCCCTTGTGACAGTGGTTTCAGTAGAACTAACGTGGCTCTGATGTGGCTCTCGTCAGCATCCAGCAGCTGTTCATGGAGGTGTTGTGCAGCAGCAGACAGCTGAGGTGGTTGTCCTCCAGCTTCATGCTGGGTCTAGTTACAGATGCCTCCTTAGCCTCCCTGTCCAATCCTTCAACAGCGACTCTGCAGCACCTCAGCCTGCTGGACCACCATCTAGGTATGTTTTTGTCTTCAACAGAGTCTCACATGAGAGGGATGATAATTCAGGCTACACCATCATTCTATCTAGCTGAGGTTGATGTAGAAGCTCAGCAGCAGAGCCTGCTCCTCACCTTTCCATGTCTGAATTCTCCTCAGAAACCCTCATCTCACCATCGGAATTGGATCGTCTCTCCAATCTTCGTTCTCTGGCTCTGGATTTCTCTGAGTTCACGTCTGAGCTCTGCAGCGTGCTGGCATCTCGGGGCCGAACTCCACTGCTTCGCCTCTCACTGCTGCTGCGTGGTGCCGCCCTGGAGTTCAAATCATTGCAAGATCCAGCTACAGAGGACAACTGGAAGGCCCTGGTACTGCCCTGGTTTCTTTCAGTTATTACTGTATGTAGCTGTGTTATCTTGTCACACGTTACCTGGTCTACAGTTGATGATCTTGAGTCTCCTTGATCATCCCCAGGTTCGTGCAAGCACAAATCTACGAGTCTACATCATGGCTCTGGAGGTGGACAGCTCCGAGCTCCTCCAGGTCCTGAAGCCGAGCATCCCCCTGGAGCGCCTTCATTTCGACAGTTACAGCTCACTGCTGACAGACGCCACGTTGGACTTGATCTCTCAGCAGTACAACAGAACCCTGACCCACGTCCTTCTGGTGAGGGAGAGCTCAGACTTCCCCGACCTCAGTGTCAATCGAAATGAAGACCCGCTGGTCCTGTTGGCTTGGAGATGCAGGCTTCTGACGGTCCTGGTCATACACGGTGAGCTCACGTTGTTGTTTTAGTTCAGTTTGGCTAGCAGCTGTCTGTGGGTTTGTGCAGCATCTGTTAGACTGAGAAACAAAGAGGAACAGTTTTGTGTTCGACTCTGACAGCAGTTTAGTGCTGTGACGGCTTTTTTCCTCTGAGGTCACGTGACTTTGTACTCAAACATTTACACCGTGTTCCAAATTATTATGCAAATAGGATTTTAGTGTAAAACATTTATTTTTTTTTTGTTGTTGTTTTTCAATTAAACTCATGGATGGTATTGTGTCTCAGGGCTCTTTGCATCACTGATATCAGTCTGACACCTGTCATAATTAGTTTGCCAGGTGAGCCCCATAAAGGAAAACTACTTAAGAAGGATGTTCCACATTAAGCATGCCACAG
The DNA here is from genome assembly GCA_020510985.1 of Pholidichthys leucotaenia. NCBI lineage: Eukaryota > Metazoa > Chordata > Actinopteri > Cichliformes > Pholidichthyidae > Pholidichthys > Pholidichthys leucotaenia. The sequence continues at coordinate 423,684,654 of CM035842.1, read as the reverse complement.
GTTTCAAGCAATATCGGAAAGATAAAGGATCTGTCTGCTGTGGAAAAGCATCAAATAGAGCAATACCTTGGACAAGGTATGAAAACATTAGATATTTCACAAAAACTTAAGCATGATCATCGTGATGTGAAGAAATTTGTGGCTGATTCCGAGCACAGACAGGTTTGTGAAGATAAAGGCATAATGAGGAAGGTTTCTGGCAGACGAATTCATCGGATTAAGAGAGCAGCTGCTAAAGTCTCAGACTCACCAAGTCATTTGCTTGGTGAGTCACAGCTGGGCCTGACATCCCTGTACACCAGACAGGTACAGAGGATTGCTACCTCCATTTTAAATGATGACTCCCGCCCTTTGCACTGCCACTTTCAGCTTCTTCCCTCCAGACGGAGGTTTGCTGTCCCAAAAAGTAAAACCCATCGCTACAAAAACAGCTTTGTTCCTGCTGCTGTCAAAGAGTTGAACAAGTTGTAACAATATATTGCACATAATTTAGTTACCTATTTATTAATTTTATTTTATATTTACTTATTTTTGTATTTTTTTATTTGGGTTCTAAATCTTTTGAGTTTTAGACTTTTGAGTTTTTAACCTCTTTGACTAGTCTTTAACTTTTTAATATGACCCTTCTCTCTTATCTCCTTGTTTTTTTGTTTTGTTTTGTTTTTCTCTTATCTCTTTGTCCTATGTCCTGATTGGTGGAGCCTCGAGTACTTTTATCATGTTTATAGTCAGCTTCATGTGTGTCTGTGTTTGTGTTCATGTTGAATGTAATTGTGGTTTGTAAATATGGATGTCACCTGACTGCAAAACAAATCTACCTACAGGTACAAATAAAGGAACCTGAACCTGAATGCCATTACAAAGCAGCAAACGGGTATTTGAAGCTGCTGGTGCCTCTGGAGTCCCACAAACCTCAAAGTGTAAGATCCTCCAGAGGCTTGCAGTTGATGAGAGATGAGATGAGATTCAACTTTATTGTCATTACACATGTATGAATACAAGGTAACGAAACGTGACTTGGCATTTGGGCACGCTCTGCAGAGCGCATCCAAGGCCGGAGCAGCCGCTAGGCGCCAGTCATAAAGAAGAAAGGAAAAAAAAGAAAAAGAGTGGATATCACACAGTAGGCGAGAGAAAAAAACATGTTTTATCAAATTGACGCTTAAGTAAGTAAGCGAAATTTTGATTGCTGGCAAAAAAACCCTCAATGCTTATTTAGCAGACATTTAGTAGACAAATCACACAGCAGGGAGAGAGCAGTGTATGTATATCAGTATGATGATATCAGTGTGTGTGCAGTGTTGAGAGTATCAGTTACTGGAGCACAACAAATAGTCTCCTAGGCAACGATAGATGTTATAGTTCATGAACGCTGTCCCTGAAGAGTTCTGTTTATTGCACAGCAGCGGTGTTTGGGTTAGCGAGCCAGCTGACACATCCGCTTATCTCAACTCTGGAGGAGTGAGTTATCCAGGGGTGCCGATCAAGGCCGAATCTGCTCAGACAGAGTATAGGAGTATAGGATTTCCCTATTGTCATATTCTGAGCTTACAATTCAAATTAACATTCACTGGCTTTAAATTCATATCATTCCCTGGAGAGCACGAAGCGACTCCAGATGTTTCCCCTTCTAAACACAGATGAACATGTCCGATAGAGTCCATCTCTCTAATGCATGCAGATGGTAAATTCCATGTTGGTCATTTGCCGCTACTTCGTGCACTCCCCATCTGGTCGAATTATTGAGAAGCAGCTCCGCCGGGTCCGCATTTTGATTAGCTCCTCCAGTTAAATTTTCGATACACCAGGAGAACTCCAAGCCCAATCGGCAGAAATCCTGTGATCGTAGCCAAAACAGGTAGATGTTTTTCCACATCCTCAGTCAAATCACACAGACACATGAGTTCCAATCCATGGGTCTCTCCACATTTGGGCTCCCCCGGGCCCAATTTTCTGTTTGAAAAGGTGGTGTCAATTGCGTTTAAAGCCCAGCTTATATCCATTTTCCGTATTTTCCATTTGGGTTGAGATCAGCAAGATGGTGAGACGGCACAGACACTCACTCAGACGCAGCAAGCTGGGATTAGGTCAGGAAGGCAGGATAGGAGGAGGGAGGAAAAAAAATGCGACTGCTCTCACTGAAGGCAAAAGGAAGAATCGTGCATAAACCTACTATTCGGCCACCCCTAACCAATGCTCACAAGCAGAAACGGTTGCAGTGGGCCCAGAAATACATGAAAACTAATTTTCAAACAGTCTTGTTTACTGATGAGTGCTGTGCAACCCTGGATGGTCCAGATGGATGGAGTAATGGATGGTTGGTGGCTGGCCACCATGGCCCAGCAAGGCTGCGACATCAGCAAGGAGGTTGCAGAGTCATGTTTTGGGCTGAAATCATGGGGAGAGAGCTGGCAGATCCCTTTAGGGTCCCTGAAGGTGTGAAAATGACCTCGGCAAAGTATATAGAGTTTCTGACTGACCACTTTCTTCCATGGTACAAAAAGAAGAATCGTGCCTTCTGTAGCAAAATTATCTTCATGCATGACAACACACCATCTCATGCTGCAAAGAGAATACCTCTGTGTCCTTGGTTGCTATGAGTATAAAAGGAGTGAAGCTCATGGTGTGGCCCCCATCCTCCCCTGACCTCAACCCTATTGAGAACTTTTGGAGCATCCTCAAGCAAAAGATCTGTGAGGGGTGGGAGGCAGTTCACATCAAAACAGCAGCTGTGGGAGGCTATTCTGACACCTTGCAAAAAAAAAATTCAGGCCGAAATTCTTCTAGAATTCACAAGTTCAATGGATGCAAGAATTGTGAAGCTATATCAAAGAAGGGGTCCTATGTTAATGTGTAACTTGGCCTGTTAAGATGTTTTTGATTGAAATGCCTTTTGATTTTGGTAAATATGACCTCCTAATGCTGCAAATTCAACGAATGACCACTTTCAGTTCTTTACAATCAATAAAATGTGTTGAAACTCTGTTGTGCATAATAATTTGGAACAGTGCATTTTGAGTTTGGTTTTTTTTTATTTTTGCAAAAAAAATAGTTATCATTGGGAGGTTTGTTCAATAAAATTTGAATTATGCCCCAACGGTTGATGACTTGAAAATTATACTGACTGTCATTTGCATCGACTATTTAAGAAAATCAGAGACGAATATCATTTGCATAATAATTTGGAACACGGTGTAAGTGCACTCTGATTGGCCTACGTAATGGACTAAAGCAGCACCAAGGCTTAGAAACACTAACTGATAACTCAGAAGTTCCTGTTGTTATCCCCCACCAGTTAAAGACCAAAGAGTTTATGAGTCGGTCTGTCATCTGTCCCACTGCTGTGAAATCATCTCCTCCTACAGCTTTGTTCCGATTGTTTTGAAGCTTGGTACCATGGTTTGATATAAACTGATGATGCACATATTGTTGTTTGACTCTGACTGGATGATTTTTGCAGGAATTATAGACCTTGAGGTCAAGAGGTCACCAGAGGTCCGTTTTCCTCTAAATCTTGTAAACGTGATAACTGCTGAAAGAAATTATGTAGGCTTTTCATATCCATACTGGACAGCTTACACCCTTACCAGGGGTTTGGAGTCAAAAGGTCAAAGGTCAAGGCAAGCATTCCCTATGCCCTTCTTACTATAGAACTAGTGCATTGTCCGTAGAACGCAACTATTCCTGTCTGAAACAATCAGACTTTCCAGGCCCAAATGTAGGCTGTTTGAAAGTGAAATACAGAGAGGTGTATACACGTGGACAGAATTGTTGGTACCCCTCTGTTAATGAAAGAAAAACCCACAATGGTCACCGAAAAAACTTGAATCTGACAAAAGTGGTAATAAATAAAAATTCTATGAAAATTAACCAATGAAAATCAGACAATGCTTTTGAATTGTGGTTCAACAGAATTATTTTAAAAAACAAACTCATGAAACAGGCCTGGACAAAAATGATGGGACATGTTCAACCAAGATGTGTCCTCTAATTAACATCACAGGTGTCTACAAACTTGTAATCAGTCAGTCGGCCTATTTAAAGGGTGACAAGTAGTCACTGTGCTGGTTGGTGACATGGTGTGTACCACACTAAACATGGATTAGATTAGATTAGATTCAACTTTATTGTCATTACACATGTATGAATACAAGGTAACAAAACACAGTTTAGCATCCAATCAGAAGTGCAAAGGACAGCAGTGCAGTATATACGGTAATTAACAGTATGTGCAATTTAAGCAAATATATGCAGCAGTGCAGAAAGTTAGGAGTACTGTTATGTGCAAATAATGTACAATAAGTTAGATGGGCAGTTATGTACAGGTGAGGATGGTAAGAGATGATGGTAAGAGAGTCAGCGGGGAACTAAGTTCAATAACGTGACAGCTGTTGGAAAGAAACTGTTCCGAAACCTGCTGGTTCTAGTCCGAAGGCTTCTGAAACACCTTCTGGAGGGGAGAAGCTGGAACAGTCCATGAGCAGGATGGTTGGAGTCCCTAAGAATGCTGCATGCCCGGCGCAGACATCTTTTCCTGTAGACGTCCTCTATAACTGGAAGTGGAGTCCCTGTGATGCGTTGGGCGGTTTTCACCACCCGCTGCAGCGCCTTACGGTCAGCGACAGAGCAGCTCCTATACCAGACTGTGACACAGTTGGTCAGGGTACTCTCTATCACACAGCAGTAGAAGTTGCCCAGGATGTCAGTTGACAGATGGTTCTTCTTCTATGTCCTCAAGAAGAAGAGGCGCTGATGGGCCTTCTTGATCAGGCTGGTGGTGTTAACTGACCAGGACAGGTCCTCCGAGATGTGGGTCCCCAGGAATTTGAAGCTGGGGACACGTTCAACAGCTATGCCATTGATATGGATGGGGTCATGTGTCTCTCCCCTCTCCTTCCTGTAGTCCACTATGAGCTCCTTGGTTTTGCTGGTGTTAAGGAGCAGGTTATTGTCAGCGCACCAAGTAGCCAAGTGCTCAACCTCTGCCCTGTAATCTGACTCATCGTTGTCTCTGATGAGTCCAGTCACCGTGGTGTCATCTGCGAACTTTATGATGGAATTGGATCCATACATAGGCCTGCAGTCATGGGTGAAGAGGGAGTAGAGGAATGGGCTGAGCACACAGCCCTGTGGTACACCAGTGTTGTGATGACGGAAGAACGGTTGGGGCCTGACCTAACATGCTGGGGTCTGTTGGTCAGAAAATCCATGATCCAGTTGCAGGTGGAGGTACTGATTCCCAGGTCCCCAAGTTTAGTGAGCAACTTGGAGGGGATAACTGTGTTGAATGCTGAGCTGAAGTCAACAAACAGCATTCTTGCATAGGTGTTCTTGTCATCCAGGTGTGAGAGTACATAGTGCAGCGCTGTAGAAACCGCATCCTCTGTACTCCTGTTGCTCCGGTAGGCAAACTGGTGAGGGTCCAGTGTAGGGGGCAGGCATTTTTTGAGCTGTGCCAAGACCAGTCGCTCAAAGCACTTCATGACTATGGGGGTCAGTGCCACAGGGCGATAGTCATTTAGGCACGATGGTGTTGAATGTTTCGGCACTGGTACTATTGAAGTGGTCTTGAAGCACGCTGGTACCACGGCCTGGGCCGGGGACAGGTTGAAGATGTCTGTGAAGACCCCTTCCAGCTGCTCAGCGCATGCCCTCAGCACACGCCCAGGAATGCCGTCAGGGCCAGCAGCCTTACGTACGTTGACATGACTCAGTGCGTTACGGACGTCGGTATGGGTGAGTGTGAGGTGGTGGAGGTCGTCAGAGGGTGGGAAATTGATGTTCTTTTCATTGTTGTCCTTGTCAAAACGAGCATAGAAGTCATTTAGCTCATTGAGAAAGGGCACAGTCATGGCTATAGGTATGGAGTTGCTGGGCTTATAATCAGAGATAGCTTGAATGCCCTGCCACATGCATCGGGGGTCAGAGTCCCCAAAATGTTCCTCCACCTTCAGCTTGTAGCTGTGCTTGGCCTCCTTGATGCCCCTCTTCAGATCTGCCCTGGATGAACTGTAGGCCTGTGCATCACCAGATCTAAAGGCATTGTTAAATCAAATCAAATCAAACTTTGTCATATTGCTGTACATACAACTGTAGTGCAGGCAAGATGAAATTGCGTTTCTCTCGGCATCCATATAAGAAGCAGCATGATTAAGACACACTCCCACATAGCTCCACCCCCCACCCCCACCCCCATCCATTCACACATCCCTGAGACATACTTGGGGAAAAAGAATAACTAACTATAATATACAGTATATATAAGATAAGATGAGCCTTTATTAGTCCCACAATGGGGAAATTCCAGGATTGCAACAGCACAGGGATAGCAACACTCAGAGCAACAATCAGAAGGCAAGAAAAACAACATCTAGTAAACATATGTCCATATTTTCACGGGGCCGTTCCTGCTGAAGGCGAAGCCTGGCTGGCTGTGAATGTCTTGAGGGTTTCCTGCATAAGAACTGTCGTAACACTCGTTGATGGACACTTCGATCTTCGCTCCTTTAGGATGGGGCACATAGTTGAAGTTCTAATAGTTTTTTTTTTTTTTTTTTTTTTTTTTTTTTTGAATGCAAAAGATGCAATAGACTTACACAATGGTCCTCTCCGGCATACAACTAGGAACATACCGGTCGCTATGGAGGGTGAGAATATGTATGGGCACATAATCATACCATGTAGGATAACTAAATAGACGGTTATGCTGTTTCATCCCACCTAGCAACAATGCTCTGCACTGTGTGTGTTTATATATTTACATATTTATTCCATCTAGCTACAATGCTCTGCACTGGGTGTGTTTATATTTATATATCTATATATTTATTCCATCTAGCTACAATGCTCCGCACTGTGTTTTTATATATCTACATATTATTCCATCTAGCTACATTGCTCCGCACTGTGTGTGTTTATATACTTGCATATTTATTCCACCTAGCTGCAATGCTCCATACTGTGGGTGTTTATATATTTACATATTTATTCCATCTAGCTACAATGCTCTGCACTGTGTGTCTGTGTGTGTGTGTGTGTGTGTATATATATTTTATAGTAATATGTACATATGTATATTAGCTGCTCTTGCTTGCTTGTTTTTTCTTGCCTTCTGATTGTTGCTCTGAGTGTTGCTATCCCTGTGCTGTTGCAATCCTGGAATTTCCCCGTTGTGGGACTAATAAAGGCTTATCTTATCTTATATTACTATAAATGTATATGTATAGACACAGTGCAGAGCATTATGGCTGGTGAATGTGCAGCAGAAAGTCTAAGCTCTCTCTCGGCGGATGCGGCGGGCCATCTGAAAGTCTTTGGGCATGATGGTGACCCCCTTAGCGAAGAAGAGACCACCAGGTGGGCCTCGCTGGTCTCCTGCAGAGCCATGACGGCGAAGCTCAGGATGGTCTTGAAGTCCTGAGCGATCTCCCTCACCAGGCGCTGGACGGGCAGCTTACGGATGAGCAGCTCCGTGGATTTCTGGTAGCGACAGATCTCTCTCAGAGCCACGGGCCTGTGACAGCGAGGCCTCTTCACTCTGCCGGTGGCCGGAGCGCCTCTCCGAGCAGCCCTGGTGGCTAGCTGTCTCCTGGGGGGCTTCTTCCTCCAGTAGATTTTACGGGCGGTCTGCTTGGTTCTTGCCATCGCTCTTTATTATTCTGTCTTATATTTCTTGCACGCCGCCTAAACTCCAGCCCGGCACCCACGTCGTTTTCGCTACAGCTCCCGGTATGTCGAGTTTCCCATTAGCACCGGGCGGCGGCCAAGTGCTAGCTAGCACTAGCTCCTCCCCGCTGTAGCGTCTCCCGCTGCAAACCGTGGCTCCGTCCGCCGACCCGGGAGACCCCCGGGGCGATCCGTGCGTCCGTGATATATATACAGAGTGAAAGGTGTAGAAAGAAGAAGGAAGATTAAAAAAAAGGCTGTTGCAACGGGCAGCCGACTCGTGTGGCGCCACCGGTCCGGCGGAACCGGAACCGGGTTGGAAACCGAAACCATATACAAACCATATACAAAATGTCCATAGGTGCAGTAGTGTGTATGAGAGATTCCGGGTCAGCTGTTCAGCATCCTGACAGCTTGTGGGAGGAAGCTGTTGATCAGTCTGGTGGTTCTGCCTCTGATGCTCCGGAATCGTTTACCAGATGGAAGAAGTTCAAAGTGTTTATGCAGAGGGTGAGAACGGTCCTTGACAATGTTCAGTGCCCTGCTCCTACAACGGTTCTGAAAAAATTCTTGGACAGAGGGGAGGGAGACTCCAATTACCCTCTCCGCCTCCACCTTACGTGCCTTTAGCAGAAGCCGCACTTCTCTGTTCATCCACGACTTCTGATTTGGGTACGTGGTGATCTGTCTTTCCGTGGTGACACTGTCAATAGTGGTGTTGATATGGTCCAGGACTGAGTGGGTGTAAGAGTCGATGTTTATGTGGGAGCCACAGGTAGCCTGAGAGGTGAACATACTCCAGTCTGTGTTCCTAAACTTCTCCTGGAGTACAGAGTCAACCCCCTCTGGCCACACTTTGATGGTCCTCACTGATGGCTTCACCCGGTTGATGAGCGGTACATACTTGGGGGTAAGGAACAAAGATAAGTGATCAGACTGACCAAGGTGGGGGAGGGGAGTTGCTGTGTAGGCTCCCACAATATTGGTGTAAACATGGTCCAATGTTTTGTCCCCTCTTGTATGACAGGAGACATGCTGGTAGAATTTAGGAAGTACTGTCTTGAGGTTAGAGTAGTTAAAATCACCCGCCACAATAAATGCTGCCAGAGGACCAGAGGAAGCAAAGGAGGGAGTTGTCTCAGGAGATTAGAAAGAAAATTTTAGACAAGCATGTTAAAGGTAAAGGCTATAAGACCATCTCCAAGCATCTTGATGTTCCTGTGACTACAGTTGCACATATTATTCAGAAATTTAAGATCCACGGGACTGTAGCCAACCTCCCTGGACGTGGCCGCAGGAGGAGACGGATAATACGAATGGTAACCAAAGAGCCCAGAAGAACCTCTAAACACATTCATGGTGAACTCCAAAGTCAAGGTACATCAGTGTCAGATCGCACCATCCGTCGTTGTTTGAGCCAAAGTGGACTTCATGGGAGACGACCAAGGAGGACACCACTGTTGAAAACAAATCAGAAAAAGCCAGACTGGAATTTGCCAAACTGCATGTTGACAAGCCACAAAGCTTCTGGGAGAATGTCCTATGGACAGACGAGACAAAACTGGAACTTTTTGGCAAGGCACATCAGCTCTATGTTCACAGACTCAAAAATGAAGCATACCAAGGAAAGAACACTGTCCCTACTGTGAAACATGGAGGAGGTTCTGTTATGTTCTGGGGCTGCTTTGCTGCATCTGGCACAGGGTGTCTTGAATCTGTGCAGGGTACAATGAAACCTCAAGACTATGAAGGTATTCTAGAGAGAAATGTGCTGCCCAGTGTCAGACAGCTTGGTCTCAGTCGCAGGTCATGGGTCTTGCAACAGGATAATGACCCAAAAACACACAGCTAAAAACACCCAAGAATGGCTAAGAGCCAAACATTGGACTATTGTAAAGTGGCCTTCTATGAACCCTGATCTAAATCCTATTGAAGATCTGTGGAAGGAGCTGAAACATGCCGTCTGGAGAAGGCACCCTTCAGACCTGAGACAACTGGAGCAGTTTGCTCATGAGGAGTGGGCCAAAATACCTGCTGAGAGGTGCAGAAGTCTCATTGACAGTTACAGAAATTGTTTGATTGCCGTGATTGCCTCAAAAGGTTGTGCAACAAAATATTAAGTTAAGGGTACCATCATTTTTGTCCAGGCCTGTTTCATGAGTTTGTTTTTTAAAATAATTCTGCTGAACCACAATTCAAAAGCATTGTCTGATTTTCATTGGTTAATTTTAATAGAATTTTTTTTTATTACCACTTTTGTCAGATTCAAGTTATTTCGGTGACCATTGTGGGTTTTTCTTTCATTAACAGAGGGGTACCAACAATTTTGTCCACGTATGTAGGCTATATGTAGGCAATCACATGTTAGACTAATATAAAAGGGAGTAAATGGCACTAAGATTTATTTGATTGTGTGAATATTAATTACAGAATACCTAAATATTGAAAATGAATGGGACATCCAATATTAGTCACTGTTTCAGATCCCTTGTTTATTTGTTTGTCAGATCACTTATTTGTCTGATCTTTATCACTTACATTCATAATAGTGAATCTTCACTTTGGGGAATGGCAGTTGTTCAGTCATCATAATTATTTCAGTTTCTATCACTGTTCAGTGATGGAGTTCAGTGGAATATTGAATTTTTTCTGTATATCGTTAATAAACTCACGCAGTGCTATAACAGGACACGTTTATAAATATTTCAGACCCATTGTAGTGCATCAGTTTATATTTTAGCAATATTTTGCTAGGCCAAAAAGCCTGCAGGTTAGGTTAATTGGAGACTCTAAAGTGGCCCTAGATGTGAATGTGTGTGTGAATGGTAAAGGGATAGCGCCGTACCGTGGCTGCTTCATCCATCCAGGTGGATGCCCTCAATTCCCTCTCTGGGGATCAATAATGTATACAAAATCAAAAAAAAAAAAAAAAAAATGTTAAAAGGTTTTTTAAAGCTGTAATCAACTAAATTAACTACAAAACAGCCAACATCATACACAGCAGAAGGACTCGTTTGACTGCAACCATTGCATCAGTGTTGCCCATTTGTCAGTAAATGTTTAACTAAAAATGGTTTATTTTGTTATTTGGGTGTTTTTGTGTCCTGAGTTTGGTCGTTAAGTCATTCCAGCCATTCCGCTCCACAATCATGGTGGTATTAAGTTTTTAATTTTTAGATACTCGTGCAGGAGGGGGGACTCATGATCCTGCAAAGTACAGTGGTACCACACAGGAGAAGCAGCAGCAGGGCCTCCCATCTACCACTGACTGGGCAGGCTGGGCGTGCCTCCGCGCAAAGGACCGTGGTCTGCCTGGTCGGTCCGCTGCTTCTCCCTGCATGTTCCGTGTTGATACACCGATGTTCTTTGTCAGACCCGGGTCCCTGCTGACGCTCCGCCCAGTCTGCTCACGTGCCTCGTGTTCTCCGCATATGTCACGTTATCCTTTAGACCTACACAATCACGGCAGCTTTATGGTATAATTTTCTAAGCATTAAATCTTCAGTATTATCTTTTTCTAGTCAAATTTGTTGCTTTTCGCTTCCTTGTTTTGCTCACAGAGTTCTGTGGGTAATGATGCCATGATGTCGCGTAATATCCAATCAGTACGGAGTCGATGCAAAAGCCCACCCACACCTCTAGAAGCCAGAGTGTGAGGAGAGAGCAATGATTAAACTTTTATTGATAAAAATGACATATTTTGACTGAACAACTCCATACTCAGGGATGCACACCCTCGTAACCTCAGCAAAACGCGTATAAAGTCTTTGGTCACTGTGACGAACGGTTCGAGAGAAATGTGTGGAACAGACACACACACAGACAGATTCTGTGCATTTATAGACAGATGTGTAAAGCCCTCTAGGGTCACCACACTTGCTACACTTTGGGATCTTAACTTACAACTATGGATTATATAAAACATTTTTTGTTGTATATTCATGGATGATGGGTTCATCATAATTTGTTTCTGCTCCAATAATTATCTGGGAAAAGTTGAAAACTGCTTTCCTTTAGTGACATATTGGGATCTTCAAAGCAAACAGAGGCGAGGGATATTGCACTGGCCTCAGAGTGGTCTTGCTAGACTTTCTCCAAATGTCACTCCAGGTGTAGTCCCTGTCCTGAAGACATGGCTGAGACACCAGACTCAGTCCTCTTTGTGTCATTGTATGGATTCTATTGTCTGCTATTTGTGCATTGAGTTTTTTTTTCTTGTAATCATAATATTGATCATATATGAACTGTATTCTGATAAACAATGCTTTTTTTCTCTCTCCTACTGTGTTTATCCTCTTTCTCCCCCATTGCTTCCTGTTCCCATTCTGCTGACAGGTGCGTCACTGACGCTGCCGTGTCACTGAAAATGTCAACTATGTCGTTCTCAGTGTCAAGTCAAATCCCTCGTATATTTACCACTTGTGAATGTACTTGGCAATAAATCTTTTTCTGATTTCAGTCCACTCCTTGTGAAGGTCCACCACTTTTCGTGGCAATCCTCTCAAGGCTGCATTACGCCTGTTACTCCTGCACCTTTTTCTACCACACTTTTCTTTCCAGTTTTCCATTAGCACTCTGATGCATCACTTTGTGAACAGGCAGGCTTCTCAGGAATATAAAAGATATGAAAGTTTACTATTGGAATTAAACTATGAAAAATACATGAACATTTTTATGATGTTGTAAATTTTTCCACAGTTTCATACTAGCTAAATCGATGTTTTTCACCCAAAGTGTACATTCAGGTGTGCGTGTTTGCTTATGCAGTCCATGCACTACAGTGGAAAATTATTTGCAATATTTTGGACCAATTAAGAAGTGAAATTAGATAATTTCCCACAGGAACCTGAATGTACCAGGGGGTCCTGGTACATTAACTATTTCAAAACAGTCAATTCTCTTAAAAAAAAAACACACACACACACAGCCTTGATCTTGTTTTTCTCTCCCAGAAATGCCAGAAATATTTTGACTAGGGATGGAAGTTATCAATTAATTCATTAATTGATAATTGATTCACCTTATTGATTAACGATTTATTGATAAGTGCCGTTTTCCTGAGAATCTGAATTTCCCTCAGTACAGTACGGCCTATCTTTAACATATAAAGAGTTGCTGTTTTTTCCATATACTGAATAAAACATGAACATCATATTCCTCAATTATTTATTGTACTATTTGCATTTTTTACTGCAGACAGTGGCATTTTTTGTACTTTAACAAATTTTGCACTGTATAATGTGTACTACAGTATGTGCTGGTACATCTCAGTAAATTGTAAATGTCATGATTTTTATTTATTTTAAAAACTATTACCAATATCATAAATTTATCTTTTTTAGTTATATTAAAAAAACTTTCATGTTCTAATTTACTGAGATTCGCTGGTAGACTAGAGAGGAAAATAAGCTGTGAGCTGCTTTATCTGTTGCATGTTAAACATTATCACAGCAGCCCAGAAATTGAGAGAAACCCAGAACGATCTGGGCTCAGTGGTTTAAGTCCCGTCTGCTGGCAGCAGGGGTAGGTTTTTGCACTCGTGTAGTCTTTCTCCTCGCTGCAGTGCGGTTGTCCGCCCTGTTGATTTGAAGTAGGGGGGTGGACATTGGAACAGACCATTGGAACTTGTGATTCTCCACTGATCAGTGTGATTTTTTTATTTTTTTTTCCCCAACATAACCCGGAAGGGCAATTTTTTGTTTTTTGCCCTGCACAGCACACGCGCTCTGGGGGCTTGGCGTCTTCTTCTGCTTTTTCAGTTGGAATGTGGCAGTGAGTTATTGCGTGCGCCCCCGCCTGGACAGCAACCCCCACTACATTTCATAAAATAAACTCCCATTGAAAAGAACTGCTGAGTTATAAATTAATTGACAACTAATTTAATTTAGTCAACTGAATTCTTACCAACAACTAATCGAAAGTCAGTTTATCATTAACATCCCTATTTTTGACTGTTGTGTCTAAATCGTATACATCACATTTAGAAAAAGCCAACCCACCGTCGTCCTTGAGACCCGCCCACTGCTCTGTTATTGGCCCGCCTAGCTGTCTGTCATGTAGATGGAAGGGGTGCTAAAGGTAGCCTATTAGTCTCTAAGCTAACACTGGTACCAGGAAGCTCGAACCAAGCGCGGCTTGTATTGTTATTTTCTTCAAATCTTAGTCACCCTAATGGCCATCCCTGTCACCACCTGGATCACCGGTCCACAGTGTGCCTCGCGTCGCTCCAGCCCGTCTCCCAATGCTTTTGCTGTGGTTCCGCAGCAGCCGCCTGCAGCATGACCCGGGGCTGCTGCCTGGAGCTGCTGGCTCTCACGGCCTGCTCCCCCACCATCCTCCGGGGCTCCACTTTTCTCTCACAGGCAACGTGGGGGGGCCGCTTCCTGACGGGGCATCTCCTGGCAGGCTGTGGGAGAGGAGCGGAGTACCGTGAAGCGAGACGTTGCCATCTGAGATCTTGTGGCTCAGCCAGTGGTGTCGGGTTGCAGCGATCAGTGGGTCCCCCAGTGCACAGTGCTGGCGATTTGTTGTGGGGTCTCAGTGGTGTTGTTGGGAGGTGGGCCGCAGTGTCGTGAGATGCACAAACAGCTGTGGATCAGTGAACCAGCGCTGCTCATCCAAGTAGAAGGAGGCTAGAAGGTAGTCAGCTAATGGCTAACTGGCATAAGAGGGAGGGTGGAGTTGAATAGGCAAAGGATGGTTTTTAAAGTGATGGGCTGTAAATCAGAGCATTTCAAGAAAGCCAGGGAAAATAAAAGACAAATTTGTTTTTAACTTAAAAATTAAAGAAAATGTGAAGAAAATATGTCAGCAACACTTCATTAAGACGTGGACGAGCTGCTAAAATGTGGAACAAGTGCAGTCAATGACCCCTTTAAAGAAACGTTCACTGGCATGGCTCACTGTGAAGAAGGGTGTTTAATCTGGGGAGAACTTTAACCCCAGAGGTGTTTGGACTAAATCCTGTCAGACATTTCAGTCCTGATCTGGGACCATGTGACTGATTACTCCCCACTTCCTGAACCTTCTCTGCAGGTTTTATCGTGTGGTCCCATAACCTGGTGGCCATCTCCCGACTGCGGGGCTCCAGCCTGCGCATCCTGACCGTCTCAGAGGAGAGCATCGACTTCGATCCGGACCAGGGCGTGTACACGGACGGCGACCCGTTCCACAACCTGATCAAGGAGGTGTCGCTGGGCCTCAGCCGAGTCTGGCAGCCTTGTGCAGGGTACAACACGGGGGTGTCGGAGCCCACCCAGCAGTTCCACCGTGACCTGGAGGCCTTCAGTGAGGGCCTGTAGGGGAGGGGAGGGGGCGCCGGACATGACGGCCCAGGCCAGGCCAGACGTGACCCAGGAGGTGGAGTCAGACATCGTTTCTGTTTCACTGAGCTGTTTGTTTTTATTTCTGTCTTTTACCCTCGCATTCAAGTCTGAACAGCTTCCAAAGATTTTTCTGCTCTGTAGTGTTTTATTTAAATTTCTGTAGTGATGAAGAACAATCAGTCTCTGTGATCTGACACCAGGAAACAGATTTGTGGTTCCGTCTGGTCTGGTTCTGAAGTCTTCAGAACCCTTTCTCTCTGATGTAACTCATTTGCTTCCTGCCTTTTCCTCCTCGTTTTCTTGGGTCTCCCTGCGCTGTGTCACACCTCGTTTCTCCTGTGTGGTGGTTCCCTCGCCTGTGTATTGAAATCCAGATATATGATCATTATTATTATTATCATCCTGTTCACTGGTCGAACAGGACAGGCAGGCGGGTCGGCGTTAGCTCGGGTTCTGTATAAATATACGTTTAAGTCCTTCCTGGGTAACCTCTGATCCTCACGTTTCCTGAGAGGGAAGTGCCTCCTCGTGCACTTGTCCACCAGTTGGGGGGCCTTCCTGGCTGGGTGGTGAACTCTACTGTAAAGTGACTGAGTGTAGCTGCTGCTAATGAGCTACGAGGGCGTCGGCTCACCGTCGGTTTTAAAAGTCAGACGATTGTGTGAAGGCGTGAACAGAGAGCACTGATGCACGACTCCTGTCCAGGTTTTCAGATAGACCGTCTGAGCGGCGTCTAAGGCCAGATTGTGAAACCCTGTCTGTTGTTCTCCATTGTGACCTGGCGGCTCATCTCTGCCTTCACGTCCGTCTGTGGTTACAATCACGAGCCCTTGGGTCAGCAGTGAGGTGGAGGGGACGGCTACGGCGTCGGTGAACATTCCGCTTTATGAACGCCAAAAGTTCTCAACGCGTCTACATGTGCCACTCAACATTTTATCTTCCACTCCGGAATAATCTTATTTATTGGTCACAAACCAGCAGGTGTGTTGATATTTAACGTGACTCTGTATAGAGCTGCCTTTACACAGTTCCACTGTGTTGCACATGAATTCCTGCATGATGTCCGTTTGTTTCTGGGCGGTTCTGTGCCATGACGGCGTGCTGCTCCCCCTCACATCTGCTCCACTGGTGCTGTGGTTGGACAGAAGGGAAGTGAGGGGTCAGATGTGGCCACACCCCAACAGCACACGCACGTCACGCCGACGTTGGCAAGACATTGACTAGACGGCTAGACGATGTTTTGCCAATGTGCCAATGATCTCTCTAAGATGTGTTCCTGATGTAACCGTGGCTCATGGGGCTCGTGTTGGGGGGGTTTCTGCGTGCTGTGTTGCCCTTCTAGCCCAGGGGTCGGCAACCTGTGCTGCACAAACGGGTGCGGTGATTTTTGGCTAAAAAATCTGCATGGAGCCGCAAAAACTGAGGGAGCAGCCGCATCACAGCTGCAGGGCTTTTTTAATTTGTTTCCTTTGTCTCACAAAATTGCTGCTTTTTCTGATAATTTTTTGATTATTTGCAAAAAGGTTTTTCTGTTTTTTTCTTGGAAAATTGTGTTGCTGTTTTCCTCATTAAACTTTTAAATGTTTGACCTTTATTTTCTAAATCTGACAGTTTTTTCTGTGCAAATGTAAAACATTTTTTGAGTAAAACTGAGGAATTGTCTGTAAGTTAGTGACATTTTTCCCAGTAAAGAATTTTGATTTTTTTTTTTTGTTGTAATATTCTGTTTTTCTCATAGGATTGTCTTATTTGATTGTTATTCCTTTCAGGTAAAAATGCTGCCCTTTTTATATAAATTTGGAACCATTTTTTTAATAAAATTGTAGCTTTTTTTCCCCCTAAAAAAAATTGCAACGTTTTCCTTAAATTTTGAAAATTTCATTTTTTTCAAGAATTTTCAGTTATTCTCATAAATTTATTATATTTTTCTTTGTAAACTGCAGCATTTCTTGCATACATTTATTAAGTTTTTCTTATCAAACTCCAGTATTTTCCAGTAAATTTGTGATTTCTTTTCCAGAAATGTGTTTTTTTTGTTATGAATTTGTTGGGATGTTTTCCTCAGAAATTGCAAAAAATTTTTCCCTAAATTTGTGACATGTTTTTGCACAAGTTTTCAGATTTTTGCATTTTCTGCTTTTTAGCATCTTTTCTTCTACTGGATGTGCAGCCTTTTTTCTTCCAAACGTACTGCTTCCTGTCTTGGAAATGTGTGACTTTCAGAGAGCCACGTGTGGCCCCAGAGCCGCAGGTTGCAGAGCCCTGGTATAGCAGGTGGGTGGAGAGGAAACGGCAGAAGGAATGACGGCCCCATCGCTGCTGTGTGAGCTGAAGGGAGCGTTGTGGCACGGTGGCGCGGCAGAGTGTGATGTCATCATGACGTAGACGCGTGCGGCTCGTGTCTGATGATGAGGCGGCAGCAGTGTTCTGCAGCTCACGCCAAGCCCGCGGGGTTCAACAGTCGTCTCGTGAGGATGGGGGCGCGACACAGATGCACTGAATGTAACATCACACTTCCTCTTCTGCTGCTACAAGGTTCTGTTGTGCAGCTGCGTTGGTGGCAGAAACGAGTTTTGCGGCGCTGTGAGTCGTCGCCGTGTCTGTCGGGTTACACAGTGAAAACAATCATTGAATTCTTTGGTTTTCTGAGTCACAGTTGCCTTTAAAACAGCCCCCCCTGCTTTTTTTCTCCGCTACATCAACGACCATACTCCCATCTCGCCGTCCGCAAACCTAATCGTACATTTGTTTCCAAAGATTAAGGTTGACGAGGGCTAGCGCGCTCCTGGCTGAACACGTCTCATTTCTGCAGTATGTGTTCGTGAAGGATGGAGAAAAACGGGTTGGCTTGAGTCATGGTGTGGTTGTGATGTTCTCCTCCCAGCTGATGAATGAATGTTGACATGGACCAAAGCAGCAGCAGCAGCAGTGTTCAGGTGCTTCCTGGGGGTTTACCGTAAAACCAGCGTCAGGATGAGTCCATATTTATGCTACACGGTGTGTAGGTTAGGAGGCTCTGGTTTTCTGGACTGATGCGGATGCTGCTGGGGGTTTAGATGCCAAACGTTTGGCAGCGTGTCCATGAGGACGCTGATCTCAGGATTAAAGCACTTTGGTACCAGGTTGGTTCTGGCTGTAAATAGAGAGCACTGTACACTGAGAAGGGACGAGACGCATTCAGACCAAAACACGGTTCGTCTTCCCTTCTGCTGTTCCAGCTTTACTCTTATCACTGCTGTAGTCGAGTATGACGTCAGACCGCGTTGAGGTTCAGATGTCCATTGTCTAAACCGACGTCTCGCTCATTTTGATCAGTGGTGGTGGCGTTCTCAGAGGTCGTCCAGCAGTGAAGAACAAAGTTAGGATGACCCGGTGAATGAGACAGAAATATTTCACGACACCCACACCACTGACGCGTCCGATGGTTTCAGCTGAACAAAAACTGAATGTTAAGTAGTCCTTATTAAGTCTGTGGAACTGTCTGTAGCTCGGCCCTAAAAGCTGGATGGTTCCACGTTTTAAAAACAGTTTTTTTTTCTCTAGCTCGTAGATCTCTAGATGTTTGCTGCTCCATGATTGAAGTTAGATGTTGGTGTTTGGGTGGGATGCAGCTGTTTGCTTTTTACCACATAGTTGTAGTGAAATGTCCAGCAGAAGTTTAGTGGGGAAACTTTGTAACTTTGGGACAATCATGGCCTTTTTGAGAGCTACTACCAGTGAGGAAGCTGCCCTGTCCTTTATTCTCCAATATGCCATCGTTAAATATCAGCCCGTCTTGTGCCTGAAAGTCTCAACCTCAGCTCTTCCCATGCTGGCGGCTCTGTGGTTGTTGTGAGGACACGGCGTTATGCGCCACAGAGACGAGAAGGTTGCATTACCAGTAAAGGTGTGGTCACTTCTGCTGCAGCCGGAAACAAACTGATGGTTCTCAGGTCTTCAGAGAGGAGGAGGAGGATGGGAAGAACCAGAGCTGTGTGAGGTGCCGCACCGGAGCGGCTGGAGCTTGGTCCTCCTGCTCTTCCTTCCCCTAGTTGCGCTTCTTGTGAAGGAAGTGACAGCGGTCGTGCCCTGTGCGTGGAGCTATGGGACCAGTGTTGTTGCATGTCTCCTCTGAAGGCTCCCTCCTCCTCTTCCCCATTCCTCCCCTCTTTCACTGTGAGGAGCATGTGAATGTACGAGCACATCATTGGGGTTGAAACCGTCCCACTGACGCTTCCAGGGGTTCCTACCTGACAGACAGCAGCTTCCCTGTCAGGACAGAAGGCCGGTGTGTGAGTTTTTCAGTCCTGGACATTCCACACAGGCGTCGCTCAGGCCGCATCGACAACAGTTTACTGCACAGCTGCAACAGCTTCATGAAGATTAGAACATTTCTTTCTCTATACATATATATACACAGATGTAGTCTATTTTTTTTTACGTTGACATTAACTTGTGTGTGTTTGTGAAGATATGGGGGTACGACGAGTACTGATGAGTCACACCAGGGATCAGCAGCAGGTCTGAGACCATGTAGAAGAGATTGTTTCTCCTGTGTGTTTCTGCGTTGCCATACCTCAGCGTCTGTTTGTGTCCGGTACACAAAAAGTAAAACAGAAGTTTGACTTCAGGTCCCGTGTGTGTGCAGATGGAGGACTGTGTTCCACACAGCAGGGCCTTATTTTAACAGAGTCAGGAGACCATTACCAGCAGTTACTGGACACTCGGGTAGTTGCAGCCAGTTCACTCTGAACTTTTTATGCTTTGTTTAATTGTCTGTGCTGTCGTAGAGTAACGTGGTGCTGCTGAGTACCTGGATCCACAGAGCTGGCCTCTAACGCACTCCACCTGAGAAGGTATTGAACTGTACGTGAACAGCCCTCTGGGTTTGGTACGTCTGTGCCAGCTGATGCTAGCTTAACCCCACTGACACAGGCGTAGTAAAGTACCAAAGCAGGGGACTTGTAGATGTGGGGGCTCTGAGCCTGAGGCAGATGTCAGAACTTTGATCTCCATGTTGAATGCTGTAGACGCTTGATGCCAGCAGGAGGGATTGTCATGTGGCCTGTCAGCATGCGGTGCAGAACTAAAAATGGCTGGAAGGAAAGGGTAGTGAGGCGTTTGTGGAGTGTAAGACATTCAGGGATGCTTTCAAGTGTCTGAACCAACAGGGTTTCTCATCCAAGCTTCTACTCTGTGGTTTTTGTTTTTCTGTGCTACTAGCAGTATATGCAGGACTGAATGAGCTGACCGTTGTGTGGCAATGTGACGGGTCTGATTAGCATCCTGATGTTTCAACAGCGCAGAGAACAACGTTGGATATGCGTGGCCCTGCTGTGACATCAGGATGTACGCAGACGTGTGTGAGGCTCCTCCACTTTTCAGTTTTCCAGCTGCTTGATGATCTCAGACTGAGTATTTGAGCTTTGGACTGATGGCCAAATTTTGACTGTCAGCAGCTGACAGACGTTTATGCTCAGCTGCATCTTCCTGTAGATCTCAGCGGCTCTGCTGTTTCTGGCTGGTCAACGGTCCTTGTTGTCACGTCTGGAGAGCCAAATCCTCATAATCAGCCATGCAGGCCGGCCTGCTGTCCCAGTCCAGCAACACAACTATGCAAGAGGAATGCATATAATCCACTCTCACTTCTTCTCTATCGTGTTCTTCTGTTCAGTTCTACTCGCTGTCACGCCACAGAACCAACATGTAAACTAATAAGAACTTGCAAAGACAATATTTTGGCCTTATGATGATTTCTGAACTCTTTATCGTTTTTAGCTGTGAGATCTTCTGATTGCGGTCGGCCAGCCCGGCGGCGGCAGCAGTGACGGCGGGCTCACACTTGGTCTCCGTGAGACTGGCTAGATGGCCCCAGTTTTATCGTGGTACGAATGTTGTGCATTTGTTTAAAATCAGGATAGTTTGCAATAACAGCAGTCTTACTCGTGGCCACAACGGGGGCACAAGCAGTGCTAACAGCGCCCGGCTGCGTCTATAGAAAACCATAGTGGAAGAAATAGAAAACTATACAAATAGATCTCTATATATAAATGAATATAAACTCACACAGTGCATATTTGTATAGGTGTCAGCGATGCGTCAGCGTGGTATGCTCTTATGCAACATGTGTACAGGTTAATTTTCTGAACATGAAGTATATTGTGGAATAACCACACAGACTTTGTAAATCAGGAGCTGCATATGTGCTTGTGTGGTTTAACCATCGTCAGTGTTGAATGTTGTGAGCATCATGTTTCCTGTGTGACTGTGTCTGTTAACGTGAGCACATCAGCACCGGCTCTAACCTGCAGAACCAGACTGGCACCAGAACACAGCTGCTGGACAGACTTCACATCTCAACTGAGTCTGAACTGAAATCCAAGCTTGATTTGGTCAGAAATGTGACAGAAAACAGAACTTAACCGCAAAGAAAACCCACAAAAACAGATTTAATGTGGCTTCCTAGTATGTTCAAAACCACACAAGTCTGTCCAGCTGTTGTTTCTTCTGCATCAGTCTGCAGGGAGGGGGTCGTCTCCAGCTGAGGGGGCAGATTTTATCTGTGGGAACAGCGTTGATCCATGGTTCTGTTGGGGGGGGGGGGGGGGAGCCTCTGAACTGGGGGGTCAACCTGCCAAATGTTGATTTGAATTGTTGAATGAATGCTTCTTTTCTTTTAGTCAGCGAATAAAAGCATTAAAAAGTCACTTGAGTTTGTCTCATTTTGTGTGTCAGAAAAGATGAACAACTGTGCATAGAGGCTACACTGCCATGGCTTTATTTTACTTAGTGGTGTCAAACAATTAAAAACTTTAATTGCAATTCATCTTTTTAAATGTGTTTATTCTAGGGGTGTAGTTTTAGTCACGATTAAAACTGACCGCTGTTCATTGCACACAGTGATGTTTCAAGCAGGATGCAGTCTTAACTGTGATTGAAACTTTTGCCATGATGCTGCTTTTATCCCGATTAGTAACAGCTGGTCGCTATTAATCGCATCAAGGTGTGTTAATCATGTTAAATGCAAGAAGCGAGATGTGATCGCGATCGGCCACTATTAATCGCGATTAACATGACACTATTCACAACTGTGTTTTAAAAGAAAAAAATTATCTGTAGTGCACCTTAAACTTGTCTTTTTCAAGTTTGTCAAACTCTTAGCATGGAAGGGGACAGATGTGACTGTTTTCTGCAACTGCAGGATTATTTAAAGTTTGCACTATGTGAAAAATGACAACTGTCCAGAATATTATAAAAAAAAAAAAAAATCATATGTACTGCAGAAATGCTGCACAACTAGTGAGCGCTTCAGCATTATTACACCAACTGTTACACCAGCTGCATCTCTCACCTCCCTTTACCATGTCCGTTCCAGGAGTAGATTGTCCAGTTTGTTTTCTACAGATGGACGTTCATGAACAGAACTAATGGAAGTGGTGTTGGCCTTTAGCTTAGCTGGTAGCTCTTTTCACATCTGCTTTCCACATGTAGTGTTAATGCTCGGGGTTTCCTTTGGTAACATTTCTCAGTGGCGGTCCACCACACCAGAAATTTTACTGCCACGCCAAGGAGATATAAATTTATTAAGAAAAATATATGAAGCAATGACTTCCCGCAAGCGCGCACGAGAACAATGCGTGTGGCCGTCATCTGCGTGGCGTTTAGAAGCACCCCGCCCATGCGAGTTTTCCAGTCAGTCAGCAGGCAGTGTCTTGCTAAGCGCGACTGTCCGACAGAAACATGAGTTTATTAAAGTACTTTAAAGTGGAAAAAAAATCATAAGGGGTGCAGCGGCATGAAAAATAAGGCAGCGAAGTGAGGTTTTAAATAGGTTTATTATCATACCGCCGTCACGGAGCTCGCTCCATGAGCGAGCCCGGAGGCTCTCCAGCAAAGTGTGCAGATGAGCAGTAGCAGAGAACGAGAAGATGAACATGGATTTCAGCCTGCTTATATACTCAGTTACAGACAATATATGAAAGGCATGGTATCATCAAAGAGACTGCAGACAGGCATGGGACATTTGCATTTGAGAGAGACACATAACAATAATGAGATTGCTGGCCGTAATTCGCCTCCGCTCCAGAGCTGTAGAACAAAAGAGGTTACAAGGCACATCTACATATTGTTATCAGTCTATAGATCACAGTAAGGGCAGGATGCATGAACACAATGCATGAATGGCACATTAACATCACAGTACAGAGCCGGAAAAAGCCAGGAGAAGCGGGGCTGCCTGTTGACATTAATACACACATTTCACTGTTCTGTTAATTGCTCTAGTCGAGCGCTGTGCCTGACCCAGTCTGTTGTGGGGGTGACGCCGCACGCTCCCCCCCAGAGGGCTCGGCAGGCAGCCGAGGCCTCGATAGTCTGGCTTTGGCAGCGAGCAGGGAAAGCTCTGTGCAGGCGGAGGGGGGTGGGGGGTAGTAAATGCCGGCCGGGGACGGTGAAATCGTCTGAGCCGCGCAAAAATTGCTTGTGGGTCCGCTATGTTGAGGGGCTGTCCCGTTGAACGTGCGGAGATCCACAAGAAGAAAAATTAGTCACTGACTCCTCTCACGATTAAGTCCTGCAAGGATTAATAGCGGCCATGAAGAAGAAAGGAGCGGCGAGGGTTAACAGCGGCCATGAAGAAAAACGGGGGTGGCTGAAAGAAAAAAAAAAAAAAAAAAGTCATGTCATCACATCGGGGTCACCAGTGTGGCGGCATGAAAAATAAGGCAGCGAAGTGAGGTTTTAAATAGGTTTATTATCATACCGCCGTCACAGAGCTCGCTCCATGAGCGAGCCCGGAGGCTCTCCAGCAAAGTGTGCAGATGAGCAGTAGCAGAGAATGAGAAGATGAACATGTCAGCACTGGAGGCGTTTATCATGGTTTTCACCCGCTGGAAATGGGAGCAATAATGGAAGAGTCGCTTAGCTAAGAGATGTGGTTAGAATTCAAATGCAGCCAGCTTCATATGAGGGGAAAGGCGAGGGGGACTGATAATTGCTGAGGATCTATTTCACCAGCCACTACAATATTAAGTTATGTTCTGTGGGAATTGCAGGAATGAAGAGACTGGCAATTTCTGTTTTCTCGCACAAGCAGGCGTGCCGTTTTTATTCTCCAGCGGCAGTGACAAAAAACAACAGCTCAAAACACTAGCTCTCATTCATTCATCTTCTTCCACTTAATTCTTTTCGGGTCGCGGGGGGGCTGGAGCCTATCCCAGCATCTTTGGGCGAGAGGCAGGGTCCACCCTGGACAGATCGCCAGTCCATCTCAGGACCAACACAGAGAGACAGACAACCATTCACTCTCACAGTCAGACCTAAGGACAATTTAGAATCCCCAGTTTGATGCCATCCATCCATCCATCTTCTACCGCTTTTCCGGAGGTCCGGGTCGCAGAGGCAGCAGTTCAAGCAGAGAAGCTCAGACTTCCCTCTCCCCAGCCACCTGCTCCAGCTCTTCAGAGGGGATACCAAGGCGTTCCCAGACCAGCTGGGAGACATAGTCTCCTGGGTCTGCCCCGGGGTCTCCTCCCAGTGGGACGTGCCTGAAACACCTCAAGTGGGAGGCGTCCAGGAGGCATCCTAATCAGATGCCCATACCAACTCAACTGACTCCTTTCAATGTGGAGGAGCAGCGGTTCTACTCTGAGCCCCTCCCGGATGACTGAGCTCCTCACCCTATCTCTGAGGGTGAGTCCAGCAATCCTACGGAGAAAGCTCATTTCAGCAGCTTGTATCCGCGATCTCGCTCTTTCGGTCATTACCGAAAGCTCGTGACCATAGGTGAGAGTAGGAACGTAGACTGACTGGTAAATCGACAGCTTTGCCTTAGAACTCAGCTCCCTCTTCACCACAACAGACCAGTACAACGTCCGCATCACTGCAGATGCTGCTCCAATCCGTCTGTCGATCTCTCGCTCCATTCTCCCCTCACTCGTGAACAAGACCCCAAGATACTTACCCAGTTTGATGCCAATTAACCTAACTTGCATGTTTTTGGCATGTGGGAGGAAACCGTAGAAATCCCGGAGTAAACCGACGCAGACACGGGGAGAACATGCAAACTCCACAAAGATCACTGTTGGTCGGGGGCTGGGATCGAACCCAGGATCCCCCGGCCAAGGGTGAGTTGCTGTGCTGCTGCAGTGCTAACCACTCAGCCACCGCGCCACCCTTTTCAGGCTAAACTGAGGTCCTTCAGCAGCTGCCTAGAGAGGTGCCTGATGAGAAAGCCTGAACACAACTATAACTGCCTAAGCAGCTCATTCTGTGCATGAACACATATTGTGGTGAATTATGTCTTTAGAGCCCGCTGCAGTTCCCCATTATGTACCTGGCAGGTTAAGATGACCGAAATTCACCAAGTCAATGACTTTAATCCGTCAGCAGCCTTCAGACAAACTAAACGAGCCAACATTTGATTTCAAAATAAGGGAGGTTTTCCTGCTGTCTGGGGGGTGAGGAGATTAAAAAAAAAAAAAAACAACTCTAAATATAAAGAAATAACAGAAATAATCGCATCCTTGGTCATTTAAGTTAATTTATTTCATTAAATACAATAATACAATTTTATTAATATTTTTTCTTTGTAATCAGAGTTAAATTATTGTTCTGTTCTGACTCCAAAATTATGGTCAATGTAAATTGTTATAAGGAAAAAGTAAAAAATACCATGGTCTGATTCAAATTTATCTAAAAAAAAAAAAAAAAACTAATTTTATTTTTTTTAAAAAACAGACAAAAATTAGTCATAAAATAATCCACAAATTTATAATAAAGTTTCAAATGTACAAGAAAAGTCAATTTTACAAGAGGAAATTACAAATTTGAGGAACATGGTTTCAACTTTAGATTTACAGAGAAAAGTAGAAAACTATAAGAAATTTGTTATAAATTTTTGAGAAAAACCTCAAACCTTCAAGACTGAAGTCATTATTCAAGTTTTTAAGTGGCTGCTCTTTGTACCCTTAACTCAAGTAGAAATTTTTGGTTGTCTGCTTTTAATTATTAATTTCAAATTACTGCTTTTACATGAGTAGAATTTCTGATTACCAACCTGATCATATAATTTAAGTATGCATGAGTACATTACTACTATGAATGTTTCTTTCCCTTTCCTACTCTCAATGGAAAAAAGAAACACTAGAATAAAAATACAAAAAAAATACACATTTTTGTCATTTATGCAAACCATGACAAAAAAAAAAATCCTACAGGACAAAACATGACTCTTGATATTTTCTAACCCGTTTGTATACCACCATAGACAGAGAGAGAACCTGAATTAGACAGAGCTCAGAGAGGGAAAGATGAGACAGAAGAGAGGAGCCAAGGAGAGGAAAGTGTTCAGGCAGAGGAAGGAGAGAAGGAAAACACCACTAAAAAGTCTAAACACAGGATGTCTGGGTGGGACTCCAACTGGGCCAATATTCAAGCCTCTGTTGTACATTACTTCAAATGGTAAGTTCCATATGCAATGTTACTGTGTAAAATATATATATATATTAAAAAAAAGTATAAAATTAACACATTCTGGTATGTTTACTGCACCCCCCCCCCCAGGAAAATATGTTGCCACTGCGCCAAGGTCTTTAAGCCAGAGGAAACAATGAATGCTATAATTATATGAATATAATTATTAAGAATTAACTGTTAATAATTAGATTACATCATTCTAACACAAGAGGACACCACTCAGTTTAAAGAGATACTCTGTAAATAAATTGAGCTTAAGAATTTGGTAATTAATAAGCAAAGGTAAACAATTATTTAATCAGTCTCAACGTGTGTGTGTGTGTGTGTGTGTGTGTGTGTGTGTGTGTGTGTGTGTGTGTGTTGACACAGAGTGATTCTGAAACCTGGACAAAACAACCACACCTTTAACAGTTCAGCAATTTAATGAAGAAACCAAAGTGACCACAGACATCTGTGAAGCTTTGTAACATGACAAAATAACCAAGTATTACAGTAATAACAATTGTAATTTTACATTTATGAGGCAAGAACAATACAGATTTTGCATGTGTAAAATAAGGCTGGAATGTGACTGTCTGGGAAATTAGTGAAACCACTAGAGAAAAACTATAACGCAAGCGCAAAGGTGTAATGAAAAGGGAATTCTTGGAAAAATGTTTTAACCATGGCTAAATGCAATTTTTAAAAAATGTTCTTGATGAAAGAGGCACTGTGTTATTGTGTGATCATTGTTATAACTTTGGCACCACAAATTTTTTTTACAAACAAAACTGTCTTGGATATAAACAAATAAACCGTTACGATAACACAGCCTATTGCCTATCCAGTCCAGGGAAGTAAACAAGCCACCATTACCGCAGTGACCTCTCTGCTAAGATATCCGCCTGTTTGAGCATTTCTTTTATTTAATGTCACATTTACAGAAATGCCAAGGAAAACTGGAAGGAACATCTGCCGTTTTCGGATCCTGCAACAGCAATGGTGAACTCCAAACTCTGGGGGGGGAAAAAAACAGAATATGAAATCCACAATCCTTTACTGTACAGAGCATGTCCCTATCCAAGACTGCACAGGTTACATAGATCCTCCGAGTCTGCAGTGGGCAGAGACGCTCCACTAACCAGTGTTGCCAACTTGGTGACTTTCTCGCTAAATCTGGTGACTTTTCAAACCCTATTGGTGACCTTTTTTTCTGTCAAAAGCAACTACCAACTTTTTCTGGGGTTATCAGATAGTGTTTTGGAGACTGACGTGCAGGGCTTGGCGGGTTGTAGTTTCCTTAGGCGGCATCTAAAATAAAACCAATCTGTAATGTGAGACTATGAAACTAAAACTCCCAGAAACACTATCTGCACACAGTGTGCTCATTGGTCCACTGTCACCTGGACCCCTAAAGCCGCAGACAGTCTCCTCCATGGGTCAGTTTCCTGCGCTGTCCCAGTTCACACCGGAACCCAGTGGGAAGAAATGTCGTGGGGGTGACAACTTCTCATATCGAGTCCTGATTACCTGTTATCTGAGCGGTGAGTAGCCCCCAACATCCGCTTCTACCTCTGTGGTTAAATATGAGTATTTTTTAGAGCAAGCAGCTCGCATTTAATCTCACAGTTGTGTAAATGTAAGTTTTCTTACCACACAGAGAAAAAGTGACTGATTTGTTGCTGTAAAGAACAACTGAAGCTTCAAAGGTGAACTTTCATTTATCTATGCTTTCTGTTTTATTTTCTTATTCTTTTACATGCTGTTGTGATGTGCAACTATTTCATGGAAGTAAATCCTCTAAATATGTATTTTTAATACATATTTTTAATACATATTTAGACACCCCTGGACAACCAGGGGTGTCAAACATATGGCCCGTGGGCCAAAAACGGCCCACCGGGGAGTCCAAACTTTTCGGTGAATTTACAGCTTTATTTCTAGTAAATTTCTGACTTTCTGCTGATTAGAATAGTTTGTGTAAATCGGAGGCATTTTTCTCTGTAAAATGAGACTTTTTTTCTCATCAGTTTTCTATCCATCCATCCATCTTCTACTGCTTTTCCGGAGGTCAGGGTCGTGGAGGCAGCAGTTCAAGCAGAGAAGCCCAGACTTCCCTCTCCCCAGCCACCTGCTCCAGCTCTTCAGAGAGGATACCAAGGCGTTCCCAGACCAGCTGGGACACGTAGGCTATGTTCGAAATGTTCACTCATTCCCCATATAGTTCCATATAGTGTACTATATAGTGACTCAGCCATTTTGTAGTATTGGAAATCTTAACTGAAAATTTCATTCACTATATAGTACACTCAAAATTTCCCACAGTGCATTTTGAAAAGTAGTGTACAACGGATGGTCACTGCATTAGCCAATATATCCCATAATGCAATGCGCAGCCAACAGAAAAAAAGAAAAGGAATAAGGCTGGAAAAAAGAAACTTCTTCCTCATATAGTGTACTATATAGTGAATGCTCAGCCAACGGAACATTGAGAAAAGAGCTTCACATCACAACATAAACTACCTTAAGGTATTTATGTTTAATAATTCAGCAAAAATGATTTGATTTAATACATACAATATTTACTACAAATTACATGCAGGTATTCATTTTTTTTTTTTTTACCACCGTTAGTCTATTAAATTTCACTGTCTCGCGTGATGACGTCATTAACCATGTCGCAAAAACAAGTCCAGTAGTGTCTGAAAGCGGTTAATTTTAGTGTTATATTGAGTTTACTATATAGTCTACTATATCTAAATTCACTATATAGCGAGGAGGGAGGGAGTGAGTGAACATTTTGAACACAGCCGTAGTCTCTCCAGCGGGTGCTGGGTCTGCCCCGGGGTCTCCTCCAAGTGGGACATGCCCGAAACACCTCAAGTGGGAGGCATCCAGGAAGCATCCTGATCAAACCACCTCAACTGACTCCTTTCAATGTGGAGGAGCAGCGGTTCTACTCTGAGCCTCTCCCGGATGACTGAGCTCCTCACCCTGTCTCTAAGGGTGAGTCCAGCAATCCTACGGTGAAAGCTCATTTCAGCCACTTGTTTCTACAATCTCATTCTTTCGGTCATTACCCAAAGCTCATGACCATAGGTGAGGGTAGGAACGTAGATTGACCAGTAAATTGACAGCTTTGCCTTGAAGCTTAGCTCCTTCTTCACCAAGACAGACCAGTACAACGTCTGTATCACTACAGATGCTGCTCTGATCCGTCTGTCAATCACTCGCTCCATTCTCCCCTCACTCATGAATGAGACCCAGAGATACTTAAACTCCTCCATTTGGGGTAGGAGCTTGTCCCCAACCCAGAGAGGACAATCCACCTTTTTCTGGCTGAGGACCATGGACTCAGACTTGGAGGTGCTGATTCTCATCTGAGCCACTTCACATTCAGCAGCAAACCGTCCCAGTAAGACCTGTAGGTCATTGCTGGATGAAGCCAACAGGATAACATCATCTGCAAACAGCAGAGATGAGATCCTGTGGTCACCAAGCATGACACGCTGTCCGTTTCCTGTCCATTGTTATTTAGAGACTGCTATTAAAAAATAAGTAGAAAGTCTGACCATAGGAAAAGCGGAAGTGCTGAGTTGTGAGTGAAGCTGTTGCTAGGATACAGGGCACAGACTTTTTTCCCAGAGCGCAGTGCACAAGCTCTGAAAAAAGACGTTCAAGGCGGTCGGCGACATAAAAAACACGTTTAGTGGACACGCAACCTTAATAACTCTGCTTCATGTTTAGCAAATGCCAACTCAGAACGTGCAGCCTGTAAAAAATTTATAGGGCAGTTAGCAGAATCTTTTCAGTTAACCAACCAATAATCACAGAAGAAATACCATTTCTCAGCTTATCTTTTTATTGAAGCACGCAGGGAATCAAACACGTCCGTGGATCTCCCAGCATAATCTGTGAAAACCCAGAACAAAGAAATCCCCCCCACATATAGATTCTGGTTGCTGGGCATTCCCAGCAAGTCTCCAACAATATCTGTCCATTGTCCAGACTGGTTTAAACCAGTCTTGTCAGTATCCAAATGGCCCCAGATGCCTCCTCGCTTTTATGGCTTCCACATCCTGTTTGGCCTCATGGAACCCCATGCCCATATATGGAAACAGGAACAGAGAGACTTGAGCTTGTGTGTGTGTGTGTGTGTGTGTGTGTGACTGGTGTGTGTAAGAGCACTTTGTGTAATATCTAACTAAATAAACTTCACTATTTATTTATTATAACAAGCCTTTGCTTTAGCCTGTGCTTTTAAGGCTTGGGAGCTAGCTACTGAGAGTCTGCTGGATCGTGAGCAGCTGGATATTTGTGACCTTGTCTCTAACTTCTCAAAATCCATTTCTTCTTTTCTTCTGTTATGACGATTAATTTGTTTTCACTTACAGGACAAAGGATTGTTGACCATTGGAAGGGCTGCGTTTTTACTATTCTGCCCCTGCTGATGTGTGTGGCGTGGTCAAGCAGCCTGCTACCTCAGCTCAGTATTGCCAACTTGGCGACTTTCTCACTAAATCTGGCAATTTTTCAAACCCCCTGTGACTTTTTTTGTCAAAAGCTACTAGCGACAAATCTAGCAACTTTTTCTGGTGTTATCAGAGACTTTTCTGGTGTTTTGTAGACTCTGACGTGCAGGGCTCAGTGGGTTGTAGTTTCCTTAGCATTTAAAATAAAACCTATCTGTAATGTGAGACTACAAAACTACAATTCCCAGAAGCACTATCTGCACACAGTGTGTGCTCATTGGTCCACTGTCACCTCCTGTAAAGCCGCAGACAGGCTGCTTCGCAGGTTGGCCTCCTGTCCTGCCCCAGTTCACACCACAACCCTGAAGAAATGCTGTGTCCGAGCGGTGAGTAGCCCCCAACATAAGCTCCTACATTTGTGGTTAAACATGAGTATTTTTAGAGCAAGAAGCACACATTTAATGTCCACATTTGTGCAAATGTAAGGTTCGTTACCACACAGAGGAAAAAGTGAATGTGATTTGTTGCTGTAAAGAACAAATGAAGCTTCTTCTAAGGTGAACTTTCATTTATCTGTGCTTTCTATTTTATTTTATCTTACTCATTTACATGCTGTTGTGATATGCAACTATTTCATGGAAGTAAATCCTCTATATAATATTTAGAGGATTTACTTCCATGAATTATATTATTACATACATACATATTATGTATTTTTAATGGGCTGGTCCAGGGGTGTCAAAAATATGGCCCGCAGGCCAAAAACAGCCCGCCAGGGGGTCCAAACTTTTCTCTGTGAATTCACAGCTTTATTTCTAGTAAATTTCTGACTTTCCACTGATTAGAATAGTTTGTGTAAATTTGAGACATTTTTTCTCTGTAAGATGAGACTTTTTCTCATCAGTTTTCTTTTTCTTCTTTTTTTCTGATGAGAACAAGGGGCCCTTGATTTCAAGGGCCAAGGGGTAGGTGTTAAAAAGGCCATTGTCACATGGACTATTCCACCTCACCCCTTTCAGAGTGGTACATCCAGCTACTCCGTGTTCAGCCTGACTGCTGTGAGGGAGAGTTCTTTATTGCTCCTGTTAGTTTGATTGAGACCAAAACTGGATGTTTTTGCCTTTTTCCAGCATTGTGGTTTGCGTCCATTGAATTGTGAGTACTGTTCAGAGCATTTAATCCAGTTTTAAGTATATCTTAACATTGTAAGGATAAGTTTCAGATTTTGTACCTCCAGACATGTCCAGACATGCCCAATTAAGGCCAGTTAATGGAGAGTCACTTTTTCTGTGCTGATTTGAGTTTGGTAACATGACACTTGATTTTTAAGATAAGATAAGCCTTTATTAGTCCCACAATGGGGAAATTCCAGGATTGCAACAGCACAGGGATAGCAACACACAGAGCAACAATCAGAAGGCAAGAAAAAAACAAGAGCAGCTAGTATACATATGTACATATTAATATAAATATACAGTATATATATATATATATGGTTCCAAGGTTGTCATAGCCAGGAGCGGCACTGGGGTTAAGCTCCCAGTGCTCATAAAATGCTCCTTATGGCGTGCGTCTCGAAAAGCCTCTGACAACTAAGTCCAACTCCTAGCCTGCCCGTGTGGTTTAGTCTCTAAGCCCGGCGGAACTGCTTTTACTAATAGGAGAAAGGGCGAGGGCGGATCTCTGGCGCCTTAAAACCAGATGCTTCGGGTAGATGGTGGCTCGTCAACCTGGGAAGGTAGCCCATCTAGGGGAAGGTAAACCCTGATCTCAAACCTCCGCTGCCTTGCGGCATACCCGGTCACGGGAAAGGCTTCGGGAGTCAACCCTGAGGAAAAATCTGGAGTCGGAGCCCCTAAGGCAGTTCTATGTTGTGCTCAACATCGTTCTGGCAGCTCCTGCAACGGCGCTGGTGCCAAACTGTAGCAGCCCTGCTGTTCCTTTGGATTCATCAGTGACATGGAGAGGGGGGACATGCTGCAGGGGCAACATCTTAGCCTCCATATCTTCCTGCCCAGGCTTGAATCCTACCAACGCCCAACGCTGGAAGGTAGAACACCGGATCACTGGAGAGGACACTCCAGCTTCGCCTTTGGCGTAGACAAAACACAGGGAATGACAGTTACCGGTTATAAGCCACCGCTCAATTGGCGTAGAGCTCGGCGCCAGGGGTTATTCCCGACGGTGGGAGGGATCATCGGATCTCACTGGACAGCTACCGCCCGCCTCAAGCTGGGCAGCCCCCAGCCAATAAGGTGATGTCCCGCCACAGCTTGCTTTCCTCATTGGGTGCATGGGGATGAGGAGAAGTCCGAACAGCAGGCTGAGAACTTTCGCACCAGGCAAGACAATAAAACAAAAGAGACCAACTCTAAAACTGGGAACTTGGAACGTCCGCACTATGATGACAGGACTCGCTACTAACCTCAAGGACATCAACGACACCAGGAAGACTGCCATCATCAATAATGAGCTGAAGAGACTGGGAGTGGATGTGGATATCGCCACTCTCCAGGAAACACGGTTGGCTGACGCAGGCACACTGAGAGAGAAGGACTACACGTTCTACTGGCAGGGAAAGGGCAGTGACGAACACAGGGAACATGGAGTGGGCTTTGCAGTGAAGAACACCTTGCTGAAGATGGTGGAACCGAGCAGCACTGGCTCTGCACGACTCCTCACCCTCCGCCTGAACATCACTCAAGGCCCAGTCACCCTCGTCAGTGTGTATGCCCCAACACTGACAGCCACACCAGAGGCAAAAGACGAGTTCTACGAGAATCTCGCAACAACTGTCAGGATCGTCCCCAACTCTGAACAACTCATTCTCCTTGGAGACTTCAATGCCAGAGTGGGTGCTGACCACGACTCCTGGCCCTCCTGTCTTGGACCTTTTGGCGTGGGCAGAATGAATGACAACGGACAGCGGCTGCTCGAGTTCTGCACATATCACGATCTGTGCATCACAAACTCGTTCTTCAAGACCAAGCCCCAACACAAGGTTTCCTGGCAACATCCACGCTCAAAGCACTGGCACCAGCTGGACTTGATCCTGACCAGGCGCACCTCACTGAAGAACATGCTAATCACCCGTTCGTTCCAGAGTGCAGATTGCGACACAGACCATTCATTGGTGTGTTGCAAGGTCAAGCTGCAGCTGAAGAAATTCCATCGTGCTAGACAACCTGGAAAGGCACGGATTGACACCAGCAAGATGGCTCAACCAGAACTTGTTGAGCAGTTTGCCTCCACCTTTGAGAAGGAACTTGGTGTACCACAAGAAGGAGAATCTGCAAAGCAGAAGTGGGAAGAGCTGCGAAACACCATCCACCGCACAGCCTTGGCTACCTTTGGGAGGAAGACCTCGAAGTCACAGGACTGGTTTGATGCCAAGTTGACCGAGATGACCCCCATCATTGAAGCCAAGCGCTCAGCACTTGCTGAGTACAAGAAGTACCCAAACGAGAAGAATCTCCAGATTCTTAGGGCTGCGAGAAGCAAAGTTCAGCAGACTGCTCGGCACTGTGCCAACGAGTACTGGACTCGGCTCAGCCAAGACATTCAAACCGCTGCCATAACAGGGAACATCCGTGGTATGTACGATGGCATCAAGAAAGCACTTGGTCCGGCTCAGAGCAAGACGGCCCCCCTCAAATCCTCCACTGGGGAGATGATCACAGAAAAG
Source organism: Pholidichthys leucotaenia (assembly GCA_020510985.1). Classification (NCBI taxonomy): domain Eukaryota; kingdom Metazoa; phylum Chordata; class Actinopteri; order Cichliformes; family Pholidichthyidae; genus Pholidichthys; species Pholidichthys leucotaenia. The sequence goes on along the minus strand of CM035842.1, from coordinate 423,650,074 downwards.
AACAAGCAGATGGAGAGATGGGTGGAACACTACTCCGACCTCTACTCCAGACAGAACACCGTGACACCGTCAGCCCTTGATGCCATCGACTGCCTGCCATCCATGGACGAACTTGACGCCGAGCCAGCCATCGACAAACTCAGCAAGGCCATTGATAGCTTGGCCGCTGGCAAGGCACCCGGCAACGACGGCATACCCCCCGACCTGATCAAGCACTGCAAGACCGCCCTACTGCTGCCATTGCATGACGTCCTCTGCCAGTGTTGGAAGGAAGGTGCCGTACCACAGGACATGAGGGACGCCAAGATCATCACCCTCTACAAAAACAAAGGGGAGAGAAGCGACTGCAACAACTACAGGGGCATCTCCCTCCTCAGTGTTGTTGGCAAAGTCTACGCACGAGTTGTTCTCGTTCGTCTACAGAAGCTTGCCGAACGTGTCTACCCCGAGTCTCAGTGTGGCTTCCGCGCTGAGCGATCGACGGTAGACATGATATTCTCCATCCGCCAACTCCAGGAGAAATGCAGAGAACAGAACATGCCCCTGTACGTCGCCTTCATCGACCTCACCAAAGCGTTCGATCTGGTCAGCAGAGAGGGCCTTTTCAAGATCCTGCCAAAGATAGGATGCCCACCAAAGTTGCAAAGCCTCATTGAATCGTTTCACACCAACATGCAGGGGATAGTGCAGCACGATGGCAACGTCTCAGAGCCTTTCAACATACGCAGCGGAGTGAAACAGGGCTGTGTACTTGCGCCAACCCTCTTTGGGATTTTCTTTGCTATGCTCCTGAGGCATGCCTTCAGCACAGCAACAGAGGGAATCTACCTGCACACAAGATCTGACGGCAGACTTTTCAACCTCGCCCGCCTGAAAGCCAGAACCAAAGTACGCGAGGCTCTAATCAGAGACATGCTGTTCGCAGACGACGCTGCAGTCGCAACCCACACACAGCAGGAGCTTCAGACCCTTATGGACCGCTTCTCCCAGGCATGCAAGGACTTCGGGCTTACCATCAGCCTGAAGAAGACTAACGTCTTGGCGCAAGGCACAGAAGCACCACCAACCATCACCATTGACGACTACGAGCTGGAGGTCGTGAATCAGTTCACGTACCTGGGGTCCACGATCAGCAACAACCTCTCCCTTGATACAGAGATCAACAAGAGGATTGGAAAATCAGCCTTCACACTCGCTCGCCTCACCACACGAGTGTGGGAGAATCCCAAACTCTCTGTCAAGACGAAGATGGCAGTGTACAGCGCCTGCATCATCAGCACACTGCTCTATGGGAGTGAGACGTGGACAACATACGCCCGGCAGGAAAAGAGACTGAACTCCTTCCACTTGCGCTGCATTCGCCACATCCTGGACATATCCTGGCAGGACAAAGTGCCCAACACAGAAGTTCTGTCCCGCGCCGGCCTTCCCTCCATGTTCACTCTACTCAGACAGCGCAGGCTCCGCTGGCTAGGCCACGTTCACCGTATGGAGGATGGCAGAATCCCCAAAGACGTCCTCTATGGAGAACTGGCAACTGGCAAGAGAGACGTTGGCCGCCCACAGCTGCGTTTTAGAGACGTCTGCAAGAGAGACATGAAGGCCCTGGAGATCAACACAGAGCGCTGGGAGGACCTTGCAACAGACCGCTCCAAGTGGAGAGGCACCCTGACCAGACAGCTCAAGGCGGGTGAAGAGAGACTGACTGCTGCTGCAGATGAAAAAAGGACCCGCAGGAAGAACCGCCACAGACCCAGCAGCACGGAGACCACCGACAAGTGCGACCTGTGTGACAGGGACTGCCATTCGCGCATCGGCCTGTTCAGCCACAGGCGGTGCTGTTCCAGCAGAGTAGACGTTTAGGATTCTCTTCCATGGTCATCATAGACCGACGGAGGCCGACGACGATATATATATATATATATATATATAGACACAGTGCGGAGCATTGTGGTTGGTGGATGTACAGCAGAAAGTCTAAGCTGTCTCTCCACGGATGCGGCGGGCCAGCTGGATGTCTTTGGGCATGATGGTGACCCTCTTGGCGTGGATGGCGCACAGGTTGGTGTACTCGAAGAGACCCACCAGGTAGGCCTCGCTGACCTCCTGCAGAGCCATGACGGCGGAGCTCTGGAAGCGCAGGTCGGTCCTGAAGTTCTGAGCGATCTCCCTCACCAGGCGCTGGAAGGGCAGCCCATGGATGAGCAGCTCCGTGGACCTCCGACAGCGACGGATCTCTCTCAGAGCCACGGCACCAGGCCTGCAACGGTGAGGCCTCCTCACTCCGCCGGCGGCCGGAGCGCCTTTTCGAGCAGCCTTGGTGGCCAGCTGCTTCCTGGGGGCTTTTCCTCCAGTAGATTTACGGGCGGTCTGCTTGGTTCTTACCATCGCTCTTTATTATTCTGTCTTATATTTCCTGCACGCCGCCCAAACTCCAGCCCAGCACCCGCGTCGCTCCCGCTTCAGCTTTCCCGGTATGTCAAGCCTCTCCGTTAGTACCGGGTGGCGGCCGAGTGCTAGCTAGCTCCTTCCCGCTGCATCGTCTCCCGCTGTAAACAGAGGCTCCGTCCGCCGACTCGGGAGACCCCCAGGCGCGATCTGTGTGTCCGTGATACACATAGAGTGAAAGGTGTGCCGGATCAGAAAGCCATCACCGGATCTGAAAGAAGAAGGAAGATAAAAAGACTCAGAATTAAGCCGCTGTTGCAAAAGGCAGCCAACTCGTGTGGCGCCGGAACCAGAAGAGGTGCTGTATTTTGTGCTGTATTTTGCCAGAGTTGTTCATTCATTGGCACGGAAGATGCAAAATATTATTTGTATTTGCACATTTCTGTTTATAAGGGCTCAGGGAGTACGCATGACATTACTGCTGCATTCCCAAAATTTTCAGTGTGTTATGCCTGCTTCGTACACACGCTGTAAGGATGTCCAAGGCACCAGACAAACGGCATCGGGTGCAAGTCAGGAGGCAGCCATCCCTCCCAGCACACCTAAGAGATTACGACCTTTCTGGCTTTCATCAGCAACACTATTCTGTGAGACCTGCAAAGGGCTATGAAGCCAATGAGGAAGAGGAAGGAGCAGTGGACAATGATCATCCAGTATCCCCCATCAGTCAGGAGGATTTTCCTTCATCACAGTGGATCACGAACGATCAATGGACTCCACACAGAGAGGGACATGGTGGGCATTCAGAAGTTGATGCAGAGAAAGTACCTCTGCTGAAGCAGCTAAAGGAGTTGAAGATGCAAAATCAACAACTACATCTTCAAAGCAGAAAGAGTAACTTCCAAGTTGCATACTCCAGCAGCCCAAGTCAAGTTGATACACAGCAGCTTCACCAACAGGTAGAACACCTAAGTGTTCTAATCCAGCAGCTTCAGGCAAACAGCTCACTTGCACAGCCTACCTCAGCACCCCTCTGCCAAAATCAGCCACAGTCTTCAAGTCAGAGGAAACTGACTAACAGCTAAACCAAGCCTCTCTCCTCAGCCACGTGATCACCATATATCTCTCACCAAGCACAGGAGCTATGAGGACTACAATGACCCATCCTATCCTGTCTGTAGCTCATCAGAGAGTGAACCTGGAGAAGAGCACTTTTATAGAGCTGAACCACACCGAAGTCAAGCCTCACGGTCACACAAGTCAGATGATGGGTTTCAGAGACATAACAAGCCCCAGAAGCACCGTCACTCCCGTCACCAAATGTCAAGCCCAATAGGTGGACAGGAGCAGTTCTACTGGGGGCCTGTGCCCACAATTCCTGACATGAACCACCCTAACCCAAGGGAGTTTAAAATTCTCAGGATTGCCCTAGATAATCTCCTTCCCCAAGATGCCTCAGAAAGATTTAAATATCAGATACTTGTCAACCACCTTAAGACAGAAGAGGCAATACTGCTTGCTGATTCGTACAGTAACTCAACCCATCCCTTTACTGACACTATGGCAGCCCTCAACTTGTAGTATGGGCAACCCCACCAGCTGGCTTTGCAGCGCATAGCAAGACTCATGGATGGCCCCAGCATTGCAAGTAGTGACTCCCAAGTCTTCTGAATGTTTGCACTCCGGGTATGTTCCTTTGTGAGCATGTTGGAGCAGCTGAGTAGGAAGGGGAAAATTGAGCTAGAGTGTGTCTCCCATGTTTCCCGCCTGTTAGGAAAGCTCCCTCATGACCTACGCTCCAGCTTTCGCCACTGTATCCATCCTCTCAGGGTACCCATACCAACACTTCTTGACCTGGCTTACTGGCTTGAGCATGAGCTCCAAGTGCAGGAAGATGACATCAGATTCAACAGCAGCTCTAAGCGAGAGAAGGACGTGAAGCTCAAAGGTCAAAGAAAACCAGCCAATTCCACAATGGAGCATTCAGCAGTTCTACTGAGCACAGCAGCCACCACTTCTCAAAGAGAGGTAGCTTCAGTGCCAAATGCAACGGATACAAATAAGAAATACTGCCCCTATTGTGACAATGATAAGCACTCTCTTAATAACTGCACTAATTTCAAGATGCTTAGCTCTACTCAGAAACAGATCTGGGTAAAAAAGAACCATTGTTGCTGGCGCTGGCATTGTTGCCGGCACCAAGCTCCCAACTGCACCCTTAAAATGCGTTGCAAGACTTGTACCAAAAGACACCTGCTTGCATTGCATGATATTAATGAGGGAGCTACAGTATTGAGGGCAGAGAAAGGCCAGAAGAAAAGCCAGAGAGCATCAGAGCCCCACTCAGTAACAACACAGAGGAGGTCCTATATATCAACAGACCATTAGAGGGAAGAAAGGTGCTGCGCAAGATCAGCAAAATAGTGCTGAGAAATGGAGACGGAGCTATGGATGGAAATGCAATCCTGGATGATGGGTTGGTGCACACCATTCTCCTCCACCCTGTAGTTCAACAGTTCGGCCTGAAGGAGGAGCCAGAGGACCTTCCCTTAAGAATCATCAGACAGGAGCTGCAGATTTTACATGGTGCCATGGTTTCATTCACCATTGCCTCAGCTGCTGAACCACATCGGGTTTTCCCTGAGAACAGAGCATTCACCGCAAAATGTCTGGGGCTGGCTAAGCACACACATCCCGTGGAGGCTCTTAAGAGAAAATATAAGATCCTGAGAGCTTTACCACTGCAGGCACTTCATCGAGTGTGCCCAGTCCTGCTTATTGGTTCAGATCATCCCCATCTGATCACCCCTGTCCAACCAGTACATTTGGGGCCAGCTGGAGCACCTCCAGCTGTGAGGGCATGTCTAGAGTGGACATTTCAGGGACCAGCACAAGGTATGAAGCATTATCTAGCTGAACAGCAGTGTTTGTTCACTTCATCTCTGTCACCACAAGCAGTTATCTACAGCCAGGTTGAGAAGTTGTGGCAAATGGACCTTCTGCCGTGGCGGAGTGAAAAGGCCTGCACACATTCACAGCAGGATAAAGAAGCTCTTGTCTTACTGGAGAGCAGAACAGTAAGAACAGAGATAGAAGGTATCTACAAGTATGCCACCCCCCCCCCCTTCTGCGCATGCCACACATGCCCTTACTCCAGGCACCAAAAGAAGCGGTCCTACCTCAGCTGCGGGCCACTGAAAAGAGGCTGGTGAGAGACCCGGAGAAAGCTGTGGCTTATAATGCTGAAATCTAGAAGCTGGTAATGACCGGCTATATCAAGAAGTTGGAGCCAGGCACAGAAGACACACCTACCAGACCTACCAGTTGGTATATCCCCCATCATATGGTGATATATAATGGGAAAAATCAGGTGGTCTTCAATTGTTCATTGGAATTCAGAGGTCAGAACCTAAACAGACTGCTCCTTGCTGGACCAATTTTGGGTCCCTCTCTGCTGGCTGTACTGCTGAGATTCCAGGAGTATGCGGTTGCCATCAGCAGCGACATCCGTGGCATGTTCCATCAAGTCAGACTGCTCCCAGAAGACCAGCCCCTTCTGAGACTCTTACAGAGAAACCTTGAGCGTGACAATCCACCTGACATCTATGAATGGAGAGTGCTTCCCTTTGGGACCACAAGCTCTCCCTGCTGTGCCACATTCGCACTACAGAAGCACACCATTGATCATAGTAGTGAGGGTGAGGACATCAGAGATGCAGTGCTGAGGTAATTCTACGTTGACAACTGCCTTCGAAGCATGACTTCAGAACAGGAGGCCAAAGTACTAGTGGATAAGGTGCAGAGCACACTGGCAAGCGGTGTCTTTGAGCTTCGACAGTGGGCGAGCCACAAGCCATCGGTCATCTCCCACCTCCCAGCTGAACTCAGATCAGACAGCGCAGACATGTGGATGACTCGAGGTGACCCAAATGCAGCTGAGCCAGCACTTGGACTTCATTGGCACTGCTTTTCAGACACACTGTCTTACAAGCATCACCCACTCACTCCTCCAGCGGTCACACTCAGGACCATTTACCAGGTGCTCACCAGCCAGTACGACCCTCTGGGGTTCATTGTGCCTTACACCACAAGAGCCAAGGTTGTGGTGCAGCACCTGTGGGATAAGAAGAGAAACTGGGATGACCTCTCACTCCCCGAGTACCTAGTCCAGGTTTGGAATGAGTGGGAGAGTTAGCTTCTGGCACTGCAGAACATTGTTCTTCCCCAGTGTTACACTAGTGAGGAGATGGACTGTGGGAGAGGCCATAGAGAGGTCCACGTATTCTGTGACACCTCAGAACAGGCCTATGGTTCTGTGGCATACCTCCGGATAGAGAATGATGCAGGCAAGATAGAAATGGCCTTTATCACTGCCAGGTCTCATGTTGCCCCCAAAAAGCAACAATCGATTCCTCATCTCAAGCTGTGCACAGCCTTAACCGGAGCACAGTTAGCTAAGGTGCTAACTGAAGAGCTGGCACTTCCCATCCATACTACTACACTCTGGACTGATTCAACTACTGTGCTTTCATGGTTGTACTCAGAGTCCTGCAGATCCAAAGTGTTTGTGGGCACACGCATTGCTGAGATCCAAGACCTGACAACCAGGGATTCATGGAGATATATGGACTCCGCCAATAACCCTGCCGACGATATAACCCGTGGGAGACATCTTCAGGAATTAATTGTCACTTCTCGCTGGTTCAAATGTCCTGCCTTTCTACAGAGAACCTCAGACCAGTGGCTTAAGCTTCCACAAATCACCTCCATCTCAGTAGACTGTGAGGAACTAAGGAAAACCATGTTCTGTGGACTTGTTGTAGCCCCATCCACTCAAATTATACCCATTGTGGAGCAGTTCAAGTCCTGGACTGAGTTAGTAACAGCCACTGTTAAGGCCTTGAGGGGGCGGCTGACTCCCCACCGACTGCTGATGACTACAAGGAGGCAGAAAGGATTTTACTCCAGAGTGTGCAGCAGGAATGCTTCCCGCAAGACTGCCAGCAGCTGATGATCAAAAAAAAAACATCTCAAGTAACAGTCGGCTCATCACCTTGGCACCAGAACTTGATGAAGACACACAACTCATCCGAGTTGGGGGAAGGCTGCGGCAGTCCTCTGTCTTGGCTACTGATACCATCCACCCAGTCATCCTTGACCCAAAACATAAGATCACACAGCTCCTCATCCAACACCACGATTCTGAGCTTCGTCACCCAGGAAGAGAATGGCTGTTCGCAGAGTTGAGGAGAAAGTATTGGCTACTCAGAGGGAGAGAAGCTGATAGGCGTCAACAGCACCACTGCACAGAATGCAGGAAGTGGGATGGGAAGCCCCAAATTCCTCAAATGGCAGATTTTCCCCCAGCCAGGTTATGCCTTCATAAACCTGCCTTCTGTTCTACAGGTGTGAACTGCTTTGACCCCTATATGGTCAAAATTGGCAGGAGAACAGAGAAAAGATGGGGTATTAACTTCAAGTGCATGACCACCCAAGCAGTGCACTTGGACCTGCTCTCCAGCCTTCAGACAGATTCCTTCCTGATGGCTCTGAGAAGGTTTGTGGCCCGCCGTGGAAATCCCTTCGAGCTTCTCTCGGATCAGGGCACCAATTTCAAAGGTGGACAGCGTGAGCTGCAGGAGGCCTTTACCTCACTCCAACCAGACCTACAAGCCCAGCTTGCCTCCCAGCAAATTAAATTTACCTTTAATCCACCAAGCACTCCTCACTTCAGAGGATGTTGGGAGAGAGAAATAAGATCACTAAAGCAGGCACTCTCAAGTCACCTTCGGCACCCAGTCCATCATTGAGGAGGTCTTGCAAACTGTGCTTGTGGAGATTGAGGGAATTCTCAATTCCAAGCCACTGGATTATGTCTCTTCAGATGCAGCAGACACTGATCTTGTCACCCTGAACATCCTGTTGATGGGGCAGCCAGATTCATCATTGCCTCAGGTGGTGTACCCAGAATCGGAGCTCCTCAGTAGACGATGATGGCGCCATAGACAATTGCTAGCTGACCATTTCTGGAGGAGTTTTATTCATCTCTATCTGCCTGGCCTCCAGAGTCGACAGAAGTGGTGTTCGGATTCAACAAGCCCTCAGATAGGGGACACTGTCATGATCATTGACCCCCAGTTACCACGAGCATGCTGGCCCACAGGACAGATTACACAGACTGGGTCCGCATCTGATGGCCATATACGCACCGTGGAAGTAAAAGTAAGGGGTCGGTTCTATGTCCGACCAGCATCCCGCATGATCAGCCTCCCCAAAATACTAGATGACTAAGCATTCCAATAGCGGTATTAATGGTGGCCCCTCGGTCTCAAGGATGACATGCATGTGCAGCTATCTGTGGACACGTAGATGGCTCTGCAGACCAAGTCTGGACTTGCGGAGCCTGGAACAGATGGGGCACAGGAATTCCGCTGTTGTTGCAGGGACGGATGCTGCTCTGTGGCGACGTTGTCTGGCAGCCTGTGCCTGGTTGCGTCGCTCCTCCTCTAGTGAGGCTAACGCTCTTTTTCTGAGAGCATGCCAGCACTGCCCGTCTTGTGCTTTTGTGAGCAAGTTCAGCGGGGGAAATGTCACACCACTTCAGGCTGTCTTTTAAGGCGTCCTTGTAGCATTTGCAGGGGCGACCTCGTTTTCTGTGCCCCTGCAGAAGCTCACCAAACAGCAACTGCTTTGGGATGCGGTGGTCCTCCATCCTGATGACATGGCCTGACCGCCGTGTCTTCAGAAGCATTGACTCTGGGGACAGACCTGGCTCTGTCAAAAACTCCTATGTTGGTGACCCTGTCCTGCCATCGTATGCAAAGGATGGAGCGTAAAGCACGTTGATGGAACTTCTCCAGCTGTTTCAGATGTCACCGATAAACCGTCCCTGTCTCACAGCCGTATAGAAGTGAGGCAAGGATGACAGCATTGTACACTTTGAGTTTTGTTGCCAGGGTAACATTGTGATGGTTCAGTACCCTGTTGTGAAGTCATCCAAGAGCTTGGCTTGCTTTGCTGATTCTGGCCAAAATCTCTTTGTCTAGAGAGCCATCACTGGATATTACACTTCCGTGGTATGTGAAGCTGTCAACAGATTTCAGCTCTGTGTTGTCAATCACGATAGTGGGTGAGCATTCTTTGGTGCGTGCTGGAATAGCACCTCAGTTTTTCTCAGGCTAATGGTGAGACCAAACTGCTTTGAAGCCTCAGAGAACTTATTCAGCATAGTCTGCAGATCCTCTGGCTTGTGAGCCATCAGCGCACAGTCATCTGCAAAGAGAGCTTCCTGGATGAGACTGGTGAGCGTCTTTATTTTAGCAGTCAGTCTGCACAGGTCGAACATGGACCCGTCATTACGGTAGCGAATGTACACGCCCTCTTCTAGGTCCTGCACTGCTTGCCTGATGACACAGGTGAAGAACAGATTGAACAGGACTGGTGCCAGAACACAGCCTTGTTTCACCCCGATAGAAATGTCAAAGGATTCTGAATGTTCACCACTGGAGAGCACCTGCCCAGTCATACCATCGTGGAAGAGCCTGATGATCTGGATGAACTTGCGTGGACAACCAAAGCGAGCAAGCACTGACCAAAGGGCCTCCCTACTGACAGAATCAAACACCTTGGTCAGATCGATGAAGACAGAGTAGAGGTTGAGATTTTGCTCTCAGCATTTCTCTTGAACCAGCCTCACTGTAAATGTCATGTCGACTGTGCTGCGACCTGGGTGGAATCCACACTGAGCCTCTGGTAGGTTGGTCTCTGACAGCATAATGAATCTGTTCAGGATGATCCGAGCGAAGATTTTGCCTGCAGCTGACAGGAGGAGAGTGGCAAAGCGACAGGTGGAGATGATCACTGGCAGTCGTAGCCACAAACCTGCACTTAGGCGGCCCTTGGACCAGTGGTCGCTCGTCTTCAATATCTGAGCAAAAGAGATGCTCGGCAGCATCCAGGGTGACTGGGCAGCCTATTTAGGACAGCATTGCCCACCCTCACATGAGAGGTACTAGGCCTTTTGTTAAAGTGCAGATTTCCTACAGAAATCTGGGGGCAGCTGTTACCATTGTCACATGGACTATTCCACCTCACCCCTTTCGGAGTGGTATATTCCAGCTAATCAGTGTTCAGCCTGACTGCTGTGAGGGAGAGTTCTTTATTGCTCCTGTTAGTTTGATTGAGACCAAAACTGGGTGTTTCTGCCCTTTTCCAGCATTGTGGTGTGTGTCCTGATGGGATAAAGTGATCAATATAACCACATAACAGTTATCCGTGTGATTTAAAATATGTGTGTGATTAATATAACCACATAGTAGGTAGTTGTGTGCTTCAAAATATGTGTGTGATCAATAATCATATAACAGTTATTTGTGTGACTCAAAATGTTTGTATTCTGCTTATATCTAGGTAAAATGACCAATATACCATAATGGAATATATATTGCCAAGTGTGTGATTCACTCTCTGCAAAATAGTGGACCTTTGTTATCCTCTGTGGTGAGACCAACGCCTGGGATTTATGGGAAGGAGACACAGTTGCGATAAGGAATGGCTGAGCCTGGCCTACGCTGACCTGGGAGGTGAAGTGGCCTTCAGTGGATACATTCAGCGCCAGGAACGAATCCTCCCGTGGACCATACACCTGGACCTCATCTTGGTAATGCATGCTTTCTTCTTTGTTCATTTATGTATAAATATTCCGGGTCAGGGCTAGGATAGTCGGTCAGACTTCATGAACTGACACGATCTGTTGCTGTCAGGGAGAGAATGTTTGACCCGGCGCTGTAACCTACTATATTCAACTTGCTTGCTTAATAAATACATGTTCCAAGTAAACTCAATCTCTTCCTTGAAAAACGAACCTGGGTAAACCATCTACATACATAGACAATCTTTGAAGAGTAGACTTAGATGTTTTTTTTCTACTTAAGTTTTTATTCCTAACAGTCCATTGAATTGTGAGTACTGTTCAGCACATTTAATCTAGTTTTAAGTACATCTTAACATTGTAAGGATAAGTTTCAGATTTTGTACCTCCAGACATGTCCAGACATGGCCAATTAAGGCCAGTTAATGGAGTCACTTTTTCTGTGCTGATTTGAGTTTGGTAACATGACACTTGAATTTTGTGCTGTATTTTGCCAGAGTTGTTCATTCATTGGCACGGAAGATCCATCCATCCATCCATCCATCTTCTTCTGCTTAATCCTTTTTGGGTCGCGGGGGGGGGGGGGGTGCTGGAGCCTATCCCAGCATCTTTGGTCTGTCCAGGGCACGGAAGATGCGAAATATTATTTGTATTTGCACATTTCTGTTTATAAGGGCTCAGGGAGTATGCATGACATTACTGCTGCATTCCCAGAATTTTTAGTGTGTTATGCCTGCTTCGTACGCACGCTGTAGGTGTTTATTCCATGTCTTGAAGTAGTGTCTATATACCACACAATAATACTTGTTAAAGTGAGTGTATGCCAGTAATTGTTTAACTATGGTTTAGTAAGTTTCTACTTATAGCATTCCAATTATGTTATTAATAGTGATTATTTTTTTTCCTTTGCTGTGTAGAAACCACACCCATACAGTTATGCAAAGGCATCCTGCTGTACACCCTACTGAGTTCGTTAATAAAGTGTCTCAACTGGAACCCTTGGACTGTTTTGTGATTTGACCAATCAAATCACAAAACTGGCTGTGATTTTCCGAACCCAAGTATGTAAGAGAGGCCGGTGTCAGTCATTCTTTCTTTCAGTAGGTGAAGGGGAAAGGGTAGAAGTTAGAACTGGGTCGGACCCCAAATCAACCTTTACTTCACGCTTACATTGCAAATATTTTTTCTTGACCGTTTTACAGTATTTACTGCTGTTAATGACTACTTAAACAGACAGTGTTTCTCTTGCTATTTTTATGTATGTTGATGGGATAAAGTGATCAATAACCATATAACAGTTATTTGTGTGACTCAAAATATTTGTATTCTGCTTATACTTAGGTACTATAACCAATATACCATAATGAAATATATATTGGCAAATGTGTGGCTCATTACCTGCAAAGAGAGTGGACCTCTGTCTCAGCACAGAGAGTAATAAATGCCTGGTATTTATGAGAAGGAAACACACTTGTGATAAGGAATGGCTGAGTTTGGCCTACGCTGACCTGGGAGGTGAAATGGCCTTCATGTGGATACACTCAGCGCCAGGAACAGACCCTCCCGTGGACCAGGCACCTGGACTGTCATTTAGATAATGCATGCTTTCTCCTTTGTTCATTTTCTGTATAAATATTCTGGGTCAGGGCCAGCACAGTCAGTCAGACATCACGACCTGACATTGCCTGTTGTTGTCAGGGAAAGAGTTTCTGACCCAGCACTGTGACTACTATATTCAACTTGCTTAAATAAATACGTGTTTCAAGTAAATTGATCTCTTTCTTGAAAATGAACCTGGGTAAACCATCTACACACATAGACAATCTTTGAAGAATAGACTTAGATGGTTTTACACTTTTTAATCTTAACAATGTGTAAGGATTATTGCATTTAAAAAGGATGTACATTTAATCCAACTGCATTTTAGCATGCAATAATCAAATTTGATCATATTAAACATAATTTTCCAACTACAAAATTATGGCTAGTGAAAAGGCTGAGTGGCTAGTAACTTTGGAAAATCACTAGCCACAGTGGCCAGTGAGCAGAAAAGTTAATGTCATGCCCTGCTGATGTGAAAGCACTGTTGCTCTGCAGTTACTATCCTCAACAAGCAGCGGGTGCTACCGTGAGCTTCTCCCCATCCCAAAGCACTCGCATGCGGTCAGTCTCACAGTAGCCTCGTGCAGCAGTTAGTTGCAGTCAGAGAAGAGACCCATGCTCATGCCACTCACATCCAGACTGCAAACGAATTGCGTCTGCACAACCATCCCCACCCCACCCCCACCAATTGACGTAAATGTTTCTTCACTGTCAGTGTCACACTAATAAATCACTGCATTTGACTAACAGCCTCAGTCACGTACTCACTTCATCCACTATCTCTGTGTGTGTGTCTTTGACATAAGCTAAACATCTAGCAGCTAGCTCGTCATGTCGCAGTCTAAACTATACGCTCAAAAATACAGAAAGGAGTGGGAAACAAACCCTAATTTCAAAGGCTGGTTGAAGCCGTTTATTGGAGATGACACGGAAGTAATGGCCTATTTATCATTTCTTGCTTTAAAACTCAGTTTAGAGCTAGCGTTTTGAGCTGTTGCTTTGTCACTACCGCTGGGGAATAAACCTGCTCATGCGAAAAAAGAGAAATTGCCAGTCTCATAACTTAATATTGTAGTGGTTGGTGAAGCAATCAGTCCCCTCTCACTCCGGGAGAACAAAGGGATTTCTCCCACGTGGTTTTTTTTTTGTTTGTTTTTTTTTTACGATCACAATAAACGAACATCGGCCAGGATCATGGGTCCCAAGAAAGCTCAGCAGACTGAGGAGGTGGACGACATCAAAAGATCACTGGACTTCTTGGCTGAAGAGATTTCTGCTGTTAAGCTGCAGCAAAAAAACATTCTGGACCTGGTCGAGGAGGTGAAAGCGCTGCGGATCCAGAACGCCGAGAAGGACAAGAGGCTGGCGTATTTGGAGAGCAGAGTGTCGGAACTGGAGCACCCGGGTGAACGACATGATCATCATGGGGCTCCACATTAAACCCTGATCGTACGCGCGAGCGGTGGCCGCGGACAGCGGAGGGAGGCTCGACGTGCTGGAAGATGAATCCATGGAGCAACAAGTGGCGGCCTTCATGCAGTCCAAAGGAATCCAGCTGGACTGTATCACCATTGAGGCCTGCCACCCTCTGCCCAGGAAAAACGGCGACAAACTGGCTGTGATCATGAGGTTTGTCAACAGAAAACAGAAGACTGCGCTGCTAAAGCAAGGTAGGAAACTGAAAGGAACGAACATAAGCGAGGACCTTACACAAGAAAACGCAGAAATAGCCAGAAAAGCAAGATACCTGAGAAAGCAGAAAAAAATTCAAAACACCTGGACATCAAACTGTAAAATATACATCAACTTATAATATACATCAAATGAAACGGATCACCTGAAGAAGCCAAGGTCATTAACATCCGTAATATTATGGAACTGGACAAATATCAATGAATGTTATGAACTGGAGTCACAGCAACAATCAGACAATTGTAGGACACTGAAGGATTATACTCATTTGCTACAAGACATTTAACAACATGAAACAAAAGATCAACAAACAGGAACAACAGGAACTGAAAGTTTTTGAATATACAGATCACAACTCACAGGACGTAGAATATAACATAGACCCTGATAATAATTTATTTAGCTCCATCAATAATAACTGTAGTTACTACATGAATGAACAGTTTAACACAATGGTCACATCTGATTTCAATATTTCTATGATCCACTCCAACAGCAGAAGTCTCTATGCCAACTTTAATAACATTAAAGATTATTTACATCAGTTTAAAGAGCCGTTCAATATTGTGGCAATATCAGAGACGTGGCTCAGTGAAGAGAAAGGAGTGGATTTTACCATGGATGGCTATGAATTAAATTATATAAATAGAAAAGTGAAAAAAGGAGGAGGAGTTGCAATTTATGTTGACAAGAGCTTGAAATACAAGGTTGTTGAAAACCTGTCAGTAACTGTGGATGATTTATATAGATAGTGTATATAGATCACCTGGATCAAACACTGACTTATTTAAAGACTGGATGGAAAAAATGTATGCAAAACTAACTCATAAAGTTACGTTCATCTGTGGGGATTTCAATATAGATCTGATGAATTCAAAACAACATAGTTTGACAGAAGAATTTATCAACACAATGTACAGTATGGGCTTACATCCAACAATTACCAGACCTAGCAGAATCACATCACACAGTGCCACACTAATAGATAACATATTCACAAACATTATGGAAAATAATATCAGGAGTGGGCTTTTATTGAATGATATCAGTGACCACCTGCCGATTTTTGTTGTCTGTCAATGTAATTATAGGAAGAAAAAGTATACCAATAATATTAAATATAAAAGAATAAGAACCGAAGAATCTATGTATTTATTGACAAAGGAATTATTAATACAAGATTGGAAGATAGTTTATGATGAAAATGATATAAATAAAGCATATGATAAATTTTTACAAATATTTCAATCATTGTACAATATAAACTGTGCTATAAAACAATACAGTGACAGACAACAAAAGAAAAATATTCCTTGGGTCACCAAGGGGTTAATAAATGCATGTAAAAAGAAGAATACATTATATAAACAATTCATTAAGTGCAGAATGGTGGAGGCTGAGATCAAATATAAAAGATATAAAAATAAGCTTACTAATATAATGAGGACCTGTAAGAAAGAATATTACAACAGAATATTAGAGGATAACAAAAATAACTGACTGGAATGAAATTGACATGACAATAGTGAAAAAAGTAATTGAAGGAATTGTTAAACCACTCACCCACATCTGTAACCTGTCATTTCAAACTGGTAAATTTCCAAACAAAAATGAAAACAGCAAAAGTAATACCACTATACAAAACAGGAGACAGTCATTGTTTCACAAATTACAGACCAGTCTCTTTACTCTCACAATTCTCCAAAATACTTGAAAAAATCTTCACTAAGAGACTGGATGATTTCACTGAAAAGCACAACCTCCTTACAGACAACCAGTATGGTTTTAGAGCAGAAAAATCTACATCTTTGGCACTGATCGAACTTATAGAAGAAGTTACTAGTTGTATAGATAAAAAAAATGTTGCTGTAGGAGTATTCATAGATTTAAAGAAAGCTTTTGACACCATTGACCACAGAATACTACTAAGGAAACTGGAAAGGTATGGGATAAGAGGGGTCGGACTGAGTTGGGTGGAAAGTTATTTAAGTAACAGACAACAATTTGTACAAATTGGTGAGCACAAATCACCCTTCATGGACATCACTTGTGGTGTTCCCCAGGGGTCAGTTTTGGGACCCAAACTCTTTATTTTGTATATAAATGACATATGCCAAGTATCAAAAATTCTGAAATTTATTTTGTTTGCGGATGACACAAATATCCTTTGCACTGGTGAGAATTTGCAGCAGGTTTTAGAGGTGGTCACAACTGAAATGAAAAAGTTAACGCAGTGGTTCAACAAAAATAAATTATCTCTAAATCTAAAAAAAACAAAGATTATGTTGTTTGGAAATTATAAAATAAATCATGAAATAATGGTAACGATAAATGATACCAGAATAGAAACAGTACAGGAAAATAAGTTTCTGGGGGTGACGCTAGACAATAAAATCTGCTGGAAACCTCACATTAGTCACATCCGGGCCAAGTTGGCAAAATGTATAGGCATACTGGGGAAGACAAGACACATCTTGGACTATAAATCATTGGTCTTACTGTACAATTCACTGTTTCTACCTTATCTTAACTACTGTGTAGAAGTCTGGGGAAACACCTACAAGACCAACCTACAGTCAATATGCACATTACAAAAAAGAGCTATAAGGATAATAAATAATGTAGGATATAGAGACCATACCAGTTCGTTGTTTTTAAAGTCACATGTCATAAAGTTAAAAGATTTAGTTAAATTTAAGGCAGCACAAGTCATGTACAGGGCAATTAATAATCAACTCCCAACTAATATACAAAAAATATTTTAAAAAAAGAGACAATGATCATAATTTGAGAGGAGACTTAAACTTTACAAAACCCAAGATACGAACAACCAAGAAAAGTCTGTGCATATCTGTCTGTGGGGTGGATTTGTGGAACAGTCTGGAGCCGGAACTGAAACTATGTACAAACAGAAATCAATTCAAAAAGAGGTATAAACATTATTTGCTGAAAGGATATATGTTAGAAGGGTAGTATTTATATGTACGATTCACTATGCTCACTCTGGGACATTATGGGACATTATGGAATGGTGGGTGGGACAGCACTGTGTATATCTATGTTGTTTGAGGCTGGTTTTGATGTATGGACATCAATGTATGTTAGGATGGATGGGTGTTAATGTTGATTTGTACAAAATACAGTAAATTGTTTACTTGGGGTCTTAAATATGGTAATTTGTATATAATTCACATGGGTGTATTTATGGAAAAGGAGATGGAATTAATAAGTGTTCACTTCTTCCTTCTCCCTTTTGAACACTGTATACTGTTACTTTATTGCATTTGTCATTTGTTTTGTTTTGTTATACTTTTTTGTTCGAAATAAAGTATCTCTCTATCTATCTATCTATTTAAATGCCAAATTAAAACAAACAAACCAAGAATCAACAGAAGAAAGTTAATTTGTAGTTCTAAACATATTTAGGGTGTTTTTACTCACTTTTTGTCTCTTATGACATTATTCTTCTGTCCTACAATGCCCATTACAATTATATGCAAATGACCAATTATGCAAATTAGGTGATGACATCATTTAGCGACTTCTAGTGACTTTCAGGACAGCCAATAGCTACTTTCCTTACTGGGGAGTTGGCAACAGTGCCTCAGCTCGACAGATAACGGTTTCTCAAGAAAAGTCTGAAACTGATGGTCTTTTCAAAACTTTACTTTAAGGTTCACTGTAAAATTAAACAGACAGAAAATACATATCAGTTGTTAACCTATTACATTTGCTATTCAAGAAAAATTACTTTGCATTACACCAGTCTTTCTCAAATAGTGGGGCGGGCGCGATGCGATGCCAGGGGGGGCGCGTGTGACCCCGGGGAACAGGCTTTGCTTTTGCCGTGTAAAGTGTAATTGCACATCCACGGCAGCAGGTGGTGCAGTGGCGCTCTCATTGTCAAAGTCTGTGCGGGAGTTTAAAACTTTTTAAATTGCTGTCAACAAACCCCTCGAGAGACACCATGGAGAAATATTTAACAGTAACGAAAAGAAAGGCGGAGAGAGACACAGGTAAAGAGACAAATGAAAGTCTCCCAAAAGCTAAGACGAGGAAATATGACGAAGCTTATCTAGCGCTTGGCTTCACTCTGACTACGGTGGGAGACGAGGAAAGACCGGTGTGTTCACTGTGTCTGAAAATGTTGGCAGCGGACAGCATGAAGCCCAATAAATTAAGACGTCACATACAGACATTACATCCTCAACACGTTGATAAGCCGCTTGATTTTTTTCAGCGAAAACGTGCGGAGTACGGGCAACAATCATCCCGCTTTGTGAACGCTACATCAGTAAACCAGCGAGCACTTTTAGCATCATTTAAAGTGGCGCACCAAATTGCGTAGTGCAAAAAACCCCACACAATTGTTAGATATATTGGTGCTCCTGTGTTAATGTTCCAGATCAATTTACATTTAATATTATTTATTGATTGAATTATTTTTCTCAGCATCAAATGGTTCAGTTGGTCAAAAATGTTTCTAGTTTAAATAAGGATTGACATATTTTTTATTTCAGGCACTTTGATTCACTTTAAGTTTTTTTTTTTTCTGTTTTAGACTATAACAGGGTTTCTGTGTGGCATAATAAAGTTAATATTTGTTGAAAGTTGATTTATATTGCTTTTTTCTTTTGTTAATGTTAAAAAGGATACAATTTTAGGTATACTTATACAATTTTTATAGATAATGATCTTATTTATAGTCACAGTGGCGAGTGGGGGGGGGCGCAAAATATTTTCTCTTTCCTAGGGGGGGGCTTTGCAAAAAATAATTGAGAAGCACTGGTGTACACGTTTAAACTGAATGGAAACCAATATGGGGCAGCGTGGTGGCGGAGTGGTTAGCACTTCGGCAGCACAGCAACTCACCCTTGGCCGGGGGATCCCAGGTTCAATCCCAGCCCCCGACCAACAGTGATCTGTGTGGAGTTTGTATGTTCTCCCCGTGTCTGCGTGGGTTTACTCTGGGATTCCTCCCACATGCCAAAAACATGCAAGTTACACTACCGTTCAAAAGTTTGGGGTCACCCAGATAATTATTTTGTGTTTTCCATGAAAAGTGACACTTATTTACCACCATGAGTTGTAAAATGAACAGAAAATATAGTCAAGACATTGACAAGGTTAGAAATAATGATTTGTATTTGAAATAATAATTTTTTCCTTCAAACTTTGCTTTCGTCAAAGAATCCTCCATTTGCAGCAATTACAGCATTGTAGACCTAACATGATTGTGTAACGGATGCCAACTAGTACTGTTCGGCGTAGAACGTTAGTAAACCTCCCTCCCAAAGCCTCATACAGTATCGGTAGCGCTGAGCTATCGGTCGGACCTTTAGCTCAGCGCGATCGTGCTGTGTCTCCCATGCTCGAATTGTGTGTAGTTGACTGAGAGGTCGCGGGTTCGTGTCCCGTGTGGGGCAAACTGCGCAGGATGATCTCTGTCACAATTGCACAAGGGTTTTCTAATCATCCATTAGCCTTCTGACACAATGAGCAAACACATTGTACCATTAGAACACTGGAGTGATAGTTGCTGGAAATGGGCCTCTATACACCTATGTAGATATTGCACCAAAAACCAGACATTTGCAGCTAGAATAGTCATTTACCACATTAGCAATGTATAGAGTGTATTTCTGATTAGTTTAAAGTTATCTTCATTGAAAAAAAGTGCTTTTCTTTCAAAAATAAGGAAATTTCTAAGTGACCCCAAACTTTTGAACGGTAGTGTAGGTTAATTGGCATCAATCAAACAATCTGGAACAACTTCTGGATACACTCGGAAAGGAATTAGGGAAGCTTAAACTGTGGTTTGATTCAAACAAATTAACGCTCAATTTAAGTAAGACAAAATTTATAGTCTTTAACAACCATCACAACAACTTAGTACCTAAACTCAGTGTAAATGGTGCTGAGATTGAAAGGGTATCTGAAACTAAATTTCTTGGAGTAATAATTGATAATAAACTGTGTTGGAAGTCACATATTAATTATATTAAAGATAAAATATCCAAATCAATTGCAATATTACACAGAGTGAAATATTTGCTGAATCAACATAGTGTAGCGAACTCAATATGAGCACCCTACTTGGCTTGCCAAGTGGGTTGACCCTATTGGCGACACAGGTAGGGTGCGGGACTCCGGAGCGGGAGGCGTGAGTTCAAATCTCCCGGTGGGACGTCGCCATGTCGAGCAGCACGTTACAATATCCCCCTACAGTTGATAGTGCTATGAGATGACTGTTGTTGTGAAATGGCGCTATATAAATAAAGTTGAATTGAACTATATACCTTGTATCATTCATTAATACTCCCATACATGACATATTGTACTGAAGTATGGGGAAATACATATAAAACAAACATATATCCAGTCTTTATGCTTCAGAAGAGAGCTATTAGAATAATAAACAAAGCTGCTTACAGGGAACCAACAAACCCATTTTTTCTTAAATTAAAAGCTCTCAAGTTGAAAGATCTGGTTGACTTTAAAACTGCAGTAATAATGTTTAAAGTGAAGAATCTATCACTGCCCGCAAATATCCAAAAGTTGTTCCAAATAAGGGAGAAACAATATCATTTCAGAGGAACATGTATATTTCAAAAACCTTCAGTGAGAACTACCACCAAGCAACACTGTGTTTCAGTGCAAGGAGTCAGATTATGGAACGATTTTGGACCTGAATTAAAATCATGTACAACGCTTGGACAATTTAAACAAAAACTAAAGGAAGAAATACTCCAAACATATATACAAGATGACATGTAAAATCACATAAGGATTGTCATATCCAGCCTGCGTTGTGTTGTTGCTTAGTTTTTTTTTTGTTTGTTTTTTTTTCTGTCACATTTTGTCTCAGCTTTGTTTTTGAATTGTAATCGCTCTTGTCTTGTTTCTTTTTTTTCTCTTCTCTTTTTTTCTCTTTTGAATTCTTGGATGGAATATGGGTGGGCAATATAAGCTGCGGCTTCAGCCATCACCCATTTCGGATAACTTATGTTGAACTGTATAATCAGAGGAGTTATTGTCTAATTTGACCTTGTTGGATTTTCTTTCCCCCTTTGTTATATTATTCTGTTTCTTTTAACCTGTACTATCCGAAATAAATAAAGATTCATTCATTCATTCATTCATTCCTTAGGTATGACTGTGAGAGTGAATGATTGTCTGTGTGTCTGTGGTGGCCCTGCGATGGACTGGCAATCTGTCCAGGGTGGACCCTGCCTCTCGCCCAAAGATGCTGGGATAGGCTCCAGCCCACCCCCCCACCCCACCCCCCGCGACCCAAAAAGGATTAAGCGGAAGAAGATGGATGGATGGATGGATGGAAACCAATATGTTAGCTCAAGGCTAATATCTATGGAAAACACCATAGAAATGCTAACGATTAGCATGTACAAATTAACAGACGATTAAGAGCAAAATTTTCATCTTTAAAGACGGGTTGTACAGCTAAGATATACTTCTATACAGTCTCAAAACAACTCAACATAAAAATACTCACAGGCAAATGTCGTCTGGCCACAACAGACAGACCAAGTAAAATGTAGCTGCTCACTTCCCTCCATTACTTCTGAACTGTACGGCAACACCGAAGCAGTGTTGCCAGATGGGAAATGTTGGAAGTATCGTACCAGCAGCTTAAAATTATTATATTTTGAGGAAAACTATTGTACACACCCAGTTTTCATTCTGATGTGGCTCAGAACCATCTGCTTCAGTGACATATTATTACAAATCGTGCATATTATGGCCTATAACACAGTTTTAGGTTGGTTGAAAAGAAGTGCCTCTTGGAGACCAGCACCTCTACCTGTGTGGAGTATAGGATGAGCTCCTGGCCTGTACTGAAAAGCCCAAAATATCAGTCATAATTAACACAATAATGAGAGGGGATTTGTGACATATAGGCAATTATTCTTCACTGACTAATTACACAGAACAAAGGGGAGGTCATTCACACAGACGCTCATCTCACTCAGGGTGACACAAACACATAATCTGTCACGCACAGGGAAAACACTGTCACAACCAGACTTATAGCATAACGCTCAGAACACAAGAATATCATCAGTCTTTGAAGCCCCCGTGGCACAAAGCATGCCGAGAGAATCCCCCGCCCCTTAACACAGCCCCAATGTTACACTGACCCCCCCCACACACACACACCCGGACCGGTTTCTGTCCCCAGAATAATAAGTCCAACTCAAAAGCCCAATACGAATCTATCCAGGTGTTGGGGCACCTGCCGTTGGTGGTAGCTGATACACACGGGCCCGTTAGTGTCCATTCAAGCCTCGACCGGGGTGTCCAGTCAGGATGGAGCCTCTGGCTTGGCCACCTTCACGGCAGCTGGCTGGTACGGGGCAAGGTGGTCGCAGTGAAGCACCACCACCCAGTTCCTATTCTGCAGCCTCACTCTGTACACTACAACCAACAGTCTCTGTAGGACGCTTGCTTCTGTCAACTCCCCGCCGCTACCAGGGCCTCCCGAGCCAGTTCGTGTACCGTGTGAAGACGTTCCCTTATGCAAAGCAAATAATCCAACCCCAGTTAGTTCTCCACCTCTGGCTCCAGGGGAGGGCCAAACACAAAATCCACCGGGGTGCGCAGCTCACATCCAAACATCAGCGCTGCAGGGGTGCACCGGGTGGATTCCTGAACTGCTGGTCCACTAGGACCGCAAGCTGAGTGGTCAGGTTTCTGGTTAGAACGTTTGACCAGGCCATCGCTCTGTGGATGCAGCAGGGTGGTCCGGGTCTTCCAGATGCCTAGTCACCTGTAGACCTCCCTGAAGACCTCTGCCTCAAAGTTCCATCCCTGGGCACTGTGCAGCTCCTCTGGCATGCTGAACAGACAAAACATCTCATCCACCAGCTTTGATGCTGTGATGGCAGCGCTCTGATCAGGGACCACATACGCCTCTGGTCACTTAATGAAGTAATCTATTGCGACCAGAACATAACGGTTCCCCCGATCCGCAGTCAGAAAAGGGCCCAGAATGTCCCCTCCCACACGCTCCATGGGTGCCCCCACTCGTTACTGCTGCAAGGGGGCGTGAGATTGCTGAGTCGGCCTGTTCTGTGCAGGTGTCACAGCGGTGGACATGGAGCTCTACATCCTGATGGCACCCCGGCCTGTAGAAGTGGGCTCGAAGACACTGCAGGGTCTTTGTCGCCCCGAAGTGGCCCGCCCCCACTGACCCGTGGACCAACTGGAGCACCTCAGGGTGGAGCCGTCGGGGAGCCAGCAGCTGCCAGACATGACGCTGACCACTGGGAAGGTAGGACCTTGGTCTCTGGGTCCAGTCTCTGGGCTGCACGGTGGCGCAGTGGTTAGCACTGCGGCAGCACAGTTTACCCTTGGCCGGGGGATTGTGGGGATCGTGGGATCGTGGGTTCGATCCCAGCCCCCGACCAACAGTGATCTGTGTGGAGTTTGCATGTTCTCCCCGTGTTGCGTGGGTTTACTCCGGGATTTCTCCGGTTTCCTCCCACATGCCAAAAACATGCATGTTAGGTTAATTGGCTGTTCTAAATTGTCCCTAGATATCTGTTTCCTATAGGCCCTTAGAATAGAGGGTTAGTATTAATGAAAGCGCTTTGAGTGGTCTTTGTGACTAGAAAAGCGCTATATAAGTGCAGGTTAGTTAGTTAGTACAGACATGGCCTCCCAGGCGGGCCGTTGGCCCTCGTCCAGCCACTGCCAGATCCGGAAGACCTCTCCCTGCTTGCTCCAAAGCTGCTGTACGCAGAGGGCCTCTGTGATGTCATCGCTGGGGAGAGCTGGCTGATTATCTGAGGAGAAGCTGTGCGCCACTGCACTGTCTCTGGCCGCAGCGGTTCAATTTCCAATTCAATTCAACTTTATTTATATAGCGCCATTTCACAACAATAGTCATCTCATAGCGGTCTGGAGAGCAGCAGCCCATGAGACTGCTGGGTCACAATCCTTTGCCCACTGGCAGTGCCGACAGGCCTCCACAACACAGGGGTGCCTGGACAGCACGTTAACATTGGCACCCTGCTCGATGCACAATCTGAAAATCATAATCCCGCAGTGCTTCCAGCCATCTCGCCAACTGTCCATCCGGCTCTTTAAAGTTCAGTAGCCAGGTCAGGGAGACGTGGTCTGTCCTGAGCTGAAACCTCCCTCATAAATGTACAGGCGAAAATGGCGGAGCCCTTGGATGACTGCTAGCAGCTCTTGGCAGGTGACACAATAATTCCTCTCGGCTCTGCTAAGAGTGCAGCTGAAAAAAAGCAACTGCCTGCTCTCCATGTTCTCCCTCCTGGGACAGCACCACCCCGATGCCCTGGTTGCTGGCATTTGTGTCCACAATGAAGGGGTGGTTTGGGTTGGGATACTGCAGCAGGGGGCTCTGATGAGCGCCGAACAGAGTCGGGGAAAAAGTAGTGCTCACTCTATTCAAACGTGCAGCCCTTCTGTGTCAGCTGATACAGTGGGCCGGCGATGGTGGCAAAATTCAGTTAGCAGGGCTAACATCCTATCGCAGTGACGGAGTATTCACGGATGGAGGGAAGATCCACAGGGGAGGGGTGTGTGTTTACATCAGTGATGCTTGGTGTCATGATGCAACTGTTATACATAAACACTGTTCTCCACTGGTGGAGTTTATGATCATCAAGTGCCAAGCCTTCTACATTCCGAGACAATTTTCATCTGCCTAATCACCGTGCATGCCCCACCCACCACCATCGGCAAGAGGAGTAAAGCACTAAAAGAACTCTATCAGGCCATCAGTGAGATACAAACAGCGCATCCAGACAGATTCCTCATCACAGCAGGAGACTTCAACCATGCAGATTTAAAGGTTGTCCTACCAAATCTACACCAACATGTGGACTTTGCAACAAGAGGAGACAATTTGCTGGACCTGGTGTACACAACTCACAAGAAAGCTTACAGAGCCTCCCCCTTCCCCACCTGGGTCTCTCTGATCACATCACCATCTTGTTAAGGCCGGCATACAAACCCAGAGTGAAAACAATCAGATCAACTAAAAAGCAGGTATGTGTGTGGCCAGAAGGGGCCTCTGATGCTCTGAAAGACTGTTTCAGCACTACAGACCGGGACACTTTCAAGCACGCAGCCACTCACAATGGACACACAAACATAGAGGAGTACACTGAGGTTGTTACAGCATACATAGCTAAATGCATTGATGATGTCACTCACTGCAAAACCATCACTGTTCGTGCCAACTAAAAGCCATAGATGACAGCAGAGGTCCACAGGCTCCTGGGGGCTCGGGACGCAGCCTTCAGAGCCGGTGACACTGCAGGATTAACAACAGCTAGGGCCAACCTGTCTCGTGGCATCAAGGAGGCAAAACAATAGTACAGCAAGAAAATATCCGGCCAGTTCAGCAACACCAGAGATGCACGTTCCCTCTGGCGTGGCATACAGACCCTCACCAACTACAAACCTCCACCTCGGACCTGTGCGAGTGACATGACACTGCTCAACAACCTAAACAACTTCTTTGGCTGCTGTGAAGCACAAAACAGCACATCACCACAGAAAATTACTCCTCCTCCAGACAAGCAGGTCATGAGTCTGGATCCGGCTAGCATGAAGCGGACCCTCTGCAGGATCATCCCATGCAAGGCAGCTGGACCAGACAGCATACCAGGTCGCGTCCTGAAGGACTGTGCAGAGGAGCTGAAGAATGTCCTGGCCCTGGTCTTCAACATTTCCCTGACTCAAGCTGTTGTCCCCATATGTTTCAAAACTGCCACCATAATACCGGTCTTGAAGAAGCCAGTCCCATCCAGCTACAATGATTACCAGCCCATAGCACTGACCTCCATCATTGATTGATTGATTTGAACATCAAGACAAAAAAATTAAAAACAAGGAATCAAACCAAAAAAATAAACATAACAAAAAATGTCCTTCAAAAAGAGTGGGAAGAAGCCAATGCTTATATAGTCCTACCCCTTCTCCATACCCAGTAAATTATATCATTCTAGTCATTATCCATCCCATAATTACATTCATTATATAATACCATAATATATAATGCATCTTATAATTAAATTATGCAGTAGAAATAATACATCAATGATACATTACAACAATAATACAATAATACATTACAACAATACAACAATAATAATAATAATACCACCTGGCCCTATATAATACTTTAAATAATTCCATCCTTAACAACAATCATAAGAGTTGTAATATTCTAGTAATAATAATGATAATATCAATAATTACAGTACTCAGCATATACAGTATATTCAACGATAACCTTTCTTCATTAAAGACGCATTGTAATACTACTGTCCTTAATTTTTATATTGTTCGAAAATCATTTCTTTATATGTTGATATGATCATAATGAAGTGCTTCGAGCGGCTGGTCATGCACAACATCAAGTTGATCCTCCCTCCCTCCGATGACCCATCTCAGTTTGCATACAGGTCAAACAGATCCACAGACGACGCCATCGCTGCTGCTCTCCATCCAGCCCTCACCCACCTGGACTCAGTTTCAGTTTATTCACACACATACATCACACATTATCAACAGCATGAATGAATTACAATATGAGTTATCAACAGCATGATTAGCAGTATACAATAGGCTTTTTTATATTGTTTTGCAGTGTAAATGGGTCATCCCAAATAAGCTATTTAAAGCTTTTAGCAGGAAGCCCATTTCTACAGTGAAATGAGGATGGAAATCAGTCTGATGTCTTTGTGTACAGGAACAAACATATGACAGACATATAGCACATAATCCCAGCATTTGTTTACATTGAAACAGTAGCTGAGTTCAAGATATCTAGTCAAGTTATTAAATACTATTAGAGTAAATCAACATATAAAACAAAATTACAATGGCGTAACAACTCATCAGTAAGCAAGTTTTGTGTAACAAACAGCAGATTAATTATATATTGATAGGAGTTGCAATTTTAGCTTTTTCTTAAAGATGGAGATGGAAGGTGGCATTTTTAGATTTTCATCAAGCTTATTCCAAATCTGCTGTCCTCTGCACACAATACTAAATCTGGTGGATTTTAGTCTTCATTTTTTTCCCAGTAATTTGGTTTTTATTTCTAGTAGTATAAGTGTGCATGGGAAGGAAAGTTGGAATGAGTTCACATAATTTATAGATGAGTTTGTGGACAACCCAATACATTATACAGGCATTCTGGAAATAATTGTGCTCAGCAAGTCTTAGAAGATTATAACGATGGAAAAGATGACTAGTAGGAGAATTATATTCAGACCATAATTCAGAACTCAAAGAACTCCTATGTGCGAATGCTGTTCTTGGACTTCTGTTCAGCATTCAACACAATCGTCCCCCAGCACCTAATACAAAAACTCAGACACCTGGGACTCAAAACCTCTCTCTGTAACTGAGTGCTGGACTTTCTCACAGGGAGGCCACAGAATGTGCGGATTGGCAGCAACACCTCCTGGACCTAGACCATCACACTGAGCACAGGAGCCCCACACGGGTGCATGCTCAGCCCGCTGCTCTTCACCCTGCTGACCCATGACTGTGTACCAGCCTACAACACCAACCACATCATCAAGTTTGTGGATGACACAAGGGTTGTGGGCCTCATCACCAACAACGAGGAGGCCAACTACAGAAATGAGGTGAGCCAACTGGTCCAGTCGTGTAAAGACAATAACCTCTTCCTGAACGTGGGAAAAACCAAGGACATTGTGGTCGACTTCAGGAGGAGACACACAATGATCAGACATCCCCCTCTGATCATCAATGGTGCAGCTGTGGAGAGGGTGAGCAGCACCAAGTTCCTGAGGGTGCACATGTCTGAGGACCTCTCCTGGTCCAACAACACCACATCACTGGCCAAGAAGGCTCAAACTCACCTCCATTCCCCCACAAATGAAGGAGCGCACAAGTCCCACCCCTATCATGTTATCACCAACTTTTCTTGTCCCTTTAAGAAAGTGGACGTCTCCGCAGATCCACGGTGTGTACGTCCTTACGCAGTTATGCTGTGTGTTGTGTTTTGACGGGTGTTACTGAGTATAAGCGCAAAGCGGTTGTCTGTGTTTCCCCAACCAACAAAAGAGAGAATAAAGACCCACTGTCATGAAGGTACTAACATGTGCGCTGTGTCTAACTGGCTGCAGAACCTACCTAGAGCAAAGCCTGTTACCAGCTAATGAGCCAGGCTAAAATACAGACATTTTAGCTTTGATTCACAGGGAGTCCATACTACAGTTAGGAACTGCCAAGCTGTGAAAGTTGGGAAGGTATCACTGGGGACTCGTCGTGGGAAGTATACTGCAAAAGACCAGCATTTTAACCAGAGGAAAAAAATGCTTGGAAACAACAGTGCTACAGCTGAAAATAAGAGACTTTTCAGGGTAAAGAAGCAAAATAGCAGCACCAACCCATTCTTAACAGATGACATAGAGACTGTTCGAGCTAACATACATGCTGTGAGCCCGACGGCAGACATTAATGGCGGTCACACTAACCCATTTCTTGACTAGCGTGAAGCTAACGTTAGCTGCAGATGAAACAAAGGGGCAAACACCAGTGCAATCTCTGCATGCAGCATGGCAGCTCAATCTTCCACCCTCAGCATCCACAAACCCCTTCATAACATCAGTAAAAACAGCTAGTGGTGAGTTTATGGGAGCCAGAATGGAATTTTGAAAATGCATCATTCACTCCACTTGCTCAAGATGCATATAATGAAAATAAAATCACTCGGAGCTCTGCTGTCACTGCTCACAACCACCTAGCACCCCCTTTTACTCCCATAGACTGCCACTGCTGCAAAACTGGTATTCCAGCCATCCCTGCACAAGCACAGCCCAGTTATGGTGTGGTAGCCCAAAGCCACAGCTCTCCCTCACCCCACACTGCAGCATGGCAACAAGCTGCACAAAATGAAGTGTGCCAACATAGCCAGTGTGTGCAAAAGCAAACCCAGTCAGCACCACTTTACTGCTCTTCACGTTTTGTGCACAACATTGAGTCCAGTGACAGCAGTGATGAGCACTATGGACAAAAAGAGAGAATTCCCACACTGCAACCAGGTCAGTTTGATGGATCAGGATCATGGAAAGAGTTTCTTTATCAGTTCGAAAGCTGTGCAAAAGCAAATCATTGGACAGAAAAGACATAGGCTGTGCAGCTTTGTTTTAGTTTAACTGGTCCAGCTGGCGCCATTGTTCACAAGAACCCAAATTCTGTTCCCTGGAACTACCAGCGGATTGTGGAAGAAATTGAAGCTGCTAATGGGCCGTGTTCAGAGCATGCTGCAGCCATTTGTACTGAACTGAGACAAAGAGTCAGAAAACCAGGTGAGGCTTTGCATACTCTCAGAGATGACATCTACGAAAAGGTCTCCATTGTGTATGATGACCGCACTGAGGCAGAGCAGGACCACATCAGTATGTAGATTTTTACCAATGCTTTGGCAGATGCTGAAGTGGTTCAAAAGCTGTTAGAGGAGCAACCACACACCCTGGCAAGAGCATACGAAATTGTGCACAAGTATGAGGCAACCAAGCGGGCAGCCAGGGCCGTCACACAGTTAATGCGAATAGGGACACATAGTTCTGCAACGCCATGGACCTAAACAACAATGGTACGTGAAAATGCCAACACTTTGCTGTTTGAGCAATCAGCTAGTGTACCCAATACTCCTACCCAGCTACCAGAGAGGGCGCCAGAGTTTTGTCAGGAGCGTCAGCCTAATAAAAACAAGCATAAAAAATAAATTCATTGGAGGTGATCTGTCACAATTGCTCCGGAGTGGGACATTTGTAAAAACACTGCCTATTTCCTCCCCAACTCCCACAGAGCCTGTCAAGTGTCTACATGAACCCATTCCACAATACTAGCACAGTGGCTGAGTGCAAAAAGGCTCTAGAAGAAGAGGTATGTATTAAGGTAGTGATTCATGGACTACAACTCTGTGGACTGCTGGACACCGGTGCATGGAAGAATGTATTGCCACTCCATCATTTTAACTCCATCCCAGCAGACTCAAAACCCCCAATCCAACCATCCCTTGCACAGGTCTTACAGGGCATTGGGCCAGAGGGTTTGGCAGTCTTAGAAGTTGTTTTGCCAGTGCATGTTGGGAGCAGAGTGATTCATGCAAACTTCATTATGGCAGACACAGCAGAGAACACTGAAGTTATCCTGGGGCACCCCTTCCTGCAGTAGTCACACGCCTGCCTAGACTATGGCCGCAGAGAGATAACCCTCTTTGGTGAAAAAGTGTCCCGCTACGATCCCAGCCACCAACCCAAAACTCACATAGAGTGGCTCGCAAAACAATTTTGGAGTCTGGATATGAGTACATGGTGGCTGGCTTCTCCTGCCTTCATCATTCTGCTGGTAAAGAACTGATAGTTAGCCCCACCAAAACCTTTGTCACAAAACACTACGTCCTCATGGCCCATGCTGTGGTGAAGCCCCAACAACTCACCGGCATCCCCATCACAGTCTTCAACTTGGGTACCACACCTGTCACGCTAAAAAGAGGGGCTGTTGCTGGAGTCCTCCAATCGGCACAGGTATTGGGGGAGGGGGGTAAACACCCACCCACCAGACATACCAATATTTCCTGTCTCTGTTCCCAGTCACCTGCAGGCTCTGTACAATGAAAGCTGCATTGGTCTATCAGAGAGTGGCCACCTCAAACTAGCCCACCTGCTGTGGTCCTACAGTGACATCTTTTCTTAAGGCCCCACTGACCTCGGCTGCACCAGTATCATACAGCATGACATAATGACTATCCCATGGCCACCTGTGAAGCAACAACTATGCAGGATGGCCAGGAATAAACAGGAAGCAGCAGACCAGCAGGTACAGCAAAGCCTGGATGCTAACCTAGCCTGACCCAGCAACAGTAGCTGGGCTGCTCCGATTGTCATGGTGAAAAAAAAAAATCTCCAGACTCTGTGTAGATTATAGACTCCTGAACAAACGAATGAATGAACAATAAGATGCTTATCCCCTGCCATGTATCCAGGAAACCCTGGACACGCTGTCCGCCACCAGATACTTCAGCACGTTAGACCTGACATTGGGGTATTGGCAGGTTGAAATGACCCCTAGAGCCCACAAAGCTTTTTTTTTTTTTTTTTTTTTTTTTTTATTACTTATTTTGTACCAGTAGGTAGATTTGTTTTGCTGTCTGGTGACAACCCACCAGCTGCTGGTCGCTGCGTGCGCAAGCGCCCCGTATCCCTAACCTGCATGTTTTTGGCATGTGGGAGGAAACCGGAGAAATCCCGGAGTAAACCCACGCAACACGGGGAGAACATGCAAACTCCACACAGATCATTGTTGGCCGGGGGCAGGGATCGAACCCACGATATCATGATCCCCGCGATCCCCCGGCTGAGGGTAAACTGTGCTGCCGCAGTGCTAACCACTGTGCCACCGTGCAGCCCAAAGCTGCAGCCTTCTGTACAAGAAAGGGTCTTTTTGAATGGAATGGGATGTCCTTTGGACTCTGTAACGCACCGGCCACATTCCAGAGACTAATGGACCATGTGCTAGTTGGACTGCAGTGGGAAACATGTCTTGTGTATCTGGACGATATCATGGTCCTGGGGCGAGACAGTGCACAAATGTTGGCACGATTAGCACAAGTGTTTGACAGACTGCGTGAAGCTAACCTGAGACTTAAACCATCTAAGTGCTGCCTGTTTCATGAGCAAGTGGCCTACTTGGGACACATTGTTTCAGCTGGTGGTGTTGCTACGGACCCCAAAAGATCCAGCAGGTGAGAGACTGGCCCACACCACAGAACGTCACAGAGGTGAGGCAGTTTGTCGGCTTGGCCTCCTACTACTGTCGGTTTGTTGCCAATTTTGCCACCATAGCTAGGCCACTGCACGAACTCACCAAAAAGTATGCACGCTTCAATTGGACAGCCAAATGTCAGGAGGCATTCGAAGAACTGAAAGGAAGGCTGACATCAGCCCCTGTCTTTGGCTGTCCCCTTGATGAAGGTTAACTCTTCCTCAACACTGACGCCAGTGACTGGAGGATTATCGGAACAGTCCTCTCCCAACTGCAAGGGGGCAAGGAGAGGGTGCTAGCCTATGGGAGCAGAACATTGTCAGCCACAGAGCAAAATTACTGCACCACCAGATGAGAACTCTTGACAGTAGGTAGAGTTCACCTCCCATTTCAGACAATATCTACTCAGCCGGCCATTTATCATCCAGACTGACCATAGCAGTCTGCGTTGGTTAACGAGATTGAGAGAGCATGGGGGCCAGTTAGCTCACTGGCTGGAGAAACTGGCTGAATATGACTTCAAAGTGATCCATGGCTGGGGAAAAACCACCAGAACACAGACACGTTCTCATGATGACCCTGCAGGGGGTCCTGCCCCTGTATGCTGCCAGACCCCTGCCAGACCCGCATGCGCACGCAGCGACCAGCAGCTGATGATATAGTGCGTGTGTGTGTTTTTTGTACTTTTTTACGTTTTTAGAAAATCCTCTGTGTCGTTTCTGCCCTGGAGCGTTTGTGGAATATATGGCGAAGAGCTCCCTGGTATCTGCAACATGGATTTCCTCTCCTCTCTCGCACTGCTGCTATCTGTGCTGTGGCTCTTTGTCTCTGAGGTAAACGCGTTTGGCCCCATGGCGAGCAGAATAGCGGGCAGAATACAATATTCCAGGGACGTGTTGCTACACTTTAACACAGCTGATGCAGCGTCTGTGATTGAGCCCAAACTTCAACTGCCGGACTTTATTTTGAGAGACGGACACAGCGGTGAAAAGAGAAGCGGCAGGAGGAAGCGTGGAAGACATGGAGGTGTGAAATTGCACCTTAGGAGACGTCAGTTTGGTAACATTCCTCTTCCTTCGATCATTTTTGGGAATGCACAGTCTGTGAGAAACAAGGTGGAGGAAATTCAAGGCAACGTACGTTACCAGAAGGATTTTAAGAACTGCTGCGTCATGGCTTTCACTGAATCTTGGCTTACTGCGCATGATCGAGATCGAGATACGTCTTCGTAGTAATGGTGATTGGGATCGTTCTGATTGGATCTGGGATTGTCCTGGTGTACCGCAAATTGTTGAAGATGGATACAACCTATCAAAATGCTGGCCAGGCGAGGTTCATCCATCAAATTGAAAAAATGGAGAAGACCCTGATAGCGACAAATGGAGAACTGTCTCGGAAGGTGGATTACATCATGATTACGCTTAGGTCTATCCACGATGGACTCAACTCCCAGCAATGAAGGATTAAGTACTGAATCTGTAAGAGAATATAAAGTTTTTCTCTGTGTTCAGTACCATTCGGCTTTAATCCGGCTCCCTCACAAAAATCCTCCTGATCATCTGCAGTCTGTGTTTTTCAAAACATTGAGCTCATGGCCTTCGGACAGGCAGCTGCATGGCCAAGGACAAAAAACTGCCAGCA